>OZ038378.1:54681994-55281994 GCA_964036045.1 Eutreptiella sp. 'Long Island Sound 2002' | reverse complement strand
GAGGCAGAGCTCGCACTTAGCGGCGGTCCCGCTTGAGGCACCGGACTCTGCCGCGGCCCGTGCGATGGCCCCGCCAGTCCATCTTGTCCTGCCGAAGGAGCACGCCATCCTCTTGGTACCAGGGGATAATGGTGAGCTCGAGCCGCGTGTACCATCCATGCAGGCCCTTCAGCAGGTCCGGGAGATAGAGTGGCGTTCGCTAGCGGCACGCACCAGGGCGCACACGCCACTAGCTGGCGCCTGCGAGGCGATGTCCCTGGGAGCTGTGCACCACGGCCCAACGCACAGGAATATGCTGCGGGCACGTGACGGTCGCTTGTCCACCATGCAGGTCATGCGACGGTGGAGACAGAAGCTCACGCGTGTGGCAATACCAGCCCACCCCTGTATCTTCTGTGGGGGGCCGGAGGAGGACATCGGCCACATGCGCCTACTGTGTGCGCGGGACGAGGAGGTGGCCCGGCTCCTGTGCAGGCGTGTGGAGGAGTTCACGGCGGAGCTACCCCTAACGGACAGGGCGGTGGAGTTCGTGGCGTGGAGGGAGCACGGCTGCAGGTGGGCAGAATCCCTGATGGCAGGTGTCGTACACGGGGACCTGAAGCGGCTGTTCGCTGCGGTGCGAGCGGCGTCGTCCCGGGGCCCTGCCAAGGCCAGACTCTTTGTGGAGGACATGGTCCAGATTGGGGAAGATGTGTATGCCCGCAGGAACCATCGGCTCACCCAGATCATGCAGCTGCCGATGCAAGATCGCAGGAGGGCGGTATACGCGTTCCTACGTGGTGACACACCCTTCTGCCCGCCGGCAGGGAGGATCCTGCAGCGTCCGCCGTGGAACCCGTTTGCCGGCCTCCCCGGCGACCTGCGGGCAACCTTTCTGAGGGCACCGCTGCACGCACTGCTGGTGTCGCGGTCGTGCATCGAGCGTGAGGAGGCCCCGTCCTTGTTCCCTCACTGGATGGCGGCGGTGGCGCAGGCCTTCGACCGGTGGATCGGTTCCTGGGTGGCGCGGGACATCACGGCATTCAGGGAGTGGTCCCGCGTGGTGTCGGCGCAGTCCTGGACCCAGGTGCGGGGTACCAAGGTGAGAAACCCTGACGGCCAGAGTGATCCCTGGCTCCAGGTGTACGCCAACCATCCAGCTGTGGGGAACGTCATGGGCTGGCCTCGCGAGGTGCTGCCAGTCCTTCAGCAACCTCTGTGCGGTCTCCCAGTCCTGGCGGTGGCTGTCGTACTTGACGTGGGTACGTTGTGGCTATATGACCGGCAGCTGCGACGAGCCGTACCGGCGGTCACGGAGCAGCGGTCCATGGCAGTGTTAGTGGGCTCCAAGCAGCTGGCGCGGGTACAGGGCGACGACGCGCAAGACCAAGTCACGGAGGCCATGTTCTCTCTGCCAGAGGGGGACGACCACGTGGCTGCCGATGCCCGTCACACCCTTGACACCCTGGGTCTCAGGGCGGTCATTGAGGCTCGGGCGGGAGGGCAACGCTTGGTTCTGGCTTCCGCCAGGGGCCCGGAGCAGGACGGGGTTGTTGTCATCGGGGAGGTCTTGCGGGACTACGGTTGGGAGCTCCTGGCGCATGGCACGCGCGGCCCCAAGGTGGCGCGGTGGCCCCGGCTGCTTGAGAGCCTGCCGGAGATGCCCGACGGACGACCGATACTCCGCCCGGTGTCCACGTGGGAGGAGGCGAGGCGCAGCCTCCTCAGTAGTGCCACAGCACGCACGCTGACAGGGGCTTTGCTCGGGCTCCAGGACGCGTGCTGCGATGTATGGCAGGACCTGTGGTCGCAGTGCTGTGATGGTAGCTGCGTTCCATCGCGGTCTGTGCTTCCGCAGCGATGCCACGGGTGCGGGGAGACGGTGTCCGTTTGGGTTCATCAGTGTGCCTCCGCCCCGCTGTGCGGGACATGTCAGGAGCATGCCGACAGGGGGTGGCCTAAGGCGAGGTGGGCACTGCGGCACTCTGGACGGATGTCCTCAAGTGCCTGGACGACTATCCAGGGTGGCCTGAAGAGCGTCCGAGTGGAAGGGGTACGGTGCCCTGGAGCGCCGTCTGCGGCCCTGCCCCTGATGCTGTGGTGGGCGGCTCTGGAGGGCGACTCACGGATACTCTGGTTGTGGCATCACGGAGGAAATGGTGACGGAGTGGTGGGTGCCGGGGGTGCAGGTTGATGGGGATGGGAATTGTGGGTGCACCAGCTACCATCCCTACGCTGGACGCAGCGGAGGGAGTGGCGCCTGAGAAGCAGTGCCTACGCGGCCTGATTGTGCGGTACTGGCAGGCGGCGTATGACGGCCAACGCGATGTGACAGGTCGTGCCGGCCTGATGGTGAGCCGTACTGCCCCCGTGCATGAGGGTCGGACAGGGATGCTTCACCCGCCTGCCCCGGGTCGCCGCATACAACAGTGAGGTGTCATGGGTCGTCCCGACCAGGGTAATAAGGCCCAAACCCCTGTAGGGTATTCCCATGGCACCGGGGTCTCTACTGGCGGCCCGGCTACGGCAGTCTTGGGAGTGGTTGCTCGGGATACACCGGGGGTGCACGGAGTTGTTTGGGGGTTATAGCGCTGCGGCGCCCCCTGGGAGTGTTACACGGGGTTGCGGGGTCAGCCTGCAGGCCCCAGGAGCGGCGACGGGGCGAAGATGTGTGCGTGGAAGGTTATGACGGTGGGGTCATCAGGGGGACAGTATGGCGGGCGTCGTGGAGACGGCATGGCAGCCTGGAGGGAGCGCTCACAGGGGGCACGTGGAGTTCCAGGTGGCGGAGTACTGGAGTCTTGGGGGTCAACGCGGCGGTACTGGGATCCGTGCGGCGGGGGTACGCGGCGGTACTGGGGAGCCGTACAGTGGGGGAGCAGCGGGGAAGTTCCAAATGACGGTGTACTGACATCGTGGGGGTGTACGCGGCGGTACAGGGGACCGTATGGTGGGGGTATGCGGCGGTACTGGAGTCCGTACGGTGGGGGAACGCGGCGGTACTGGGGAACCGTACAGTGGGGGAGCACGGGGATGCATGGCGGTACTGGGGTGTCCCCCTGACCCCTCTAACAACTCAGGGGGAGCGCGGGGGCATCCCCTGGCCCCGTTAACAAACTAGAGGGACCGTGCCTGCGGGCATGTACATAGTCTAACCTCTGACCATGGCCTTGTGGTTGCAGTGGTGAGTGTCGTGGCGGCTAGCAGGTGGCGTCGGCGTGGCAACGGCGGTACTGCGCGACGTCGTAGTGAAGAGTATGCAGTCGCCTCACCACAGTAACAGCTTACCCCTGGGGGGCGCCAGTCCGGTCGGCTAGAGGCGAGGAGGGCAGGGGAGCGGCATGCTGAGTGGTCCGGGGGGTGACGCGCGGGCCAATGCTATAAGTAGGCTCGCCACGTCGTCGGTGGGGGCCGAACCTGCGGCCTGGCCGCTGCTGTGGCGGAAGAGGCGCAACCACGGAAGCTGGCCAATCAGTGCAGGTAAGGGTCAAGGGTAGGCGCCAGGGCACTGTATGTGGGCCAGATGAGGTGCACCTGGTAACCACGGCCCGGGGCGAGCCTCTGGTGGGTACCCCTACAGGGGGTCGATAACCAAGCTACGGCACCCACCAGCCCGAATCCCAGCCAGCGATATACACGGGTTGCGCCACTCCCGTCGCAAAGCGGCCGGCGTCCCCCCCTGTAGACCCTCAAGATATATTATATGTGGGCAAGTGAATGCCTCGATGCAGATTGGGCGCTGGCCCCTGACATGGGATGCCAGCATGGTATATATCTGGGGTGTGGGGGCAGCACGGGGCCACGGGGACGTGGAGTTGGTAACGTGTTTCTGTACTATACTAGGGGACTGGTGCGGTGGGAAGATGGCGTACAATGTGGAGACATGGGGGCGATGAAAGCTGAGGGCCAGGCTAGGCTGGAGCCTCCCAGAAATCCTGGCTATGCACATACAGGCTAGTGCGTGCTGGCAGAGGGATACGTGGAGACAGGGGTGGTGGGCAGTTTCGAGGACGCGGACGACAATGGATTACGTGGGGTCATGGGTGTTGGGTGTCTCCACAGTGGCGGGGCAACGTGAACGATGGAGGGTCAGCTCTCTCTTCGCCGCATGCGTGCTGCTTTGTTCCTTGGTTGCTGCTTTGCGACGGACAGAGGTGCCCTTGCTTTCTGCTTGTTGCGATGCTGCTGCGCTGCTTTGCCTTGCCCCCTTACCCCCGGCGAACAAACGGGCCAGCGTCCGTCGCCGTTGCTAATGCTAACGCTTTGCAGTTGCCACTGCCCCCGAAGCCTGGTTGCCCGGTATCCCCGGTCCTCTGGGTCCTCCGTCATGCTGTGGGCCACCTCAGGCAGCCCTGGGACCCACGGGATCGAGCGAGGCAGGAACCACCTGTCGGCGCGAGATGCCCGGTAACTCCAGTAGACGGCATGATAAGTGGTTATGACTATGACTATGACTATGTATGTATGTATGTATGTATGTATGTATGTATGTATGTATGTATGTATGTATGTATGTATGTATGTATGTATGTACCATCCATTTTCTTTGCGCTCGTGTTTGACTGTGGTCGTCACTCCTAACGCTTTGAGTGCTCTGTTCTTCTTTGACCCTGGACCCTTGACCCTGGACCCTGAGCTGTGTTCTCTGCGCTGGCCGCGCAACGTGCTCTTCGACCCTGTGCCCTTTGCCCGGTTCGCCGCTCACCTCGCTGTGCACACTGTGCACCCCGTATAAGTGCCAACCAGTGAACATGTGAAACAGATAAAACTGATCAAAGGCCCAACTGGCCCGACAACCATGTCTCTCTTGCTGCCCTGTCTTCCTCTGTTCACTGCCCCCTACTTGCCCTGCTTGCCCTGTGTCCCCATGCTCTGGGTACACCATGTAACATCCAACCAATAAACATGTGAAACAGATCATACTGATCAAAGGCCCAACTGGCGCAACAACCATGTCGCTGTCTGTCCTATCATTACCTGCTCTTCGCCCCTTGCTCACCTTCTCCTTTGGGCTCGCCGGGAGGGCCTCCCTCTCCTGGCCACCCCCCTGGAACATAAACAGTCCAACATGTGAAACTGATCATACTGATCAAGGGCCAAACTGGCCCAACAACCAGGATAGCCTTTAGTCACTAATAATTATTGTAGACGACAACGAACCCTGGGATGACCCGCTGCGCATCCGTGCATCACTCTTCACCGCAAACGGGTCCGAGCCCCAAAAAAAAATCCAAGGCTCACCCGTGTCCGCCGTTGACAAAATCTCAACGGTCAAATCCATCACCATCTGGACCTGCTGTCTCTGCAGGGCGTCCGCCATGGCGCCCTGTAACATATCCTGCACTGTCTTCTCCGCCGTCACTGGCAGGGACCACAAAAACACATCGACCGCTCTGTCTTTCATTTGCGCATGCACCCCTCCCCCCATGCCTCTCGCGGCGCCTTGCTCAGCATAAGGTCATTGGGCTGCAGCAGCCCATCCTGCATGGACGAAGTCAGAATGTTCTGTACAGTCGCATTCCAGCAGAAGACAGTCAGCGGAGAACATCCTGGAACTGTCGTTAGGGGCCACGTAATCGCACAGAGCAATTGATGCTCTGAACACCTTGCCGCCTGTGTGGCATCCGCTTGTTTGGCGACCCCCCCCCCCCCCACAAGACAGCATATCCCCTGGGCTTGCTTAGCACGAATGCCCGCAGCCGCGTCGGATTGCGTGTGATGACCAGTGAACTTCTGTCCTGAAACCTGGCTTGCATTGCCGGTACCCCCGCCTCGAGGGGCATGTCCCCTACCGCTGTGCGAAAGCAGAGCTGCTGGGTTCGCAGCCGAAGCGACACCCGTCTCCTGAGCTCCCGAATATCGGATCGTGGGATTGAGGGGTCGTGCTCTGCTGCCCACGCTCCCAGTATACCGTGCAGCCGGGCCGGCACCCGGGAGGGGTCAGATTGCGCCCGCCCAAAAACCACGTCACAACGATGCTGGGGGGCGAAAAGAACCGCCCCCATGAAAAGACCCACACGCGTGCTCAGCGATAGCTGGGGCAGGTCCCAGCAGATGCGCGGAGGCCCCAACCATGCATACTTGTGAAATCGCAGCGACTAGGAAACTCTGGCTAAAGCAATCCCCCCCTTGTAGAAAGGGGCAGGATTTCAACGCGTGATGATGATCTTCTCTGACTCCGCAAAGCGCACAGACCGCCGTTGGTGCCTGACGGAACATCAGCATGCGTACGTACGTATGCATGTATGCATGTACGTACTTATGTATGTATGTATGTATGTATGTATGTATGTATGTATGTATGTATGTATGTATGTATGTATGTATGTATGTATCTATGTATGTGTGTATACATATATTACTACACCCCTCTCCCCTTAAATTTAGCTAACAACAACCAACAACAACACGTCTCCTTGCCGTTTTGGCCATTGCTCCGTCCCAACACTTCGGATCATTTGCCCATGTAGCCATCTTGGAGCCTAGGTGGTGCCCTTGCAAAATCCAAGTTTTGAGCCAAAAACTCACCAGTGGCGGCCCGGGGCAGTGGCGCCAAGTCGGGAGGTGCCCTCCCAAATATGCGCTGTTTTGGGCCAAAAACAGCCATTTTCGGCCAAAATAGCCCCATAACCCGGGCGAAACGCCCAAACGAAGGAAAACAGTGGCCACACTCCACGTGCGGCTTGACTTCACCGTGTCAAAGAGCCCTCCAGTGCCCTTCAACTCCAGGATATGTCCGAGAAATGGCCCAAAAAGGTGCCAAAAAGCCCCAAAAACGGCGCAATATGCACCAACCCCCCGAAACCAAGCACGGACCGTATCTTGGGCTACGTGGCTCAAAATCCGATTCCGAGGGCACCTAGTCCACCCGCAACCCCCCACTTTTTGTGGTTTCCACCGCTCTGAATGGCCCAACGAGACGCGTAGACCCCCGTACTAGTGGTCACTTGGTGCAGTCGGAGGGCAGCCC
Source organism: Eutreptiella sp. 'Long Island Sound 2002' (assembly GCA_964036045.1). Classification (NCBI taxonomy): domain Eukaryota; phylum Euglenozoa; class Euglenophyceae; order Eutreptiales; family Eutreptiaceae; genus Eutreptiella; species Eutreptiella sp. 'Long Island Sound 2002'. The sequence continues at coordinate 55,275,045 of OZ038378.1, read as the reverse complement.
GGCCCGCTCACGGCGGGGGCCAACGGTGGGTCCACCAGGGTCCCCGGGGCGAAAAAAATCATTTTTTCCAAAGTTGTTCCCGGACGACTTGGGATGCTCAAACACGTGTTTTTGGCCCGTTTTGAGCCCGTGGTGGCGTGTTTTGGGCCACGGAAAATCCCAAAATGCCTTGAAAATGGGCCGTTTCAAGACCAAAAATGGGTCAAAAATGGGTCAAAATCGCGTTTTTCCAAAAGTGATCCTAGACCATTTTGGATGCTCAAACAAGTGTTTTTAGCCCATTTTGAGCCCGTGGTGATGCATTTTGGCCCATGGAAAATGGCAACCATCAAAAAGTCCGAGGTGATCAAACCGTACATGCTGTGAGCGCCAGATTCCGCAAGACGAGGCGCTATACAAAAGTCGTTTGTTTCGTGCTGAACTTGTGCACTAGGTTCTTTCATCGAAAAGTTCAAGGTGATGAAATCCTCCATGCTATGAGCGCCAGATTCCGCAAGACGAGGCGCTATACAAAAGTCGTTTGTTGCGTGCTGAACTTGTGCACTAGGTTCTTTCATCCAAAATTCCAGGGTGATCAAATCCTCCATGCTATGAGCGCCAGATTCCGCCTCATCGCTCGGGGCTCTACTCTACTCTAGCCATCCTAGAGCCTAGGTGGTGGCCTTGCCAAATCCAAGTTTATAGCCAAAAACTCAGCGGTGGCGCCACGGGGCGGTGGCGCCAAGTCGGGAGGTGCCCTCCCAAATCTGCGCAGGTTTGGGCCAAAAATAGCCATTTTTCGCCCAAAGCAGCCCTAGTAAGGGTTCAAAACAGCCAAACGAAGGCAAAGGGCTGCTGCACTCCACGTGCGGCCTGACTTTCTCGTGACCAAGGGACCTTTGGTGCCCTCTAACTCCACGATATGTCCGAGAAACGGCCCAAAAAGGCGCCAAAAAGCCCCAAAAGCTGCGCAATGTGCAGCAGCACCCCGAAACCAAGAATGGGCCGTATCTTGGGCTACGTGGCTCAGAAACGAATTCCGAGACACCTAGTCCACCCGCAACCCCCCACTTTTTATGGTTTCCAAGCCCCGGAATGGTCCAACGAGACACGTAGACCCCCGTACCAGTGGTCACTGGGTGCAGCCGGAGGGGCGGCTAGCCCACGCACAGTGGGGGCCAACGGTGGGTCCACCAGGCTCCCCGGGGCGAAAAAAATCATTTTTTCCAAAGTTGTTCCTAGACCACTTGGGATGCTGAAACAAGTGTTTTTAGGCCGTTTTGAGCCCGTGGTGGCGCGTTTTGGCCCATGGAAAATCCCAAAATGCCTTGAAAATGGGCCGTTTTGGGACCAGAATTGGGTCAAAAATGGGTCAAAAACGCGTTTTTCCAAAAGTGATCCCTGACCATTTGGGATGCTCAAACAAGTGTTTTTGGCCGGTTTTGAGCCCGTTTTGACCGAGTTTAGCCCCTTCCACCACGTGTATGCACCACTTTGTGCCCTTCGCACGTACCTTAGAGCCGTGTGGTGGAGCCCCCTAGAGTTGGGAGAGGGGTGTAGATTAGAGGATACATATATATATATATATATATATATTACTACACCCCTCTCCCCTTAAATCTAGCTAACTCTCTCCTGCAAGCCCCCCCCCCTCCTCACCACCTCCTCCCTAGCCCACCGCCGCTTGGGCAAGCGCTCCCTCGCCGTGTCTACCGACAACGTACCACGCACCGCCCTCTTCCGCGGACGGCGGTGGAGTACACCTGGGGCTGCTGCACCTCCGCCTGCAACTTGAAGCCGGCACCCCGGGCATCTCCAACGAGACCGTCCGCCACGGGCTCTACAAAGGGAAGCCCACCAAGCCCCTGCCCCGTCACCTCACCCGCTCCTTCTGCCCCGTCGACGTTGAATCTGGCGTCTCCGGCGCGGCGTCCGGCATCGACACGACCCGTCTGGCGGCCCACCTCGACCTCACCTCCACCTAAACCCCCGCCTCCTTCGCCTACCGCCCCGGCCACTCCGCCCTCGGCCTCGCCCTCGTTGGCCGGTCCGCCACCTACACCGCCTTATCCACCTACGGCACCTGCGCCATCTACGAATGGGACGAGTCGGACGCGTACCTCCGGGTACTACACCAGGGCAACTCCCGCCTCTGCTCCCACCTCCGCGCCACATGGGACTTTGGTCCCTGGGCAGACGGCTTCTACACCCGCCTGGTCATCCGGGTGGCCACCCGCGAGGGGTTCACCCACCCATTCAGTACGGAGGAAGGCGGCAACCAGGGCAACGGGTTCGCCCAGCTCGACTACCAGGCCCCCGGCCTGGTGATCACCAGGGCCATGAGGCCCAACACCTCCATCACCCTCCCGCTCGACATCCCCCGCCAATTAGTAGCCCTCCCCGCCACCCAGCTCACTTACAGCGACAACCGCCGCTTCATCTCCCCCTCCCTCTCGGACGTAGCGGCCATGCCCACAGACTGCCGCGAATGCTCCCGCCACGCAGGCCGCATCATCCACCCTGACAAGCAGGATTTCTCCCTCATCGACTCCTGCCCGGGTCGCCCCACCCTTGTCGCCGCCGATGTCCCGCAGCACACCGGCGCCACTTCCACTGCCCCCCCGGAGGTCGTCGGCATTCCCATCCTCCCCGAACTTCCCCTCCTCCGCATCACGAACAAGGCGCGCACGGCCGTCAACCGGGCTTGCAAGGCCAGCCGCAAACGCGAGGCCTGCCCAATCCTCTAGCTCCGCCCCCTAAACGCCTTCAACCTCTCCCCCCTTGACTAAGCCACCTCCGGCGTCCTCATCCCACCCCCGGCCCTCCGCCCCAACCGGACCGCCGTCAACGACGCCTACCGCCACGCCTTCCGTCTGCCCCCGTGGACCCACACAGCCTTCCTCCACCTTCCCATCCAACTAGGCGGCCCTGGCGCCCCTCTCTTGGCATACCGCGAACCCCTCAACCTACTCCGCACCTACCTGCGGGCCTCCGGAGGCCCCAACACCCTCGCCGTTGCCGCCGTGGTATCCCTCATCTCCCGACACCGGCCCGCCCCGTGGCTGACCGAAGGACCTGACGTGGCGCAAGCCCTCGCCCCCCTCAACGTCACCGTCCTCCTCCTCGCCTCTCCTCTCGTGCGTTCCGCCCCACTGCACGACTCCGGCTCCCTGGCCCCCCTCCAGTCCCTCCCCTACGTGGCAGTCGCGTGCGATGGCAGCCAGGAGGGCAATCGCCTTGGCGCAGATTTCCTCCTCTGGCACCCCCACCATAGCACCCTCTACCGCAGCTGGCTTGGCCTGCACGCCCTCGCCGGCCACTCCACCGAAGCCGAGTGGGCAACCAAAATCGCAGCCATGTTCGCCCTCAGCGCCTGGATCGGCGCACACCTCTTCCCCTCCGATTCCACCGCCTCCCAACTCTGCGACCTCACCCGCGGCCCGCGTCCCACATCCGCCCTCTCCATCCCATACTGGGCGGCCCTCCTGTCAACCACCTTCCGCATGCACGAAGCCTGGCTCCCCGTGCAACATGACTCCGGCTCCCGCAGCCAACTCGCCACCCTCAACGCCAAGGCAGACAGCCTAGCCCGCCGCGAACTCACCACGGCCTCCCACGGCCGCATCGTGGCGCGCCGCGAAGGCGCGCTCTTCCTGAGCCCGGTTCGCGCTGCGGCGGCTGCGTACGCAGCCACCACCACCCGCACCAACGCGCAAATTCTCCGGCCTCACCCCACGGGCTGGTCCTCACACCTGGGCCTGGTCCTCACACCTGCTCCGCCTCGCCTACGAGCGAGCAGAGGTCCCCGCCCTAGCCCTCCACCGCATCATGCACCTGCGGCTTCTGCACTCCCAAAGCCACCCCCCCGGCTACGGGAGTGTGACCTGCCCCTTCTGTCACCGCCCCTTCCCGGACGCCGCCGCCAAGCTGCAGTACCACTGCCCCCCCCACTTCGCCTTGCAACTGCTCTTGGCGTGGTGCCTGTTCACGCACCCACCGGTGCTGGCAGCCACGGCCGGCCACTCCCCCCGACTTGTCACCCCCTTCAAACTCCGCACAACCTCCGCGGCTGTCTTCCTGACCACCGAGCTCCCCACAGCCCCTTTTGGCCCTCCGTTTCAACTGGGGTTCAGCATGCTGGGCATGTGGCACTCCCCCTCCCCTCACGGCACCCCCCCGCTGCTGAAGAGCGCCGACAGGGCGGCGCTCCTCACGGAGCTCCTCTCCCCCCTCAGCACGACACACACGTCGCTTGCGTCCATCCTCCGCCAGGCCCCAAGCCACATCTCGGCCCCCGCCTACCCCCCTCCCACCGCACGTTCCCACACCGCCCAACCCAGAGCCGCTCACCCTGCGGCACAGCATCGCCCGGCTCTGGCTCCTCCGGCACTGCGCCACGTGGGGCTTACGGTGGACCGTCTACCAGTGGTCCCACTCCCCCAAGCCCCTCTCCGAGGGACGTTCCCCGCCCACATGGTGTTTTCCCCCTCGTCCCGGGCGGCAGACATCCTCTTGCTCCTCGCCGCAAGCCCCCCCGGGCAACGCATCCCGCTTGCCGCGACTCCCTCAGTCCTCAGTGAGGTCCTCATCGGGCACGCCGACTCCCTGCACGTGCGCCCCCTGCTGCCCGACTTGCACGTCGCTCTGGCTCCCGGCGCGCCCATCGACCCCACAGTGTGGGGCTCTCAGTTACGCTGCCAGCCACCTGGCGGCCCGCGCACGCCGCCCCGCGACCGCATGGGGCCCCCACACCCTCCTGGCAGCCTCCGTCTTGGCCACCCGCCGCTACCGACGGCCCAGGCCCCGACCCCCCGCTGGCCACACCACGCGGCCTCCCGCACACGGGAACTAGGGACCAATACCAGGGAACAATATCAAGACTACAGAGTGCGAAGCATCCGCGATATACCCTTGTGCCTGTGCTCTGTGTGCGCCCGCCCATGTGCCCCCCCTCCCTCCCGGACGGCGCGCACGCGAGCTCGCCCCGCCGGGCGCGGGGCGGCCACACAACATCAACTAGCAACCGAAAACACCGGGGTCACGCCCTCCCCCCCGCGCCCGACGACGGCTAGGCCCGCGGGCCAGCGCCCTCAACCGCGTTACGGCGGCTCACGAGGAAAGGCACCTCAAGGTCCCCGCCCAGCCCCCCTCCCACCGCTGCTTCTCACATGTCGGGTCATCCTCCCCCCCGTAGCGGGGGAGGGCTCCAGGGTGTCGCCCACAGGTGGTCCCTCCCTTAGCCACGCGCGCACGCACCCCTCCCCGACACGCCCCCCTGCCCCCCCCGGTCGTCGTCGGCGCCCGCCCGGCCAGCGTAGCGCCGGCCGACTGCTCCCTTGCGCTCTGCCCAGGGAGAGCATGTCTGGCAATTTCTCCCGCCGGCGAGTGCTGAGCGCCACGACAAAAACAACAACAACGAATCTAGCTAACATTACTACACCCCTCTCCCCTTAAATCTAGCTAACAAGCAACAAGCAACAAGCAACAAGCAACAAGCACTTGTCCTTTCCGTTTTGGCCATTGCTCGGCCTCATCGCTCCGGGCTACTCTAGCCATCCTAGAGCCTAGGTGGTGCCCTTGCCAAATCCAAGTCGTGAGCCCAAAAATCCCCGTGGATCCCTGGGGCGGGGGCGCCAAGTCGGGAGGTGCCCTCCCAAAACTGCGCATTTTGTGCCCCAAACGCCAAAAACAGCTTTTTTTGGCCCAAAACGGCCCCGCAACCTAGTCAAAACGGCCAAACGAAGGGGCAGGGTTGCTAACTGGCACGTGCACCTCAATTGCCCCGTGACCAAGAGCCCTTTCTTGCCCTCTAGCTCCACAATATGTCCTAGAAACAGCCCATAAAGGCGCCAAAAAGCCCCAAAATATGCGCAATGTGCACCAACACCCCGAAACCAAGCACGGGCCGTATCTTGGGCTACGTGGCTCAAAATCGAATTCTGAGGGCACCTAATCCTCCCGCAGCCCCCCACTTTTTGTGGTTTCCACCCCTGGGATTCGCCCAAACGGACGCCTAGACACCCGTACCAGTGGTCATTTGGTGGAGCCGGAGGGCGGCCCAGCCCGTGCACCGTGGGGGCGGACGGTGGGTCCACTAGGGTCCCCGGGGCGAAAAAAATCATTTTTTCCAAAGTTGTTCCCCGACCACTAGGGATGCTCAAACCACTGTTTTTAGACGGTTTTGAGCCCGTGGTGACGCGCTTTGGCGCATGGAAAATCACAAAATGCCCTATAAAGGGGCCGTTATGGGACCAAAAATGGGTCAAAAAAGGGTCAAAAAACGCATTTTTCCAAAATTAATCACGGACCATTTAGGATGCTCAAACAAGTGTTTGAAGCCCCTTTTGACCCCCTGGTGACGTGTTTTGGCCCATGGAAAATCCCAAAATGCCTTGAGCCTTGGGCCGTATTGGGACCAAAAATGGGTCAAAAATGGGTCAAAAACGCGTTTTCCCGAAAGTGATCCCGGACAATTTGGGATGCTCAAACAAGTGTGTTTAGCCCATTTTGAGCCCATTTCGACCGAGTTTAGCCCCTCCAGCATGTGTATGCACCCCGTTGTGCCCTTCCCACGTACGTTAGAGCCGTAGTGGAGCCACCTAGAGTTGGGGAGAGGAATGTAGATTGGAGACTATATATATATATATATATATATATATATATATACATATTGCTACACCCCTCTTCCCTAGAATGTAGCGAACAACAATAAGCAACAAGCAACAAGCAACAAGAAACAAGCAACACTTCTCCTTTCCGTCTTGGCCATTACTCTGTTCCACCGCTTTACCACATTAGGTGCCAAAATTTTAGTGCTGACCAAGTGACGTTCCCCACCCTACCCCCTTAGGGGAGGACTAGGGGGGGGGGGGGGGGCAAGGGAGGGCGAGGGTACTAAATGTAGCAATCTAGGGTCACTAGTGGCAACGTCCATCAATGGCTTACGGTGATATGGTGGTTCTCGCACCACTCCAATCTCTGGATAGTGATGCATGCGGCAACGGCGGGTGTGATATGACGGCCATCGCGACGTGGCAGGTCGCCTCGGCTTGATGGTGCGCAGTTTCGCCTCCGCATGCACGGTTGGAAGGGAATGTAGCTACGCCCGGCTGCCCCAGGTTGCCTATTACAATAGTGAGGTGTCATGGGTCGTCCCGAACAGGGTAATAAGGCCCACACCCCTGTAGGGTATTCCCATGGCTCCGGGGTCTGTACGGGCGACCTGGCTACGGCGGTCAGGGGGGTTCATCCTCGGGTTACTTCAGGGGGTTGCGTGGATCGTGGATAGGCACACGTCCCAGTGCCGGCACTACCGGTGTGGGCCAAGGGGTATGGAGGGCAGCTAGATGGGTCGGGCTCTGTGTGGAGTCGTAGCAGCTTGGATGGCCACGTGGGGTGCACAGGGGTGGTGCAATTCGGTGGTGAGTGACGGGTGGAAAAGGTTGTTGACTGGTGAACTAGATGCGGGCATTATGGCTTGGAGGGGTGTACCTACGTGGGGTCTGGGGGTACGGAGCTGCCGCTATGGGGGTGCCCCTTGACCTGAGAACAACTCAAGGAGGTATTGGGGCTATTGACGGGCCCCGGAGAAACTCTGTGGGGGTATAGGGGTGTCCCTTGACCCTAGGACCAACCTAGGGGGGTATCGGGGCCGCCCACAGTCCCAGGAAGAAGATTGGAGGGGGTATAGGGGTGTCCCCTAACCCCGTGTCGAACCCTGGGAGGTATAGGGGCCGCCCACGGGCCCCGGGAGAAATTCAGTGGGAGTACTGGGGTGTCCCGTGACCCCTGGAACAACTCATGGTGGCACTGGAGTGTCCCTCTGACCCCTGAAACAACTTGGCGGGCGTACTGGGGCATCCTCTGGCCCCACAAGCAAACTAGAGGGACTCTACCTCCGGGCATGCACATAACCTAACCGATTGACCTATGCACATATGACGAGTAGCACGGCGACAGGCGCGGTGGCGTAGTGGGCACATCGTAATGGATTCACAGGTAAAGGGCGTGCGCGGCGTCAAGTGGCGTGGCGGGGCACGGTGTGGCGGTGAAAGCGAGAACGAGGGGCTAGATAAGACCTGATTACAGGCTACAGCCGAGTGGCGCAGGTGGCTAGGGTGGCATTTCAAGAGAGGCCTGTGTTGTCCCATAGTACACAATGCCTCTATAAGAGGTCCACGGCATGAGGCACCGGCCAATGCTATAAGGAGGCATGCCACGTCCTCGGTGGATACTAACTTGCGGCCTGACCACCATTGTGGCGGAGGTGGAACAACCACGGGAGCTGGCCAATCGGTGCAGGTAAGGGTCAAGGGTAGGCGTCCGGGCATTGTATGTGGGCCAAACAAGGTGAACCTGGTTACCACAGCGCGGGGTGAACCTCTCGTGGGTACCCCTGCAGGGGGTTGATAACCAAGCTACGGCACCCACAAGCTCGAATCCCAACCACCGATATTCACGGGTTGTGCCTCTCATGCTGCGGGGTGGCCGGCATCCCCCCTATAGACCCTCATGTTATAGTATATGAGAGTATGTACAGTGACAGCTGGCCCGCTCAAACCACAGCCTAGAGGGATAGGACGAGGTCCACTATATTTGGGATTCGCTGGGGGACTACAATAGGTGTGGCTGCCGTCTTTAGGTGGCGTTGGAATGTTATCATGTGCTTATATGAATTATTGTATCTTGGATAGGAGAACTAGTGCATTTGGTTTTGAGCCACATAGCCCAAGATACGGCCCGTTATTGGTGTTGGGCTCCTTCAACACCCACGGCGCACAATCTGGGCCATTGGTGCCCATTTTCGGGCCGTTTCTCGGACATATCCGGGAGGTTGAGGGCAAGAACGAGCTCTTTGTCACGTGGCAATCATGGCGCATGTGTAGTGTAGCAACCAATTCCCGGCGTTTGTCGTTTAGAATGGGTTCCGATTTTTTTGGAAGGGCACCTCCCGACTTGGCGCCACTGCCCCGGGGCGCCACCGGTGAGATTTTGGCTCAAAGCTGAGATTTGGCGAGGGCACCACCTAGGGTATGTGAGACTGGATAGTAAGGTAGACTGCCCCTGGAGGGTGTCCACTTATTAATCCTTTGTCCACATGGCGGCGGACGTAGAGGCCGCCCGCACCCTGCAGCACTACTCCGAGCACACAGCCAAACACATGGGGTGGGCCCACCACAACGGCTAGAGCCCTTCTTGTGTCCCATCCCCCCCCCCCTCCCAGGGGCTGTTTCCTGGCCCGGTCAGTCTGCTCCCTGCAAGCAATGCTGTTTTTCTCCGTGTAGTTTTTATTTGTAGCAGTTGGACTCCGTTCTCGCTGGCGCGCCCAGCTTGGGACACTCAGCCACCTAGCAGTCTAGCACTCAATTGCGGGAAGCGGCCATTAGCGGCCATAGCTAATCTGGACATGGCGGGCAGCACATCTGTTTTTCACGCACTCTTGCCAGCGGACCTTGTGGCCGGTCTTGCATTGCCTCTTCTTTCTTTCACGTGACCTATGGGCTGGTGCACCGTGGCACTGACACCCCGACACTATGCTATCAGCACGACTACTCTTGGATTATTTGGACGCGCGGGATAGCATGCGGTGACACGTATGGCCGCCGCCCCCTCGCGGCACGGACCAGGGCAGCAATGCTTTGGTCGGCGGAGGTTTAAACCCTACGGCCACGTAGATTAGTATGGGCAAAGCACATTATGCTGCTTCTGCACATTTTCTGCCCCGGTTCTGCCCCTCCGGCAGTTCTTTCCCTCGCGCACAGCACAGTGTGCCCTTCTGTTACTGACGCCAGGCTGGCTTCCTTCGGGTCTAGCTGCATTTTGGTACTGTGCTTCTGCCCCCCCCCCCCCCCCCTGGTTCCGCCCTCCTTGCATATTTGAAACTAACCTCTCATCTGTCGGAGGTGACGGTGCGCGCATGTTTCTATCTTTGGTCCAACCGTTGGCAGATTGGCCCACCTGTGGAATTTGCACTACTCCTACCCACTCACCAAAGGTATGGGATGCCACCCAACAACGTGCCGCAACCCTGCTCGTGGTTTCCCCTCTCTCCCCTCATATTGTGCTAAGTGTTTTATAGGTATAGTGAGCATTGCGGCCCTGCCGCTGAACGTGGATGGCCAGTGGTGACAGGGTGTGACACGGTGGGCTCGGGCGCTCCCGCTCGTCATACGGATGTTTGACTTTTACTGTGCTGCGTAAGGAGGGCAATTGAATTGGGGTAACTAGCCAAACCCTTGCCTTTTGGGCGTTCTTCAACAAGACGACAAAATCAGAAATGGCTGCCCCAAGGAGGGCGGAATGGCTACATAAGCTATGCCATAGGGGGGTTCCCCAACAAGAGTACAAAATCAAAAGTGCCTTCACTACCGCTGCCTTCTTGGGGTTGCCCACATGAGGGCGGATTGTGTACATAATCCCTACTATTTGGTGGTCCTCAACCAGGGGACAAATTAGAAGTGGCTACATCACCTATGTCTTCTCATGGTGGCGAAAGGAGGGTGGAATGGCTACATAACCCCTACCATCTAGGAGTCCCCAACAAGGGGACGGAATTAGAAATCGCTACATCACGCTTGCCTTCTTAGGTGCCCAACAGAGGGCGAAACGGCTACGTTAGCCATGCCATATGGGGGGTCCCCAACAAGGGGACAAAATGAGAAGTGGCTACACCACCACTGCCTTCCTGGGGGTGCTGAAATTAGGGCGGAGTGTCTACATAACCCCTACGACCTAGGTATGCCAAACAAGGGGACAAAATCAGAAGTAGCTACATCACCCTTGCGTTCTGGGGGTGCGCAAAGATGGTGGAATGGCTACATGACCTGTCTCGCCTGGGGGCTCCCCAACAAGGGGACAACATCAAAAGTTGCTCCATCAGCCTTGCGTTCTCGGGTGTCCAAAAGAGGGCCGAATGGCTAGATAAGCCCTGTCGCGGGGTTACCAAAAAGGGGACAAAATCAGATGTTGCTACATCACCCCTGCCTTCTCATACTGCCCAAAAGCGGGCAGAGTGGCTACATAAGCCCTGCGTTTTAGGGGTTCTTCAACAAGAGGACAAAATCACAAATGGCCGCATCACCCTTGCCTTCTGGGGCTTCCAAGTAGAGGGCGGAATGGCTGCATAAGCCATGCCATATGGGGGGTCCCTAACAAGGGGAAAAAAATACAAGTGGCTACCTTGCCGCTACACCCCCTCCAGCGTTCAAAGAACGGGCTGAGGGGGACATGAACCCACTCGGCATTGACCTTTTGGTACCAAAATGTGAGGAACCCTGGGGTGCAGATGCCATCGCACGTGAAGCTTCCGACAACACGAAGGGCGCTTACACCTGCACAAGCTGTAGCGAAGAAGGTTGAGGCCAAGCCCAATAGTGTCTGCATTTTCGTAGTTGCTCAAGGTATTGCCCTGTTGCCCAAGCGCGGGGTTTGGCTAGGTGTGCCGTGCCTTTGTCGATGGCTCGCACTTGTAGCCACATTCGGGCTGTAACCACCTTCGGGAGGAGTTTCAGTTTTGCCAGCCTCTGGAAGGCGGAGACGGTGTAGCGCGCCACTGAACCACCACGCTCGCGGTGTCAAAGGAGCAAGACGCGGCTGTCGATGGCCAATTGCACATCGGGGTTGTTAGCGTTGCCCATGAGGGTGTTTCGTGTGGCGCATATGTATCTCTCCCGTGTGCCCTTTGCGAAGGCCCTCGCGGCTAATGTGACGGTGTCTATGAGGCTTTCACGGAGACTTGCTCTGAGTGCTTCGCGATACTTGTCCCACGCGTCTGCCACGGTGGCCGTCCCTTGGCCATCCATTGGGGCTTGGTGGTGCGCGGTGGGGGGTAGGGGGGTTGGGGACATGGCGGTTCAGGCGGAAGGTGGCTGCCTCATGAATCGGGCGTTGGACACAAACACATGGCTGGAGACTACTAACCAACTATGTGCTATAAAGATTGTGCTGAGTGATCGCGACCCTTGTGAGGACGACATGTCACCCATCAGCGACACTAGCCCTCGCCCCAAGCAGCAACCCGGCGACGCCTCGCCCCTACATGTTGCTAGCAAGGCAATAGGACCGGCAGGCTCCATACTGGTCAGCCCCGAGGTGTGGCGTGAGCACTTCCCGCACGACATGAAGCAAGCACTCCAAGTAGCGCCTGACTTGGGAGACTAAGATGACCCGGCCCTAGCTGTATTGGTCCACGCCATGCACAACGATGGCCTGTTGATTGGTTGTCACCACACGGCGGCTGCTAACATGCGCGCTTTTCCCAAACCAAGGTCGCAGGAAAAGGGGGCGTTGATCGCTGACCTCCGCCTCCTCAGTGTGCTCTTGGGGGACCCGGCACAACCTTTCGAATTTCCCACCGTGGCACAACCGGCAACCCTCCTTGAGCTCTTGAGGGGACGTAACATCAAGGCGTACTTTACCAACTTGTCGTCTCTAACATGTTTTGGTCCGTACTACTCGGGCCTGAACACTGTACCAGCTTCCGCTTCCGGCTGCGTGGTGTCACGTACGCCATCCCAAGCCTGCCTTTCGGCTGGACGGGCAGTTCGAGCATGGCGGTAGAAGTGCTCGCGGCTTACCTCACCCTTCGTTTTCCTGGGGACGTGACCGTCATCCAATATGTTGACGATGTCTTGCTCATCTATGTGGACGGGGAACGCCTTCGGCTCGCAACCCGTCTGCTCAGGGATGAGCTGCGCGCTGCGGGTGGGGTCATGAGTGCCAAGTCCCAGGTGGAGCGCACCGCCAACATTACGTGGATGGGAAGGCACTTGGATGGCAGCCGATACTCCTTGATACAATCCGCAAAATACATGGCCACGGCCACAACCATGTGGGTGAAGCTAGCCACAAAGGGGTATGACCGGCGCACTATGCGCCGCCTTTGCGGTAAACTGGTTTGGGCCTCCTGGCCTGGGCATGGGGCCTTGCCCTTCCTAAGTGGGGCCCATGTGTGGCTTAACTAGGCCCCCAAGCAATCCAAGTATACCCCGCCGGCAGTCTTGCGCAGGCTCATGAAAGCGCTTGGCCTTGCTGTCACACTGTGGAAAGCGCCGCCAACTCTGAGCCCAGCAGAGGATACTTGGCACGTTGACGCGGCATACGACGACTCCCGTTGGACTACAGCACTTCGCACCCCTGCCCGTGGCATGCGCATCTGGAGACTACCACCATGGGTCACCACCCAACAGGGGGATGAGCTCACAGCAATTGAAATGGCCACCAAGACGGCTGCTTACGAAGGGCTGACTCGGCTTCACCTGGTCGCCGACAACATGTCAACCATCCAGTCCACCATCCGGAATAAAAGCCAGCCGGGCGCGCGCTCGGCTCCTGAGGCGCATCACGCACGCCCTCCGCTGGTCCCACATAAGGATGCGCATCAGCTTGGTCGCCTCGAACTGTAATCAGAAAATCCAAAATGGGTACATCACCCTTGCCTTCTTGGCGTTGCCCAAAGGAGGGCTGGATGTCTACCTAACCCCTGCCATCTAGGGGCAAAATGAGAAGTGGCTACATCACCCGTGCCTTCTTGGGGGTGCCCAAAAGTGGGCAAAGTAGCTACGTAAGCACTCCCTTTTAGGGGGTTTTCAGCAAGACGACAAAATCGGAAATGGCTGCATAACCCATATCTCCCCTTGTTGAGGACCCCCCGATGGTATGGGTTATGTAGACATCCCGCCCTCATTTGAGCATCCCCAAGAGGATACCACCCCCCTCCCGACATGGGCACTCTTGGAACCGATGTGCTTACCCCTCCCTGCGCGGTTCACAGGGTCCCCGCCAATGGACCTTGTCCATGACCTTATTTGCACGCGAGACCTGTGGGCACGAGAAGCGTGGGCGCCTGCCTCAGCTCAGGCGCCGCACCGGGCCCCCCCGCCGGCGTGTGTGGTCGGCAACACACACCCCCAGAGGATGATTCGTGCAGCCGAGGGGAGCAGTCCGTGGATCATGATGCCCAGTGCTCCCCGAGCCCCCAGTCGCAGTCCCAAGCAGGTGACCCGCCACAAAATGCAGCGGTTCCGTGAAGTGAGTGACGGACACCCACAAGCGCCATACTGCACCGCGTGGTGCGGCAGATTGCGCGCCTCCTGAACGTGCACAACGTGACACTGACGACCTGCGATCGGCCGCAAAGAATCCCGGGCCCGGTGGGACGATGCAGCCAATCACTGAGACCACATTGGTCGATGCAGGCACCAGCCCACATCTCACCGGCCACGCTACAGCAGCCACGGGCAGCAGCTCAGCCAACGGATACGATGTTGCCCCAGGCATTGACTAGGTTACGCGCAATCCACCCAGTCGAGATGCACACCTGGCACCACCAGCAGATACTGTAGCAGCCCACCGAAACTCTCAACCGGACGTTGACCGCTACCTCTTCTGCACCCCCCAGCATGGGTCACCGCCTCCAAGGCTCTACCACACGCATTCATCCATAGGACTAACCGCGCCGGGCACTCCTAGCCGTGTGCAGACCCCGGCACTGACGACATGCCCATCGACAACACGGAAGCGGGGTCGCGCGAAGAAGCAACGTCGAAGCAAAGCAGGCCGGCTCCACACCCCGTCCCAGCCCACCCCGACAAACCCCCTGGTGCGTCTCACCCACGAAAGAGGCTGGACCTGGTGGCCATAATCCATGCTGCCGGCGGGGAACCCGCTGACCCCACCACCACATCCTGACTGCCCAAGCCTTAGCCACCAGCAACGGAACGCCGGGAAAAACCACCGCACGTGCTCACAGGGGACAACCCGGCCCCACACCGCACTGTACGACCGGCACCTCCGCCACTTGCTCACGCATCCGCGACCACGGGACCTAGTGAGCATCCCGCTGACACTCAGCCACGGTAAGACCATGCCCAAATTTTTGGCTATGACCTCCTCGCACCTCGGAAAGGGGCGAGATTCCCCCAATGGCAACCAGGACCCATGCCACTGACACCGCCACCGGTGGACCGAACCGGATCAGCAAGGCGCTTTGGCCGTGCTGCGTAATGCCCTAAGCAAGGCGGCCATTCGCATGTCCATGAAGGGACCAAGGCTCAGCAGCATTCTCCCATTGCTGCAAGACGTGCCCATGCTCACCCTTGCTGTTGATGGAGAAGCTGCAGCAATATCGCACTCTAGTCAGTCCCATGCGTGCTTGCGGTGCTGGGCTGGTGTGCGTTGGAGGTGGTGTCCGGGTCGGGATGCCCGTGAAGCGGAGCTCGCGGAGCTCGCGGAGGTCGAGTCGGAGGCATTTGCAAGCGGCGTAAGCGGCCAAGGGACGCACTGCCACTATCCTATCAAGTTCCAGACCCGCAGCCGCTACGAGTGCTCCCTTGTCGTGGCCTCGACTTCCATCACAAACTCCTCGAAGTCGACCTCCCAAGAGTCCAGGTCCTGCGCATACATGCTACGACCCGCAATGACGGCGTACGGGCTTGCCACCTAGCGTGCCCATTGCAGCACAGTCGGGTGTGGCTGTACGGGCCCCGCCCATGGGCCCGGGGCTGTTGTGCTCTCATATGCGGCCTTGCTATGCACGCGGAAGAAAACCCCGGCGATGAAGTTGGGCTGCAGGTGGCGTCCTCCTTTGTATGCCGCCATGGCACACGTGGCCTCCTCCATGTCGGGGGCCAAGCCCGCCCGCGTCGTCATGGCCGCCACCGCCCCCTCGGGCACCTCTTGCTCTGTGAGGGCCTCGAGGAAGCCACGCTCCCACTCATCGACTTGCTGTTCGAGATGGACACTCTTGAGTAGGGCCTGGTATGGGCCCTGTACCCATTTTGCCCATGCAAGCAGGGAGGAGTTGGGAGCCACGGCAACGTTGTGGGCGCTCTCCGCGGGCGTCATGGTGGCGTCCCCGTTCCTGGTGTCGCCCTTTGCTGGCATTCCGCCACATAGGCGGCTGGGGATTTCTACACTGGATCCCTCCCCGATGCCATAGTCCGACAAGGTGCAGTCCCCGCGCCAGCGGCTTCGCCGCGAACAACAGCCTGTGCCAATGGGCTTGGGTGCGGACTTTGCTGTGGATCTGCACATGGACGTCGTGTACTC
Source organism: Eutreptiella sp. 'Long Island Sound 2002' (assembly GCA_964036045.1). Lineage (NCBI taxonomy): Eukaryota > Euglenozoa > Euglenophyceae > Eutreptiales > Eutreptiaceae > Eutreptiella > Eutreptiella sp. 'Long Island Sound 2002'. The sequence goes on along the minus strand of OZ038378.1, from coordinate 55,259,019 downwards.
GGACGTCCTAGGAGCGAACACAAACTGTGATGGTACGCCCCGCCTCGACTCGCACGAAGAGTTGGTGCCCATGCGTGTGTTCAGCTCCATGGCTCGCCGTGCCTTGTGCCCCTGTCCCGGTACCGCTCGTCACCGTGGCTGCTGCATTTCCGTCGGTGCAGCCGTGGTGGAAGGATGTGTGCCCGATGTCCGCTGGTTCTCCGTCCATGACGGCCAAGTCCAAGATGAGCCGCGGGGTCCCCATCGCCAGATCCTGCTGCACCCTACACATCACCGCATTGGCTGCCGGCGCATGTGCAGTGTCCGGCCCCGACGCCGGCGCTGCCGGGGCCGCTCCCGGTATTGGGGGTGTCCCCAATCGTCGCGTTTGCATATCGTGCGTCCAGTGGTGGCGCCGGGTCCTCACTGTGCCCTTCAGTGACTCCTCAACCCAGGTGCACCCGCCAGGCTATTGTATTCCCGTTCCTCGTCTGCTGAGATGACAAAGGTTGTATTTGGCGTTGTTGCTGAAGCGGGCCGCCCAGCGCATTTTCGCCTCTGGGGTCTAAGAACGGTCACACAGCTCCGCTGGGTGGTGCGCCTCGGCCTCCAGAGCCAGTGCCTAGAGCCGCTGCCAGCACTGTTGAAGCCCTTGTGCGGCTTCTCTGTGGCGCTGCCCCTGCTGCAGAGCCAGGTATGTGGCAGCCTCGTAAACCCTGTTGACAGAAGTTTCGGGTGCGGCTTGCAAACAGGTAGGCGCGAACTTCGAGCCATCAGGGGTTTGGCCGTGCATAGAGAGCACGAGGCTAATCGGGGTGTTCCTCTTCAAGTCGTAATGGGCAACGGGGCGGCTGTTCTCTAGCTGCACATTGCCGTGCAGCAGGCGCTGGTGTTTCCAGGGGGATTTCAGCTTGAGCTTGATCATACACTTCACACTCTGGAAGCCTTCATGGGGGAGTAGGTGCCCGTCCAGGCCCCGCACCCACACGGCAAAGCGCTTCGCACGCGGGTCTCAGTTGGGGACCAGTGAGGCGGCCTGATCGGCAGTGGCACGGGTGAAGGGGTTGGCGGTAGTGGTGCTGGCATAGGTGGCTGAAGTGGGGGCGCTTGCGGGGGAGGCGGAGGCGGCAGGCGGCAGAACTTCGTGCGCCGGGGTGCACGGGGGTGGCGGTGATGTGCACACGGGGCCATTGCCTCATGACCGATCGGGCTGAAGGTGCCTCTAGTCAGCACCCGAGCAATGGCTGGACTGGTCGCAGCAACATCGGAATCCGATCCGTGAGCGGGATGTCGGTGGCAGCTAGGGCCATTGGGTGAGGCATTGAAGGCATCGTCGGCGCCCATGACATGCGCGGGGGGGGGGGGGGGGGGCAGCAAAGGCGGCATCCGACCCAGTGACATCTCTGTTAAGGGGAAAGCACCGAGCCTCTAGGGTCCGTGGCGTGGTGATGTTGGCGATGTTGTCGGGGTACCGCACGTGTCGCTCCACAACATGCCCACCAAAGTGCCTGCTGATGTAGATCAGATACTTGTTATCCTGCTCTATCAAGGTGGTCACAGCTGTTTCCCATGCGGTAGGCCCCATACCAGAGGTGTTCTCGGTGTGCCACGCGTATTACATCAGGTGCTGGATCTCCTCCATGACCGGGGTGTCCTTGTCTGCCCAGCCTATGAAGAAGGAGCGGAAGAGTTCGATCACAAGGTCCACATCCACTCTCCGTGCTACGCTGACAAGCGTGCCATTGTCCCCGCTGTCCGATTCCGCAAGCTACTGTTGTCTCGGTCCTCGGCCAGGAGGTTTGCGAGCTTCAACAGCATGTGGTAGCGGGTACTCCCCGGTACGTCGCGCCACATGAAGAGGGCCCTCTCAGCCGGGGCCACCTCATCGTCCATATGGGCCTTTTCCACCGTTGGCACAGTGGCCAACACCTGCTGTGTGGCGGGGTTGACGGTCTGGGACATCGCACCACGCCGAGAACTGAGACACTCGTTGTTGCCGAAGGGCCGCGTGTGTTTGGCGCACTTGGATCCTTTTTCCGCCGATCGCCGCGCAGGAGAGCCGGAGCTCCTGACATCACTGGTACAGCGGACAAAGTCCTCATGTGGCCAGCAGAGTGGCGGCAATGGCTCCTGCTTTGGTTCCCATCATAAAATGAAAATTAGACTGCACACTGTGAACAAGAGGGGCAGTGGAGCCAAACTGGGGTTTCTGGGGAAACCTGGGTTACGTAGCCGTTCCGCCCGCTTTCGGGGAACGTGAGAAGGCACACGTGATGTAGGCACTTCTGATTTTGTCCCCTTATCGGTAACCCCTTTGACGGTAGGGGTTATGTAGCCATTCCACCCTCTTTTGAGCAACCCTAGAACGCAAGTTTAATGTAGCCACTTTTGATTTTGTCCCGTTGTTGGGGACCCCTAGATACCAAGGCCATGTTGCCCCTTTTTGGGCACAGCAAAAAGACAAATATGATGGAGCCAGTTTTGATTTTGTCCCCTCGTTGGGGACCCCACCGCCGGTATGTCTTATGTATTGCGCCCCCACTTGGGCAACCCAAGAAGGCACAGGTGATGTAGCGATGTGTGATTTTGTCCCCTTGTTGGAGACCCCCCATATGGCAAGAGTTTTGCAGCCATCTCCCCTCCTCTTTTGGGCAGCCCAAGAAGGCACGGGTGCCGTAGCCACTTTTGATTTTGTCCCCTTTTTGGGGACCCCACTTACGACACGGGTTATGTAGCCATTTTGCCCCCTTTTGGGTACCCCGTGAAGGCAAGGGTCATGTAGCCCGGTTTGATGTTGCCCCTTGTTGGACACTTGCCCCACAGTAGGGGCTATGTAGCCATTCCGCCCTTTTTCGGGCACCCCGATAAGGCAAGGATGATGTAGCCACTCTTGATTTTGTCCCCTTGTTGAGGACCCCAAAATGGTAGGGGTTATGTAGACATTCCGCCCTCATTCGGTCACCGCCAAGAAGGCAAGGGTGATGTAGCCACTTCACATTTTGTCCCATTGTTGGTAACCCCTTAGGCTTATGTAGCCATTCTGCCCTCTTTTGGGCACCCCGAGAAGGCAGGTGTGATGGACCCATTTCTCATTCTGTCGTCTTGTTCAAGAACCCCCGAAAAGTAGGGCGTACGTAGCCACTGTACCCGCTTGTTGGCACCATGAGGAGGCAGAGGTGATGTAGCCACTTCTGATTTTGTCGCCTTGTTGATAACCCCTTGGAGGGTAGGGGTTATGTAGCCGTTCCGCCCTCTTTTGGGCACCCCGAGAAGTCAAGCGTGATGTAGCGACATTTGATTTTGTTCCCTTGTTGAGGACCCGCTAGACGGTAGGGGTTATAAAGCCATTCCGCCCTCTTTTGGGCACCCTGAGAAGGCAGGGGTGATGTAGACACATTTGATTTTGTCCCCTTGTTGAGGACCCCCTAGACGGTGGGGTTTATGTAGCCATTCCGCCCTTTTTGGGCACCACGAGAAGGTACGGGCGATGCAGCAACTTTTGATTTTGTCCCATTGTTGGAGAACCCCCCATATGGCACGAGTTATGTAGCCACCCCTCCCCCCTCTTTTGGACACCCCAAGTAGGCAGTAGTAATGTAGCCACTTTTGATTGTGTCCCCTTTTTGGGGACCGCCAAATAGTAGGGGTTAGGTAGACATTCCGCCCTCATTTGGGCAACCCGAGAAGGCGACGGTAATGTAGCTACTTCTGATTTTGTCCACCAGTTGGGGACTCCCTGGATAGCGGGGGTTATGTACTCATTCCGCCCTCTTTTGGGCACCCAGAGATCACGGGGGTGATGTGGCCACTTTTGATTTTGTCCCCTTCTTGGGGACCACCCAGACGGCAGGGGTCATGTAGACATTCCGCCCTCTTTTGGGCACCCCAAGAAGGCACGGGTGATGTAGCCACTTATGATTTTGTCCCCTTGTTGGTAACCCCTTGGACGGTAGGGGTTATGTAGGCATTCCGCCCTCTTTTGGGCACCCCAAGTACGCAAGTGTAATGCAGCCACTTCTAACTTTGTCCCCTTGCTCTTGTTGGGGACCCCTAGATAGCACTGGTTATGTAGCTATTCCACACTCTTTTGGGCACCCCGAGAAGGTAAGGGTGACATAGCCACGTTTGATTTTGTCCCCTTGTTGAGGACCCCCTAGATGGTACGGGTTACGTAGCCATCCCGCCCTTTTTTGGGCACCCCGAGAAGGCAACGGTGATGTAGCCACTTTTGATTTTGTTCCCTTGTTGGGGACCCCTCAGACGGTAGGGGTTATGTAGCCATTCCGCCCTCATTTGGGCGACCCCACAAGGCATGGATGACGCAGTGACTTGTGATGTTGTCCCCTTGGTGGGGAACCCCTAGACGGTAGGGGTTATGTAGCCACTCCTCCCTCATTTGGGCACGCCGAGGAGGTAGGGGTTATGTAGCGACGTGTGATTTTGTCCTTTTATTGGGGACCTCCCATATGGCAAGAGTTATGTAGCCATTGTTGACCCCCATTTGCCACGATCCTTTCCTTCCCGGGTGTTCATCGGGGTAAAAAGGGTACTTGAGGGCATTCAAAATGGGTCACTACCCTTGTGCCACTATGTCCAGGTGCCACTAGCACCGAGGGTGTACCTGCGGCTGAGCGGCCACAATAGTTTATCTTCCCAGCACATCGGTGGGACATGCCTTCTAATACTACTATAAAGGATGTGGTTGTGGAAATGGTCCGCAACCTGCTATCTCCAATTGTGGGAAGGGATGGGACTCGGGAAGAGGATCTGGCAAAAGAGAGCCAAACGGTGTTTGGCAAATTACCAGTAGAGGAAGCAAAGCGTGTTGCCACTTCTCAGCTTCTGTGACCCAAATCCCGGCCCGCATAGATGCAAAAATTGCACATGTTTCTCGCCCACAAGCAAAACGGTGTGAGGCCATTTCCTAAACCCAAACCCACACCCAAACCAAAGCTACAAGCGGCTTCCTAACCATCGCCCGGGAGACCTCTCGCAACTGTCCCTTCAGATCCCAAGCCACCGGAGAACCCTAGAGTAGTACTACCATAGGTACCGGCCTCCTCAGTACCGGCAAACAAACCTGCCTCCAACATCACAGATTTTGTGGAAATGAGGAGGAAGAGAATGCGTAGAAAATCGACAACGGTGGCTCCGTAAACGGAGGTGAACCGAAACGGAATGCTGGGTTTTGTTGACCCATGCTTTTCATCCAAGGGCCAACCCAGGCTTATTCCCGGGCCTTGAGACCCAATATTGTGTTTTACAGCGCTGGCACCGCAAAAAAAAAAACGGTGTCATAAATTGCAAGCCCTTGTGCTAGGACAAGGGCTTATTTTTGGAGTGGTTGGTGGAGGAGCTGTCATGGATTTCCAACATAGCTCTAGGACAATGAAATTTTCATGAAAACAAAGCACCACAAGGTTCCCATCCTAGCGCCAAACCGGGTTTGTTTCCTGCGGTTACCAATACCGCACCTAGATACAGAGTCCTGTACCCACAAGTGCATCCACACATCCGTGCAAAGCAACAAGATGCAATCTTAGATTCATGGGGCTGGCGCCAAAAAAAAGACCATGTTTCACTGAAACAAAACAAAGCCGCCGAGCTTTGTTGACCCTAAGGGTTTCCGTCCCAGCGCCAACCCTAGTTTGTTTTGGAAGGCTAAAACGTGCCAACAGAAAAGAATACCACTAGAACCAACAATACCTGATAGTATCAATAGACCAATGCTGCAATGGACCCTGTCAAAGTAATATAACATGTTCCCCAAGTCTCCCGGCTCCTTTGTTTGTGCACCTGATGGGTGGTGCTATGAGTTTTGGGTTGTTGTGTCTTGCCAGTGGCTGCAAGACACCACGACACCCCACTCCCCCAACTGCCACAAGAGGCAGAGTAAGGGGAGCCCACCATCGCAGTCGAGCCAAAGGCCCTAGGCTGGTGGGATGGGGGAGTCCTTTTGGGACCCAGGTGCGAGAGCCCACGCTCGAACGGAGCAAGTGCCCTAGCCGGACCATGATTGCAAAGCTACACGGTTTCCCGGGGGCTGTTAAACCTAAGTGTGTGGGGGGTTGGAGCCGCTTGTCCTTGGTTTGGGCTGGTGGGCGGTTTCCCCCTCAGAGCAGAAACCCTCGCCCGGCAAGTTTCTACCTTTTACCGTACCCACAACTTGCGAGCACCACATGGTGCCGGCGAGTTGCATTTCATCCATCCAACTCAATCTGGTCCGATCATGCCGACTCAAACAAGAATCCCAAAGGTCACGCCTATTTAAACCAAAAGCCCAATGGCCTGACCTTACAGTACACATACCAAAGAGGTGTTTCATTAATCCCCTGAATGTGATGCAGACAGTGGTCAACATATCCGCATTGCACCCCCCCCCTGCCCCAAATCCATAGGACACACACACACAATGAGAACCGCAAAAACAAGAACAGAACAAGAAAAGCGGTGAAAGAAAACTCCTCAAGGACAGCAGAGCTGTCCTAGACGTCTTTCGGTCTGTCAGGAAACGCGGCAATGTGCTGCACGGGATGGTGTCATATCAGGCCCCTACTCCCTCACCTGCCCTGACAATCGAGCAGCGTTCATGACAGACCGTAATATTCACCTACGGAGGATGTCGTGTTGTCCCGTCAAAACAAATGCAACCTGTGCTAGGTGCTTCCACCTAACCGCACACACACAGAGGTTAGGGCAAAGGGGAGGGCGGATTGAAAAGCGGCACTGCGTGCCCGGAGCAGGTGTATGTCGGAACACCAGGTCCCGGTGTAACCCTCCGGTTGTAATTCAGTTGGGATCACCTAGTCGGTGTAGTTGCAGCAGTCCCACACTGAATTTCGAAAAAGCCAGTGCAGTAGTTTGTCAGCTGTGGTTGTCTGGGGGCAGGGCTGGTGGTGGGCTATCGCGTACACCGCGCGCATAGTGTTCTCCGCCATCCATGGGGATGCCGAGTACACACGGCGCACCGTCTTGTGCATCGCGCGCATCACAGCCATGCGCTTGTAATCACAGGCGCGTGCTACGTGGACCCAGGACAACGCAGACAGTATCTGCGCACTCCAACTCTCAAGCCAGGGCTCCGCACTGGTGAGGCTGCTTGTGAAAATGCAGCTTAGATATTCCGGTGCTGCCCGGCTTGGCGTCATCAGCGGTTTTCCAAACCGCAGATCCCAGTCTGGTTTCAGCGCTCAGGGGTGGGTCGTGCTCAGTCCTACCCCTGCCCCAACGGTCATGCTGATACTCAGGGCCTGAACTGTCTGGGTCAGGCAGTTACCCACGCAGCAATCATCTCCCCCATCGGTGCATGGGCATAGGACTTCAAGGTCCCAAACACAGGAGAGGGTTTCAGTGAATCTCTGGATGATACTGGTGTGGGCCCCTGGCCTGTGGTTCGAGGCAAACAAAATATTGTCATGAAACCGGCAGAGGTTGAACCACAGGGGTCCACGCTGCCAGTAAATGTATTCCTCGTCGAAATATTGAGCTCCCCCCAGGCGCGCAGCTTCTTTCCCGCCCTCTTTATTTTCCACAGGGTGTGGAGGTCGGCGCTCTGGGCTGAGAAGGGGCCGCCCATCGGGATACTGCCCTCCATTTTCCAGAGGGTTCCTACAGCCTGTAACATGTTATTCTCAGTGAGCTCAAATTTTAGGAGGCGCGACAGCAGGTCATGGGTGATACACCAAAACCGTGTGTTCGTGGCCTGGCCGGCGCGGTCCAGTTTTGCACTTTCTTTACTGACAGACCACTGCAGGTTGACCTGGCGCCAGCGACGCTTTTTGTATATCCAGCTTGATGCTTCCTTAAATGATCTCAGGATTGCACGCGGGTTTATGGTATCGAACTGTTTTTTGCAGTCCATTTCGGTCAGGGACAGGGCACCTTTTTGAGAAATGAACCGGAACCACCCCGCCACCTGTTTAATGTCGGCACACTGAAAATTGTGCGTGATCTCTTTTTGTAGCAACCGTAGCATGCAGGTGAAGGAACGGGCCGCCAAACGGAGCTGCCGTCCGTTAAGAACGGGCGCCGGGGATGCAGACATACCCCTGAAAACCCATTTTCCGGTGCGGAGGGACTTTGCCTTGGCAAGAACGTAGAGGATGCACAGCCTGCCTTTTGGGTTACAATGCACGCTCATATCATTCACCACTCTAGCTATCTTGGTGTTCCACTGGTCCACAGTGCAGCCTGCAGGGGTGAACTTCTCTTTACGCATGAAATCTTCTACTTGGTCCCACAGCCAGGCTACGCAAAACCCCCACATTACCCCCGCCCCCTTGTCCACGATGCGCACATGCTGTGTACGCGACAAGAATTTGGACAGGCGGCTCAGCTGGATCAATAAATTACCAGACTCGGGAAACAGAGACAATGGGGAGCAGGGTGTCAAGGGAGGGCACCGCAACCTGTAGGTGATTGCAGAAATCTGTGATTCCTGAAACGGCCTGTGCCCGTGCGCGTCTGCCTGGGACAGGCACAGGGTCATTCGGGCGTAAATTCTCGTGGCCCCCCACTGTGAAAATTGCAGGCAGTAAAGCCGCATGCCCGTCGATGTGGAGGACCTGTCCAAATTCAGGAGCCCTGGCAGAAAACTCGCGGCACCTGCAGGGGGGTCTTTGCATCTGGCGTGTCATACACACACGCACACACACACAAACCCCCCTTTGCCCACCTCTGTCCTACTCACAACTCCCGTGCTCACCCTTACCCAGTGGACTATGTAGGTCCCGTGCCCCCGTGCCTACCGCTAGTGCCCCATCTCTGCCCTGCCCCTGACCCTACAAAACACCCTGCAATGCACCTAGCCTGCCGGAGGCAGGCTTTCACCCACTCTTTCCTTCCCCTGTTCTTTGCCTTTCGGATTGCCTGCAGAGAGGGAGCAAAGAAGGGGAAAGGGGTTGTAGTCTCTATTCCTATGGGGGGTGGTTTGAGTCTCTCTACTACCTGACTCCTTCTCCCCCCAAAACCCCGCCAATTTACGTTGCCGGCGCAGTAAACGTTTATGACAAAAATGTTTCAAACTGCCTACCACCCCCCTTTGGGCATTACCTACACTTAAATGTAACTGATGTGGTGTTTGCGGGACTTTTCGCACCCCCGTGCTCCACGTTTATGGATGTGGATGTGCGAATGGTGCACCCCAAGCCAATGTGCAAGGCTTTGCCTCCTACCTATAAAACGAAATTTGTGGCATCCAAGCCTAGCACTCAACAATTGTGTGCAAAGTGTGCACGAAACCCTCCACTGATGGGCTGTGCGCCCGGAAATGCACATGAGAACACAACATCTACGACACGGGCGCTGCCCCCCACACAGCACTGAGCTCTCACTCAGCGCGCAAAACGAGCTTATTGAGCTCTCATTCAGGCCTAGTGCTGCCCCCCCCCCCCGTTTCGGGGGGGGGGGGGGGAGGATCCACTGATTCAGGCTCAACGTTTCGGGCTGAACTAAGTTGGCATAAATCAGGGCACGTGCTGCATTTCGGTTTCAAAAACTCGGTCCTAGCGTCTCCCGTTTCTCGTCCCATTTTTCTGCCTTGTATTCACCAAGAGTTCTTTTCCTCTGACGCTCTTGCTTGTTTGCTTCGCATTGGTTCCGTTGCTTTACACGGTCTTCGTAGCCTGGTGCCAATACATACGGTGCACCGGCACGTATGTGCTTTTCACAGTCTTGGTCATGAAGTGGGGTTGTGATGTGGCTCCGGATATTGTCCTCCCGTTGGTATTCCACCTTCTTACCACAACATTTGCACATGAGTAAATTGTTGTTGTTGTACAGCCCATACTTACCATACTTCTCAACAAGTTGATCCATTGTCACATGTTTCGCCACATGCTTCTTCTCACCAAGCTTTTTGGGCTGATCAGATTTGGTCTTCTTGGCACACACTCTGGAAACCTTTGGAAACGTTTGGAAACTTCTTGGAAACTTTTGGAAACGTTTGGAAACTTCTTTGAGACTTTTGCAAACGTTTGGAAACGTCTTGGAAACTTTTGGAAACTTTTGATAACGTGTTGGAAACTTGGTACCTGGTACTGACGAGGTAGCTGTCTTCTTCGCAAAGAACGGTGCTCGTTGAAGGTACCGCACACACAATGTACACAACACAGACCCTGTTGGCTTTTCCGCATGTTGTTCCTAGAACTGGGCCTGTTGAGTTGCGTCAAGGTCATCGGTTGAAGTCAATGTTGACCACAAACAGAGCACTGTGTCATGAGACTTGTCTGTTAATAGAAATGGAACACAGTTGCACACAGGTATTCATCACCACAACACAAACACCTTCAGGAAATGGTCTTTTTTACCACCACTATCAGAAATCCACTGATTTGGGCTAATGTTTCAGGCTGATTCGGGGAAACCGGGTCCCCGAAACGGGGGGGGGGGGGGGTTGCTGCTCACTATTGACCCAAAGTGAGATGGCTTCGTGGACTTTTGGGGTCCCGCAAACAAATGGGAGTTTTTGGGTCCCGGCGATTTTCAAAACTTCCAGGCGTCTTTGGCAAGTACTTCTGTTTCCTATGTACCAACCTCGCTGAAGCATGTCATGGTTCCTTTGCGTGGTATATTGCACCCCTTCCGGATGCAGCAGGATATCGCTAGGGCCGGGGGGGAGGGGGGTGGCTCCGCCCCATAAGCAGTGCAGCAAGTTTGGTGTGGGGGGTTGTGAATGGGGCAACGGAGGTGGCCCGCACTGTGTAACAAAGGAAATGGCAGTTCAAGAAAGCGAATGCCAACTAGCAAGTAGCCTCAGTTGCATATGTCCCGCCAATCTGTGGGTACACACAGAAGAGAAAAGTGGAATGGGACGAGGGTCTGAATCGATGCACAATGGCTGATATATTGCGTTGAACAACTTTTGCTCACTGTAGTACAAATAAGCCCTGAAAAATGGTGATTTCTGGGTGAGCTCCGACAACCCCTGAGGGTGCCTCAGCGCACCGCGCGCGCACACCGCGCGCACCGCGCGCACCGCGCGCTGAGGCAGACGCGTCACTTACCGGTGAAATGCACACCTTTTTCAGACAGGTGTTTTGTGAAATGCTACAGTAAAATGTTTGGTTCCCACTGCAATGTTTGGTTCCCAATGCTTTGTTTTCAAGCGGTTTCAAAATGTTTGGTTTCCAATGCAATGTTTGTTTCCCAATGCTTTGTTTTGAAACGGTCTCAAAATGTAGGCGGCGGGGACGGAGAACCTTCCGAAGCGGGAGACTCCGCGCGCTCAATGGGGAAGGTGAGCCGCTCCACGGGGCAATCCTTGTAGAGCTGCGTATGGCCTGAGCGCTCGTAGCTGATGGCCACACACTCCGGGAACGATGAAAGGCCCACAACAGTGGCAGGCACACGTTCCCCTGTGGTGCCTCTCAGGTAAAAAACCTTACTGCCTGGCGCCAGAAGGTCAGCATTCATTGCCATCTGTCCCGTGGAAAGCAAAGGAGGCAAAACATAATCACACCGATATTTTCTAATGCACAAGGTGCCCTGCTGCCCACTTCTACACCTGGACATTGATATTTCCACCCAAACACAACAATTGGCCACCTAGTTGTGATACTAAGGCCCCTATGACCGCTTTTTGGCAACATTCTATGGTACCACCGTTCTAAGTCAACCGGGCTACAGTCGCACCGCGCGCGCGCACCGCGCGCGAGGCACCCTCCCTGGGGACCTTTGGCCTGTTATTGGGTGATCATTTGGTGACAATGGGAGTCCATATAAAGCCATGAGGAGCCATGTGGCACCAACCAGGCCCTCTCAGTGGGGTTTATTGACCCTCAAAAGAGCTGTTTTGGGCTTGTTTGCACTGCAGTGGGCAGAAGTTTTTCCACCCATTCTAGCTGCCACTGTGCACCGATTCATACCCTAGCCCCATTCCCCCTTTGTCTGCTATATGGACCCCCTAACCAACGACAGGGTTCCCGTGCTATCTCCAAGTTTCCCACATCTTCCTCTGCATAGGGCCCCACAAGTGAGGACTTAGCTCCATGTTTCAATCGATGCCTGTGCCGCAGAGGTTGATGGCGCCAACGGGGTTCCGCACAGGCCACAGGTCAGGATTGGCAATGCAAGTGCCGGTCTGAAGGCATTGGATGACTGGGCACAGTCGCCATCCAATGTGTTGATCTGAACGGATGGCTTCCTCTGGAGGGCAGGTATCATGAACGGTGCTTGCAGTATTGGCTTGCACTGCACATCAGCCGCGCAAAATGACTCCATAAGGAGGCCAGGAAACTCGCTAAGGCCTTAGCAAGTTTCCTGACCCACTAGCAACAAGGCCGCAGGCAATCCAATGTGCACAAGACTCATGGGTAAAGGTTATCTGAACAACTGGTCCATATTCAAGTCCATTTGAAAGGGCTGCGGGTGATGCAGTGCCTCAGTGTCAACATCTCAACATAGTCCCGAGGCAGGCTGCTGCCGGTGACGCAACAAGAATGTTCCCACTCCATGCTACACACCACCCCACCCATAACATCACGGAGCTGCTGTGGGGGCTGGGGTACATGCGCACTGAGGGTATGGCTGTGGCTGCGGCTGCGATTGTGGGTGTCGTCCCCCTGCAAAGCCCCCGCCATCACAAAGGACAGGAATGCATATCGCACAGGAATAAGAACGCAGTGACGGTCACGCAGGCAACGGCACAGACATGCCATTGCCGGGGCAAGACGGCCTCAGTCCTCGTGCATCCTGCAACTGCCGGGCAAACCCCGGGCAGAATGCCTGACCGATCAGAGTGTGATGGCTTGAGAAAAAGCTTTCAGCCACAGGCCTTCTGGTACCACCCGTTGACCCCACAGACCCCAGGTTCTGCTGGAGTGACTGGCCAAAGGTCCAAAGACAGGACGAAAACTAGCCCACACCTCTGCTCAGCAGCACAACCCCCCCAAACCCCCAGACGGCCCCAGAAATGGAGGGAGCACGAAAGGAAGGCTGCCCTTCCCCATGACCCACACACCACCAACAACAGATACCAGCACAAGGCAGACCCGTCCCCGGAAAAAGAGTATCCTGGCAGGCAGACGCACGGCCGTGACTTCACATTCGGCTTTGGGGAGCACAGCCGCAGTGGATGTTGCACATTGCAACAGTAGGGCACGGACGGCCAGTGAAGACACGGCGCCTCTTCTTCTCCGGGGGCGACAGTGTGAAAGGAATGGACATGCAGGCCTGGTGAGTCAGGAGTAAAAAAGGAATCCATGGCGACACAAGACGAAGTAGGGCTGGACCCGAGTCCTCTTGCAAAACAGCTTTGCAAGACCCGTGAGGGAAACCCTGGGGCACAACATGCAAAGGGAAGACGGGAACCCTGCAAAGCGCATGCAGCCGTCGTGAAGTCACATCACAGGGCAGGCATGCGTTGGGGAGGAGGTCTGTGGCTGCAGAACAAGGGCGACAATACATGCGACAGGGAAACACACGCACACACACACCTTCCCCGCCCCCTTGCGCAGGCATGGCCACAGTCGGGCGACACGACACCGGACAGGAGTTGCGACGACCGTTCACGGCGCATGACCCGGCCCACTACAACCCGGTCACAAGCGTGTCTTTGCGCATTCCCGACCACAACAAATGCAGTCGGAAAACCGAACGTCAGACGGGGGGTTGTGGTGCGTTGAACAAGGCCGTGCTTGCGCAAGTGAGGGGCGCTACAGTAGACGGCAAGCGGCCGTGCGGGTGGGCCCTCATCACAGACCACACGGTATCGATGCAGTTCGCCGGTCACAATAAGAGTGGGTTGGGGGGGGGGGGGGACTCGTCCGGCTGGCCGTCGACTGACGCCGCCGTGGAGCTGCTTCATAACAAGTGGGAAAAATGTGGTAGCTGCCTTTGGGGACGCCCTGCCCCCGTCCTCCACTGGCGCCCAGACCTGCGGTGCTGTACGGGCGGGACCTGGCGCAATTCCAGGTGTTGCTGCTGCGATGTCATGGGGCTTTCGGGGGTCCTGCCGTGCGGCACGCGACGCTCAGTCTGATGTCGTTTCGTCACGTCCTGTTACAGATTTGGCCCGCAACGCTGACGTTTGGGGGGGCAAGTGGGAGGGACAGCGTGTGCCGATGACAGACGGGAAAAGCGTGGCATGTCACAGCACGGCAACTACGACCGGGGACAGAGAGATGCTCTGGAGTCCCCGGGCAGCAAGCAGGTGCTTCCCATGGACAGGTGCTGTTGATGTGGGGCTGTTGGGGGCGGCGTTGGGGGCAGGCTGGCCAGTAACTGCCAGCAATTGCAGCCACCGCCCAGGGCATGCACCTTCCAGCGGTAGTAAAAAAAAACGAACAATTGCAGGTGTCCCTTGATGGCTCAGTCTTTGGAGAATGGGGCTGTTGGGAGTAGGCACTGAGAGGACAGTGTTGTGGGTAAGCAGGCGGCATTGTACATCTGGCGCTGGGGTTTGCCCTGTGCACAAACCAATTCATGAAATCAAAACAAACCACGGAATCACAAAAAGGGACAGGGCCCAACAGACATCCTCCTCAAAAACCGTTCACTCCCGCGGAGGCAGCAAATGGGGCAGGAGGAGGGGTCAGGGAAGGGTCAGGGATGAAGAGTGGCACTGCAAAGTGCATGCAGCCCCCGGCGGCAGAAACCCCTGAACAGAGGGCAGGGGGGGAGTTCAAGAACCAGAAGAACGCGATGATCCGCCAACCGATCGTGGTTGGGTCATCGACGGCTGTGGACGAGGCAGCCAACGTTGGTTGGTGGTTGACCAACAAAAAATGGGTCCAACAACGGTTGGCCAATAACCGCCGGCAGGTGTAACCAGGGGCCTGGGGTGTGGACGTTCCTACACATTTAAAAAAAACTGCAGAGATCCAGGAACGCCCTGCTCGGGGCTCAGTGCATTGGCAGCTATTGCACTATTTTGTGCTTGTTTGAAGGGGGGGAATCATCAGTTGAACTGTGCGACATGCAACTAGAGACATACAATTTACAGAACGTGAAGAAGTTGGTCCTCAAGTTAAAACCGGGCAGAGATCACTGCGTGCCATTCACCAGAACATTGCCAGACGTTATTGGCCCCCCCCTTTGGAAGATCATTCCTGGCGGTCGATGGCCGCCGGCTTCACCAACTGCAGCGGAAGGCCGGCTGATGGCCGTGTTACGGTAAGAGGCGGGGCAGCGGTCGACAGAGAAGTGCCGACGAATTGGGATTGTCAAGAGGGCGAAGAGGAGCCTGCCACCATTTGTGACAAGGGAGACGCCAACCGCCATCAACCAACCGACATCCCGAGGGTCCAACAGGCGGGCATTCTGTGACAGCGGGAGAAAAGAAGCACAAATGTAACCCCTTCAATGTTGCTATGGTTCGCCCAGAACCCAAAGCGCCCGCCCGCACACACAAAGACAGGGTCCGCCCGACACCATGCCTCGCTTTAGGATAGGTACAGGCAGGATACCTAAGGGGATCTGCCAGACATCTCCCAGCAACATAAGGCCGTATTATTACGGTACCCGAGCCCTACCTTTGGATTTTGAACTCGGGACCATTGCATTGGCGATGGCCAGCCCTGGCCGCTGGGCCACGAGGAATCCTCGGGGCTTGAGAGAGTAGGCATCCGAAGAAGTTCCCTCAGAAATCCTTCAAGAACTTCCCTTCTGCGACGCTCTGGATCTCCCGGTCCGGGGCATCCCCATCGGGGATGGGCATGTCCTCATCGGTGATCAGGTCATCCCTGTCTGGCGTTGTTGGGTGCTGGCTGCCCTCATCCACAACAGACGGGGCCTGGCTGGCGCTCACGCTGTAGTCCTTGACGGAGTCCCCGTCAATGAGGAACTGCTTCGCCAACGGCAGGCCCGGCTTGAAGTTGAACTCGTCCGTCTGCAGCTCCGGGTCGGGCATCTGCTTCCTGCAGACATTGGAGGGCATGAGTGCCAGGGGAGGGAGTAGGAGGGGCCGGCAAGGCCCATGCTTCAGGAAGATGGTTTTCCCTGTCTCCCTCCAGGCTCAGTCTGCCCCACATGCCGCCGTCCCCAAACCGCTCTCCGACCGTTTTTGTAACCGCCAAGCTCTGCAGCAGGGGCTATGTAGCCGTTTGTTAACGCCCCCCCCCCCCCCCCAACTCCATAGAGCCCCAACACGGCACGGGTAACGCAGCCAATTGTCCCAACACGCCCAGGGTTATGTGCTTTGAGAAACTAGTATGGCAGCGCTTATGCAATCTCTTTTCGAACCACCAATATCCGCTTTTGCCACCGCACCTCAAACCTACTTGACGCTCCCTGTTCTTCACACACACAGCACAGGCCTGGGGGCTGGTTTGGAGGGAAGGGGCTGCAAAGTAGAAAAGGGCCCAAGGCATACAGAGAAATTCCGGGGGCCTTGCTTGGCTGGAGTTTCCTCTGGTCACATCAGGAGCTCAGAGAGCCGGCTGCAGTCTAGTTGTGTGGTGATTGCATGGTCGATGTGTGGTTGTGGTTGCGTGGTTGTTATATGGCGGTTGTGCGCCTGTTGCATAGTTGTTGCGTGGCTGTTGCGTGGTAGTAGTGTGACTATTGCATGGTTGTGGTCCAGTCATTATGTGGTTGTGGCGCGGTCATTGTGTCTTTGTGTGGTTATTGCATGCTTGTTGTATAGCTGTTGCCTGGCTGTTGTATGGTTCTTGAGTGGCTGATGTGCCAGGCACAGGCGAGCACAACAGACTAAAAGTGTGTTATCTTCAGTGACGTTGCCATTCGGCATCTTCCAAAAAATACACACACTCGCTCACACACCCAGAGATATCCCCCGCCCCCGCGGCAGCTTCCTCATGTCATTTGCCGTGGACAGCACCCCGGAAACTTCACTGTCAAGGTAGTCTGTGCCTGAGACCACCAGTGAGTGAACGCTTGGGGGGTGATGTGCTGCAATGTGGAGCGTTGGATCAACACTCTACTCTCAACACTTCACTTTCGCTCCGTCGCTCTCGATAGATATCAATGCCTTCACCAACAAAAAGCAGGTCAAAAAGCGGGGCACTGGACACTGGTTGTACTACACGGTAACCAGAAACCCATAATGGAACACACCCCCTCTTTTACTGAACTGACCTCAATCTCAATCAACGCAAACAGCCCGGGGGGGCGACTACAACCGGTCCTGATGCGACACCCCCCCAGCTATCTGTCAAAACTTGGAGGGGGGGGGGGGGGGGGGGGGGGGGGGGGCAGTTGGGGGGGGGTCCAGCCGGGGGTCGGGGGGGGGGTCAAGCCGGGAGTCGGGGGGTCAAGCCGGGGGTCGGGGGGGGGGGTCCAACCGGGGGTCGGGGGGGGGGCTGGCCGGGGGTCAGGGGGGTGTCCAGCCAGGGGTGAGGGGGGGGGGGGGATTTGGGTTATGCTTAAGGTCACCGAGCTGGTGGAACCAGTCTTGGTTTTATAACCCTTTTTAGTGTCTAGGGTGGACCTACCAGGCTTAGCAGCAGCAGCAGCAGCAAGCAAGCAAGCAGCAAGCAGCAAGCAGCAGCACGCGCGAAATGGGAAAAAATCAGAACTTCGTCGTGGTGCTTCAGGTTTGGGTGAAATTTTGGTGAATGATACCTATGGGTGTGAAGTACAATCACACAAAGTTTGAGCGAGAAACTCAACAGTGGCGGCCGGGAACGGGATTCGCAAGTGGCGGACCTCAGTTTCAAGAACCGCAGTTTAGGGCCAAAAACAGCCATTTTTGGGCCAAAAAAGCCCCGGAACACATTCAAAACGGCCAAACGTAGGGAAACGGTGGGTACACTCCACGTGCCGCTTGACTTCCCCGTGTCAACGAGCTCTTTGCGGCCCTCTAACGCCATGATATGTCCCGGAAACGGCCCAAAAAGGCCCCCAGAAGCTCCAAATGCCGACAGCCACAAACCAAGAATAGGCCATATCTTTGGCTACATGGCTCAAAATGCGATTCCGAGGGCACCTACTCCACCCGCAACCCCCCACTCTTTGTGGTTTCCACCCCTCAGAATTGCCCAAACGGACGCCTAGACCCCAATGCCTAGGCCCACTAGGCTGCAGCAAGCTGCAAGCTCAACACCCAAACAGGTGGGTGCCCAAATGGGTCAACAGGGTCAAATAGGGGCAAAAAATTGACTTTTTTCAAAAATGATCCTAGACCATGTGTGATGCTAAAACAAGTGTTTTTGGACCGTTTTGAGGTGGTGGTGGCCCATTTTGGTCCTCCTTGAAAATGGGCTGTCGCATACAAGGACCGGGCCCGGCCGCCCCCCCGGGGCAAACAGGTCACATAAAAGACATGGCACTAGACACCAGCTGCACTCCTGTAGGCATGAAGTAGGGAGAGCCACGGTAATACCAAAGAACGCCCGTCTGGAAGATGAAAGGCGGTACGGGCGGTTGGAAAAGCAGTTGGGTGTATTCTGGGGGTTACACAACATGTGGGGACCAGCTGCGGATGGATGGGAGCGTGGACCGGCACGGACACCTCACTTGCGGTGCAGGGGCACTCCACAAGGACATAAGGCAAAACTGGTGTATACACGGCACAAGTACAGGCACCGTTTTCACGCCAGGTCAGACACGTCTGGGACAGACAGACAGTGTGGACGGAGGGTCCGAAAAACTGACGTTGTGTAACAAGGCCATCCTCCAGGAGCTTCAAGAACTGGCTCAGTCGGAGGCACAGGACTGTGGCACGCTGAAGCATGTATGAGAAGAGAGGGGGGGAGGAGGAGGGACCAGCTTATGCTTTTTACCCCGCCGTGGCCAATATTGGGCACGGGAACGCGGGGGACCCTCTGTGACTCCCCCTCACAGGTCAACGGCGAGATCCCAGCGATGCCCCTTGGGTTGGGGGGTCACCACTGTGCCACGGGTGACGATGTGTGGACCGTCCCCACCTACCGGGTATCCACGGATTTAACGTGGGGCCCCCGGGTGGAACATTCCCACATGGACGTAGGCCCAATGCTGAATACTTTGCTTGCTGGAGACCTGCATGTTTACCAGGCGATTGTGATGTCATGAATCCTAGGGTATGGCAGCTCGTGTTGTTTGGATCGAAGCAGTGAGGTACAATCGTCACAAATATCCGCAGGGAACCTGTTCGAGACAAAGGCAGAGGCACGACGCAAGCACAGTGAGAAGCGCAATTAGTGTCATTCAAACCGACAAAGTAGCGCACGTTGTTTTCTTGTGTAAGTCCACTTCGATAAAAGCCACCGTGATGTCGGCACAACTATGCCTAGGTGGGACACCCACCAGGGATAGAGCCCACTGCATAACGAGCCGGAGCGCCGCTTGTCTGTGACCAACAGGCAGCTTGGCATCTAGCCATAAGCTAAGATGCCGACTTGGGTACCCGTATTCCATAGACCAAACCACACGACCATGAAGGGAGTAGGGGGGGAGATCCGAATGGGGAAGATCGAAAATGCACTCGCGGATCTGGGCAAACAATCAGGGTGGGGTGCGACCCTGCAGGTGAGTAGCGGAAAACCAATATACGGATGGTGTAGGAGGACCTTGGGTGATTCCCCTCCCGGTGATAAACCGGGTTATAGACAACGACATGGCGAACACGGCAACCACCTAGCGCAGGATCGCGGGATGAGGCCATTGTATCGCCCTAGGGGCGGAAAAAGACCAGGTGGAAGGCAGATGCACCTCCGGATTGGGTTCAATCCAAGATAAAAATAATCGTTCATCGTCCGAGATATGGGCACAGTGGTCGGGCAGTGACGGGATGGCAGGCAAGCAGTGTCGGGAGTGAATGGTGACTACAATACGAAACACAAAACCTAATGTATGACGCAACGCATTGCGTGTGATACCCCTACTGAGTAGAAGCTTCTCATTTGCGGGTGTAACTTCACCGGTGACACCCAGATTGGCATAGGGATATGCCATAGGACCTGCCAGAGCTGCAGGACCAACAGAGATGCCAAACAAGGAGTTTCCGTAGAAAATTTGAATGCCGGATAACGTGACACAGTTAATCGACCAGCGTGGCACAAAGTCAGAAATAGCCAAAGCCAGTTGAGTGTGTACGGCAATGCGGAAGAAATCCAAAAGCGGGCATTCCCGAGTATAGTGGCGCGGGGTAACTGTGGCCCCACACATACAGCAAGTGGCAGATGCAGGAGGGGTATACAGACCCTTTCTGGTGGCAACCGTCCGTGGGTGAATACCCCACTTGGTGGAACCAGACATAACAACCCATTTGTACAGAAGCAGATTGGGGGGATAATACGGAACATTCTAGTGGTACAGGACACAGGCAGGAATCTTTTTGTTCAAAAAGCTTGGAAAACTTGTATTTGTTGATCATTGTGTGTTAAAAGAACCGGGAGCTCCTGAAGTTCCGGTATCCATCCGTATCGGGGGGTTTGGGACATCCCCACATCTCGTGCTAAGCAGTCCACAACATCCATCACACAGTGCAAAAAGGTGCTTGTGAGGTGGGAGTACAGGTGCCGGGGAAAGGCGGTGTTTTGGATCAAGGAGCGACATGCAGTTAGAAGGGACACAACCAAAGGGGAAGCGCCGTCGTTGCGAGACCCAAGTGCCGTAATATAGGAGTTGGAATCAGTGAGGGACCACCTTTCATCGCGCATGAACCAGCATGCACAAGCTCGGGCACGCACGACTACCCATGCAACATACAACTCAGCCTGATATGAGTTGTCACAGAAGATGGGGATCGGAATGTGATGCAACATGTAATGACCTGTGTGCACATTTAACACAGCCACAACACCCCCAAAATGTCGCCCTGCTGGGAACCAAGACGCATCTTGAAGAAAGATAGCATCAAGGGGTGCCGAGGAAAAGTCCGGGATATGAGGTGTTAGCGTAGAGATGGCATCTGAGAATTGGACCGGGAAGGTGGTGGGACGAAAGCGGAAAGGCCATCCCGATTGGATGGCATGGCCTCAGAGTGATAGGGTATTGCCATCCAGACATGGGCGTCCTCCACTTGCCACTGTAAGGTAGCTTGATAGAGGGGGCATTGGAGGAGAGGCATGTGTAACCAATGAGGCGGAACATGCACATCAACAAACAGGCGGTGGCACCATATAACGAACAAGGAATGGTCGTCGCTGTGAGCCGGACAAACATGTAGAATTCCTTGTTGTAGACAGGGCATGTCCCAGTGGAATCGGGTGAGGGCCCAAAGAAGCCCGTGCCGGGTGGATGCCTTGACACGCGAGTTGCGGTGGTTCAATTGGTGTTGATACGTGGACATGAAGGATAACACTATAGTGGGCAAAGCGCTGCATAGACCAGTCCAACCTGACGTAACTGGTTGTAGAAAGAGCTCGGGGGAAGATCCGCACTGATGTTCCAAAAGTTTCGCAAAAGGGAGGCTGCTGGTAAGTTGGCCAAACGCATTGCACGGGGCAGGGGCGGGCATATCGCAGAGCTCCACCTGTGGATGCCGCCAGCAAAGGGCGTTATACATGTGAATCGGATAATGGGCGGGCAAGGTGCTCATAGACACAGGCGCAACGGCTCGACAATAGGATGCCATGAGTTTCCGGAGGTCCTGTCGATGGAAGACATGAGGCAGGGCGTGTCTGCCTAGGAGCCAAATGTAATCTCCTTCTTCCGGTATACACAGTGGCATGCCGGAGAAGTGGATGGGTTGACGGCCAAAGGTGACTCGCTTGCCCTGTAAGGCGGTGCCAAACCTCATGGTTTTTGTGGCATCCGAAAAGAGATTCGTGAGGTTGCCGGCAATGGGCAGACGGGAGGCAACACGCTGAATGTCGCTGTGCGACGTACCTATCAACGAGGAGTCGGCAATCCTACCTAAATTTCGCAAAGGACCACCCGGGGTATCGGCAAGGCCGGCGAATTGTAGGACTAGCTGTACTCTGATTTCGTTCAGTAAACAGTAGAGGAGAGCGAATATGAGGTCGCCTTGGCCCATGCCTGCCTTGTCCATGGCCCGAAAGAGGCGAACTCCTTGGTGCCCCCCCATGTGCAAGGTCACATGCTGAACAGTGTACAGAATGAGGTCAGTGAGGGAGGGGTGCACACCCGCGGAGAGGAGAGAGGAGCGCACGGTGTCCTGACTCACTGAACCAAACGCATGGACAACATCGTCCAGAAGGAGAGATGCCCAAAGCCCACTGCACCATCGGTGTTGTGTCCAATTGAAAAGTATACGGAGCAGATCGGCAACAGTGGTGGAGCGTTGCATGGCCATTCGCGTACAGGAGATGCGGTTGTGATCTGTTAGCCAATTTTGCAGGGCTTTCTTTCCAAATGACCGAAAGGTTTGACAGCGGGCGCCCATTTGCAACCACCCCATGTGGGCTTTTTTTCGGGAGGAGGGTGAAGTCTCCGAAGTGGAGAGTGCCCACTTTACAGGCGGACAAAAGACGATTATAAAAATTTGCTCAGATGGACAAATGTTCATCGTTAAGAAGAGAGACCATGGGGTATTCAATAGGATCACGGTACGGAGATGTCCGGGATGTGTCCGATAGAGCCACACGTAGGGCAGAAAGGGACACTAGCGGGATGTGGAAAGGCGCGGCACGTGGTTTCCACCCCATGCTGCGAAGCACTTGTGCTGGTGTCAAATGGGTGAGGGGTCGTAAATGACATTGACGCAGCTGGTCTAGAACAATGCCCACATGTTATTTGGGGGGGAATGGATACCGAAATGACATACTTGGGGTCCAAAGCTTGTGAATATGGTTTGCGGTAGATTACCCGGTAGGATGACCTAGAAGGTGGCTCTGATGCTTGTCGAAGAGGGACTACACCCAACTGTCGTTCCAAGCCAATGACTCGCCAAGCGGACTATATTTGTTCGGGCAATTGCCAGAACCTAACAACATGGCGAAGTGTAGCCCACTAGCGTGGGGTCTTTCGAAGAAACTTGCTCACAGCACGTTGTTGCGTGATGACTACACTGGGTGTGGAGCTGATGCTTCCGGGGGTCCAAAAACGGTTTCCGATGCTTGCAGTATGCTTTGTTGAATGAAATGAAAAATTTTTGAGGCTGTGTGGAGCTCCCAGTCAAGTGACATATGCTGAGCAAAGCACATGTTGAAACGGTGACGCATTGCCGGGGGTATTTTCTCAGGAAGATGGTAGCACCGCTTGGTTTCCCATAACTCAGGTTCTTGCTTACTGATACGCAACGGTAGGGAGAGGGAGGCGGGGAAATGATCAGAGGGGAAGGGAGAAGAGGGGTGTATGAAAGCCGGGGGAGGGAAAACGGGGACACGCAACAAAATATAATCAAGCACATAGCTCCACCCCTGGGAGCCAACCCATGTGGGGGATATGCTGATGAATTCAGCCCGTGTGAGTGATGTGTCAAAGACAAATTGGTCAAATAGCTCGGATATGTTCGGCGGCGCCCCGGGGAAGCCTGTAACCCAGCCGGCATTGCGATTGAGATCCCCCAAAAAAACATATCATGTACCCGGGGATGAGATGATCAGGGCCTGGGCCAATGAAAGCAAAGGGTCATAGTATTGTCCAAATGCATGTAAATACAAACCTATTGCCAGGAAAGACATATTATACATGGAGAACCACACCGCTACACCGTGACAATCTGACCGGACTTCTGATTTTACGCAGGAAAAACTAGCCACCCTGCGAATGAGAACAACGACACCCACACACTTTCGAACACAAACAGAGAAAAAGGGTTCATAGAGACGATGGAACCGGAATGTGGCGCTAGTGGTGCAGATTTGAAGCCATATGATTCATTCGGCGCGGTGCGTCAAGAAATCACACAAGGAAATGAGTACCTTCATAGACACAGCAGGGGGACCGACCACGAGCGGGTGGGCAGGTGGTGCCTACCCCTTCCGCGGGCAGGGTGGCGGGCCCTGTGATTTTGATAATAAATTCTGGAGTAACAACAATCAAAAGGCAAAGCAAACAGGGAGTGCAACTCTTGTTAGCTAAACCGAACAGCGGTTGCACAAGCAAAGTAAAATCGGAAGCCATATGATTCATTCGGCGCGCAGCTTTACTCCCAAAACATCACCCCCCCCCCCCCCCCGCACCAACAAGGCAAGAACTCAGGTTGCACGACGCACCCAGGCGTCCCTTGGGGAAAGACAGGGTCTAAACAGGGCAGGGAAGGTTAGGGAACGTAGGCAGAGCTTGGAAACGGTTCCACGCTGACACTGCAGCCTTAGCGTAGCTGCCTCCAAATCACCGCCGATCCTGCTAAAACAATCTTCGGGATTTAAATCACCAGGGACCCATTCAAGGAAGGTGGAAGGGGGGGGGCTCTGAGGGAAAGATAAAAAAGCCTGCGCAGATGCCTGTTGTGGCGGTGAAGGCCCAAAGACGCACGCATACCTGCAGCCTGCTCCAGGGACACAGCATTGTCCCCGACTGAGGACTGCACCCACAGATGAAATAGAGTGTAGGTGGCCCCGTAGGACACCCCAGCGAAGAGCATCACAGATTCCCGCAGCTTCATTGTCCCACAACTAACCCAAGGCTATTGTAGCTTGTGCGAGGGCGTCGGGAGTGAATTGGTCATCCCACCATTTTAGGAGTGTAATTGCGAGGGGATCAGGCGTCAGAGCGGCCAGTCTCATGCTTCGCAACAAAGAAGTGTCGTAGGCTTCAAAGGTGAAAAGAAACCGCGAGGGGTAACGAAAATGGGCTGCATTGATGAGTAGCGTGAATGAGTGGAATGGTGTAAGAATGTGTTCAAGTGGATCCGAGAGTGACAAAATTAATGTACATTTCGGCACGCACAACGGGGGGATCGGCAGGGAGGTTCACAGACAGCGAACATGGGGATGGGTAATGTACATTGCTTCGAAAGAGGAGACTGGCAATCTATAAGAGGAGTTCGTCCGACTAAAGTACAGATGGGGGTTATGCTTGTGTTTATATCTTGGCCTGGACATGAGGTATCTGTCAGCCGAGAGAGTCATAGCATTGCTGCCAGGGGAGCGTGCATGGTGCAGGGCTAGTAGTCAGTGGATCGAGTGTGAGACAGCGTTACAGCAACGTGGATTGACATGAGGTCAAATCATGGGGGTAGCTCGTGTCGAAAGATACCGACCTTTGCCCTGTTGGGCACACATCGCGTGCTGCCAGTGAGAGTGTAGGTCACCACCGGGCAAGTGGGCACAAATGCACCGTGTGTGTAAGGAGTGGCGTGGAAAGAGTTGGATAGTGTGTGTGAATATACAGGGCACGTGTGTGTACGGGCATACTCTTGCACAGTAGGCAACCATCTATGGAGGTGGGGGGCTGGCAGGAGTGCACAAGAGAGTTGGGTTTCCCGGGGGGGTGCAGTGCATGAGACAAAGTGGTACAATTTAAAGCACAGCTCACAGTAGTATGAAGTGCGTGAGCAAGATCCAAAGGTTCTGACGACGGGTGAAGGCAAACGGGTTGGTGGATTTCGCAGCAGACTACATTGACAAGCACCGCAGATCGAGTATATGATTACCAAGTTGTGCTTCCACCCGAAAGCACAAAGAGAGTTCATGCCGCATCCCAACTCAGGAGCAGTTCACATAAAGCAGCAACGGCGGGTCGTCATCAGGAGGATCCTCCTCATCATGCGATGTCCATTGAGTGGCGGCAACAAGGTCGCTGTAATCGGGGACTGGGAACAGCACGTTTCTCGGCAGCCTCAATAGATGTGTTGCCCCTTGGAAATGGAATCGTTGGTTCCCTTGATGAGATGTGAATCCAAACACGAGTCCCCAGCAGTATGATTGATCAAACCATAGTCTCCATGGCTGGTGAGTGCCGGCTGCTTTGGAAGAGTGCAATTCAAGGCGCATGTTCGGCCACGTCGGACACGCAATGTGGATAAGCCAGCCTCTAAAACGCTCAAACGCAGCAGGGGCATTGCTGATCGGCACAGGAGGCCTGAGTTCTATTTCGAGGACACATGCATCTAGTCGTAGGTGTACATAGTGCGCGTGCTGCAGCTTCCAGGCACAGGATTTCTTATACTTGGATCGCCTCCAGCGAGGGCGGATTTGATTGTAGTGCCCGGCGCCACTGCGCTTCCCCATGGTGCAAATCTATGGGCTGTCGGAGGGAAGGAGAGTAACGAAAAGGGCACAGGGTAGAAGAAGAGGGGCGAGAATCACACTTACCATAGGGTGCTCCGCGCGGAAAGAGTGTAAAAATTACGTCCTCCAGGTTTATTAGATGCCTAGTCTTGGAGTTGATGATTGTGATTCGAGCATGTAGGACTGTGGGATGTATTGACCCAAATGATAAGATTAGCTACAGGAGATCATATATGTTTCGGCACCTGCGTGGTCTGGAGGTTGGCACATGCCGGGGCCAGCACCCCATGAGAGAAGGCATGGGTGGGGAATGGTTCTGATAGAGACGTATGAAGTTGACAAGGAACACGCAAAAGCAACGATGACAACGAGACACAAATGAGTGAGGATGTTCCGAAGGCAGGAAAGAAGTCATTGACCTGAAACGGAAAGTTTCAAGTAATTGAAACGAGTAGTTCATGAAGTAGACAGGGGATCATTGGGATAACAGGTGACACAGTGTTGTTGAGTTGTACTCATCATAACCGGTTGAAGTTTACTATTCTTGGTGATTTCACGTACATTGGTTTACTCCATGAAGATTGAACGAGGCGTGCAAATAGGTGACTGAAAGATATGAATGACTATGAATGCCTGTTGTTCAGCAAGTGATAGTCAAAAGTGAGATTGTAGCATTGTTCGTGTTCGACATGGTGGGTCAACTAGTAAAAGGTACCAAGCAAAATATCTCCATCTTGCGGGATACACATCGTCAGATGACGAGTAAGAGGTTGAAAGTGGATTGCTTACCAGCCAACGCGGGAGAAATGGCAGACAGAAACCAGCCCGGGGAGACACCCACCCACTCCCCCGTTGCTCCCCACTCTGAGACCCAGTGCGGACACAAGGGGGGTGGGGAACTGGTAACGTGTCATTGAGAAGCGAGGTCAATGGGGGGTGGGTCCCCATGGAACGTCTCGGTCCTCTCCGGGACCCCCCTTTACCGGTCTGTTCGTGGTGTCCTGTTGTCCACCGGGCCCCCACACCACGACAAGGTCACCGGCCCCAAGGTCTGAGAGGGCGTGGAGGTGAGGGGGGGGTCTGGAACCCAAAATTTGTGGACCAAGAACAACCATCAAGTTTTCCTTCTGTAAATTGCAGTTTTCCTGACTACAAAATCTGGGTCCCGGGGGGCTACCCCCTCCCCTCCTCTGATGATTGTCAGCCGTTCTAATGCATCCTTGTACACACTGTTTCTTGTGTCTGGCATCCTGCAAATTGTCTTCACTCAGGCAGGGAAGACCCCAGCTCTCCGCATCCAGAACAACCCTCTGCATCCCCCCCCCCCCCCCGGCGACGAAGGTTGATGGCCCAGCCATCATAAACACACTTTACTGCCGGTTTCAACTTTCAGACACACCGCCAAACAACATCGGAACGCCGGGGCTGCTCAGGTGATTGGTCCATGACGGCTGGTTGGGTACCATGTAGCACAGCCGATGTCCAGTGCCATGCGGCCTGCTTTTCGTTGATCGAGGTCATTGATCTCTATGGAGAGTGAGGGAGGGAAACAGAATTTTTGAGAGCAGTGGGTTGGTCCCACTGCTCCAGGTCACCACTCGCGTCCACTTCCATTCCAGTGCTTTCCTCCTCGGTCTCTCCCACAGGACGTGTTTGCGCTCACTGACAACAGTGTCTGCCAGTGGCCACCGTCTGCCCCCCCCCCCCCCCGCTGTGGGATGCAGATGTTGAATGCTAACCTGTACGCTGCAAAGCACAATGCACAAAGCAACAACAGTCAGAACAAAAAGCTCTTTAGTGACCAGTGACATTGCCATAGGTGTTTCGCTGTGACAACAGATGTACCCAAAGATTTATGGCCCCCCTTCCCCCCCAAAACACCGCACCTCCCTGAAGCACAGTGGTATACCGCCGCTCCATCTCTCCGCGCCGGCCTAGCTCTCGGACCTTCACCGCACGCCGGATCTGCTGCGACTTCACAAAGTCCTCGAAGCTGACAAGACCGTTGCCATCCAGGTCCCACTCGCCGAAGATGTCGTCCAGTTCCTTCTCCGTAAGCTCCACGAAAATAGTACGGTACAGCCGGTCCACCTTCGGCGTGAAAGGCGTGAATACAGGGAGGGGTATTACTTAGTAATGGACAAATGGTGTCGGGACAAAATCTTCTCGGAAAAAACTATGCCACAATCGTTAAAAAAGGGAGAACCAGTTGCGCCATTTTTTCTTTGATGAAGAACAAGGACCAAACTTGGCTCTCACAATTGAAGGGGTGTTCAGGAGTCTTGTTTTGAGTTGCCTTTGCTTCACTCCAACAGATTCTACGGCATTTGGACATTACTGGAGTGTGCCAGGACAGGTCCACAAACTGTGATAGAGACAACTCTCCGCTTGAACAAATTAGTCTTACAATCGATGGTACAAATTGTGTAGCCGCACTAAATATGTCGTGACAGGATTTGTCCCACACTAAAACATTCTATTGCCTCCGGCAAGGCACCTCGAAGAGAGTGCTAGAACACTAGAGCCCGCCACTTAGGGTGACAGGCAGCCAATCAGTCAGTCAGGCAGGCAGACAGTCAATGAGGCAGGCAGGCATGCAGGCAGAAACACCCAGCTGGATTTTTTTGGTGTCCGCCTACATATGCAAACGAAGAAGAGGCTCATTGCTGTAGCGACCGACAGCAGTCGAGTGTAAAAACAGTCGGCAGCCGAGCGGATTTTGGTCGGGTTTCCGGACCGACTCGCCAGCTGTTTGTTGGTTTATCCCTCAGCTGTTTTGCAGACCAGTGTTCAAATTCCACTAAGCACAAACTTTTGACCCCCCCCCCCCCCCAAAAGTGGTACCTATGTACCGGGGGGGGGGGGGAGTGCTCAAAATCCCAAAATTCGTTGGGGAGTCATTTTGTCTCGCAAAATAATGATTTTACAAGGGGTTATATATCCAATATCATGCCTTGGGGTGTGTAGGGTATGTAGGGGTGTGTGTATGTATGTAGGGGGGTGTATGGTGTCTGCGCCTGCGCTTGATCCAACAACTTCTCTTTGAGGTGATTTCTTGTCCCTGTGATGTGGAGTGGAGGTGTATGGAGGGGTGTAGAGAGGTGTTGAAAGGTGTGGCAGGGTGTGGAGTGGATCGGAGGGGTGTGGTGTGCTGTGGAATGGTATGGAGAGGTGTGGAGAGATGTGGAGGTGCGTGGAGAGGTGTGGAGTGGCGTTGACAGATGTGGCAGGGTGTGGAGTGGATCGAAGGGGTGTGGAGGGTGTGGAGGGGTGCAGACAGGTGTGTAGGGGTGTGGAAGGGTGTGGAGAGGTGTGGAAGGGTGTGGAGAGGTGTGGAAAGGTGTAGAGGGGTGTTGCGGGGCGGGTGTAGGTGGAGGGGGGAGGGGTAAAGGCGGAAATGGGCCATGTACGGAGGCATGTTGGTGGTGTGAGACAGAATGCAGATGACTTGTGATGATGATGTATGTGTGTGAAGATGCAGTGATGGCGTGGAGTTGTGGAGGTGTGCAGGGGTGAATGGGGTGTATGGAAGCGTCTGCAAAGTGTAGACCTGTGTGGACTTGCAGAGCTTTGTGTGGACGTGTGCAGAGCTGCAGAAGCGCATGAAAGTGAGCGGAGGCGTGCAGAGGTGGGCAGAGGTGCTACGTGGCGTGCTCCTGGTGTTCAGGGTCCTGTGCATGTGTGTGGACGTATGGGAATGAGCCCGCAATCCGGCGGTGTCCGAAATGGGGGGGGGGTGGAGACCTAATTAAAAAAAAAACAGTCAAATGCAAACCAGAGGTAATGCATTCCGAAAGGGGGGACGGGGGCATGCAACGTCAGCTTTGGGTCGTCCCCAGGGCCCGTGGCCCGAAAACATGCGAGTCCCTAACCCCAACTCAAAGGGCCACACAACAAAGCGTGGATTGCGAGTCCCTAACCCCAACTCAAGAGGCCACACAGGAAGCTGTGGATTGCCAGTCACTAACCCCAACTCAAGAGGCCACACAACAAAGCGTGCATTGCGAGTCCCTAACCCCAACTCAAAGGGCCACGCAACAAAGCGTGGATTGCGAGTCCCTAAATCCAACTCAAGGGGCCACACAACAGAGCGTGGATTGCGAATCCCTAACCCCAACTCAAGGGGCCACACAACAAAGCGTGGATTGCGAGTCACTAACCCCAACTCAAGGGGCCACAAAACGAAGCGTGGATTGCGAGTCCCTAACCCCAACTCAAAGGGCCACGGAACAAAGCGTGGATTGCGAGTCCCTAACCCCAACTCAAAGGGCCACACAACAAAGTGTGGATTGCGAGTCCCTAACCCCAACTCAAGGGCACACACAACAAAGCGTGGATTGCGAGTCCCTAACCCCAACTCAAGGGGCCGCACAACGAAGCGTGGAATGCGAGTCCCCAACCCCAACTCAAGGGGGCACGCAACAAAGCGTGGATTGCGACTCCCTAACCCCAACTCAAGGGGCCACGCAACAGAGCGTGGATTGCGAGTCCCTAACCCCAACTCAAGGGGCCACGCAACAAAGCGTGGATTGCGAGTCCCTAACCCCAACTCAAAGGGCGACGCAACGAAGCGTGGATTGCGAGTCACTAACCCCAACTCAAGGGGCCGGACAACAAAGCGTGGATTGCGAGTCCCTAACCCCAACTCAATGGGCCACGCAACAAAGCGTGGATTGCGAGTCCCTAACCCCAACTCAAGGGCACACACAACAAAGCGTGGATTGCGAGTCTCTAACCCCAACTCAAGGGCCCATGCAACAAAGCGTGGATTGCGAGTCCATAAAACCAACTCAAGGGGCCACGCAACGAGGCGTGGATTGCGAGTCCCCAACCCCAACTCAAGGGGCCACGCAACAAAGCGTGGATTGCGAGTCCCTAACCCCAACTCAAGGGGCCACGCAACAGAGTGTGGATTGCGAGTCCCTAACCCCAACTCAAAG
Source organism: Eutreptiella sp. 'Long Island Sound 2002' (assembly GCA_964036045.1). Taxonomy (NCBI): domain Eukaryota; phylum Euglenozoa; class Euglenophyceae; order Eutreptiales; family Eutreptiaceae; genus Eutreptiella; species Eutreptiella sp. 'Long Island Sound 2002'. Next base: position 55,228,139 of record OZ038378.1, on the reverse strand, counting down.
GGCCACACAACATGGCGTGGATTGCGAGTCACTAACCCCAACTCAAGGGCGCCATGCAACAAAGCGTGGATTGCGAGTCACTAACCCCAACTCAAGGGGCCACGCAACAAAGCGTGGATTGCGAGTCCTTAACCCCAACTCAATGGGCCACGCAACAAAGCGTGGATTGCGAGTCCCTAACCCCAACTCAATGGGCCACGCAACAAAGCGTGGATTGCGAGTGACTAACCCCAACTCAAGGGGGCACACAACAAAGCGTGGATTGCGAGTCCCTAACCCCAACTCAAGGGGCCACGCAACAAAGCGTGGATTGCGAGTCCCTAACCACAACTCAAGGGGCCACACAACAAAGCGTGGATTGTGAGTCCCTAACCCCAACTCAAGGGGGCACGCAACAAAGCGTGGATTGCGAGTCCCCAACCCCAACTCAAGGGCACACAGAACAAAGCGTGGATTGCGAGTCCCCGACCACAACTCAAGGGGCCACACAACAAAGTGTGGATTGCGAGTCACTAACCCCAACTCAAAGGGCCACGCAACAAAGCGTGGATTGCGAGTCCCTAACCCCAACTCAGTGAAACACACAACAAAGCCTGGATTGCGAGTCACTAACCCCAACTGAAGGGGCCACGCAACAAAGTGTGGATTGCGAGTCCCTAACCCCAACTCAAGGGGCCACACAACAAAGCGTGGATTGCCAGTCTCCGACCCCAACTCAAGGGGCCACACAACAAAGCGTGGATTGCCAGTCCCTATCCCCAACTCAAGGGGCCACGCAACAAAGTGTGGATTGCGAGTCACTAACCCCAACTCAAGGGGCCACGCAACAAAGCGTGGATTGCAAGTCACGAACCCCAACTCAAGGGGCCACGCAACAAAGCGTGGATTGTAAGTCCCTAACCCCAACTCAAGGGGCCGCACAACGAGGCGTCGAATGCGAGTCCCCAACCCCAAATCAAGGGGCGACGCAACAAAGCGTGGATTGCGAGTCCATAAAACCAACTCAAGGGGCCACGCAACAAAGCGTGGATTGCGAGTCCCTAACCCCAACTCAATGGGCCACGCAACAAAGTGTGGATTGCGAGTCACTAATCCCAACTCAAAGGGCCACGCAACATAGCGTGGATTGCGAGTCACTAACCCCAACTCAAAGGGCGACACAACAAAGCGTGGATTGCGAGTCACTAACCCCAACTCAAGGGGCCACGCAACAAAGCGTGGATTGCGAGTCCCTAACCCCAACTCAAGGGGCCACACAACAAAGCGTGGATTGAGAGTCCCTAACCCCAACTCAAGGGGCGACGCAACAAAGCGTGGATTGAGAGTCCCTAAGCCCAACTCAAAGAGCCACGCAAAAAAGCGTGGATTGCGAGTCACTAACCCCAACTCAAGGGGCCACGCAACATAGCGTGGATTCCGAGTCCCTAACCCCAACTCAAAGGGCCACGCAACAAAGCGTGGATTGCGAGTCCCTAACCCCAACTCAAAGGGCCACACAACAAAGCGTGGATTGCGAGTCACTAACCCCAACTCAAAGGGCCACGCAACAAAGCGTGGATTGCGAGTCCCCAACCCCAACTCAAGGGGCCACGCAACAAAGCGTGGATTGCGAGTCCCTAACCCCAACTCAAGGGGCCACACAACAAAGCGTGGATTGAGAGTCCCTAACCCTAACTCAAGGGGCCACGCAACAAAGCGTGGATTGCGAGTCATTGACCCCAACTCAAGGGGCCACGCAACAAAGCGTGGATTGCGACTCCCTAACCCCAAGTCAAGGGGCCACACAACAAAGCGTGGATTGCGAGTCACTAACCCCAACTCAAGGGGCCACGCAACAAAGCGTGGATTGCGAGTCACTAACCCCAACTCGAAGGGCCACGCAACAGAGCATGGATTGCGAGTCCCTAACCCCAACTCAAAGGGCCACGCAACATAGCGTGGATTGCGAGTCACTAACCCCAACTCAAAGGGCCACGGAACAAAGCGTGGATTGCGAGTCCCCAACCCCAACTCAAGGGCACACACAACAAAGCGTGGATTGCGAGTCCCTAACCCCAACGCAATGGGCCACACAACAAAGCGTGGATTGCGAGTGACTAACCCCAACTCAAGGGGGCACACAACAAAGTGTGGATTGCGAGTCCCTAACCCCAACTCAAGGGGCCACACAACAAAGCGTGGATTGCGAGTCCCTAACCCCAACTCAAGGGGCCACGCAACAAAGCGTGGATTGTGAGTCCCTAACCCCAACTCAAAGAGGCACGCAACAAAGCGTGGATTGCGAGTCCCCAACCCCAACTCAAGGGCACACAGAACAAAGCGTGGATTGCGAGTCCCCGACCACAACTCAAGGGGCCACACAACAAAGTGTGGATTGCGAGTCAGTAACCCCAACTCAAAGGGCCACGCAACAAAGCGTGGATTGCGAGTCCCTAACCCCAACTCAAGGGCACACACAACAAAGCGTGGATTGCAAGTCACTAACCACAAGTGAAGGGGCCACGCAACAAAGTGTGGATTGCGAGTCACTAACCCCAACTCAAGGGGCCACACAACAAAGCGTGGATTGCGAGTCTCGGACCCCAACTCAAGGGGCCACACAACAAGGCGTGGATTGCGAGTCCCTAACCCCAACTCAAGGGGCCACGCAACAAAGTGTGGATTGCGAGTCCCTAACCCCAACTCAAGGGGCCACGCAACAAAGCGTGGATTGCAAGTCACGAATCCCAACTCAAGGGGCCACGCAACAAAGCGTGGATTGCGAGTCCCTAACCCCAACTCAAGGGGCCACGCAACAAAGCGTGGATTGCGAGTCACTAATCCCAACTCAAGGGGCCACGCAACAGAGCGTGGATTGCGAGTCCCTAACCCCAAGTCAATGGGCCACGCAACAAAGTGTGGATTGCGAGTCAATAATTCCAACTCAAAGGGCGACGCAACATAGCGTGGATTGCGAGTCACTAACCCCAACTCAAAGGGCGACACAACGCAGCGTGGATTGCGAGTCACTAACCCCAACTCAAGGGGCCACGCAACAAAGCGTGGATTGCGAGTCCCTAACCCCAACTCAAAGGCCCACACAACAAAGCGTGGATTGCAAGTCCCTAACCCCAACTCAAGGGGCCACGCAACAAAGCGTGGATTGCGAGTCCCTAACCCCAACTCAAAGGGCCACACAACAAAGCGTGGATTGCGAGTCCCTAACCCCAACTCAAGGGGCCACACAACAAAGCGTGGATTGCGAGTCACTAACCCCAACTCAAGGGGCCACACAACGAAGCGTGGATTGCGAGTCCCTAACCCCGACTCAAAGGGCCACGCAACAAAGCGTGGATTGCGAGTCCCTAACCCCAACTCAAAGGGCCACACAACAAAGCGTGGATTGCGAGTCACTAACCCCAACTCAAGGGGCCACGCAACAAAGCGTGGATTGCGAGTCCCTAACCCCAACTCAAGGGGCCACACAACAAAGCGTGGATTGAGAGTCCCTAACCTCAACTCAAGGGGCGACGCAACAAAGCGTGGATTGAGAGTCCCTAACCCCAACTCAAGGGGCCACGCAACAAAGCGTGGATTGCGAGTCACTAACCCCAACTCAAGGGGCCACGCAACAAAGCGTGGATTGAGAAGCCCTAAGCCCAACTCAAGGGGCCACGCAACAAAGCGTGGATTGCGAGTCCCTAACACCAACTCAAAGGGCCACACAACAAAGCGTGGATTGCGAGTCACTAACCCCAACTCAAGGGGCCACGCAACAAAGCGTGCATTGCGAGTCCATAACCCCAACTCAAGGGGCCACACAACAAAGCGTGGATTGAGAGTCCCTAACCCTAACTCAAGGGCACACACAACAAAGCGTGGATTGCAAGTCACTAACCCCAACTGCAGGGGCCACGCAACAAAGCGTGGATTGCGACTCCCTAACCCCAACTCAAGGGGCCACACAACAAAGCGTGGATTGCGAGTCACTAACCCCAACTCAAGGGGCCACGCAACAAAGCGTGGATTGCGAGTCAGTAACCCCAACTCGAAGGGCCACGCAACAGAGCATGGATTGCGAGTCCCTAACCCCAACTCAAAGGGCCACGCAACAAAGCGTGGATTGCGAGTCCCTAACCCCAACTCAAGGGCACACACAACAAAGCGTGGATTGCGAGTCCCTAACCCCAACTCAAAGGGCCACACAACAAAGCGTGGATTGCAAGTCCCTAACCCCAACTCAATGGGCCACACAACAAAGCGTGAATTGCGAGTCACTAACCGAAATTCAAGGGGCCACGCAACAAAGCGTGGATTGCGAGTCCCTAACCCCAACTCAAGGGGCCACACAACAAAGCGTGGATTGCGAGTCCCTAACCCCAACTCAAGGGGCCACGCAACGGAGCGTGGATTGCGAGTCCCTAACCCCAACTCAAGGGCACAGACAAGGAAGCGTGGATTGCGAGTCACTAACCCCAATTCAAGGAGCCACGCAACAAAGCGTGGATTGCGAGTCCCTAAGCCCAACTCAAAGGGCCACGCAAGAGAGCGTGGATTGCGAGTCCCTAACCCCAACTCAAGGGCACACACAAGGAAGCGTGGATTGCGAGTCACTAACCCCAACTCAAGGGGCCACGCAACAAAGCGTGGATTGCGAGTCCCTAACACCAACTCAAGAAGCCACGCAACGAGGCGTGGAATGCGAGTCCCCAACCCCAACTCAAGGGGCCACGCAACAAAGCGTGGATTGCGAGTCCCTAACCCCAACTCAAAGGGCCGCGCAACATAGCGTGGATTGCGAGTCCCTAACCCCAACTCAAAGAGCCACGCAACAAAGCGTGGATTGCGAGTCCCTAACCCCAACTCAAGGGGCCACACAACAAAGCGTGGATTGCGAGTCAGTAACCCCAACTCGAAGGGCCACGCAACAGAGCATGGATTGCGAGTCCCTAACCCCAACTCAAAGGGCCACGCAACATAGCGTGGATTGCGAGTCACTAACCCCAACTCAAAGGGCCACGCAACAAAGCGTGGATTGCGAGTCACTAACCCCAACTCAAGGGCACACACAACAAAGCGTGGATTGCGAGTCCCTAACCCCAACTCAAAGGGCCACACAACAAAGCGTGGATTGCAAGTCCCTAACCCCAACTCAATGGGCCACACAACAAAGCGTGGATTGCGAGTCACTAACCCCAATTCAAGGGGCCACGCAGCAGAGCGTGGATTGCGAGTCCCTAACCCCAACTCAAGGGCACAGACAAGGAAGCGTGGATTGCGAGTCACTAACCCCAACTCAAGGGGCCACGCAACAAAGCGTGGATTGCGAGTCCCTAAGCCCAACTCAAAGGGCCAAGCAAGAGAGCGTGGATTGCGAGTCCCTAACCCCAACTCAAGGGCACACACAAAGAAGCGTGGATTGCGAGTCACTAACCCCAACTGAAAAAGCCACGCAACGAGGCGTGGAATGCGAGTCCCCAACCCCAACTCAAGGGGCCACGCAACAAAGCGTGGATTGCGAGTCCCTAACCCCAACTCAAGGGGCCACACAACAAAGCGTGGATTGCGAGTCCCTAACCCCAACTCAAGGGGCCACGCAACAAAGCGTGGATTCCGAGTCCCTAACCCCAACTCAAGGGGCGACGCAACAGAGCGTGGATTGCGATTCCCTAACACCAACTCAAGGGCACACACAACAAAGCGTGGATTGCGAGTCCCTAACCCCAACTCAAGGGGCCACACAACAAAGCGTGGATTGCGAGTCCCTAACCCCAACTCAAGGGGCGACGCAACAAAGCGTGGATTGCGATTCCCTAACACCAACTCAAGGAGCCACGCAACAAAGCGTGGATTGCGAGTCACTAACTCCAACTCAAGGGCACACACAACAAAGCGTGGATTGCGATTCCCTAACACCAACTGAAGGAGCCACGCAACGAGGCGTGCAATGCCAGTCCCCAACCCCAACTCAAGGGGCCACGCAACAAAGCGTGGATGGCGAGTCACTAACCCCAACTCAAAGGGCCACGCAACAGAGCGTGGATTGCGAGTCCCTAACCCCAACTCAAAGGGCCACGCAACATAGCGTGGATTGCGAGTCCCTAACCCCAACTAAAAGAGCCACACAACAAAGCGTGAATTGCGAGTCCCTAACCCCAACTCAAGGGGCCACACAACAAAGCGTGGATTGCGAGTCCCTAACCCCAACTAAAAGAGCCACACAACAAAGCGTGAATTGCGAGTCACTAGCCCCAACTCAAGGGGCCACACAACAAAGCGTGGATTGCGAGTCCCTAAGCCCAACTCAAAGGGCCACGCAAGAGAGCGTGGATTGCGAGTCCCTAACCCCAACTCAAGGGCACACACAAAGAAGCGTGGATTGCGAGTCACTAACCCCAACTCAAGGGGCCACGCAACAAAGCATGGATTGCGAGTCCCTAACCCCAACTGAAAAAGCCACGCAACGAGGCGTGGAATGCGAGTCCCCAACCCCAACTCAAGGGGCCACGCAACAAAGCGTGGATTGCGAGTCCCTAACCCCAACTCAAGGGGCCACACAACAAAGCGTGGATTGCGAGTCCCTAACCCCAACTCAAGGGGCCACGCAACAAAGCGTGGATTCCGAGTCCCTAACCCCAACTCAAGGGGCGACGCAACAGAGCGTGGATTGCGATTCCCTAACACCAACTCAAGGGCACACACAACAAAGCGTGGATTGCGAGTCCCTAACCCCAACTCAAGGGGCCACGCAACAAAGCGTGGATTGCGAGTCCCTAACCCCAACTCAAGGGGCGACGCAACAAAGCGTGTATTGCGATTCCCTAACACCAACTCAAGGAGCCACGCAACAAAGCGTGGATTGCGAGTCACTAACTCCAACTCAAGGGCACACACAATAAAGCGTGGATTGCGATTCCCTAGCACCAACTGAAGGAGCCACGCAACGAGGCGTGCAATGCCAGTCCCCAACCCCAACTCAAGGGGCCACGCAACAAAGCGTGGATGGCGAGTCACTAACCCCAACTCAAAGGGCCACGCAACAGAGCGTGGATTGCGAGTCCCTAACCCCAACTCAAAGGGCCACGCAACATAGCGTGGATTGCGAGTCCCTAACCCCAACTAAAAGAGCCACACAACAAAGCGTGAATTGCGAGTCCCTAACCCCAACTCAAGGGGCCACACAACAAAGCGTGGATTGCGAGTCCCTAACCCCAACTCAAGGGGCCACACAACAAAGCGTGGATTGCGAGTCCCTAAGCCCAACTCAAAGGGGCACGCAACAAAGCGTGGATTGCGAGTCCCTAACCCGAACTCAAGGGGCCACGCAACAAAGCGTGGATTGCGAGTCCCTAACCCCAACTCAAGGGGCCACACAACAAAGTGTGGATTGCGAGTCACTAACCCCATTTCAAAGGGCGACGCAACAAAGCGTGGATTGCAAGTCCCTAACCCCAACTCAAGGGGCCACGCAACGAAGCGTGGATTGCGAGTCCCTAACCCCAACTCAAGGGGCCACGCAACAAAGCGTGGATTACAAGTCACTAACCCCAACTGCAGGGGCCACGCAACAAAGCGTGGATTGCGAGTCCCTAACCCCAACTCAAGGGGCCACGCAACAAAGCGTGGATTGCGAGTCCCTAACCCCAACTCAAGGGCACACACAACAAAGTGTGGATTGAGAGTCCCTAACCCCAACTCAAAGGGCGACGCAACAAAGCGTGGATTGCAAGTCACGAATCCCAACTCAAGGGGCCACACAACAAAGCGTGGATTGCGAGTCCCTAACCCTAACTCAAAGGGCGACGCAACAAAGCGTGGATTGCGAGTCCCTAACCCCAACTCAAAGGGCCACGCAACAAAGCGTGGATGACAAGTCACTAACCCCAACTGAAGAAGCCACGCAACAAAGCGTGGATTGCGAGTCCCTAACCCCAACTCAAGGGGCCACGCAACAAAGCGTGGATTGCGAGTCACTAACCCCAACTCAAGGGGCCACGCAACAAAGCGTGGATTGCGAGTCCCCAACCGCAACTCAAGGGGCCGCACAACGAGGCGTGGAATGCGAGTCCCCAACCCCAACTCAAGGGGCCACGCAAGAAAGTGTGGATTGCGAGTCCCTAACCCCAACTCAAGGGGCCACGCAACAAAGTGTGGATTGCGAGTCCCTAACCCCAACTCAAAGGGCCACGCAACATAGCGTGGATTGCGAGTCCCTAACCCCAACTCAAGGGGCCACGCAACAAGGGGTGGATTGCGAGTCCCTAACCCCAACTCAAGGGGCCGCACAACGAGGCGTGGAATGCGAGTCCCTAACCCCAACTCAAGGGGCCACGCAACAAAGCGTGGATTGCGAGTCCCTAACGCAGACTCAAAGGGCCACGCAACATAGCGTGGATTGCGAGTCCCTAACCCCAACTAAAAGAGCCACACAACAAAGCGTGGATTGCGAGTCCCTAACCCCAACTCAAGGGGCCACACAACAAAGCATGGATTGCGAGTCCCTAAGCCCAACTCAATGGGCCACGCAACAAAGCGTGGATTGCGAGTCCCCGACCCCAACTCAAGGGGCCAAACAACAAAGTGTGGATTGCGAGTCACTAACCCCAACTCAAAGGGCGACGCAACAAAGCGTGGATTGCAAGTCCCTAACCCCAACTCAAGGGGCCACGCAACAAAGCGTGGATTGCGAGTCCCTAACCCCAACTCAATGGGCCACGCAACAAAGCGTGGATTGCGAGTCCCCGACCCCAACTCAAGGGGCCAAACAACAAAGTGTGGATTGCGAGTCACTAACCCCAACTCAAAGGGCGACGCAACAAAGCGTGGATTGCAAGTCCCTAACCCCAACTCAAGGGGCCACGCAACAAAGCGTGGATTGCGAGTCCCTAACCCCAACTCAAGGGGCCACGCAACAAAGCGTGGATTACAAGTCACTAACCCCAACTGAAGGGGCCACGCAACAAAGCGTGGATTGCGAGTCCCTAACCCCAACTCAAGGGGCCACGCAACAAAATGTGGATTGCGAGTCACTAACCCCAACTCAAGGGGCCACGCAACAAAGCGTGGATTACAAGTCACTAACCCCAACTGAAGGGGCCACACAACAAAGCGTGGATTGAGAGTCCCTAACCCGAACTCAAAGGGCCACACAACAAAGCGTGGATTGCGAGTACCTAACCCCAACTCAAGGGGCCACGCAACAAAGCGTGGATTGCGAGTCCCTAACCCCAACTCAAGGGCACACACAACAAAGTGTGGATTGCGAGTCCCTAACCCCAACTCAAAGGGCCACGCAACAAAGCGTGGATGACAAGTCACTAACCCCAACTGAAGAAGCCACGCAACAAAGCGTGGATTGCGAGTCCCTAAATCCAACTCAAGGGGCCACGCAACAAAGTGTGGATTGCGAGTCACTAACCCCAACTCAAAGGGCCACGCAACATAGCGTGGATTGCGAGTCCCTAACCCCAACTCAAGGGGCCACGCAACAAAGCGTGGATTGCGAGTCACTAACCCCAACTCAAGGGGCCACGCAACAAAGCGTGGATTGCGAGTCCCCAACCGCAACTCAAGGGGCCGCACAACGAGGCGTGGAATGCGAGTCCCCAACCCCAACTCAAGGGGCCACGCAAGAAAGTGTGGATTGCGAGTCCCTAACCCCAACTCAAGGGGCCACGCAACAAAGTGTGGATTGCGAGTCCCTAACCCCAACTCAAAGGGCCACGCAACATAGCGTGGATTGCGAGTCCCTAACCCCAACTCAAGGGGCCACGCAACAAAGGGTGGATTGCGAGTCCCTAACCCCAACTCAAGGGGCCGCACAACGAGGCGTGGAATGCGAGTCCCTAACCCCAACTCAAGGGGCCACGCAACAAAGCGTGGATTGCGAGTCCCTAACGCAGACTCAAAGGGCCACGCAACATAGCGTGGATTGCGAGTCCCTAACCCCAACTAAAAGAGCCACACAACAAAGCGTGGATTGCGAGTCCCTAACCCCAACTCAAGGGGCCACACAACAAAGCATGGATTGCGAGTCCCTAAGCCCAACTCAATGGGCCACGCAACAAAGCATGGATTGCGAGTCCCCGACCCCAACTCAAGGGGCCAAACAACAAAGTGTGGATTGCGAGTCACTAACCCCAACTCAAAGGGCGACGCAACAAAGCGTGGATTGCAAGTCCCTAACCCCAACTCAAGGGGCCACGCAACAAAGCGTGGATTGCGAGTCCCTAACCCCAACTCAATGGGCCACGCAACATAGCGTGGATTGCGAGTCACTAACCCCAACTCAAAGGGCCACGGAACAAAGCGTGGATTGCGAGTCACTAACCCCAACTCAAAGGGCGACGCAACAAAGCGTGGATTGCAAGTCCCTAACCCCAACTCAAGGGGCCACGCAACAAAGCGTGGATTGCGAGTCCCTAACCCCAACTCAAGGGGCCACGCAACAAAGCGTGGATTACAAGTCACTAACCCCAACTGAAGGGGCCACGCAACAAAGCGTGGATTGCGAGTCCCTAACCCCAACTCAAGGGGCCACGCAACAAAATGTGGATTGCGAGTCACTAACCCCAACTCAAGGGGCCACGCAACAAAGCGTGGATTACAAGTCACTAACCCCAACTGAAGGGGCCACACAACAAAGCGTGGATTGAGAGTCCCTAACCCGAACTCAAAGGGCCACACAACAAAGCGTGGATTGCGAGTACCTAACCCCAACTCAAGGGGCCACGCAACAAAGCGTGGATTGCGAGTCCCTAACCCCAACTCAAGGGCACACACAACAAAGTGTGGATTGCGAGTCACTAACCCCAACTCAAAGGGCGACGCAACAAAGCGTGGATTGCGAGTCCCTAACCCCAACCAAAAGACCCACACAATAAAGCGTGGATTGCGAGTCCCTAACCCCAACTCAATGGGCCACGCAACAAAGCGTGGATTGCGAGTCCCTAACCCCAACTCAAAGGGCCACGCAACAAAGCGTGGATTACAAGTCACTAACCCCAACTGAAGAAGCCACGCAACAAAGCGTGGATTGCGAGTCCCTAACCCAAACTCAAGGGGCCACGCAACAAAGTGTGGATTGCGAGTCACTAACCCCAACTCAAAGGGCCACGCAACATAGCGTGGATTGCGAGTCCCTAACCCCAACTCAAGGGGCCACACAACAAAGCGTGGATTGCGAGTCCCTAACCCCAACTCAAGGGCACACACAACAAAGGGTGGATTGCGAGTCACTAACCCCAACTCAAGGGGCCATGCAACAAAGCGTGGATGGCGAGTCCCTAACCCCAACTCAAGGGGCCGCACAACAAAGCGTGGAATGCGAGTCCCCAAACCCAACTCAAGAGGCCACGCAAGAAAGTGTGGATTGCGAGTCCCTAACCCCAACTCAAGGGGCCACGCAACAAGGCGTGGATTGCGAGTCACTAATCCCGACTCAAGGGGCCACACAATAGAGCGTGGATTGCGAGTCCCTAACCCCAACTCAATGGGCCACACAACAAAGCGTGGATTGCGAGTCACTAATCCCAACTCAATGGGCCATGCAACAAAGCATGGATTGCGAGTCCCTAACCCCAACTCAAGGGGCCACACAACAAAGCGTGGATTGCGAGTCCCTAACCCGAACTCAAGGGCACACACAACAAAGCGTGGATTGCGAGTCACTGATCCCAACTCAATGGGCCATGCAACAAAGCGTGGATTGCGAGTCCCTAGCCCCAACTCAAGGGGCCACACAACAAAGCGTGGATTGCGAGTCACTAACCCCAACTCAAGGGGCGGCACAACAAAGCGTGGATTGCGAGTCCCTAACCCCAACTCAATGGGGCACGCAACAAAGCGTGGATTGCGAGTGACTAATCCCAACTCAAGGGGCCACACAATAGAGCGTGGATTGCGAGTCACTAACCCCAACTAAAAGGGCCACGCAACATAGCGTGGATTGCGAGTCACTAACCCCAACTCAAAGGGCGACACAACAAAGCGTGGATTGCGAGTCACTAATCCCAACTCAAGGGGCCCCGCAACGGAGCGTGGATTGCGAGTCCCTAACCCCAACTAAAGGAGCCACGCAACAAAGCGTGGATTGCGAGTCCCTAACCCCAACTCAAGGGGCCACACAACAAAGCGTGGATTGCGAGTCACTAATCCCAACTCAATGGGCCATGCAACAAAGCGTGGATTGCGAGTCCCTAAGCCCAACTCAAGGGGCGGCACAACAAAGCGTGGATTGCGAGTCCCTAACCCCAACTCAATGGGGCACGCAACAAAGCGTGGATTGCGAGTCCCTAACCCCAACTCAAGGGGCCACACAACAAAGCGTGGATTGCGAGTCCCTAACCCCAACTCAAGGGGCCACACAACAAAGCGTGGATTGCGAGTCCCTAGCCCCAACTCAAGGGGCCACACAACAAAGCGTGGATTGCGAGTCCCTAACCCCAACTCAAGGGCCGGCACAACAAAGCGTGGATTGCGAGTCCCTAACCCCAACTCAATGAAGCACGCAACAAAGCGTGGATTGCGAGTGACTAGTCCCAACTCAAGGGGCCACACAATAGAGCGTGGATTGCGAGTCACTAACCCCAACTAAAAGGGCCACACAACATAGCGTGGATTGCGAGTCACTAACCGCAACTCAAAGGGCGACACAACGAAGCGTGGATTGCGAGTCACTAATCCCAACTCAAGGGGCCCCGCAACGGAGCGTGGATTGCGAGTCCCTAACTCCAACTCAAAGGGCCACGCAACATAGCGTGGATTGCGAGTCACTAACCCCAACTCAAGGGCGCCATGCAACAAAGCGTGGATTGCGAGTCCCTAACCCCAACTCAAGGGGCCACACAACAAAGCGTGGATTGCGAGTCCCTAACCCCAGCTCAATGGGCCATGCAACAAAGCGTGGATTGTGAGTCCCTAACCCCAACTCAAGGGGCCACGCAACAAAGCGTGGATTGCGACTCCTTAACCCCAACTCAATGGGCCACACAACAAAGCGTGGATTGCGAGTCCCTAACCCCAACTCAAGGGGCCACGGAACAAAGCGTGGATTGCGAGTCCCTAACCCCAACCAAAAGACCCACACAACAAAGCCTGGATTGCGAGTCCCTAACCCCAACTCAAGGGGCCACCCAACAAAGCGTGGATTGCGAGTCCCTAACCCCAACTCAAGGGCACACACAACAAAGCGTGGATTGCGAGTCACTAACCCCAACTCAAGGGGCCACGCAACAAAGCGTGGATTGCGAGTCCCTAACCCCAACTCAAAGGGACACACAACGAGGCGTGGAATGCGAGTCCCCAACCCAACTCAAGGGGCCACGCAAGAAAGCGTGGATTGCGAGTCACTAATCCCAACTCAAGGGGCCACGCAACAAAGCGTGGATTGCGAGTCCCTAACCCCAACTCAAGGGCACACACAACAAAGCGTGGATTGCGAGTCACTAATCCCAACTCAATGGGCCATGCAACAAAGCGTGGATTGCGAGTCCCTAGCCCCAACTCAAGGGGCTACACAACAAAGCGTGGATTGCGTGTCACTAACCCCAACTCAAGGGGCGGCACAACAAAGCGTGGATTGCGAGTCCCTAACCCCAACTCAATGGGGCACGCAACAAAGCGTGGATTGCGAGTGACTAATCCCAACTCAAGGGGCCACACAATAGAGCGTGGATTGCGAGTCACTAACCCCAACTAAAAGGGCCACGCAACATAGCGTGTATTGCTAGTCACTAACCCCAACTCAAAGGGCGACACAACGAAGCGTGGATTGCGAGTCACTAATCCCAACTCAAGGGGCCCCGCAACGGAGCGTGGATTGCGAGTCCCTAACCCCAACTAAAGGAGCCACGGAACAAAGCGTGGATTGCGAGTCCCTAACCCCAACTAAAAGAGCCGCACAACAAAGCGTGGATTGCGAGTCCCTAACCCCAACTCAAGGGGCCACACAACAAAGCGTGGATTGCGAGTCACTAATCCCAACTCAATGGGCCATGCAACAAAGCGTGGATTGCGAGTCCCTAAGCCCAACTCAAGGGGCGGCACAACAAAGCGTGGATTGCGAGTCCCTAACCCCAACTCAATGGGGCACGCAACAAAGCGTGGATTGCGAGTGACTAATCCCAACTCAAGGGGCCACACAACAAAGCGTGGATTGCGAGTCCCTAGCCCCAACTCAAGGGGCCACACAACAAAGCGTGGATTGCGAGTCCCTAACCCCAACTCAAGGGGCGGCACAACAAAGCGTGGATTGCGAGTCCCTAACCCCAACTCAATGGGGCACGCAACAAAGCGTGGATTGCGAGTGACTAATCCCAACTCAAGGGGCCACACAATAGAGCGTGGATTGCGAGTCGCTAACCCCAACTAAAAGGGCCACGCAACATAGCGTGGATTGCGAGTCACTAACCCCAACTCAAAGGGCGACACAACGAAGCGTGGATTGCGAGTCACTAATCCCAACTCAAGGGGCCCCGCAACGGAGCGTGGATTGCGAGTCCCTAACTCCAACTCAAAGGGCCACGCAACATAGCGTGGATTGCAGGTCACTAACCCGAACTCAAGGGCGCCATGCAACAAAGCGTGGATTGCGAGTCCCTAACCCCAACTCAAGGGGCCACACAACAAAGCGTGGATTGCGAGTCCCTAACCCCAGCTCAATGGGCCATGCAACAAAGCGTGGATTGCGAGTCCTTAACCCCAACTCAATGGGCCACACAACAAAGCGTGGATTGCGAGTCCTCAACCCCAACTCAAGGGGCCACGGAACAAAGCGTGGATTGCGAGTCCCTAACCCCAACCAAAAGAACCACACAACAAAGCCTGGATTGCGAGTCCCTAACCCCAACTCAAGGGGCCACCCAACAAAGCGTGGATTGCGAGTCCCTAACCCCAACTCAAAGGCACACACAACAAAGCGTGGATTGCGAGTCACTAACCCCAACTCAAGGGGCCACGCAACAAAGCGTGGATTGCGAGTCCCTAACCCCAACTCAAAGGGACACACAACGAGGCGTGGAATGCGAGTCCCCAACCCAACTCAAGGGGCCACGCAAGAAAGCGTGGATTGCGAGTCACTAATCCCAACTCAAGGGGCCACGCAACAAAGCGTGGATTGCGAGTCCCTAACACCAACTGAAAGGGCCACGGAAAATAGCGTGGATTGCGAGTCACTAACCCCAACTCAAGGGCGCCATGCAACAAAGCGTGGATTGAGAGTCCCTAACCCCAACTCAAGGGGCCACACAACAAAGCGTGGATTGCGAGTCCCTAACCCCAACTCAAGGGCACACACAACAAAGCGTGGATTGCGAGTCCCTAACCCCAACTAAAAGAGCCACAGAACAAAGCGTGGATTGCGAGTCCCTAACCCCAACTCAAGGGGCCACACAACAAAGCGTGGATTGCGAGTCCCTAACCCCAACTCAAGGGGCGGCACAACAAAGCGTGGATTGCGAGTCCCTAACCCCAACTCAATGGGCCACGCAACAAAGCGTGGATTGCGAGTGACTAATCCCAACTCAAGGGGCCACACAATAGAGCGTGGATTGCGAGTCCCTAACCCCAACTGAAAGGGCCACGCAACATAGCGTGGATTGCGAGTCACTAACCCCAACTCAAAGGGCGACACAACGAAGCGTGGATTGCGAGTCACTAATCCCAACTCAAGGGGCCACACAACGGAGCGTGGATTGCGAGTCCCTAACCCCAACTCAAAGGGCCACGCAACATAGCGTGGATTGCGAGTCCCTAACCCCAACTCAAGGGCGCCATGCAACAAAGCGTGGATTGCGAGTCCCTAACCCCAACTCAAAGGGGCACACAACTAAGCGTGGATTGCGAGTCCCTAACCCCGACTCAAGGGGCCACGGAACAAAGCGTGGATTGCGAGTCCCTAACCCCAACTAAAAGAGCCACACAACAAAGCGTGGATTGCGAGACCCTAACCCCAACTCAAGGGGCCACACAACAAAGCGTTGATTGCGAGTCCCTAACCCCAACTCAAGAGGCGACGCAACAAAGCGTGGATTGCGAATCCCTAACCCCAACTCAAGGGGCCACACAACAAAGCGTTGATTGCGAGTCCCTAACCCCAACTCAAGAGGCGACGCAACAAAGCGTGGATTGCGAATCCCTAACCCCAACTCAAAGGGGCACGCAACAAAGCGTGGATTGCGAGTCCCTAACCCCAACTCAATGGGCCATGCAACAAAGCGTGGATTGAGAGTCCCCGACCCCAACTCAAGGGGCCACACAACAAAGTGTGGATTGCGAGTCACTAACCCCAACTCAAAGGGCGACGAAACAAGACGTGGATTGCAAGTCACTAACCCCAACTGAAGGGGCCACGCAACAAAGCGTGGATTGCGAGTCCCTACCCCCAACTCAAGGGGCCACGCAACAAAGCGTGGATTACAAGTCACTAACCCCAACTGAAGAAGCCACGCAACAAAGCGTGGATTGCGAGTCCCTAAATCCAACTCAAGGGGCGACGCAACAAAGTGTGGATTGCGAGTCACTAACCCCAACTCAAAGGGCCACACAACAAAGTGTGTATTGTGAGTCACTAACCCCAACTCAAAGGGCCACACAACAAAGCGTGGATTGCGAGTCCCTACCCCCAACTCAAGGGGCCACGCAACAAAGCGTGGATTGCGAGTCCCTAACCCCAACTCAAAGGGACACACAATAGAGCGTGGATTGCGAGTCCCTGACCCCAACTCAAAGGGCGACGCAACAAAGCGTGGATTGCGAGTCCCTAACCCCAACTCAAAGGGCCACGCAACAAAGCGTGGATTGCGAGTCCCTAAATCCAACTCAAGGGGCCACACAACAAAGCGTGGATTGTGAGTCACTAACCCCTACTCAAGGGGCCACACAACAAAGCGTGGATTGCGAGTCCCTAACCCCAACTCAAGGGCACACACAACAAAGCGTGGATTGCGAGTCCCGAACCCCAACTAAAAGAGCCACAGAACAAAGCGTGGATTGCGAGTCCCTAGCCCCAACTCAAGGGGCCACACAACAAAGCGTGGATTGCGAGTCCCTAACCCCAACTCAAGGGGCGGCACAACAAAGCGTGGATTGCGAGTCCCTAACCCCAACTCAATGGGCCACGCAACAAAGCGTGGATTGCGAGTGACTAATCCCAACTCAAGGGGCCACACAATAGAGCGTGGATTGCGAGTCCCTAACCCCAACTGAAAGGGCCACGCAACATAGCGTGGATTGCGAGTCACTAACCCCAACTCAAAGGGCGACACAACGAAGCGTGGATTGCGAGTCACTAATCCCAACTCAAGGGGCCACGCAACGGAGCGTGGATTGCGAGTCCCTAACCCCAACTCAAAGGGCCACGCAACATAGCGTGGATTGCGAGTCCCTAACCCCAAGTCAAGGGCGCCATGCAACAAAGTGTGGATTGCGAGTCCCTAACCCCAACTCAAGGGGCCACACAACAAAGCGTGGATTGCGAGTCCCTAACCCCAACTGAATGGGCCATGCAACAAAGCGTGGATTGTGAGTCCCTAACCCCAACTCAAAGGGGCACACAACAAAGCGTGGATTGCGAGTCCCTAACCTCGACTCAAGGGGCCACGCAACAAAGCGTGGATTGCGAGTCCCTAACCCCAACTAAAAGAGCCACACAACAAAGCGTGGATTGCGAGACCCTAACCCCAACTCAAGGGGCCACACAACAAAGCGTTGATTGCGAGTCCCTAACCCCAACTCAAGAGGCGACGCAACAAAGCGTGGATTGCGAATCCCTAACCCCAACTCAAAGGGGCACGCAACAAAGCGTGGATTGCGAGTCCCTAACCCCAACTCAATGGGCCACGCAACAAAGCGAGGATTGCGAGTCCCCGACCCCAACTCAAGGGGCCACGCAACAAAGTGTGGATTGCGAGTCACTAACCCCAACTCAAAGGGCGACGAAACAAAGCGTGGATTGCAAGTCCCTAACCCCAACTCAAGGGGCCACGCAACAAAGCGTGGATTGCGAGTCCCTAACCCCAACTCAAGGGGCCACACAACAAAGCGAGGATTGCGAGTCCCCGACCCCAACTCAAGGGGCCACGCAACAAAGTGTGGATTGCGAGTCACTAACCCCAACTCAAAGGGCGACGAAACAAAGCGTGGATTGCAAGTCCCTAACCCCAACTCAAGGGGCCACGCAACAAAGCGTGGATTGCGAGTCCCTAACCCCAACTCAAGGGGCCACGCAACAAAATGTGGATTGCGAGCCACTAACCCCAACTCAAAGGGCCACGCAACAAAGCGTGGATTGCGAGTCCCTAACCCCAACTCAAGAGGCCACGCAACAAAGCGTGGATTGCGAGTCTCTAACCCCAACTCAAGGGCACACACAACAAAGCGTGGATTGCGAGTCCCTAACCCCAACTCAAGGAGCCACACAACAAAGTGTGGATTGCGAGTCACCAACCCCAACTCAAAGGGCGACGCAACAAAGCGTGGATTGCGAGTCACTAACCCCAACTCAAAGGGCCACGCAACAAAGCGTGGATTACAAGTCACTAACCCCAACTGAAGAAGCCACGCAACAAAGCGTGGATTGCGAGTCCCTAAATCCAACTCAAGGGGCGACGCAACAAAGTGTGGATTGCGAGTCACTAACCCCAACTCAAAGGGCCACACAACAAAGTGTGGATTGTGAGTCACTAACCCCAACTCAAAGGGCCACACAACAAAGCGTGGATTGCGAGTCCCTACCCCCAACTCAAGGGGCCACACAACAAAGCGTGGATTGCGAGTCCCTAACCCCAACTCAAAGGGACACACAATAGAGCGTGGATTGCGAGTCCCTGACCCCAACTCAAAGGGCGACGCAAGAAAGCGTGGATTGCAAGTCCCTAACCCCAACTCAAAGGGCCACGCAACAAAGCGTGGATTACAAGTCACTAACCCCAACTGAAGAAGCCACGCAACAAAGCGTGGATTGCGAGTCCCTAAATCCAACTCAAAGGGCCACACAACAAAGCGTGGATTGCGAGTCACTAACCCCAACTCAAGGGGCCACGCAACAAAGCGTGGATTGCGAGTCCCTAACCCCAACTCAAGGGGCCACACAACAAAGCGTGGATTGCGAGTCCCCGACCCCAACTCAAGGGGCCACGCAACAAAGTGTGGATTGCGAGTCACTAACCCCAACTCAAAGGGCGACGAAACAAAGCGTGGATTGCAAGTCCCTAACCCCAACTCAAGGGGCCACGCAACAAAGCGTGGATTGCGAGTCCCTAACCCCAACTCAAGGGGCCACACAACAAAGCGAGGATTGCGAGTCCCCGACCCCAACTCAAGGGGCCACGCAACAAAGTGTGGATTGCGAGTCACTAACCCCAACTCAAAGGGCGACGAAACAAAGCGTGGATTGCAAGTCCCTAACCCCAACTCAAGGGGCCACGCAACAAAGCGTGGATTGCGAGTCCCTAACCCCAACTCAAGGGGCCACGCAACAAAATGTGGATTGCGAGCCACTAACCCCAACTCAAAGGGCCACGCAACAAAGCGTGGATTGCGAGTCCCTAACCCCAACTCAAGAGGCCACGCAACAAAGCGTGGATTGCGAGTCTCTAACCCCAACTCAAGGGCACACACAACAAAGCGTGGATTGCGAGTCCCTAACCCCAACTCAAGGAGCCACACAACAAAGTGTGGATTGCGAGTCACCAACCCCAACTCAAAGGGCGACGCAACAAAGCGTGGATTGCGAGTCACTAACCCCAACTCAAAGGGCCACGCAACAAAGCGTGGATTACAAGTCACTAACCCCAACTGAAGAAGCCACGCAACAAAGCGTGGATTGCGAGTCCCTAAATCCAACTCAAGGGGCGACGCAACAAAGTGTGGATTGCGAGTCACTAACCCCAACTCAAAGGGCCACACAACAAAGTGTGGATTGTGAGTCACTAACCCCAACTCAAAGGGCCACACAACAAAGCGTGGATTGCGAGTCCCTACCCCCAACTCAAGGGGCCACACAACAAAGCGTGGATTGCGAGTCCCTAACCCCAACTCAAAGGGACACACAATAGAGCGTGGATTGCGAGTCCCTGACCCCAACTCAAAGGGCGACGCAAGAAAGCGTGGATTGCAAGTCCCTAACCCCAACTCAAAGGGCCACGCAACAAAGCGTGGATTACAAGTCACTAACCCCAACTGAAGAAGCCACGCAACAAAGCGTGGATTGCGAGTCCCTAAATCCAACTCAAAGGGCCACACAACAAAGCGTGGATTGCGAGTCACTAACCCCAACTCAAGGGGCCACGCAACAAAGCGTGGATTGCGAGTCCCTAATCCCAACTCAAGGGGCCA
Organism: Eutreptiella sp. 'Long Island Sound 2002'; assembly: GCA_964036045.1. Taxonomy (NCBI): domain Eukaryota; phylum Euglenozoa; class Euglenophyceae; order Eutreptiales; family Eutreptiaceae; genus Eutreptiella; species Eutreptiella sp. 'Long Island Sound 2002'. The sequence goes on along the minus strand of OZ038378.1, from coordinate 55,207,826 downwards.
CGCAACAGAGCGTGGATTGCGAGTCCCTAACCCCAACTGAAAGGGCCACGCAACATAGCGTGGATGGCGAGTCACTAACCCCAACTCAATGGGCCACGCAACAAAGTGTGGATTGCGAGTCCCTAACCCCAACTCAAAGGGCCACGCAACATAGCGTGGATTGCGAGTCACTAACCCCAACTCAAGGGCGCCATGCAACAAAGCGTGGATTGCGAGTCCCTAACCCCAACTCAAGGGGCCACGCAACAAAGCGTGGATTGCGAGTCCCTAACCCCAACTCAAGGGCACACGGAACAAAGCGTGGATTGCGAGTCCCTAACCCCAACTGAAGAAGCAACGCAACAAAGCGTGGATTGCGAGTCCCTAAATCCAACTCAAGGGGCCACGCAACAAAGTGTGGATTGTGAGTCACTAACCCCAACTCAAAGGGCCACACAACAAAGCGTGGATTGCGAGTCCCTACCCCCAACTCAAGGGGCCACGCAACAAAGCGTGGATTGCGAGTCCCTAACCCCAACTCAAAGGGACACACAATGGAGCGTGGATTGCGAGTCCCTGACCCCAACTGAAAGGGCGACGCAACAAAGCGTGGATTCCGAGTCCCTAACCCCAACTCAAGGGGCCACGCAACAAAGCGTGGATGACAAGTCACTAACCCCAACTGAAGAAGCCACGCAACAAAGCGTGGATTGCGAGTCCCTAAATCCAACTCAAAGGGCCACACAACAAAGCGTGGATTGCGAGTCACTAACCCCAACTCAAGGGGCCACGCAACAAAGCGTGGATTGCGAGTCACTAATCCCAACTCAAGGGGCCACGCAACAGAGCGTGGATTGCGAGTCCCTAACCCCAACTGAAAGGGCCACGCAACATAGCGTGGATTGCGAGTTACTAACCCCAACTCAATCGGCCACGCAACAAAGTGTGTATTGCGAGTCACTAATCCCAACTCAAGGGGCCACGCAACAGAGCGTGGATTGCGAGTCCCTAACCCCAACTCAAAGGGCCACGCAACATAGCGTGGATTGCGAGTCACTAACCCCAACTCAAGGGGCCACACAACAAAGCGTGCATTGCGAGTCCCTAACCCCAACTCAAGGGGCCACGCAACAAAGCGTGGATTGCGAGTCCCTAACCCCAACTCAAGGGCACACACAACAAAGGGTGGATTGCCAGTCCCTAACCCCAACTCAAGGGCACACGGAACAAAGCGTGGATTGCGAGTCACTAACCCCAACTAAATAAGCCACAGAACAAAGCGTGGATTGCGAGTCCCTAACCGCAACTGAAGGGGCCACACAACAAAGCGTGGATTGCGAGTCCCTAACCCCAACTCAAGGGGCCACACAACAAAGCGTGGATTGCGAGTCACTAACCCCAACTCAAAGGGCGACACAACGAAGCGTGGATTGCGAGTCGCTAATCCCAACTCAAGGGGCCACGCAACAGAGCTTGGATTGCGAGTCCCTAACCCCAACTCAAAGGGCCACGCAACATAGCGTGGATTGCGAGTCACTAACCCCAACTGAAAGGGCGCCATGCAACAAAGCGTGGATTGCGAGTCCCTAACCCCAACTCAAGGGGCCACGCAACAAAGCGTGGATTGCGAGTCCCTAACCCCAACTCAAGGGCACAAACAACAAAGCGTGGATTATGAGTCCCTAACCCCAACTCAATGGGGCACGCAACAAAGCGTGGATTGCGAGTCCCTAACCCCAACTCAAGGGGCCACACAATAGAGCTTGGATTGCGAGTCCCTAACCCCAACTCAAAGGGCCACGCAACATAGCGTGGATTGCGAGTCACTAACCCCAACTCAAAGGGCGACACAACGAAGCGTGGATTGCGAGTCACTAATCCCAACTCAAGGGGCCATGCAACAGAGCGTGGATTGCGAGTCCCTAACCCCAACTCAAAGGGCCACGCAACATAGCGTGGATTGCGAGTCACTAACCCCAACTCAAGGGCGCCATGCAACAAAGCGTGGATTGCGAGTCCCTAACCCCAACTCAAGGGGCCACGCAACAAAGCGTGGATTGCGAGTCCCTAACCCCAACTCAATGGGCCATGCAACAAAGCGTGGATTGCTAGTCCCTAACCCCAACTCAAGGGGCCACACAACAAAGCGTGGATTGCGAGTCCCTAACCCCAACTAAAAGAGCCACACAACGAAGCGTTGATTGCGAGTCCCTAACCCCAACTCAAGGGGCCACACAACAAAGCGTAATTGCGAGTCCCTAACCCCAACTCAAAGGGCGGAATGAGAGTCACTAACCCCAACTCAAGGGGCCACGCAACAAAGCGTGGATTACGAGTCCCTAACCCCAACTCAAGGGGCCACACAACAAAGCGTGGATTGCGAGTCACTAACCCCAACTCAAGGGGCCACACAACAAAGCGTGGATTGCGAGTCCCTAACCCCAACTCAAAGGGCCACACAACAAAGCGTGGATTGCGAGTCCCTAACCCCAACTCAAGGGGCCACGCAACAAAGCGTGGATTGCGAGTCCCAAACCCCAACTCAAGGGGCCACGCAACACAGCGTAAGTTGCAAGTCCCTAACCCCAACTCAAGGGGCCACGCAACAAAGCGTGGATTACGAGTCCCTAACCCCAACCAAAAGACCCACACAACAAAGCCTGGATTGCGAGTCCCTATCCCCAACTCAAGGGGCCACCCAACAAAGCGTGGATTGCGAGTCCCTAACCCCAACTCAAGGGCACACACAACAAAGCGTGGATTGCGAGTCACTAACCCCAACTCAAGGGGCCACACAACAAAGCGTGGATTGCGAGTCCCGAACCCCAACTCAAAGGGACACACAACAAAGCGTGGATTGCGAGTCCCTAACCCCAACTCAAAGGGCCACGCAACAAAGCGTGGATTGCGAGTCCCAAACCCCAACTCAAGGGGCCACGCAACAAAGCGTGGATTGCGAGTCACTAACCCCAACTCAAGGGGCCACACAACAAAGCGTGGATTGTGAGTCCCTAACCTCAACTCAATGGGCCACTCAACAAAGCGTGGATTGCGAGTCCCTAACCCCAACTCAAAGGGCCACGCAACAAAGCGTGGATTGCGAGTCCCTAACCCCAACTCAAGGGGCCACGCAACAAAGCGTAAGTTGCAAGTCCCTAACCCCAACTCAAGGGGCCACGCAACAAAGCGTGGATTGCGAGTCCCTAACCCCAACTCAAGGGGCCACGCAACAAAGCGTGGATTGCGAGTCCCTAACCCCAACTCAAGGGGCCACACAACAAAGCGTGGATTGCGAGTCCCTAACCCCAACTCAAGGGGCCACGCAACAAAGCGTGGATTGCGAGTCCCTAACCCCAACTCAAGGGGCCACACAACAAAGCGTGGATTGCAACTCCCTAACCCCAACCCAAAGGACCACACAACAAAGCGTGGATTGCGACTCCCAAACCCCAACTCAAGGGGCCACGCAACAAAGCGTAAGTTGCGAGTCCCTAACCCCAACTCAAGGGGCCACGCAACAAAGCGTGGATTGCGAGTCCCTAACTCCAACTCAATGGGCCACACAACAAAGCGTGGATTGCGAGTCCCTAGCCCCAACTCAAGGGGCCACACAACAAAGAGTGGATTGCGAGTCCCTAACCCCAACTCAATGGGCCACACAACAAAGCGTGGATTGCGAGTCCCTAACCCCAACTCAAGGGGCCACACAACAAAGCGTGGATTGCAACTCCCTAACCCCAAATCAAAGGGCCACACAACAAAGCGTGGATTGCGAGTCCCTAACCCCAACTCAAGGCGCCACGCAACAAAGCGTGGATTGCGAGTCCCTAACCCCAACTCAATGGGCCACACAACAAAGCGTGGATTGCGAGTCCCTAACCCCAACTCAAGGGGCCACGCAACAAAGCGTGGATTGCGAGTCCCTGACCCCAACTCAAGGGGCCACGCAACAAAGCGTGGATTACGAGTCCCTAACCCCAACTCAAGGGGCCACGCAACAAAGCGTGGATTGCGAGTCACTCACCCGAACTGAAGGGGCCACACAACAAAGCGTGGATTGCGAGTCACTCACCCCAACTGAAGGGGCCACACAACAAAGCGTGGATTGCGAGTCCCTAACCCAAAATCAAGGGGCCACACAACAAAGCTTCGATTGCGAGTCCCTAACCCCAACTCAAGGGGCCACACAACAAAGTGTGGACTGCGAGTCCCTAGCCCCAACTCAAAGGGCCACGCAACAAAGCGTGGATTGCGAGTCACTAACCCCAACTCAAGGGGCCACACAACAAAGCGTGGATTGCGAGTCCCTAACCCCAACTCAAGGGGCCACGCAACAAAGCGTGGATTACGAGTCCCTAACGCCAACTCAAGGGGCCACACAACAAAGCGTGGATTGCGAGTCCCTAACCCCAACTCAAGGGGCCACACAACAAGGCGTGGATTGCGAGTCCCTAACCCCAACTCAAGGGGCCACGCAACAAAGTGTTGATTGCGAGTCCCTAACCCCAAATCAAGGGGCCACACAACAAAGCATCGATTGCGAGTCCCTAACCCCAACTCAAGGGGCCACACAACAAAGCTTCGATTGCGAGTCCCTAACCCCAACTCAAGGGGCCACACGACAAAGTGTGGACTGCGAGTCCCTAGCCCCAACTCAAAGGGCCACGCAACAAAGTGTGGATTGCGAGTCACTAACCCCAACTCAAGGGGCCACACAACAAAGCGTGGATTGCGAGTCCCTAACCCCAACTCAAGGGGCCACGCAACAAAGCGTGGATTACGAGTTCCTAACCCCACCTCAAGGGGCCAGACAACAAAGCGTGGATTGCGAATCCCTAACCCCAACTCAAGGCGCCACACAACAAAGCGTGGATTGCGAGTCCCTAACCCCAACTCAAGGGGCCACGCAACAAAGCGTGGATTGCGAGTCCCTAACCCCAACTCAAAGCGCCATGCAACAAAGCGTGGATTGCGAGTCCCTAACCCCAACTCAAGGGGCCACGCAACAAAGCGTCGATTGCGAGTCCCTAACCCCAACTCAAAGCGCCACGCAACAAAGCGTGGATTGCGAGTCCCTAACCCCAACTCAAGGGGCCACACAACAAAGAGTGGATTGCGAGTCCCTAACCCCAACTCAATGGGCCACACAACAAAGCGTGGATTGCGAGTCCCTAACCCCAACTCAAGGGGCCACACAAGAAGGCGTGGATTGCAACTCCCTAACCCCAACTCAAAGGGCCACACAACAAAGCGTGGATTGCGAGTCCCTAACCCCAACTCAAGGGGCCACGCAACAAAGCTTGGATTGCGAGTCCCTAACCCCAACTCAAGGGGCCACACAACAAAGCGTGGATTGCGAGTCCCTGGCCCCAACTCAATGGGCCACACAACAAAGCGTGGATTGCGAGTCCCTAACCCCAACTCAAGGGGCCACGCAACAAAGCGTGGATTGCAACTCCCTAACCCCAACTCAAAGGGCCACGCAACAAAGCGTGGATTGCGAGTCCCAAACCCCAACTCAAGGGGCCACGCAACAAAGCGTAAGTTGCGAGTCCCTAACACCAACTCAAGGGGCCACGCAACAAAGCGTGGATTGCGAGTCCCTAACCCCAACTCAAAGGGCCACGCAACAAAGCGTGGATTGCGAGTCCCTAACCCCAACTCAAGGGGCCACACAACAAAGCGTGGATTCCGAGTTCCTAACCCCAACTCAATGGGCCACACAACAAAGCGTGGATTGCGAGTCCCTAACCCCAACTCAAGGGGCCACACAACAAAGCGTGGATTGCGAGTCCCTAACCCCAACTCAAGGGGGGACGCAACAAAGCGTGGATTGCGAGTCCCTAACCCCAACTCAAGGGGCCACGCAACAAAGCGTGGATTGCGAGTCCCTAACCCAAACTCAAGGGGCCACACAACAAACCGTGGATTGCGAGTCCCTAACCCCAACTCAAGGGGCCACACAACAAAGCGTGGATTGCGAGTCCCTAACCCCAACTCAAGGGGGGACGCAACAAAGCGTGGATTGCGAGTCCCTAACCCCAACTCAAGGGGCCACGCAACAAAGCGTGGATTGCGAGTCCCTAACCCAAACTCAAGGGGCCACACATCAAACCATGGATTGTGAGTCCGTCACCCCAACTCAATGGGCCACGCAACAAAGCGTGGACTGCGGTCCCTAACCCCAACTCAAGGGGCCACACAACAATGCGTGGATTGCAAGTCCCTAACCCAAGTTAAGGGGCCACGCAACACAGCGTGGATTGCGAGTCACTAACCCCAACTCAAGGGGCCACACAACAAAGCGTGGATTGCGAGTCCCTAACCCCAACTCAAGGGGCCACGCAACAAACCGTGGATTGTGAATGCCTAACCCCAACTCAAGGGGCCACGCAACAAAGCGTGGATTGAGAGTCCCTAACCCCAACTCAAGGGGCCACGCAACAAAGCGTGGATTGAGAGTCCTTAACCCCAACTCAAGGGGCCACGCAACAAAGCGTGGATTGAGAGTCCTTAACCCCAACTCAAGGGGCCACGCAACAAAGCGTAAGTTGCGAGTCCCTAACCCCAACTCAAGGGGCCACGCAACAAAGCGTGGATTGCGAGTCCCTAACTCCAACTCAATGGGCCACACAACAAAGCGTGGATTGCGAGTCCCTAACCCCAACTCAAGGGGCCACACAACAAAGAGTGGATTGCGAGTCCCTAACCCCAACTCAATGGGCCACACAACAAAGCGTGGATTGCGAGTCCCTAACCCCAACTCAAGGGGCCACACAACAAAGCGTGGATTGCAACTCCCTAACCCCAACTCAAAGGGCCACACAACAAAGCGTGGATTGCGAGTCCCTAACCCCAACTCAAGGCGCCACGCAACAAAGCGTGGATTGCGAGTCCCTAACCCCAACTCCATGGGCCACACAACAAAGCGTGGATTGCGAGTCCCTAACCCCAACTCAAGGGGCCACGCAACAAAGCGTGGATTGCGAGTCCCTGACCCCAACTCAAGGGGCCACGCAACAAAGCGTGGATTACGAGTCCCTAACCCCAACTCAAGGGGCCACGCAACAAAGCGTGGATTGCGAGTCACTCACCCGAACTGAAGGGGCCACACAACAAAGCGTGGATTGCGAGTCACTCACCCCAACTGAAGGGGCCACACAACAAAGCGTGGATTGCGAGTCCCTAACCCAAAATCAAGGGGCCACACAACAAAGCTTCGATTGCGAGTCCCTAACCCCAACTCAAGGGGCCACACAACAAAGTGTGGACTGCGAGTCCCTAGCCCCAACTCAAAGGGCCACGCAACAAAGCGTGGATTGCGAGTCACTAACCCCAACTCAAGGGGCCACACAACAAAGCGTGGATTGCGAGTCCCTAACCCCAACTCAAGGGGCCACGCAACAAAGCGTGGATTACGAGTCCCTAACGCCAACTCAAGGGGCCACACAACAAAGCGTGGATTGCGAGTCCCTAACCCCAACTCAAGGGGCCACACAACAAGGCGTGGATTGCGAGTCCCTAACCCCAACTCAAGGGGCCACGCAACAAAGCGTTGATTGCGAGTCCCTAACCCCAACTCAAGGGGCCACACAACAAAGCATCGATTGCGAGTCCCTAACCCCAACTCAAGGGGCCACACAACAAAGCTTCGATTGCGAGTCCCTAACCCCAACTCAAGGGGCCACACGACAAAGTGTGGACTGCGAGTCCCTAGCCCCAACTCAAAGGGCCACGCAACAAAGTGTGGATTGCGAGTCACTAACCCCAACTCAAGGGGCCACACAACAAAGCGTGGATTGCGAGTCCCTAACCCCAACTCAAGGGGCCACGCAACAAAGCGTGGATTACGAGTTCCTAACCCCACCTCAAGGGGCCAGACAACAAAGCGTGGATTGCGAATCCCTAACCCCAACTCAAGGGGCCACACAACAAAGCGTGGATTGCGAGTCCCTAACCCCAACTCAAGGGGCCACGCAACAAAGCGTGGATTGCGAGTCCCTAACCCCAACTCAAAGCGCCATGCAACAAAGCGTGGATTGCGAGTCCCTAACCCCAACTCAAGGGGCCACGCAACAAAGCGTGGATTGCGAGTCCCTAACCCCAACTCAAAGCGCCACGCAACAAAGCGTGGATTGCGAGTCCCTAACCCCAACTCAAGGGGCCACACAACAAAGAGTGGATTGCGAGTCCCTAACCCCAACTCAATGGGCCACACAACAAAGCGTGGATTGCGAGTCCCTAACCCCAACTCAAGGGGCCACACAACAAAGCGTGGATTGCAACTCCCTAACCCCAACTCAAAGGGCCACACAACAAAGCGTGGATTGCGAGTCCCTAACCCCAACTCAAGGGGCCACGCAACAAAGCTTGGATTGCGAGTCCCTAACCCCAACTCAAGGGGCCACACAACAAAGCGTGGATTGCGAGTCCCTGGCCCCAACTCAATGGGCCACACAACAAAGCGTGGATTGCGAGTCCCTAACCCCAACTCAAGGGGCCACGCAACAAAGCGTGGATTGCAACTCCCTAACCCCAACTCAAAGGGCCACGCAACAAAGCGTGGATTGCGAGTCCCAAACCCCAACTCAAGGGGCCACGCAACAAAGCGTAAGTTGCGAGTCCCTAACACCAACTCAAGGGGCCACGCAACAAAGCGTGGATTGCGAGTCCCTAACCCCAACTCAAAGGGCCACGCAACAAAGCGTGGATTGCGAGTCCCTAACCCCAACTCAAGGGGCCACACAACAAAGCGTGGATTCCGAGTTCCTAACCCCAACTCAATGGGCCACACAACAAAGCGTGGATTGCGAGTCCCTAACCCCAACTCAAGGGGCCACACAACAAAGCGTGGATTGCGAGTCCCTAACCCCAACTCAAGGGGGGACGCAACAAAGCGTGGATTGCGAGTCCCTAACCCCAACTCAAGGGGCCACGCAACAAAGCGTGGATTGCGAGTCCCTAACCCAAACTCAAGGGGCCACACAACAAAGCGTGGATTGCGAGTCCCTAACCCCAACTCAAGGGGCCACACAACAAAGCGTGGATTGCGAGTCCCTAACCCCAACTCAAGGGGGGACGCAACAAAGCGTGGATTGCGAGTCCCTAACCCCAACTCAAGGGGCCACGCAACAAAGCGTGGATTGCGAGTCCCTAACCCAAACTCAAGGGGCCACACATCAAACCATGGATTGTGAGTCCGTCACCCCAACTCAATGGGCCACGCAACAAAGCGTGGACTGCGGTCCCTAACCCCAACTCAAGGGGCCACACAACAATGCGTGGATTGCAAGTCCCTAACCCAAGTTAAGGGGCCACGCAACACAGCGTGGATTGCGAGTCACTAACCCCAACTCAAGGGGCCACGCAACAAAGCATGGATTGAGAGTCCTTAACCCCAACTCAAGGGGCCACACAACAAAGCGTGGATTGCGAGTCCCTAACCCCAACTCAACGGGCCACGCAACAAACCGTGGATTGTGAATGCCTAACCCCAACTCAAGGGGCCACGCAACAAAGCGTGGATTGAGAGTCCCTAACCCCAACTCAAGGGGCCACGCAACAAAGCGTGGATTGAGAGTCCTTAACCCCAACTCAAGGGGCCACGCAACAAAGCGTGGATTGCGAGTCCCTAACCCCAACTCAAGGGGCCACACAACAAAGCGTGGATTGCGAGTCCCTAACCCCAACTCAATGGGCCACACAACAAAGCGTGGATTGCCAGTCCCTAACCCCAACTCAAGGGGCCACACAACAAAGCGTGGATTGCGAGTCCCTAACCCCAACTCAAGGGGCCACGCAACAAAGCGTGGATTGCAACTCCCTAACCCCAACTCAAAGGGCCACGCAACAAAGCGTGGATTGCGAGTCCCAAACCCCAACTCAAGGGGCCACGCAACAAAGCGTAAGTTGCGAGTCCCTAACACCAACTCAAGGGGCCACGCAACAAAGCGTGGATTGCGAGTCCCTAACCCCAACTCAAAGGGCCACGCAACAAAGCGTGGATTGCGAGTCCCTAACCCCAACTCAAGGGGCCACGCAACAAAGCGTGGATTGCGAGTCCCTAACCCCAACTCAATGGGCCACACAACAAAGCGTGGATTGCGAGTCCCTAACCCCAACTCAAGGGGCCACACAACAAAGCGTGGATTGCGAGTCCCTAACCCCAACTCAAGGGGCCACACGAAAAAGCGTGGATTGCAACTCCCTAACCCCAACTCAAAGGGCCACACAACAAAGCGTGGATTGCGAGTCCCTAACCCCAACTCAAAGGGCCACACAACAAAGCGTGGATTGCAACTCCCTAACCCCAACTCAAGGGGCCACACAACAAAGCGTGGATTGCGAGTCCCTAACCCCAACTGAAAGGGCGCCATGCAACAAAGCGTGGATTGCGAGTCCCTAACCCCAACTCAAGGGGCCACGCAACAAAGCGTGGATTGCGAGTCCGTAACCCCAACTCAAGGGCACAAACAACAAAGCGTGGATTATGAGTCCCTAACCCCAACTCAATGGGGCACGCAACAAAGCGTGGATTGCGAGTCCCTAACCCCAACTCAAGGGGCCACACAATAGAGCTTGGATTGCGAGTCCCTAACCCCAACTCAAAGGGCCACGCAACATAGCGTGGATTGCGAGTCACTAACCCCAACTCAAAGGGCGACACAACGAAGCGTGGATTGCGAGTCACTAATCCCAACTCAAGGGGCCATGCAACAGAGCGTGGATTGCGAGTCCCTAACCCCAACTCAAAGGGCCACGCAACATAGCGTGGATTGCGAGTCACTAACCCCAACTCAAGGGCGCCATGCAACAAAGCGTGGATTGCGAGTCCCTAACCCCAACTCAAGGGGCCACGCAACAAAGCGTGGATTGCGAGTCCCTAACCCCAACTCAATGGGCCATGCAACAAAGCGTGGATTGCTAGTCCCTAACCCCAACTCAAGGGGCCACACAACAAAGCGTGGATTGCGAGTCCCTAACCCCAACTAAAAGAGCCACACAACAAAGCGTTGATTGCGAGTCCCTAACCCCAACTCAAGGGGCCACACAACAAAGCGTAATTGCGAGTCCCTAACCCCAACTCAAAGGGCCACGCAACATAGCGTGGATTGCGAGTCACTAACCCCAACTCAAGGGCGCCATGCAACAAAGCGTGGAATGAGAGTCACTAACCCCAACTCAAGGGGCCACGCAACAAAGCGTGGATTACGAGTCCCTAACCCCAACTCAAGGGGCCACACAACAAAGCGTGGATTGCGAGTCACTAACCCCAACTCAAGGGGCCACACAACAAAGCGTGGATTGCGAGTCCCTAACCCCAACTCAAAGGGCCACACAACAAAGCGTGTATTGCGAGTCCCTAACCCCAACTCAAGGGGCCACGCAACAAAGCGTGGATTGCAGGTCACTAACCCCAACTCAAGGGGCCACACAACAAAGCGTGGATTGTGAGTCCCTAACCTCAACTCAATGGGCCACTCAACAAAGCGTGGATTGCGAGTGCCTAACCCCAACTCAAAGGGCCACGCAACAAAGCGTGGATTGCGAGTCCCAAACCCCAACTCAAGGGGCCACGCAACACAGCGTAAGTTGCAAGCCCCTAACCCCAACTCAAGGGGCCACGCAACAAAGCGTGGATTACGAGTCCCTAACCCCAACTCAAGGGGCCACGCAACAAAGCGTGGATTGCGAGTCACTAACCCCAACTCAAGGGGCCACGCAACAAAGCGTGGATTGCGAGTCCCAAACCCCAACTCAAGGGGCCACGCAACAAAGCGTAAGTTGCGAGTCCCTAACACCAACTCAAGGGGCCACGCAACAAAGCGTGGATTGCGAGTCCCTAACCCCAACTCAAAGGGCCACGCAACAAAGCGTGGATTGCGAGTCCCTAACCCCAACTCAAGGGGCCACGCAACAAAGCGTGGATTGCGAGTCCCTAACCCCAACTCAATGGGCCACACAACAAAGCGTGGATTGCGAGTCCCTAACCCCAACTCAAGGGGCCACACAACAAAGCGTGGATTGCGAGTCCCTAACCCCAACTCAAGGGGCCACACGAAAAAGCGTGGATTGCAACTCCCTAACCCCAACTCAAAGGGCCACACAACAAAGCGTGGATTGCGAGTCCCTAACCCCAACTCAAAGGGCCACACAACAAAGCGTGGATTGCAACTCCCTAACCCCAACTCAAGGGGCCACACAACAAAGCGTGGATTGCGAGTCCCTAACCCCAACTGAAAGGGCGCCATGCAACAAAGCGTGGATTGCGAGTCCCTAACCCCAACTCAAGGGGCCACGCAACAAAGCGTGGATTGCGAGTCCGTAACCCCAACTCAAGGGCACAAACAACAAAGCGTGGATTATGAGTCCCTAACCCCAACTCAATGGGGCACGCAACAAAGCGTGGATTGCGAGTCCCTAACCCCAACTCAAGGGGCCACACAATAGAGCTTGGATTGCGAGTCCCTAACCCCAACTCAAAGGGCCACGCAACATAGCGTGGATTGCGAGTCACTAACCCCAACTCAAAGGGCGACACAACGAAGCGTGGATTGCGAGTCACTAATCCCAACTCAAGGGGCCATGCAACAGAGCGTGGATTGCGAGTCCCTAACCCCAACTCAAAGGGCCACGCAACATAGCGTGGATTGCGAGTCACTAACCCCAACTCAAGGGCGCCATGCAACAAAGCGTGGATTGCGAGTCCCTAACCCCAACTCAAGGGGCCACGCAACAAAGCGTGGATTGCGAGTCCCTAACCCCAACTCAATGGGCCATGCAACAAAGCGTGGATTGCTAGTCCCTAACCCCAACTCAAGGGGCCACACAACAAAGCGTGGATTGCGAGTCCCTAACCCCAACTAAAAGAGCCACACAACAAAGCGTTGATTGCGAGTCCCTAACCCCAACTCAAGGGGCCACACAACAAAGCGTAATTGCGAGTCCCTAACCCCAACTCAAAGGGCCACGCAACATAGCGTGGATTGCGAGTCACTAACCCCAACTCAAGGGCGCCATGCAACAAAGCGTGGAATGAGAGTCACTAACCCCAACTCAAGGGGCCACGCAACAAAGCGTGGATTACGAGTCCCTAACCCCAACTCAAGGGGCCACACAACAAAGCGTGGATTGCGAGTCACTAACCCCAACTCAAGGGGCCACACAACAAAGCGTGGATTGCGAGTCCCTAACCCCAACTCAAAGGGCCACACAACAAAGCGTGTATTGCGAGTCCCTAACCCCAACTCAAGGGGCCACGCAACAAAGCGTGGATTGCAGGTCACTAACCCCAACTCAAGGGGCCACACAACAAAGCGTGGATTGTGAGTCCCTAACCTCAACTCAATGGGCCACTCAACAAAGCGTGGATTGCGAGTGCCTAACCCCAACTCAAAGGGCCACGCAACAAAGCGTGGATTGCGAGTCCCAAACCCCAACTCAAGGGGCCACGCAACACAGCGTAAGTTGCAAGCCCCTAACCCCAACTCAAGGGGCCACGCAACAAAGCGTGGATTACGAGTCCCTAACCCCAACTCAAGGGGCCACGCAACAAAGCGTGGATTGCGAGTCACTAACCCCAACTCAAGGGGCCACACAACAAAGCGTAAGTTGCAAGTCCCTAACCCCAACTCAAGGGGCCACGCAACAAAGCGTGGATTACGAGTCCCTAACCCCAACTCAAGGGGCCACGCAACAAAGTGTGGATTGCGAGTCCCTAACCCCAACTCAAGGGGCCACACAACAAAGCGTGGATTGCGAGTCCCTAACCCCAACTCAAGGGGCCACGCAACAAAGCGTGGATTGCGAGTCCCTAACCCCAACTCAAGGGGCCACACAACAAAGCGTGGATTGCAACTCCCTAACCCCAACCCAAAGGACCACACAACAAAGCGTGGATTGCGACTCCCAAACCCCAACTCAAGGGGCCACACAACAAAGCGTAAGTTGCGAGTCCCTAACCCCAACTCAAGGGGCCACGCAACAAAGCGTGGATTGCGAGTCCCTAACTCCAACTCAATGGGCCACACAACAAAGCGTGGATTGCGAGTCCCTAACCCCAACTCAAGGGGCCACACAACAAAGAGTGGATTGCGAGTCCCTAACCCCAACTCAATGGGCCACACAACAAAGCGTGGATTGCGAGTCCCTAACCCCAACTCAAGGGGCCACACAACAAAGCGTGGATTGCAACTCCCTGACCCCAACTCAAAGGGCCACACAACAAAGCGTGGATTGCGAGTCCCTAACCCCAACTCAAGGGGCCACGCAACAAAGCGTGGATTGCGAGTCCCTAACCCCAACTCAATGGGCCACACAACAAAGCGTGGATTGCGAGTCCCTAACCCCAACTCAAGGGGCCACGCAACAAAGCGTGGATTGCGAGTCCCTGACCCCAACTCAAGGGGCCACGCAACAAAGCGTGGATTACGAGTCCCTAACCCCAACTCAAGGGGCCACGCAACAAAGCGTGGATTGCGAGTCACTCACCCGAACTGAAGGGGCCACACAACAAAGCGTGGATTGCGAGTCACTCACCCCAACTGAAGGGGCCACACAACAAAGCGTGGATTGCGAGTCCCTAACCCAAAATCAAGGGGCCACACAACAAAGCTTCGATTGCGAGTCCCTAACCCCAACTCAAGGGGCCACACAACAAAGTGTGGACTGCGAGTCCCTAGCCCCAACTCAAAGGGCCACGCAACAAAGCGTGGATTGCGAGTCACTAACCCCAACTCAAGGGGCCACACAACAAAGCGTGGATTGCGAGTCCCTAACCCCAACTCAAGGGGCCACGCAACAAAGCGTGGATTACGAGTCCCTAACGCCAACTCAAGGGGCCACACAACAAAGCGTGGATTGCGAGTCCCTAACCCCAACTCAAGGGGCCACACAACAAGGCGTGGATTGCGAGTCCCTAACCCCAACTCAAGGGGCCACGCAACAAAGCGTTGATTGCGAGTCCCTAACCCCAACTCAAGGGGCCACACAACAAAGCATCGATTGCGAGTCCCTAACCCCAACTCAAGGGGCCACACAACAAAGCTTCGATTGCGAGTCCCTAACCCCAACTCAAGGGGCCACACGACAAAGTGTGGACTGCGAGTCCCTAGCCCCAACTCAAAGGGCCACGCAACAAAGTGTGGATTGCGAGTCACTAACCCCAACTCAAGGGGCCACACAACAAAGCGTGGATTGCGAGTCCCTAACCCCAACTCAAGGGGCCACGCAACAAAGCGTGGATTACGAGTTCCTAACCCCACCTCAAGGGGCCAGACAACAAAGCGTGGATTGCGAATCCCTAACCCCAACTCAAGGGGCCACACAACAAAGCGTGGATTGCGAGTCCCTAACCCCAACTCAAGGGGCCACGCAACAAAGCGTGGATTGCGAGTCCCTAACCCCAACTCAAAGCGCCACGCAACAAAGCGTGGATTGCGAGTCCCTAACCCCAACTCAAGGGGCCACGCAACAAAGTGTGGATTGCGAGTCCCTAACCCCAACTCAAGGGGCCACGCAACAAAGCGTGGATTGCAAGTCCCTAACCCCAACTCAAGGGGCCACGCAACAAAGAGTGGATTGCGAGTCCCTAACCCCAACTCAAGGGGCCACACAACAAAGAGTGGATTGCGAGTCCCTAACCCCAACTCAATGGGCCACACAACAAAGCGTGGATTGCGAGTCCCAAACCCCAACTCAAGGGGCCACACAACAAAGCGTGGATTGCAACTCCCTAACCCCAACTCAAAGGGCCACACAACAAAGCGTGGATTGCGAGTCCCTAACCCCAACTCAAGGGGCCACGCAACAAAGCGTGGATTGCGAGTCCCTAACCCCAACTCAAGGGGCCACACAACAAAGCGTTGATTGCGAGTCCCTGGCCCAAACTCAATGGGCCACACAACAAAGCGTGGATTGCGAGTCCCTAACCCCAACTCAAGGGGCCACGCAACAAAGCGTGGATTGCAACTCCCTAACCCCAACTCAAAGGGCCACGCAACAAAGCGTGGATTGCGAGTCCCAAACCCCAACTCAAGGGGCCACGCAACAAAGCGTAAGTTGCGAGTCCCTAACACCAACTCAAGGGGCCACGCAACAAAGCGTGGATTGCGAGTCCCTAACCCCAACTCAAAGGGCCACGCAACAAAGCGTGGATTGCGAGTCCCTAACCCCAACTCAAGGGGCCACACAACAAAGCGTGGATTCCGAGTCCCTAACCCCAACTCAATGGGCCACACAACAAAGCGTGGATTGCGAGTCCCTAACCCCAACTCAAGGGGCCACACAACAAAGCGTGGATTGCGAGTCCCTAACCCCAACTCAAGGGGGGACGCAACAAAGCGTGGATTGCGAGTCCCTAACCCCAACTCAAGGGGCCACGCAACAAAGCGTGGATTGCGAGTCCCTAACCCAAACTCAAGGGGCCACACAACAAAGCGTGGATTGCGAGTCCCTAACCCCAACTCAAGGGGCCACACAACAAAGCGTGGATTGCGAGTCCCTAACCCCAACTCAAGGGGGGACGCAACAAAGCGTGGATTGCGAGTCCCTAACCCCAACTCAAGGGGCCACGCAACAAAGCGTGGATTGCGAGTCCCTAACCCAAACTCAAGGGGCCACACATCAAACCATGGATTGTGAGTCCGTCACCCCAACTCAATGGGCCACGCAACAAAGCGTGGACTGCGGTCCCTAACCCCAACTCAAGGGGCCACACAACAATGCGTGGATTGCAAGTCCCTAACCCAAGTTAAGGGGCCACGCAACAAAGCGTGGATTGCGAGTCACTAACCCCAACTCAAGGGGCCACGCAACAAAGCATGGATTGAGAGTCCTTAACCCCAAGTCAAGGGGCCACACAACAAAGCGTGGATTGCGAGTCCCTAACCCCAACTCAAGGGGCCACACAACAAACCGTGGATTGTGAATCCCTAACCCCAACTCAAGGGGCCACGCAACAAAGCGTGGATTGAGAGTCCCTAACCCCAACTCAAGGGGCCACGCAACAAAGCGTGGATTGAGAGTCCTGAACCCCAACTCAAGGGGCCACACAACAAAGCGTGGATTGCGAGTTCCTAACCCCAACTCAAAGGGCCACGCAACAAAGCGTGGATTGCGAGTCCCAAACCCCAACTCAAGGGGCCACGCAACAAAGCGTAAGTTGCGAGTCCCCAACCCCAACTCAAGGGGCCACACAACAAAGCGTGGATTACGAGTGCCTAACCCCAACTCAAGGGGCCACGCAACAAAGCGTGGATTGCGAGTCCCTAACCCCAACTCAAGGGGCCACACAACAAAGCGTGGATTGCGAGTCCCTAACCCCAACTCAATGGGCCACACAACAAAGCGTGGATTGCGAGTCCCTAACCCCAACTCAAGGGGCCACACAACAAAGCGTTGATTGCGAGTCCCTGGCCCCAACTCAATGGGCCACACAACAAAGCGTGGATTGCGAGTCCCTAACCCCAACTCAAGGGGCCACGCAACAAAGCGTGGATTGCAACTCCCTAACCCCAACTCAAAGGGCCACGCAACAAAGCGTGGATTGCGAGTCCCAAACCCCAACTCAAGGGGCCACGCAACAAAGCGTAAGTTGCGAGTCCCTAACACCAACTCAAGGGGCCACGCAACAAAGCGTGGATTGCGAGTCCCTAACCCCAACTCAAAGGGCCACGCAACAAAGCGTGGATTGCGAGTCCCTAACCCCAACTCAAGGGGCCACACAACAAAGCGTGGATTGCGAGTCCCTAACCCCAACTCAATGGGCCACACAACAAAGCGTGGATTGCGAGTCCCTAACCCCAACTCAAGGGGCCACACAACAAAGCGTGGATTGCGAGTCCCTAACCCCAACTCAAGGGGCCACACGAAAAAGCGTGGATTGCAACTCCCTAACCCCAACTCAAAGGGCCACACAACAAAGCGTGGATTGCGAGTCCCTAACCCCAACTCAAAGGGCCACACAACAAAGCGTGGATTGCAACTCCCTAACCCCAACTCAAGGGGCCACACAACAAAGCGTGGATTGCGAGTCCCTAACCCCAACTCAAGGGGCCACGCAACAAAGCGTGGATTGCGAGTACCTAACCCCAACTCAAAGGGCCACACAACAAAGCGTGGATTGCGAGTCCCTAACCCCAACTCAAGGGGCCACACAACAAAGCGTGGATTGCAAGTCCCTAACCCCAACTGAAAGGGCCACACAACAAAGCGTGGATTGCGAGTCCCTAACCCCAACTCAAGGGGCCACGCAACAAAGCGTGGATTGCGAGTCCCTAACCCCAACTCAAAGGGCCACACAACAAAGCGTGGATTGCGAGTCCCTAACCCCAACTCAAGGGGCCACACAACAAAGCGTGGATTGCGAGTCGCTAACCCCAACTCAAGGGGGGACGCAACAAAGCGTGGATTGCGAGTCCCTAACCCCAACTCAAGGGGCCACGCAACAAAGCGTGGATTGCGAGTCCCTAACCCAAACTCAAGGGGCCACACATCAAACCATGGATTGTGAGTCCGTCACCCCAACTCAATGGGCCACGCAACAAAGCGTGGACTGCGGTTTCTAACCCCAACTCAAGGGGCCACACAACAATGCGTGGATTGCAAGTCCCTAACCCAAGTTAAGGGGCCACGCAACAAAGCGTGGATTGCGAGTCACTAACCCCAACTCAAGGGGCCACGCAACAAAGCATGGATTGAGAGTCCTTAACCCCAACTCAAGGGGCCACACAACAAAGCGTGGATTGCGAGTCCCTAACCCCAACTCAAGGGGCCACGCAACAAACCGTGGATTGTGAATCCCTAACCCCAACTCAAGGGGCCACGCAACAAAGCGTGGATTGAGAGTCCCTAACCCCAACTCAAGGGGCCACGCAACAAAGCGTGGATTGAGAGTCCTTAACCCCAACTCAAAGGGCCACACAACAAAGCGTGGATTGCGAGTTCCTAACCCCAACTCAAAGGGCCACGCAACAAAGCGTGGATTGCGAGTCCCAAACCCCAACTCAAGGGGCCACGCAACAAAGCGTAAGTTGCGAGTCCCCAACCCCAACTCAAGGGGCCACACAACAAAGCGTGGATTACGAGGGCCTAACCCCAACTCAAGGGGCCACGCAACAAAGCGTGGATTGCGAGTCCCTAACCCCAACTCAAGGGGCCACACAACAAAGCGTGGATTGCGAGTCCCTAACCCCAACTCAATGGGCCACACAACAAAGCGTGGATTGCGAGTCCCTAACCCCAACTCAAAGGGCCACGCAACAAAGCGTGGATTGCGAGTCCCTAACCCAAACTCAAGGGGCCACACATCAAACCATGGATTGTGAGTCCGTCACCCCAACTCCATGGGCCACGCAACAAAGCGTGGACTGCGGTCCCTAACCCCAACTCAAGGGGCCACACAACAATGCGTGGATTGCAAGTCCCTAACCCAAGTTAAGGGGCCACGCAACAAAGCGTGGATTGCAAGTCCCTAACCCCAACTCAATGGGCCACGCAACAAAGCATGGATTGAGGGTACTTAACCCCAACTCAAGGGGCCACGCAACAAAGCGTGGATTGAGAGTCCCTAACCCCAACTCAAGGGGCCACGCAACAAACCGTGGATTGTGAATCCCTAACCCCAACTCAAGGGGCCACGCAACAAAGCGTGGATTGAGAGTCCCTAACCCCAACTCAAGGGGCCACGCAACAAAGCGTGGATTGAGAGTCCTTAACCCCAACTCAAGGGGCCACACAACAAAGCGTGGATTGCGAGTTCCTAACCCCAACTCAAAGGGCCACGCAACAAAGCGTGGATTGCGAGTCCCTAACCCCAACTCAAGGGGCCACGCAACAAAGCGTAAGTTGCGAGTCCCCAACCCCAACTCAAGGGGCCACACAACAAAGCGTGGATTACGAGTGCCTAACCCCAACTCAAGGGGCCACGCAACAAAGCGTGGATTGCGAGTCCCTAACCCCAACTCAAGGGGCCACACAAGAAAGCGTGGATTGCGAGTCCCTAACCCCAACTCAATGGGCCACACAACAAAGCGTGGATTGCGAGTCCCTAACCCCAACTCAAAGGGCCACGCAACAAAGCGTGGATTGCAACTCCCTAACCCCAACTCAAAGGGCCACACAACAAAGCGTGGATTGTGAGTCCCTAACCCCAACTCAAAGGGCCACACAACAAAGCGTGGATTGCGAGTCCCTAACCCCAACTCAATGGGCCACACAACAAAGCGTGGATTGCGAGTCCCTAACCCCAACTCAAAGGGCCACGCAACAAAGCGTGGATTGCAACTCCCTAACCCCAGCTCGAAGGGCCACACAACAAAGCGTGGATTGCGAGTCCCTAACCCCAACTCAAAAGGCCACGCAATAAAGCGTGGATTGCAAGTCCCTAACCCCAACTCAAAGGGCCACACAACAAAGCGTGGATTGCGAGTCCCTAACCCCAACTCAAGGGGCCACGCAACAAAGCGTGGATTGCGAGTCCCTAACCCCAACTCAATGGGCCACACAACAAAGCGTGGATTGCGAGTCCCTAACCCCAACTCAAGAAGCCACACAACAAAGCGTGGATTGCGAGTCCCTAACCCCAACTCAATGGGCCACACAAGAAAGCGTGGATTGCGAGTCCCTAACCCCAACTCAAAGGGCCACGCAACAAAGCGTGGATTGCGAGTCCCAAACCCCAACTCAAGGGGCCACGCAACAAAGCGTAAGTTGCGAGTCCCCAACCCCAACTCAAGGGGCCACACAACAAAGCGTGGATTACGAGTGCCTAACCCCAACTCAAGGGGCCACGCAACAAAGCGTGGATTGCGAGTCCCTAACCCCAACTCAAGGGGCCACACAACAAAGCGTGGATTGCGAGTCCCTAACCCCAACTCAATGGGCCACACAACAAAGCGTGGATTGCGAGTCCCTAACCCCAACTCAAGGGGCCACACAACAAAGCGTTGATTGCGAGTCCCTGGCCCCAACTCAATGGGCCACACAACAAAGCGTGGATTGCGAGTCCCTAACCCCAACTCAAGGGGCCACGCAACAAAGCGTGGATTGCAACTCCCTAACCCCAACTCAAGGGGCCACACAACAAAGCGTGGATTGCGAGTCCCTAACCCCAACTCAAGGGGCCACACGAAAAAGCGTGGATTGCAACTCCCTAACCCCAACTCAAAGGGCCACACAACAAAGCGTGGATTGCGAGTCCCTAACCCCAACTCAAAGGGCCACACAACAAAGCGTGGATTGCAACTCCCTAACCCCAACTCAAGGGGCCACACAACAAAGCGTGGATTGCGAGTCCCTAACCCCAACTCAAGGGGCCACGCAACAAAGCGTGGATTGCGAGTCCCTAACCCCAACTCAAAGGGCCACACAACAAAGCGTGGATTGCGAGTCCCTAACCCCAACTCAACGGGCCAGACAACAAAGCGTGGATTGCAAGTCCCTAACCCCAACTGAAAGGGCCACACAACAAAGCGTGGATTGCGAGTCCCTAACCCCAACTCAAGGGGCCACGCAACAAAGCGTGGATTGCGAGTCCCTAACCCCAACTCAAAGGGCCACACAACAAAGCGTGGATTGCGAGTCCCTAACCCCAACTCAAGGGGCCACACAACAAAGCGTGGATTGCGAATCCCTAACCCCAACTCAAGGGGGGACGCAACAAAGCGTGGATTGCGAGTCCCTAACCCCAACTCAAGGGGCCACGCAACAAAGCGTGGATTGCGAGTCCCTAACCCAAACTCAAGGGGCCACACATCAAACCATGGATTGTGAGTCCGTCACCCCAACTCAATGGGCGACGCAACAAAGCGTGGACTGCGGTCCCTAACCCCAACTCAAGGGGCCACACAACAATGCGTGGATTGCAAGTCCCTAACCCAAGTTAAGGGGCCACGCAACAAAGCGTGGATTGCGAGTCACTAACCCCAACTCAAGGGGCCACGCAACAAAGCATGGATTGAGAGTCCTTAACCCCAACTCAAGGGGCCACACAACAAAGCGTGGATTGCGAGTCCCTAACCCCAACTCAAGTGGCCACGCAACAAACCGTGGATTGTGAATCCCTAACCCCAACTCAAGGGGCCACGCAACAAAGCGTGGATTGAGAGTCCCTAACCCCAACCCAAGGGGCCACGCAACAAAGCGTGGATTGAGAGTCCTTAACCCCAACTCAAAGGGCCACACAACAAAGCGTGGATTGCGAATTCCTAACCCCAACTCAAGGGGCCACGCAACAAAGCGTAAGTTGCGAGTCCCCAACCCCAACTCAAGGGGCCACACAACAAAGCGTGGATTACGAGTGCCTAACCCCAACTCAAGGGGCCACGCAACAAAGCGTGGATTGCGAGTCCCTAACCCCAACTCAAGGGGCCACAGAACAAAGCGTGGATTGCGAGTCCCTAACCCCAACTCAATGGGCCACACAACAAAGCGTGGATTGCGAGTCCCTAACCCCAACTCAAAGGGCCACGCAACAAAGCGTGGATTGCGAGTCCCTAACCCAAACTCAAGGGGCCACACATCAAACCATGGATTGTGAGTCCGTCACCCCAACTCCATGGGCCACGCAACAAAGCGTGGACTGCGGTCACTAACCCCAACTCAAGGGGCCACACAACAATGCGTGGATTGCAAGTCCCTAACCCAAGTTAAGAGGCCACGCAACAAAGCGTGGATTGCGAGTCACTAACCCCAACTCAATGGGCCACGCAACAAAGCATGGATTGAGAGTCCTTAACCCCAACTCAAGGGGCCACGCAACAAAGCGTGGATTGAGAGTCCCTAACCCCAACTCAAGGGGCCACGCAACAAACCGTGGATTGTGAATCCCTAACCCCAACTCAAGGGGCCACGCAACAAAGCGTGGATTGAGAGTCCTTAACCCCAACTCAAGGGGCCACACAACAAAGCGTGGATTGCGAGTTCCTAACCCCAACTCAAAGGGCCACGCAACAAAGCGTGGATTGCGAGTCCCTAACCGCAACTCAAGGGGCCACGCAACAAAGCGTAAGTTGCGAGTCCCCAACCCCAACTCAAGGGGCCACACAACAAAGCGTGGATTACGAGTGCCTAACCCCAACTCAAGGGGCCACGCAACAAAGCGTGGATTGCGAGTCCCTAACCCCAACTCAAGGGGCCACACAACAAAGCGTGGATTGCGAGTCCCTAACCCCAACTCAATGGGCCACACAACAAAGCGTGGATTGCGAGTCCCTAACCCCAACTCAAAGAACCACGCAACAAAGCGTGGATTGCAACTCCCTAACCCCAACTCAAAGGGCCACACAACAAAGCGTGGATTGTGAGTCCCTAACCCCAACTCAAAGGGCCACACAACAACGCGTGGATTGCGAGTCCCTAACCCAAACTCAAGGG
The DNA here is from genome assembly GCA_964036045.1 of Eutreptiella sp. 'Long Island Sound 2002'. NCBI lineage: Eukaryota > Euglenozoa > Euglenophyceae > Eutreptiales > Eutreptiaceae > Eutreptiella > Eutreptiella sp. 'Long Island Sound 2002'. The sequence goes on along the minus strand of OZ038378.1, from coordinate 55,184,474 downwards.
GCCACACCTCAAACCATGGATTGTGAGTCCGTCACCCCAACTCCATGGGCCACGCAACAAAGCGTGGACTGCGGTCACTAACCCCAACTCAAGGGGCCACACAACAATGCGTGGATTGCAAGTCCCTAACCCAAGTTAAGAGGCCACACAACAAAGCGTGGATTGCGAGTCACTAACCCCAACTCAATGGGCCACGCAACAAAGCATGGATTGAGAGTCCTTAACCCCAACTCAAGGGGCCACGCAACAAAGCGTGGATTGAGAGTCCCTAACCCCAACTCAAGGGGCCACGCAACAAACCGTGGATTGTGAATCCCTAACCCCAACTCAAGGGGCCACGCAACAAAGCGTGGATTGAGAGTCCTTAACCCCAACTCAAGGGGCCACACAACAAAGCGTGGATTGCGAGTTCCTAACCCCAACTCAAAGGGCCACGCAACAAAGCGTGGATTGCGAGTCCCTAACCCCAACTCAAGGGGCCACGCAACAAAGCGTAAGTTGCGAGTCCCCAACCCCAACTCAAGGGGCCACACAACAAAGCGTGGATTACGAGTGCCTAACCCCAACTCAAGGGGCCACGCAACAAAGCGTGGATTGCGAGTCCCTAACCCCAACTCAAGGGGCCACACAACAAAGCGTGGATTGCGAGTCCCTAACCCCAACTCAAAGGGCCACACAACAACGCGTGGATTGCGAGTCCCTAACCCCAACTCAATGGGCCACACAACAAAGCGTGGATTGCGAGTCCCTAACCCCAACTCAAAGGGCCACGCAACAAAGCGTGGATTGCAACTCCCTAACCCCAGCTCGAAGGGCCACACAACAAAGCGTGGATTGCGAGTCCCTAACCCCAACTCAAAAGGCCACGCAAGAAAGCGTGGATTGCAAGTCCCTAACCCCAACTCAAAGGGCCACACAACAAAGCGTGGATTGCGAGTCCCTAACCCCAACTCAAGGGGCCACGCAACAAAGCGTGGATTGCGAGTCCCTAACCCCAACTCAAGGGGCCACGCAACAAAGCGTGGATTGCGAGTCCCTAACCCCAACTCAATGGGCCACACAACAAAGCGTGGATTGCGAGTCCCTAACCCCAACTCAAGAAGCCACACAACAAAGCGTGGATTGCGAGTCCCTAACCCCAACTCAATGGGCCACACAAGAAAGCGTGGATTGCGAGTCCCTAACCCCAACTCAAAGGGCCACGCAACAAAGCGTGGATTGCAACTCCCTAACCCCAACTCAAAGGGCCACACAACAAAGCGTGGATTGCGAGTCACTAACCCCAACTCAAGGGGCCACGCAACAAAGCGTGGATTGCGAGTCCCTAACCCCAACTCAATGGGCCACACAACAAAGCGTGGATTGCAACTCCCTAACCCCAACTCAAAGGGCCACACAACAAAGCGTGGATTGCGAGTCCCTAACCCCAACTCAAGGGGCCACGCAACAAAGCGTGGATTGCGAGTCCCTAACCCCAACTCAAGGGGCCACACAACAAAGCGTGGATTGCGAGTCCCTAACCCCAACCCAATGGGCCACACAACAAAGCGTGGATTGCGAGTCCCTAACCCCAACTCAAGGGGCCACACAACAAAGCGTGGATTGCGAGTCCCTAACCCCAACTCAATGGGCCACACAAGAAAGCGTGGATTGCGAGTCCCTAACCCCAACTCAAAGGGCCACGCAACAAAGCGTGGATTGCAACTCCCTAACCCCAACTCAAAGGGCCACACAACAAAGCGTGGATTGCGAGTCCCTAACCCCAGCTCGAAGGGCCACACAACAAAGCGTGGATTGCGAGTCCCTAACCCCAACTCAAGGGGCCACGCAATAAAGCGTGGATTGCAAGTCCCTAACCCCAACTCAAAGGGCCACACAACAAAGCGTGGATTGCGAGTCCCTAACCCCAACTCAAGGGGCCACGCAACAAAGCGTGGATTGCGAGTCCCTAACCCCAACTCAAAGGGCCACACAACAAAGCGTGGATTGCAACTCCCTAACCCCAACTCAAAGGGCCACACAACAAAGCGTGGATTGCGAGTCCCTAACCCCAACTCAAGGGGCCACGCAACAAAGCGTGGATTGCGAGTCCCTAACCCCAACTCAAGGGGCCACGCAACAAAGCGTGGATTGCGAGTCCCTAACCCCAACTCAATGGGCCACACAACAAAGCGTGGATTGCGAGTCCCTAACCCCAACTCAAGGGGCCACACAACAAAGCGTGGATTGCGAGTCCCTAACCCCAACTCAAGGGGCCACGCAACAAAGCGTGGATTGCGAGTCCCTAACCCCAACTCAAAGGGCCACACAACAAAGCGTGGATTGCAACTCCCTAACCCCAACTCAAAGGGCCACACAACAAAGCGTGGATTGCGAGTCCCTAACCCCAACTCAAGGGGCCACGCAACAAAGCGTGGATTGCGAGTCCCTAACCCCAACTCAAGGGGCCACGCAACAAAGCGTGTATTGCGAGTCCCTAACCCCAACTCAATGGGCCACACAACAAAGCGTGGATTGCGAGTCCCTAACCCCAACTCAAGGGGCCACACAACAAAGCGTGGATTGCGAGTCCCTAACCCCAACTCAATGGGCCACACAAGAAAGCGTGGATTGCGAGTTCCCTAACCCCAACTCAAAGGGCCACGGAACAAAGCGTGGATTGCAACTCCCTAACCCCAACTCAAAGGGCCACACAACAAAGCGTGGATTGCGAGTCCCTAACCCCAGCTCGAAGGGCCACACAACAAAGCGTGGATTGCGAGTCCCTAACCCCAACTCAAAAGGCCACGCAATAAAGCGTGGATTGCAAGTCCCTAACCCCAACTCAAGGGGCCACACAACAAAGCGTGGATTGCGAGTCCCTAACCCCAACTCAAGGGGCCACGCAACAAAGCGTGGATTGCGAGTCCCTAACCCCAACTCAAGGGGCCACGGAACAAAGCGTGGATTGCGAGTCCCTAACCCCAACTCAAGGGGCCACACAACAAAGCGTGGATTGCGAGTCCCTAACCCCAACTCAATGGGCCACACAACAAAGCGTGGATTGCGAGTCCCTAACCCCAACTCAAAGGGCCACGCAACAAAGCGTGGATTGCAACTCCCTAACCCCAACTCAAAGGGCCACACAACAAAGCGTGGATTGCGAGTCCCTAACCCCAACTCAAAGGGCCACACAACAAAGCGTGGATTGCGAGTCCCTAACCCAGACTCAAAAGGCCACTCAACAAAGCGTGGATTGCAAGTCCCTAACCCCAACTCAAAGGGCCACACAACAAAGCGTGGATTGCGAGTCCCTAACCCCAACTCAAGGGGCCACGCAACAAAGCGTGGATTGCGAGTCCCTAACCCCAACTCAAGGGGCCACGCAACAAAGCGTGGATTGCGAGTCCCTAACCCCAACTCAATGGGCCACACAAGAAAGCGTGGATTGCGAGTCCCTAACCCCAACTCAAAGGGCCACGCAACAAAGCGTGGATTGCGAGTCCCTAACCCCAACTCAATGGGCCACGCAACAAAGCGTGGATTGTGAGTCCCTAACCCCAACTCAATGGGCCACACAAGAAAGCGTGGATTGCGAGTCCCTAACCCCAACTCAAAGGGCCACGCAACAAAGCGTGGATTGCAACTCCCTAACCCCAACTCAAAGGGCCACACAACAAAGCGTGGATTGCGAGTCCCTAACCCCAGCTCGAAGGGCCACACAACAAAGCGTGGATTGCGAGTCCCTAACCCCAACTCAAGGGGCCACGCAATAAAGCGTGGATTGCAAGTCCCTAACCCCAACTCAAAGGGCCACACAACAAAGCGTGGATTGCGAGTCCCTAACCCCAACTCAAGGGGCCACGCAACAAAGCGTGGATTGCGAGTCCCTAACCCCAACTCAAAGGGCCACACAACAAAGCGTGGATTGCAACTCCCTAACCCCAACTCAAAGGGCCACACAACAAAGCGTGGATTGCGAGTCCCTAACCCCAACTCAAGGGGCCACGCAACAAAGCGTGGATTGCGAGTCCCTAACCCCAACTCAAGGGGCCACGCAACAAAGCGTGGATTGCGAGTCCCTAACCCCAACTCAATGGGCCACACAACAAAGCGTGGATTGCGAGTCCCTAACCCCAACTCAAGGGGCCACACAACAAAGCGTGGATTGCGAGTCCCTAACCCCAACTCAAGGGGCCACGCAACAAAGCGTGGATTGCGAGTCCCTAACCCCAACTCAAAGGGCCACACAACAAAGCGTGGATTGCAACTCCCTAACCCCAACTCAAAGGGCCACACAACAAAGCGTGGATTGCGAGTCCCTAACCCCAACTCAAGGGGCCACGCAACAAAGCGTGGATTGCGAGTCCCTAACCCCAACTCAAGGGGCCACGCAACAAAGCGTGTATTGCGAGTCCCTAACCCCAACTCAATGGGCCACACAACAAAGCGTGGATTGCGAGTCCCTAACCCCAACTCAAGGGGCCACACAACAAAGCGTGGATTGCGAGTCCCTAACCCCAACTCAATGGGCCACACAAGAAAGCGTGGATTGCGAGTTCCCTAACCCCAACTCAAAGGGCCACGGAACAAAGCGTGGATTGCAACTCCCTAACCCCAACTCAAAGGGCCACACAACAAAGCGTGGATTGCGAGTCCCTAACCCCAGCTCGAAGGGCCACACAACAAAGCGTGGATTGCGAGTCCCTAACCCCAACTCAAAAGGCCACGCAATAAAGCGTGGATTGCAAGTCCCTAACCCCAACTCAAGGGGCCACACAACAAAGCGTGGATTGCGAGTCCCTAACCCCAACTCAAGGGGCCACGCAACAAAGCGTGGATTGCGAGTCCCTAACCCCAACTCAAGGGGCCACGGAACAAAGCGTGGATTGCGAGTCCCTAACCCCAACTCAATGGGCCACACAACAAAGCGTGGATTGCGAGTCCCTAACCCCAACTCAAAGGGCCACGCAACAAAGCGTGGATTGCAACTCCCTAACCCCAACTCAAAGGGCCACACAACAAAGCGTGGATTGCGAGTCCCTAACCCCAACTCAAAGGGCCACACAACAAAGCGTGGATTGCGAGTCCCTAACCCAGACTCAAAAGGCCACTCAACAAAGCGTGGATTGCAAGTCCCTAACCCCAACTCAAAGGGCCACACAACAAAGCGTGGATTGCGAGTCCCTAACCCCAACTCAAGGGGCCACGCAACAAAGCGTGGATTGCGAGTCCCTAACCCCAACTCAAGGGGCCACGCAACAAAGCGTGGATTGCGAGTCCCTAACCCCAACTCAATGGGCCACGCAACAAAGCGTGGATTGCGAGTCCCTAACCCCAACTCAAGGGGCCACACAACAAAGCGTGGATTGCAAGTCCCTAACCCCAACTCAAAGGGCCACACAACAAAGCGTGGATTGCGAGTCCCTAACCCCAACTCAAAGGGCAACACAACAAAGCGTGGATTGCGAGTCCCTAACCCCAACTCAAGGGGCCACGCAACAAAGCGTGGATTGCGAGTCCCTAACCCCAACTCAATGGGCCACGCAACAAAGCGTGGATTGCGAGTCCCTAACCCCAACTCAAAGGGCCACGCAACAAAGCGTGGATTGTGAGTCCCTAACCCCAACTCAAGGGGCCACGCAACAAAGCGTGGATTGCGAATCCCTAACCCCAACTCAAGGGGGGGCGCAACTAAGCGTGGATTGCGAGTCCCTAACCCCAACTCAAGGGGCCACACAACGAACCATGGATTGCGAGTCCCTAACCCCAACTCAATGAACCACGCAACAAAGTGTGGATTGCGAGTTCCTAACCCGTACTCAAGGGGCCACACAACATTGCGTGGATTGAGAGTCCTTAACCCCAACTCAATGGGCCACACAACAAAGCGTGGATTGCGAGTCCCTAACCCCAACTCAATGGGCCACACAACAAAGCGTGGATTGCGAGTCCCTAACCCCAACTCAATGGGCCACGCAACAAAGCGTGGATTGCGAGTCCTTAACCCGTACTCAAGGGGCCACACAACAAACCGTGGATTGCGAGTCACTAACCCCAACTCAAGGGGCCGCGCAACAAAGCGTGGATTGAGAGTCCCTAACCCCAACTCAAGGGGCCACGCAACAAAGCGTGGATTGAGAGTCCCTAACCCAAACTCAAGGGGCCACGCAACAAACCGTGGATTGTGAATCCCTAACCCCAACTCAAGGGGCCCAAAAGAGGGCGGAAATGCTAAGTCACCCCTACATTCTCGGGGATCACCACACAAAGGGAGGGGTGGGGTGGGCAGGTACAGGAAGGTGGTTTCCCCCCTCTCCACCAAGGAGGGGGGGGGGAGCAGGCCACGCCCACCGAGGGTCCCCCGGAGCTAGAGGGGCTAGGCACGGGTGGTGGAGTGGGCTGCCTTCTCGGGGGCCCAAAAGAGGCAGAAGTGCTATGTCACCCCTGCGTTCTCGGGGGTCCCCTACATAGGGGGACAAAATCAGAATTGGCTGCCTTACCCATGGGGTAGGGATCGGAAACAGCCCAAAAAGTTACCCTGTGCGCGCCCTGTAGCCAATGGTCCCCCCAAAAAGGGCAGAAATGCTATGTCCGCCCTGCATTCTCGGGGGTCCCCAACGCCAAGCCCGAAGGGAAAATCAGAAGTGGAAGGGAAAATCAGAAGTGCCCATTTGGGTTTTTTGGGGCACACTGGCACTGACACTCAAAAAAAATATTTATGCATATTTTTCTTTCGAGTGTCAGCGCGAATCACTCGCGTAGCACTTGAAAAAAAATTGATATTTTTTAAATTTTTTGTTTTACACTCGCGTGACACTTCACTCTTAGAGTGGGACAGTTGTCCCTCTGCTCACAGGTGCTGCTTCCACCCCCTGGCAGGGGGGTTTGGCAGAGATACCTCGTGTCGCATGATGAAGCCATCGCCATCGATGTCAATGGCCTTGAACTTGCGGCGGAAGCCATCCAGCTCGTCGGGGGAGAGCTTGGAGAGGATGGGCGAGAGCGGCGTGCTGAGCTCCGTCTCGATGCGCACTGTATCCGGGTTGTCAGTGGTGTAGCCCGGGGAGTCCTTGGCGTCCTCCTTGTCCTCATCCTTCAGAGCGTCGAGGTTCAGCCGCGACGTTGGGCGAACTTCGATGAGGTGCTCCGACGCCCCCGACGACAAGTTGGCGGAGTGCGCCATGAGCCCGAACGGCTGGTTCCCAGTGTACTGGACCTCCGGAAACGTCGCGACGCCATCCTTGGCCGTGGCCGAGATCGTGCCGGTGAGATCCCCGTTGCCACCCGCGATCTCCAGTTGGACGGGGCAGTCCGCAGCGACGCAGAGGTTGCCGTTTTCGTCCAGAACCTGGGGGCGCGGGGGAGTGAAAAGGGGCTGCGCGGAGGGCCGGCAGGATGGCAGGAAGGGCCCATGGCAGGATGGGGGCAGGGGCAAGGGCAGGGGCTTCGGCCTGAGGCACGACTCCGGAGGCGGGGAATGGGCCAAAGGCCCCTTTAGGGGGGAGTGGAGGGGATTAAGGTCAAGCTGGCCTCATGCGCAATCTAACAGATATGAGATCACACAGACACGGTGCACATACCCGTTTACCTGTGTGCAGTCTGTGCACACTGTGCACACCTCCGTCAGTGTACCTGTCCATGCGTGTTCAATCTACGACATGTAGATCTATCTGATACGCATTCGATATAGGCCAGCCATCAATTCAGATGAGCTCAGCGAAAGTGTAAATGTAACCTTCGGTAGGCTTACCCACAGCCACCTACCAAGAGCTAATGGATTGCAAACAGCCAAAGGCAGACAACCCCCAAAAAAAGTGGGAACCAGGGACAATGGAAATTGGTGTGTGAATAACGCACTCATGAAAACACACTTCAGAGCAAGGACCTACGGCATACCGTGCGAATTCTAAAGTTTCGCGGAATCCTAATTTTTGCGTTGGGTGTTTTGAATTAATAATAAGCAAAAATTTTGCGGCAGCATCCAAAATGGGCAAAAATGGGCAAAAAAAAATTTGCAATTTTTTTTTGCGGAACGCATTTTTGCGTAGGGTGTTGGACCAAAAATTAATTTTTTTGGCGGTTTTTTTGCGTTTTCGGGATTGGGGTTGATTCCTTTTGTTGCTACTGCAAGAAACCGTGCATACCTTGGACTCTGGCTTTGCAGTCCACAGCACAGATAAGCACCAACAAGCATGGTTCAGGTCTACCAGTTTTTCAACAAACCAGTTCCAAACTTGTCCATAATAGCTAGCCCTTTATCTGCTTTCGGGCACATCAACTGCCACATTCCACTATTTTAAACCTTGTGACAATCCCGGATGCATCATTCTCTGAGAGCAAAGCAAGGTGCAGAACGGGCATGAGACACGGAAGAGGGGGACAACAAGCAGTTGGGCAAACTCTCCCGCGATTCTGGCATTCTTGCAAAAAGGGGGGCAGGGGCAAAAATTATTTCATTTTTGCGATTTTTTTTTTGCGAACCCATTTTTGCGTAAGGCATGAAGCCAATAATTAATCATTTTTTGCGTTGTTTTTTTTTTTTTGCGGACAACAATGCCTTGTGCCAGGAATTAAATATTTTCGCAAATCTTTAGAATTCGCACGGTATTCTTTGGGGGGCGTGTGGGGGGGGGTCAGCAAGTGTGCCGGTTGGCACCCGGGTGTCCGCACTGGTTTGATTCTGCATTGGCTGCATGGCTTGTCCTGTGTATGTATGCATGTGTGTTGGGGGGGAAGGGGGCACCCTATTATAGAGTGAAGCCTGTATGGGTCTTAGGGCCAGTGTGTGTGTGTGTGTGTGTGTGTGTGTGTGTGTGTGCGTGCGCGCAGGAGCGTGTATGTAGGTGTGTTTGGACCTGTGGCGGAGCACTTGTGAAAAAATGCAGCACAAATCCCTAAAAGGGCCGAACACATTACAAAATACTCGTACAGAAATTGTCCATCAGAATGTCCCCCTTGTAGAATCCCCTCCCCCCTCAGTGCCCCAGGCTTGGCAAATTGGGTATGGCAACCCCGGGAGGCTGGCTGGCACGCAAAGAGCCCCGTACCTTGACTTCGACTTGCATTTTGCTGCCGAGCTCGATTTCTCTGGGCGCCTTGATCTCCAGCTGTGCGGGGACGCGCTCCTCCGGCAGCAGCGGGGGCGGCCCGCCAAGCACCGGGACCCCACGGCCGGATTCGAGGCCCGAACCCGTGGCGACGAGGAACACATCGTCCAAGAGCAACGTCTGCAGCGTCAGGCCCTCGAAATGCGCCCGCCCATCCTCCACCTTCGCCTTCGTCTGCGGATGGGGCAGAGGCAGAGAGGCTGCGGGGGACGACACGGGATACGGACGCGGGGCAGCCTTTGGCTCAGTTGAACTGGAACTGACAGTAGTCTGCTGTTAGTACCCGACACACCAACCCCCTTGCCCACCCCCCACCCCGCCCACAGGCCCAGATCGTGTCCTCTGTGTCCCAATGTGATGCTGTTGGCTGCAACGTACCGCGTTTGATTGGCGTTCCTCGTCAGGGGCAGGGGCACAGGAGGGAACATGCTCGTCGGGACCCGGGCTGTTCCAAAAGAAAGGCTTCTGAGGACAGTGCATTGGGGGTGGGTGGGGGGGTTCAGTGTAGTTTTGCTTCCTTTTTTGTAAAATTTTCGTCCCCTGAAGAACGCTTGACGATGGCAGTTAACCGACGGCGGTTAACGGTCAACGCACGGCAGTGGGCGCGCTAACCCCGAACTAACCGCCGGCGGCTGGTGACAGGCGGCTGGTGGTCCACTGCGGGCAGCAACGTCCCGGAGCTGGGCGCGGGTGTCGCCCCTCCACAGCCTGACATAACACTCTGGGGGCAGTTGACCGCCCTTCTCTCGGCAGCGGCAGCGGCAGCGGCGGCAGCAGGATTGTCATCAGTAGTTCCTGTGAACTTTTGCTTCCGGGCTCCACAGGCTCACTTGACAGGAGGGATTTCATGGAGTGTCCTGTGCACATCGTGGGCTGCTGCCTGTCGGAAGTTTCCGGCGCTCGCGCAGTAAATTGTAAACATGTCTCATTGACCCTTGAACAAGGGGCCTCGGTCCTGCTGAGCGTGACACGGCAGTGGGGCAATTGTGTGGGTACAGCCAGGGCTCCTTTAAAAGGGGGGAAGGGGGTCCAGCCCCCGTCCCCCCAGCGGTGCTGAACTTTTGGAGGCGCCAAACGCGCCGAAGAAATTTTTGAGCCTAAACTAATTGGCGCCGAAAGCGCCAGAGAAAATTTGATTGTCCGAAGGCCCGGAGAGCAATTTGGCCCAATCACTCAAGAGGAGGGGGGGGTGGTTTGGGACCCCCCCCCACCCTCAGTGGTGCTGACTTGTTAAAGGGAGCCCTGGGCACAGCACGCACAGTAATGCCGAAACACTCGCGCATAGTGCACCCCACGCACTTCGTGCAGGTGCTCCGTCACCATCAATATTCGCGGATACTTGCTGTTTGGGGTCGCTTTCCCCTCCAAATGCCATCGCATTGTTCCAGCAGAGATACACAGGACGTGGGACCACACAGGGGATGAGTCACGGGGGGTGCGGGGTGCTGGAGGAAGGGGCCCCGCAAGGAGGCGGAGCTAAGACACCTTGCCAAACAACTCTACGAGGGTGCCATCGGGCTTCACCGCCTTTACCGTCACCGTTGGTGTGGCATCGGTCAGAAGGTTGCCCTCCTTGTCGCGCAACTCCACATCGACAGCGAAGGGCTTGCCGCGCTGCACGGCCGACTCGAGCGGCACGACGGACACCACCATCGGCTCCGCCTCCTCCTCCTCTTCCGCATCCTGGGGTCGTGCAGGGCACTTGTAGGGGGGTTATTCCATGGGGGCGAAGCCGGTAGGTGCACCCGGTACAACCACAAGCCAGAGGGGGGGCTTTGGCCCACATTTTTTGTAAAATCACTTTTTTCAGCAATTTCAGACGTCCCACATGCTTGCAATGCTTATGGTTGCCCAGCTCTTTTGGACAGCAGGTCTGGGAAACAGGCTCAAAGGGCCCCCCTCCTCGGAGTAAACCACGGGCACAGAACCGGTCCGCCTGTCTTCGTGGTCAGCTTCCTCGCCGCCGCTTCTCCCAAATAGTTGCCAGGAGCTGTCAAAGGACCGAAAAACCGTATGACCGTCAAGCGGCTCCGGGTATGATATACCCTCGCTGGTTCAGCCCCATTTTTCTGCAAAAACCTGTTCTGAACCAATGCCAATGGGAATAATTGGGTCTTTCCGCCCCCCCCCCCCCCCAAAGCACACCAGACCCCTCCCCGGAGCTGCGATGGACTGTAGACCCTGCCGCAACCATCCCCCCCCCCCCCCCAAATAGCTGTTGGTATTGGCAGTTACAAAAGCTGTTGACAGTGGTTTGGGTGGAGATCACGGCCAGTTGGATGTAGAGGGTGACGGTGTTGGGAGGGTGGGGAGGCCTACTTCCCCCCTTCATGCAATTCCCTGCCTTGGTCCTCCTGCCGCCGTGTCTCGAGCCTGACACCTGCCTCCATAGGCCCTTGCCTGTGCATCCAGGGGCGGGATTCTGCACAGCCAGTCCTTCCCAGCAACACACTAAACAAGCCACAGTATTGACGCATTTGCAGCACAGAAGTATTTGAAAACAAAAAAGGGCTGACAGAGGGTTATACATACAAGAAGCGTCAGGACAGGCCTATGCGCAGAACTTCCCTTCCCCAGGAACTACAGTTCTTGAAGGAGGGGAAGGGGGGGTCAAGCCTAATTCAGGTGAGCTAAGCGCAGGCGTAGGTGGAACCTTTGGTAGACTTACCCAGTTTAACACAGACACCTACCACAAGGGGGGGGAGGGGGGCGAGGATGAGGGGGGCCACTGGGATTGGCAGCCTTGAAGAGGACACAACACGCAGCGACTATCACCAACCTTCTGCACATTGACCAAGAAGCAACCAGGGGACACAAAAAAAAGGACCATTGAACTACAAACATGTTCCAAATCAATGGTGTTCAGCAACCGTTTCTTCCTGCGGCACCATCGGCCTTTAGTTGCGTAACTAGTCGGGGCGGGGGCACAATTTTTCAAAGGGGGTTGGAGCGATGGCAGGGAGGGATGGGGGTCGCGTACAAGGACGCCCCCACTCGGTGGGCATGCGGGGGGCTCCGTTGCTGGGACCGAGCACGCAGGGTGTGGAGGCCGCACGTATGCCAGCGGAAAGATACGAGGGCACAGAAGGGGGAGGGGCGGGCACAGAAGGCACCTCGTCCGCGACCGACCCGGCGTCGGTCACCACAAAATCGTCCTTGGGCTTGAGGGTGATTGCCTCAGGGAATGTGGAAGGCTTGAGCCCGTCCGAGACTGCGGTCACGGTGAACGGGTCGCGCCGGTCATATGTCACGTCCTCGAAGCGTGCCACGCCGTTCACAGCGGTGGCCTTGAGCGTGCCTCCCAGATTGCCCTTGCCTCTGGCGAGCTGCAGCATGATGACTGGTTCGGCGTCAGACACGAGGTTGCCCTCGTCATCAACAATCTTGACCTGACGCACGCAGTTGGGGCCACTACGTGATACAGCAGTGGTGCACACATGTCGTGCAGTGTGCAGTGCAAGGGGACACACATTGGGAAAAACCCCTTCCCAGGCCGGCACCTGAAGGAGAGGAAGACCATGTGGTCGTGCAGCAACCGCTAGTAAACCTGTTTGGCCACCGCTGAGAAAGCACTGAAGGAGCAGAAGGTGGCGGTTACAAAACAGGTGGAGCCACCGTTGGGGGTGACGTACTCAGTGATGGGGCAGGCAGCACGCAATGCGGTGATGGAGCACACATGCTGTGCAGTGTGTACGGCACACATGTTTGTGGACATGTGTCCGGCAACACATCGTGCTGTGTTGGACGCACTGCAGTGCGGCACATATGTCTCGCGGGACATGGCGCACTGCTGAGGTCAGCGTCTTGGGCAGGACATCATTCAGCGATGTGGCACACGCTGTCGGCAGGACCGTGCACCGTGGTGGCCACACGTGTTGCCTGCTGCGGATTGCAGTGCATCACACACTACACAGTGCAGTACCACAGAATTCGATGGCCCGTAGCGAGGCACACGCGATGGGCAGTATACGAGAGCAACACAAAAGATTCCAAAATTTAACTCAAACAACACTTGGTGTTGTTCTGACATGGGGTTGTTATAGCAGGAGGGGGGGGGGCGGGCTAATGTGGTGCGCTGATTACGCACACAGAGGGAGCAGCATGCAAGGCAGTGAAGTGGGTGATGGGGCACAGACATTGGGAAGCACACAGTGCAGCAGAGGCGCACGTGTCAGGGACACACAGTGGCAGATGGCCAGGGCCCACAATGTGATATGGATGGGAAGCAACCTCAAATACGATCGGCTGCCCCACCTTCTCATTTCCAGTGAGAGGAGCCCCGATATGCAACGCAGAGGCAACAAGCTTCATGGGGCAGAAATCCACGGCATCTCCACCGGTCAAGGGAACGCCTGGCGAAGGAGCCAGCCCAGGGGACGTGGCGGTAAGCAACAGCCCCTCCGGCGCCTCCATGACAGCCATCCCATAAAACTTTGCCACACCCGCGGATGCAGAGACCTTGCAATTGCCCTGCAGAAGCACGACCGAGGGCTGGGGGCGGAGGGTGCAGGTGTGGGTGTGGGTGTGGGTGTGGGTGTGCGTGTGCGTGTCGGTGAGGCGTGGGGGTGTGGGTGTGGATGTGGGTGTGGGTGTGTGGATGTGTCCCCTGCAGTATGAAGGCAACACCATAGAATCACGGCTGCGTATCCGCTACCGCTGTTGGGGTCACACAGTGGAATCTGGACCATGTCCTGACTCCTGTGCATTTGCCAGTATCTAGATAAGAACGATCAAGTGAGGTCCCTTTCAGCCAAGGCTCGATTCGGTACCTGTCTGTTGCCCCAGACTGCCTCAGTGGAACCAACATCCCCCCCCCCCCCCCGGACTGGCCTGGCGGAACCAATCGCAAATGGAAATAATTACACGCAACTGACTATATGTTGTGGGCCCAAACATGCACAGGGATATGATTGAATCTGCAGGATCACAGCAAGGTGGAACAGACCCTTCCTTGTGCACTTCGCTTTGCCCGGACGGTTAGTAGTAGCGGACGAATAGCTGTGCACCCCCCCCCCCTCCGGGAATCCAAGGCCCCGTGTTACATCTCCCATATCAGATGTGTTCGTGAGCACCCTCCAAACTTCACTGTCTTGGGAACGAATTTGTGTGGAGCATGGCCGGCGCCGCGTGCGACGGACGCTCAGGGGCAGAAGCAGCACTCGTGAGTAGAAGCACAACTGTCCCACTCTCACTTACCGAAAATACTTTTCCCTTGTGGCTTAGGGCAAACAGTGCACACAGTCCATTCTTGAAAAATCAAACCAGTGCGCGAACCAACTGTCACACTTACTCATCCTTTATGGTCCCACCCCACCCCCACCCTACCACACATAACAGCATGTCGTCTCGACAGGATCAACCCTTTTTACACCCTTTGCATAACTGTTGTAAGACGCATGTAAGACAGATGTGAGACAAATGTAAGACGCACCGTCTTAGAAAATGTAAGACGCCCCGTCTTAGATTTTCTAAGACGCCGTGCCACAGTGACAGTGACAGTGACAGTGACAGTGACAGTGACAATGACGGTCACAGTGACAGTGACAGTCACATTGACAGTGACAGTGACAGTGACGTTGACACCGTTTTTGTCATGGAATTGGCCCCCCCCCTTTATTGAAATGACAGTTATTTGTGGGGATGGATGGGACAGGGTGCTCTCTCTTCGTCTCTAGTTTGCTGTGCTTTGCTTTGGGTCTTTTGTCTCGTTGGGCCAGTTAATTATGGCCCCCAGTCTGTCATGTTTGCTTGCTTGTGAGAGAGTGGTCCTTGGGGGCGTCAATGTGTACAGCCAAGCTCAAGAGATGCCTTATGCTTGTTGGAGGGTCGGTTTTTGGCTTCACCGAATGTTTCGCCGGACAGGTTTTTCAAAAGTAAGGGGTCAAACATTGCGCAGAAAATTAGATTGAGGGGTGCTTCACAAAAAGTTAATGTTGAGCGATGTTGAGAATTATGATGTATCCATAGGAATGATGAAACATTCAAAAACCTTACAGATCAGACTTTGGCCGGATCCGGCTAAAGTATCTATCGCGATAAAATGTAATTGTGATGTTCCTAGGTTCAATACTAGTACAAGATTGTGGGGAAGTTGGGCAGCAAATGGTTTGAAGATTGTTCATGAACATACATGCTGAGGTGCATGGCAGAAAGGTATGGTTTCAATCATCCTCGCCGAAACCTAGCAAGTAAAACATATATGAAAAACCCTGGCCAGCTGTTTCGCCGGATCCGGTGAAAAGGACCATGCGTAACAAACACACAAATATCGAGGACCATTGCCCCCCCTTTTCACTCCGAAAATGAACTGTCCTACCTTTTGCAAAGGGCGAGGTCCTCAAACAATAGCAACGACACATGTATTAGTGTGGTCTCAACCTCTATGCAGCCCCCTAAGGTAGATCATGCCGATACCAAGAGATCAACATCGCAATGCTGCGATTCAACGAGTCCGGGAAATCACCAGGCGAGCAAAACCGAAATCTAGACCCAAACCGAAACCAAATAGGGTGCCCAAGCGTGTTCCACAAGCAGCCCCCAACCCCCTTGGCCCCGCGCCAACGTTCCCGCCCCCGTCCCAAAGCCCCGTCCCAAGCCCCCCAAGCCCGCCCCAATGCCGCCACCTAAGCCACATGCTCCCAGGGTTAGACTACCTGAAGTACCAAATACTACCCCCTCGATTGGAGATGGTGACACTGTTTGTTGTAGTAATTGCAGAAGATCATTGCTAGGGGGGTTCCTGCATAGGAGAGTCCGAACATCTTTGTGAAAAACAGCAAATAGGGAGGTTCGTGATGGAACAGGCACAAAGGTACCGAGAAAAACAAGGGCATCAATAGTATGAAGGGCCACGACTTCCACAATGCGAAGGGGTGGGGGTTGCCATCAGACAATGGGTAGGTTTCCCACGGAAACGTTGAAAATAGATTTCCTCAAGTTGGACCCATACCTCTGCACACATTAGTCTGTTAGTGAGAACCGTAGGTGTTTTGTTCCTCTCTTTGTCTTGGCCAAAGTTACAAAGACCTCCGAAGTGCCGCGTAGGGATGTTATAGTACTCTTGACTTGGCATTGGGCACACGGGCTGCTCAACGTTGTCTCCCCATATTCCTAGCCGTGAATGCAGCCTGGTGTCCGTGAATGCCACCGTTGCCAGGTAAACAAATCACACACCAACTCATGATGTACTACAAATTCTCCCACTCAGCACCCACAATGGCAAGCATGACCCGCAAGCAGGCCTTCAACACTGCCAAGGCATTCTTCCTACAGCTAGGGTCTCTACCAACCCAATCGCAATCCTGAACGAGGACACCAATGCTAAAAGCAGTAGGGCAGTATTCCTTGAAAACTACTTGCAAGCCCAACAGTAGCTGTCTAGCTTTTGCCTCCAGATCAGTAGCAGCCCAGTTCCGTGTTGCCAGAGTGAGTGCATCAACTTTTGCCTGAAGTTTGGGGAGGAGTGCATGCATGTGCCCCCCGTTCCCTTTGTGCTTCACTGACAGGTGGATGCACATGTGAAAATGCACACCGCACAAGCCATGGTGCCGCCATTGTTGCTGTGTGTTGGAGAAATGGTGTAGAAATTGTGCCGTGCTACTATAACTATGTTAAACACTTTGGCCTCTCGTAGCATACTAGTATGCATTGAGTGCGCCATGTTTGCTATCATGTGCAGATGCACTACATGCCTACGTTTCAACGTTGTGAGGGTTGCTTGTGCCCTTTAGATGCTGCACGCGGGGCACAAAGGGATGATTGCACTGTGCTCCTTGTGGTTGCCCATTCAAAACTGATGGCTCTTGCCCAGGTTGCAGCCAAATACTGTGGGACAATAGTGTATAATACCATGTCCCACCCTTGCAAGACTCACGCGAAGACATGCAGCAGGCGTAACGGACCGTTGGGGTGATAGTGGGTGGGATGCCCCATCTTTACAATGGTCACCAACACCACCACCCTCGTTCCGGGAGTTTGAGGCTTCCTCATACTCCGACTTTTGAGAGGGCCCTTAATGCCGTTCCCATGAAGACTAGCACACTTTGTGTTGAACACGGTGTTTTTCAACACCATGGAGTGCCCCAGCCATTTGAAGTTGTATTTTTGTAGCTATTACACGGGTAGTTGATCAATTTTTAGAGGCCCGGGTACTCTACCAAGGGCAGCAGGGTCTGCCTACTATTTTTTAAGATTTTGGGTGCCCTCACCAAAACGTCGAAAGTCTGTCTAGCAGGGGTAAGCCAACAGTGGGTGGGAACTTTTCTCTAGATATCATGGGTAGGCCTTGAGTGATCTGTTACAAAGTATGGGGGGGTTTTTGCACCACACGCGCGCCGTGCACTACCCGAAAGGGGCTGGCTTTGACACACCTCCCAAAATGCCCCCAAAGGAGAGATAACCCTTGGGTACCACACACCAGGGCTAAGCCTCGAGGGCAGGATCTTCAAAGAGCAACAAATGACATTCGTATAGCGCCTCGTCTTGCACGATTTGGGGCTCAAAGCATGGACGGTTTGATGGAATAACTTAGTGCAGTAGTTCAACTCAAGAGTATCACGGACTGGGCTTGAAACCCCTGGACAAGGGGCCCCCGGGGCAAAAGCTGCAGCTGCTTGGTCAGGCCAGACCGCTAAATCTCCATGCTGCGCATGCGCCGCGTCAAGTGCTTCCCCTATATGCAGCTGTGATCATTTGGTGACAATAGTCTAGCACCCATGGGGACCCACATAGTGGCTACTAGGTAGCCGCGATGCACCCTCTAAAACCAACACTTTTGCTGTTTGTAGGGTGTTTAGTGGCACCTGATGTGCGTAGAAGCTGCATAAGCCATTTACTACCCTCTAAAGCTCAAAATTGAAAATTCCTGAATTATGTTTTTGATATTCTCACCATTCACAATGCTCCAATAACCTATGCAAAGCATGTTTTGAACCCCCTATACCCATTGTTTTTAGTCTATTTGGGTGTTTGGAAGGGGGGGGGGGTTCCATGTGGGCTGGGACACAACCTACTTCTGCACCTTTCACCCTCTACAACTCAAAAATGGAAATTTCTCGACCCGATTTTTCTTGATTTTTTGACCATTCACGATGACCAAATATCCTGTGTAAAGCATGTTTTGGACCCTGTGTAAGTGTTTTTTTTTCCTGATCCCCAGGCCCCTGACCGGCCGCTGGCTGCGATGGACCCTCATGCGGATGCACCCCTCGGCCCTGGGCCTTGATAGCTGGCGCGCGCTGCTAGACCAGCTTGTGGACTGGCTAGCTGACCTCCTGCAAGAGGTGGAGCGATGGGGGTGATGGCCCTTACGCCTCGATGAGGGCTACACGGCCCTCATCCTGAAGGAGGGCCCACCGGGACCGCTAAACACGCGGCCCTTGACGGTCCTCTCCATGATCTACGGCCTTTGGGCGGGGATCAAACTGGAGGAGGCCATCCGCTGGCAGGAGGCCTGGGCAAACCCATGTGCCTTTGGCTTCCGCCCTGCGCGAAGCGACCTGCACGGCGCCACTGTGACCTAGCTTCTCTTGGAGCTGTGCCACTTGAAGGTGCGGGCGGTGATGGAGATGAGCATCAATTACGTCAAGTGTTTGAATCTCATCCCCCACGCCATCGGCCTGGCCGTGGCGTTGGAGCTGGGCATGGACCCCGGGTCACAAGGGCCCTAGGGGCCATATACAAGTAGCTGGCCAGCGTGCCGGCCAGCGCGTCGGGAGGTGGTGGTTGTGGGTCTGCAGGAGTTGCACTTGCTATGGTATGGGTTGGAGCATGGCTCGGACCCACCCTCCCCACTGTGGTACCACCTTTTGGTTGTGGGGGTAGAAATGGGCACAGGTTTTCCGCCGGAGACAACCCGTGGTTTTCGGCTGTTGGGCCGTTTGGGTGACGGACGTCGCTCTAGTTAGTGTACATGCTCGGGAGGTCTAAACTCCTTCTGCCGTTGCACTGTGCCAGAGTGCCCCGCTCCCCGACGGGTGTCCGAAGCCCCTCCGTGTGCTCTGTGTGTGTCCCGTGCGTGCCCACTCGTCCCGTCTGAGGGTCCCATGCGGCTCTCGTAATCGCCATTTCCTGGTGGATCGTGGTACTTCCAGCATGCGGGCAAGGGCGAAACGCAAATTCGCAGCAAGAGCACACAGCGCATCGCAGAAGACTGTCAACCCGACGACATACGCAGTCGTAGATGCGTGTAGTGCGCGTGTACCGCATGTCCACAAGTTTGGAGATAGAAACGCCACATGTGCCACCACTACCTGACTCGTGCCGGTGTAGGCGCGCAGTCGCCACGGGTGTATCGGGCGAGAAAGCGGTGCGGTGCCGCGCCGTATCGCAGAACAAACCAGCGTTGACAATGCGTGAGTTCCCTAGATGCTTCCAGCCTGGGAAGATCCACCACATAACAAAGCATGGACCGCTGCCGAACGAAATGCGGCCACGGAGCGTGTTCCGCTAGACGTGGTCTAGTGTGAAACCAGTATAGGACGTCTCCGGTCCCAGAGTGTGCCATGCGTCTGTCTGGGACGTAGATAGACACACCGGAGATGTGGTGCCAAAGGTCCAAATGGAGCGCAGGGCGCACGGGGGCACGGAGGAGGACTCCGGCGGCTGCAGGTGCCAATGTCCCGCTGCCAGGAAGTCCCCGTTGGCATGCAGGTAGTCAAACGCCACTAGGGTGTGACCAGGCCAAGCCCAATCATCCTCATTTCGTAGTTGGGGGTCAGGTGGGGCCCCGTGACGGATCATCGCCTTCTCTGATGCCGGCAGTATACGGCCGGTGAGTGACAGGGTCATCCAAGACGCGTGAGGCAACGGACGGACTAGAGCGAATTCTGTGTTAATGCCCAGATACGCCCCCCCCCCACTGAACGAGCAAACCCCAGCAGGTAGGCACAGAGACGGACCACTCCGGTATTATGCGGCGAAGGTCGGAAGCCATCTATGTGTACAGCACAGCAGACCACAGCTGACTGTAGTGACAATTTTCCTGAAAGTGTGACACGGTGAGCACAGTGTCACAAAATGCACAACGGTGGCAACCGCAGCCCCGAGCTCATGACGAAGGGTTACCATGCGCAAGTGGTCTCCCCATGAAAGGGAGCCAGATAGAACACAAGTCGCATAGTACGCGTAGGACGCTACCTCAGGAGCATATAGCAAGTCTTGTTGCTTTGCGTAAAGCTGGCGTAGCTCACGGTACTGCACCGTGCTAGTGTCGTGCCATTGCACCCTAATTCTGCAAAAAGCTGGCTGCGGGACTTGTAAGCCCGCGAGATACCCTGCTGGTACGGGATGAGACTGGCGCAGCGTCTGTGCCTTGGCCTCCCGATCAACAGCATCCAAAACCACGTCTAGAAAGGTGCCCTGCTGATGAGAATAGAGGTGCTGAGGTGGAGGGAACTGACCGGCCAACCTGATACAGTCTGCAGGCAAGAGATCGACCAACGTTGTGCCCCATTCTTCCGGGCGACGCCTGCACAGCGCCTGTACGTAAGACCGGGAGTCTATAAAATTTCCCCCCTCCCGAAGGCTGTGTGCCGTGGCGTAACCTACCGAACTCGAAGCAAGCAAAGCGTGTTTGATCTGGCACAATACCCAAGAAATATACACTTCCATTGCATAGGAGTGGTCCAGATGACAGGGGACAGATACCGGACAGACCACCCACGTGAGGGTATCCAAACAAACCACCACGAAAGCACCACCACAACAGTGGGAGGGGAACCACGAACCGTCCGTGACGAAAGCACAGTGCTGAGGGACAGACCGCAAGACAGGCAAATCCGACCGCAAAGGCACCGACACCCCGTGCCATGGAGGGAGGCTCTCCATGCCTCACTGCCATGGCGCCAGCGGCCAACCGGCTGCATGCGCATCACGCAAGCCGAAGCAACCTGCGTCCATCCACTCGTGGATGGCAGCGGCCTGCCAGGAATGCACCGCCCGACACATGACATGGTCCGCCCCCTAGTAGGGGCGGACCCTGGGCAGGCTGATGCGAAAGTCGAGCAGATGCATGTAGAGTAGAAATCTGTCGTGATCTGCGTTGTGGACTCTGCAATGCCTAGAGAGGCCGCGACGTACGCAAGGCATATCAGGGTGGAAGTGTTGCATGGCTTCGTACAAGCCATGTTGTGTGCTGTGTCGCACCATGGCATTGGCGTGGCGCAACTGCTTCTGATAGGTCTGCAGGAACTGACTGATTACAGCCACCACAGCCGGCTTAACCCCCACCCATCCGGAGGCCAGGGGCTCGAAAAACTTGGCTGCCGAGAGGGCATGCCATCCAGTAATCGCGCGTAGTACCGACGCCGCGGCTTGGTCTGCCACTCGAATGGAATTGTGCGTCCGAGGATGTACCCTTGCTTGCCAGCGTTGTTGCCCACCGGCAACGGCACTGTACATCTGACCCGAATAGTTGGAGGGAAGCTGAACCATGGCAAGCGCTCTCGAGGCACGTCGGCGAGCACTGGAAGATTTAACTTTGTCTGTGTTGTGGTAGACGTGGGGGAACAGGTGCCGGCCTACTATACGCACGTACCCAGGGCCCTGATGCAAAGGCATGTGCGATCCACCCATGTACACGGACGGCGAATGAAAATTGACTTGAACGCCCTCACACGAGGCGGTCACCAACAACTGTTTAGGGCCGCAAGAGAAAATTAAGGTTCATCTTGGGTGCTGCTCGCTGCAGATTATCCGCAAACAGTGGGAGGTCTGACTCCGAATCAATGCACCACGTGGTGTCGTCCCTATACCCTCGTGGGAGTGAGTGCAGGCTAGCACAGCTATGCGCAAAGGTCTCTTGTTGCCAGTTACAAACACTGGTACCCAGGTTAAATCGTGCTTTGGAGGCGCGGTTTCCACATGGTACCAGCGCTGGAAGAGTGTGCAAGCAAAGCCGGACTGGGTAGTGGTCCGATGGGAAGACAGATTCATTTTCAACACGGACAGTGCCGATCTCCAGAGAGACACGGCGGCTAAGGAAAAAGTCTAACACACCGACGAAACCCTGCGCACTGACCCGCGTGGGCCCAGACCTGCCATGGTTGAACGGAAGCAGAGTCATATCAGCAACAAACTCGGACAATACTGGGTCGATCTCGGTGTTGACGGACACGCAGTCCGCCGACCACCCTGGTTTGCACTAGAAGTCCCCCCCCATGAGGACTAGCCGCGAGTCAGGAGCGACATGAGCACGCAACCACAATACTCCTTAGATGTGCCCTTGGCGGACATATACACGTTGAAAACTTGTACCGGTGTGCCCTTGTAGACAAGCTCCAACACTATGGCTTTGCCCTCTGGGTGGTGCACCAAATCTCCGATGTGGAGCTGGGAATTGTGGCGTACCAGGATGGTAACACCAGCAAAAGAAGAAGTGACCACCGTGAAAGTGTGCCAGTACACACAGTGAAACACCAAAGGAGGGGGTAGGACCCCCGTTTCTTGCAAAAGAACCACTGCCGGGTATCCGGACCATTGTATTAACTGTCTCAAAGCCATCACTTTGGTTGTAACTGTGTGTTCCACATTCAGTGTGAGCAAGTCAGATCCAGCTGGCATGGCCACCGAAACTGGGGTTTCCGGTCGGGGGTCACTTTCTAACGCTTGCAGAGAAGATAAGGCGGTCTGTAACTGGCGCAGACACACGTGAACCGGGCCTCCTGACCTGTGCAAGAGGCGCCGAAGGATAACTGGATTAAGAACCGTCAACAGGAGGGTGAGAGACCCTGTGGTAACGGGCGCAAGGCTGAGCTAGGCGCTAGAAAAAACCTCAAAAGGGAGGTAGTACACTCCCCCCTCCTCCAAGGGGAATACTCTCTCTCGTGCAAACCGGTCTTGCAGACTGGCCACCGCTTGGCCGAACGGTTGCTACACCACACAGTGTGATCTCCATTGTGCACGCCAACCAGTATAATCAAAACGCACGCGAACAAGAGTGACATTGGTAAGCGCCCCTGGCGCCGGCACCAGTGAGACTAAGGGGAGGGGGAGTGCCACGTGCCCGATCAGCTGACGCCGGTCGAACACATATCCCCACTGCTGATTCCTTGCTTCAGGGGGTAGCTGCAACACGCATTCAGTCACCGGTTTCAGGGAACCCGGAGGCTCTTGAGGTCTGAAAAATTGGTCTATTGTTCCTGAGGTCACGATTGTGGGGTGTTGGCTGGGCTGGGATACGTTGTTGGCCCGTTTCCCGGTGATGGGAGAAGACTATGTCCCAACGCGGGGGGATGCTAATGGTATGTGAGGGTGGGGGTGGCTGCACCACTGTGTGCCGGCAGGTACCCGTAGGTTGCCCCGTACTTAAAGGGGGGCCCCGTGGGGGAGGTCATGAGGTTGCGCATGTATTGATCACCGTAGTAGGAATCAACGTGTCGTGGCCACCGCGATGGTGGGGACCGAGACCGGGACCGACGAGACCCGCCATGCCGGCGGGACCTGCGTTCCGGTGAAGGGGAGCGGGAATCTTCTCCCGTCTCTGAACGGGAACGCTTGTTCCGGCGCCGTTCCCCCTCCTCTGCACCACCTATGTGCTCGGGGGCGGGGGGGGGGGGGGGTGCCGTCGCTGTCCCACCCCTGCGGGGCGTGGGCGCGGCAGACGTGCTTGGGGCAGACCGGTGTGTGGACCCGCCTTTCCCCCGACTTGTGTAGGGGGTCCAGGGCTATCGGTAGGACTTCTGCCATTGTACTCTCCAACCTCCCTGTGCGACTTTACCCCCTTGTTCCACTAACGCTGGGGCCTCCTCGCGGACCCCAAAATTAGCAAAGGAAACTTCCGCTCGGACATACTCATGCAAGACAGTGCAAAGGTTATCATGAAAATGGGAGCATAGAAAGCCGGCTAGCACTCTCGCACCAATGGGCTGGGACGGGGGTCGGAAGATAGGAGTCCACTGGACATTGCACCCACAGGGAATTGCTCCGGGTCGGAGTGTGCCCGTCCCCTAGAACCTAGACTACCCGTGGACTGATTGGTCCGCCGGGATAGAGGGGTCATCTTGAGGATGAGCTTTGACGAAGTCCGCGACTACCTGAGTGACAGTGGGCTTCAAGAACCGGGAGGCTCAAAGGCGTTGCCACTGCCGCCTCACCGAGTCATGTGGGAAGTTGGGCACATCGCACCCCGCCAGTTGCATGGCCAAGTGAAAGGCTCGTGTCAGGCCCCCCACTTTCTTGTCATCCACCGTATTGAGCCAGGTGAGGAACCCATTCAGTACCGGAGGCACGCAATCGGGGGTGTGACCCGTGTCATGGCTCACGGAAATTGTTGCCCAATTCAGCGCAGACTCGCTTGCCTTGGGCGGCAAGGCCGAGATTACTGGATTGTCACCGCCCGTGAGGTCCGCAATAGGGGTTTCTTGGAGAGGCTTCGCTGTCGGCGTCGCACTCGGCGGGGGCATATCAAGCATGGACTCGAACTGCGCAAAGAAGAGCTGGAAATCTTGAAAGGCAAGGGATCCCCTCGCCACCCAAGCGGTTAAGAGAACCGGTAGAGATGGACACCACGCCGCAGGATGTCTGTCAATCCGTGGGTAGTTTGCAGGGCGGAGCTTCTCCAAAGCCGACTGCAGGGCGTCGGGCACCTATGTGCCTTCGGGCGGGTGTTTGCGAGCGAGAGAAAGCAGGGTGTTCGTAGCCGGCTGAATGCGCGTGTCAACAGCTCCCGTCCCTTCCGCAGTGGTACGTTTGCGATCCACGGTCTGTACCAACTTGGTGACTTGGACTTGAAGATTGTCAATGCGCGACTGCAGACGCTCCGTGGCAGCACTGTGCAACTTCTTTTGATGCACTAGATCTTGGCGCGCCGAAAGCAGCGCATACTCCGTTGCTTGTGGGGTGTCACACGTCCAATGGTGCTGCTTGGACAATTTACGAAGTTAAGGATCCTCCTTTGCCACAGGCACTGGCTGGACCGCCGCATCGAACTGCAACAGCAGGTCAATGGGCACAGAGTACCCGTCTTCCAACTTATCTAGGACCTCTTTCGTGGTGCGGGCTGCTAACTTGGTTGGAGGAGGGGAGAAGGCATCGTCAACTAAAAACCCACCAAGCTCCGCGGGGGTAGCAACGTCCCAGGCTTCAGTCCACACCGCCAAGGATAGCTCAGGTAAATGAGGGGTGCGTAGGAACTGATGCGGAGAACACATGGACATAGGGTGCCTTAACTTGAAGCTAGGTGCAATCCCAATATAGAAGCCGGTGCCCATGGGGGCGATGCAAGATCCATCACCCGACCCACCATTTCTTCGTCGCGAGGCAGCAGTGTAGACGCCTCGAGCACGTGCGGTGCTTGCGCAACAGGGATCTTGCGGGCTTTGACATTAGCGGGAGAGCCCACCGGAAACTTTTGTTGCGGGGTGGCGACCAGGTCGGCTACCAACCACAGAACATAGGGGTAGATCTGATGCAGGACGTCCAGGGCCACATGCGGGGTGTTGAGGGGCCTAGTAGGCATGTCACGGACGACCGCCCATTGCCCCGCCCTATCCTTCTTGTGCCACTCCGCCCACAGCGACCGAAGCTGTGGCAGTAACCGCTGTGAAATGGGGTCTATCGCCAGCTTCGAATATTGCGTGCCTGGGAACTCAGGTGACCCATCCGCCTTTGTGAGGCCGAGCAAGTGCCGTAGCCACGCTCCAAACAAATTTCCGTGAATGCGTCGGAAGTAAGGGTTCCACCTTAGGAACGGCTCCCGAGAGGTAGCGTCTGCGGTCTGTGCGAAAGCCAAAAGCGGAAGAGACTGAGCTATGGCCACCGGGCAGGGGGTAACGATCTGTACCCCTGTGGCAGTCTTCAGATTGGTAGTGACCGACAGCAAAACGCCATTGGTAGTAAGCATGACTTGTAGGTCGCTCACAGCATAGAGCTCCCCTTCCATTGTGAGCCAGCGCCAAGTGTCACAGAGATGACCAAGTGTTGTCCCCGTGGTGTCGCTGAGTGCTCTGATCGCGTCATGTAGCGCAGGCAGAGGGACCTCTGTCGTGTAGTCACAAAGTAGCGATTGCAGACGCGGCTCAGTGCTGCGCTCCAACCGGCGTAAGAACCAGCGGGAGAGGTCAGTGAGAGACGCAGGCAAAGGAGGCATGTTGGACTGAGAACAAAGACAACGCGATCACGGGGATGCTGCGCCGTAGGCAGTAGGGCACGTGGTTAGACGATACCAATATTGGAAGACGTAGCAGACACAGCAGAAGACCCCACTGGTGGTGTCCCCCCCCCCCCCCTATCGCCGTGACCGCTAGTAGCAGTCTGGCCACCGCGCAAGGCTTGGATGCAAAGAGGGAGGTTCAGCCCCCGGCGGTGTCAAGCACATGCAAACACCGGCGCGCAGCAAAGGTGTGCCACCCGGTCGGTCACTTACAAGGGTTGGTTAGCAGTAGGCGAAGTCCCCGGACGAAGAACACGGACAGAGATGCGGAAGGTTAGGGGCCGGCATACTTTTCTGGAACGGGTTACGTCATCACGGGGCTGGACGCGCCCGAACAGGATTTGCTAGTGGTGCTTGTGCCGTCGTGTCCGGAAAAAGTTGTGCACTGACCTCGCGAATGACGCGGGCTTTTCCTCTCAAGACGAACCTCTGCTGCTGCTGGCGAAGATGGTAGAGGTGACACTTAAAAAAGGGTCTGGAGCCCTCGTGCCGCCAAGCTGCGATCTCCATAGATGAGATTCCCCGTGGTGTCCTGAGGGTTTATCGCGGTCGACCCGGACGACTACTGCTGCCGGCCACTTCGTGCCGAGGCGCCCGACGGGCCACCCCCTAAATCGTTCAAATGATGTTGCTGCATACTTTTCCGGCACTGGGGGTGTTAGGTGGACTTGAAGTCGGAGATCATCCAGTACACCCAGTGTATAGCTGGGGCTCTCTAGGGCCTGCTTGCCTTCGTAGTGCTCTTCTTGACGCCGAGCGTCTCGTGCTTTGCGGGTAGCCCACCCGCTCGCTGGCCGTTTGCGTTTACCGGAGGGAGGATGTGGCGGTGTCAGTGGGTTTGTGGACACGGACATGATACCAAAGTTGAAGAGGACACTGGAAGGACGAAGTCAGGCCGGCTGCATCGGGGTGACCAACACTGTGACAAGGGCGCTCCCTTTCAGAGGCGGATCGGGCCCCCATGAGGGAGGGTCGCCGCATGGCGGGCGTGGAGCCCCAAAGGGTCGAAGTGCACCTCTGATGCGGAAAAGAGAGGGGAGGAGGTACGTGGAATGCATACGCCACATCAAGTACAGATGTAGAGAGACTTGAGGGGACTCTTGGCTTTTGGCTGTAAGCGTGCGTGTCATGCGACATGCATACCTGCACTTCCGCCACTCTTGCTGGCGCGACTCACTGCGCTTTTCGTTCTGTGCTCAGTGTGTTTCCCGTGTGATGCGCTGTGGGGCCCTCGGGTAGATTCCACCCTGGCGTCTCCTGTGGGTCGGTGGTTGTGTGTCCTGATGCCCACGGCGTCGTGCAGTGAGCCACACCCCACAGTTGGCCTGTATCTGTACCCTCCCATGCCCTGAGCTCGCTGGGAGGGGTCTCCGACGTGGGCCTCGGTCCACGTCCACATCCCCCCGGTGGGAGGTGCGCCCGGCTGGTGCCTGGGGAGGTCGAGGGGGGGGGGGGGGGTAGCCTAGAGCTCTATGGCCGCCACGCGGAGTGCTGCTTGACAAACCTCCTCGTTGACCCCTTCTCCGGGCCCGCCAAAGGTCCGCCGGGTGGCGGTCCTCCGTCCCATGCATGGTGTGGCGGCGCAGGCTGTCACGCACCTTATGCTAAATCTGCACCAGTTGCAACGGCTTTGCCTAGCCCAGCACGTCCCAAGACCACCAGCCTTCCAGTTGCTTGCAACCCACCCGGTGGACCACGTGCAAGGCTCGCCCCAGCGGCCCTAATGTTGGGGGCTGGCGGTTCTCCTCCCAGATGGCCGCACGGGGACCCTCACTAGCCCAAGCGTGCGGGCAATTCTGGCCATCCACACACTCCGCTCATAGCGGGTATGCATCACCGGAGAGACGCGATGGTGCGGCGTCATGACCGCGAAGACGACCTCCTTGGCGCGGGACAGCCTGGTTGCCCCCGGCACAGCCTACAAGACCATGGTATCCAAGCCCAACAGGTCCCTGTCCGCCAGCGGGGCGACGGCCGCCCCGTGGAGTGCCAAGGGCGTCACCAGGGTGCTCACTGCCCAAATGGCGGGCAAGTGGGGAGGCCTTCACAGCACATGGCGGCCGGCCTGCAGGCGTCGCGAGAACACCGGCCTTGTGCCGCGGGCGCCTCCCACGGGCACTTCCACCCCTAGTTGGCACAAACAATCCGCCGCCGGTATGGGGGGACCACACAGAAAAACAGCAAAACTGCTAGCGCTACCCCCCCCCCCCCCCCTGCGACCAAGAGCACGATTGGTCATGGACTGCAACAAGGACCTAGGCCCGGCCCTACCGGCGCCCCCCCCCCCCCCCCATCAGCTACGGGGAATGCGCCTCCCGCTTGGTGAGTGAGCACAACTGCTACGGTAGCCGTCGCGGCTGCTACAACACCACATGGCAACGAGGCGGCTCTTGGAGGAGAGCCCTGGTGACCGTAGCCGAGGCTGGTGCCACTCGGGGGCTGCCTGTGGGTGAGGCTACGGGCAGGGCCGTTCTTCGCGGCCGGAGCGGACATTCTGTTGAAGCTGGGTGTGACCTTGCACCCGCAGGACGCACCAACTGCGCTCGCCGGCGCGCATACATCTAGGGGAGCAACACGCTGCCTCATGGCCTATTTCCCTTCCCCCCCCCCCCCCCAAGGAGGGCTTGCACTGCTCTCCTACGCTTGCTGGCCGCCACGAGCACACGCTCCGGGGGTGCCCCGGGCAGAGGAGCAACGGCCGCGGCGGCAGGGGGATGGTAGGGGGTCGCTGGGCGCCCGGTGTGCACAGCACCACTCGCCTTCGTGCCGCCGCTGCCTGCAGCTGGGCTAGGGACTTAGCCGTTGCTCCCGCGTGGGGCATGAGGGACACAGGACACCAGGACAAGCACCCCCCCCCCCCACCCCCAAAACAACGGGGACCAGGCTGGTAAGTGCTAGTGCCGGGGGCTCAACAAGCGGGAGCGAGCGCGCTCTCAACGTGGCTCGGGCGGGCCAGGCCGGCGTCCACAGCGCTGCTAGCACCACAAAGGCCCCAACAGCAGTCCCGTAGGTCGGAGCTGCGATGGCTGGCTTGGCCGGCGCCCTCAGCGGACCGCGACGTGGTGCCCATGTTGCCACGTGCACACAAACCGGGCCTGCCGTGCCTTGCGGCGTCAGTCGAGTCCCCCAGGGAGCAACCTAGGGGCTGCAGGATGTCTTTGGCAGCATCTCAGCTACGCTGCTAGTGCACGGGGGGCAGGCAACCCCGCCCCCATTGCGACTCAGCCCCCCCCCCCCCCCCACACACAGGGCAGGCAAGACGGGCAGGGCAAGCAGGTGCAGGTGCGGGTGCATAGGCAGCACAGAGCACAACACACAGTGCACATCACCAGGGTGTACAGCACCGGGGTGTACAGGCAGCACGGTGCGCAGGGCACGACGCACAGCACCATGACGAACAGCACTGCGCGCGCGTCGCAAAGTGCGCATGCACCACAGGCACCGGCAGCACAGGCAGCACAGAGCATGGCTCACAGTGCATAAACCCTGGCTGGCCAGTGCCACTACGCTCTGGCCGCCAATCCACGCTATTGTCCATGGGGCTGCCACTGTGGCAGCCCCCGTCGACGAATTGCCCCCTTGGGGCGCCCGATGCTATAGCACCGGTGTCCCCATTATGTGTTTCTCACCCTGTTTGGGTGTTTGGACATGGGCATAGTGGCCTATAGTCTGTAGACACTGTCTTCCCGTCTTCCCCAAATAGACGCAGTCTGCTAATTGTAGACATGTTGGCATGTTGTGAATGCGAAGTGCCAATATTTGGGGAGAGGGCCAAGAGCCCCCTTCCGCAAAAAACGGTCCACCGGCATCGTTCACCCATGCACACGGGCATGGCGACGTGTAGCTTGTAGACACTGTCTGCCCCAAGTAGATGCGGTTACTGGCATCATTCACCCGTGCACACGGGCAAGGTGGCCTGTAGTTTGTAGATGTGGTGTGCCACATGTGAATCATGTCTTCATCTTGTTGACTTCAGTTGCTATTTGAAAGGAAAAACACTGCACCTAAATTAATCTGAGGAGCCCCGTGTTAGCTTTTGTACGACGCCCCGCGTCAGATTTTCTCATACAGCAAAATTAAGATGGGCCATCTAAGATTTCTAAGACTCCCTGTCTTAGATTACATATGACGCCCCGTTTTAGATAATCTAAGATGCCCCGTCTTAGATTTTCTCAGACGGATGTAAGACGGATGTAATACGGATATAAGACGCCTCTGAAGCAAAGACACCCCGTCTTACAACACTGCTCCTCTTTTGAGGTGAATATCCAAGAAATATTGGGTGTCCCCCCTCACACAAGAATGCGAAAGGGGAACTAAACCAATAACGCACAGAGCACGTTGCTACAATCCTGTTGCACTCCTGGTTCCGTTCCTCTCCCATTACACACCAGGTACGCTCCCAGTACACTCCCGTTGGTGTTGGAGTATAGATCATCGCAGACCCTTGTGGAACCGGTGACCCAACTTGTGTTGATGTTGCTCATGCTTGGGGTAAACGCATTCATGCAATCCACAAGACGGCCTAGAGGTTCTCTTCTGTGCTTTGTCAACGACGACAGTTGGAACGACCACCTAGAAGGCAACCAACAATGTTTGAAAAGTAACTGGCGGCACTTGGTAATCCACGATGGTTGGCTGGAAGGTACAAACGGCCAGCAACCATCCATCCAGATTTCCCTCAGGGCACCCCTGAATCAAATGGCTGGACCATACCGTGAGGTTGACGGGGGTGCCGTCCTCCTTGAAGCACTTAAGTGTCACGGGCGCCTTGGCATCCTTCACGACGTTGCCATTGGCGCTGCAGATCTGCACCTCGACAATGAAGGGCTGCGCGATCTGCACGGACTCCTCAAGAGGCACCACCCTCACACACGTCGGGGGCGGCGGCAGGATGTGCACGCCACTCTCGTCCTCCATGGTGTCGTCCACGTCGAGCTCGTCGGCGTCGGCCACGGACCCTTCACCCTCCAAAGTGCTGCCACCGGACAGGCCGCTGTAGGCGCTGCCGGGCCGGATGGCCCCGCCCGTTGTAGCGGATCGGAGCCCTTTGGAGACCACACGGACGGTGAAGGGACTGTCGCCATCGTACTTGATATCATTGAAGAGAGCCACCCCATTCTCGGCCTCCACCTGAGACAGCAGGAGGGGAAGGGGGAGACTTTACATCAAGCCTGTCTAGACACTTGGCATAATCCAAACCCAAGCCCACCACTATCTGGGCTTGAGTGGGCAGTTCCACATCACCAAGGTGAGTGCCACAGTGTCCAAGGAACTACGCGCTGGCATGAAGCGCCAAGGACTCCTGCGATTACTACCGGGGGCGGAATAATTTGAGGGGATGTTTTATGGGGGAGGCCAAAATTAGAGGGGGCAATTTTTGGTACTACTCCTTAGAAATGAAGGGGGAAATTGGTATAAGGTCCCTTGCTGTTGTTTCCTAGTGGATGGTTGTTTCTGGATGGGCTCCGGATGGTTGGTGGCATTTCCTGGTGGGTTCTGGATGGTTGTTGTTACTTATTGATGGGTTCTGCATGATCACTGCTATTTCCGGATGAGCTTTGGATGGTTGCTGTTATTTCCTGATGGGCTCTGGATGGTTCCCTGGTGGCCCTCGTGGGTTCCATCAGTCATGTGGCCCTCCGCTGTGAACGTTCGTCAGTCTTGGGTGCCTACGGAGAACACAATGTCACTTGACACTGCGTCTTATCACTATGGTGCTCACACTGCATGCAGCAGGCACAAAATCAATTACACAGGCAGCCCGTCTGGTGCACACATTTTAGCACACAGCACCCTCAAAATTGAAGGAAATATTTGTTAGGAGGGAGTGCTTCCAAACTTGTCCACACCAATTTTCTCACCTTGTAAATAATTCCACCCCTGGTACGAGGCGTCCTTGAGCCTCATCCCCGCCGGCAGCCGACCGGCCCGAATTGCACCATCCGTCCTCGCTGCAACGATGCCCCTTGGGCTCAACTACCTCATGGGCCAAAAACGTTCCCTCTTGACACCGACAGTCTTGACTTGATAGCCCCCGGCTCCCTCAAACTGACCAACACTAATTCCTTCCTGACCCGGTCCCCTCAATAATACCACTCTGTAATGTGTGCCGTTGAGGACTTCGACTTCAGCTGACTCCGAACACTTCTCTGTACTGCAGCTCAACAGGGCCATCACTCTGCCCATCCATACTGCCACTCATCACCTCAGCGAGAAACTGTCAACGGTATACTGCTGCTGCACACCGTCAACCGACGGTACCAGGAGGGGCTTTAATTTAAGAGGTTTTTTTTTCGGATGACCAAAATTAAAGGGGTAAAAATTTGGTATTGCTCCTTAGAAATGAAGGAAAAATTTGGTATGCGGCCCCTTGCTGCTACTTCCTAGTGGATGTTCATTGTGGATTCCGGCTGGGCTCTGGATGGTTGCTGTTATTTCCTGGTGGGCTCTGGATGGTTACTGATATTTCCTGGTAGGCTTTGGATGGTTGCTGTTATTTCCTGGTGGGCTCTGGATGGTTACTGATATTTCCTGGTGGGCTCTGGATGGTTGCTGTTATTTCCTGGTGGGCTCTGGATGGTTGCTGGTAATTCCTGTGTGGATGGCACGAAGACTGCACGACACAGAAATGCTCAATGGTATGGAATCACCACAGGGTTGCTGAATCCTTAAAATTGAAGGAAATATTTGGTACGAGGGAGGCCTTCGAAATTTGTCCAAACAACTTTTCCCCGCGCCCAAATTTTGCCCCTCCTGGTATGGGGTCAGTCTATACTGTCATCTGTACTGCCACTCCAGCTCTATACCATCACAGTGACAGGATAGGGTGACAGTATAGAGGGACGGTGTAGAGTAATGGTAAAGAATGGCGGAAAAGAGCGACGGGAGAAAATGACGGTGTAGAGTGGCAATCCAGCAGGATAGCATAGAGCGACAGTGTAGAGTGATGGTGGAGAGTGAGGGTGTAGAATGGTAGGAAACAGTGGAGGAGCTAGGACAAGAGGGAGGGGGGAGGGGGAAGACAAGAGAGAACAGATAGCCGAGCAGGCATGGGACAACGAAACTATATCACATGTGAGAACGTCATACTGAGACACGTCACACATGAGGGTATCCCACATAGACACACCAGATGCAAAGTGTTCTTCTGAGATACATCAGACATGGTTGGGTCCTACTGAGAGGAATCAGATGCGGGTGGGTCCTACTGAGCCACATATTCTTAGGCGGCCGAAAGTACTACACTTTTGTACCAGAGTGCCGGCCGTTTTGGACTAGGTAGTTAGTGGGGCAAATTCGAGCACTAAGCTTTTTGCGAAAATGCATGTTTTTGCACCAAAAAAGCCTGTGGTAATTTGGGCGAATTGCGCACATTTTCCTTGAAGAGGCCTAATTTCAGGGGATTTTGTGTTCAATACCCTTGTTTTTGTGGTTTGCCTTTTGCAAATTTTTTTCATCATGTTTTTTTCGTGGTTTTTTCAATTTGTCTAGCTGGGTTGTGGGTAAATCATCTCCTTTTCCCACTTCCCCCAGGTTAGGGTTAGGCCTCGCAATACAAAATACAAACCAGGGTAACTGACTTGAATTACCTACATTTTGACTGGGAATGTGAGGCCTTGCATTCCAAAGTGGGTAATCAAGCCAATTTACCTTATTTTTGAGATGACAGGTCTACAAACACCAGCAACGACCCTGATCTTCACAATCCACAGCACATATCCAAAAGGAAATTTTGGACCTTCTCACGCCGTATTGCGAGGCCTTGCAATCAAAAATGTGCCGATAAATGTCATGTTGAATTGCAAGGCCTCGCATTCCTCGATACTGAGGTCACTTTTTTTTTGCCATAATGCCTTCAGTAATGAAAAACAAGGGTTTTTTCACTGATTTACCCATCCCAAAATTTGTTGACGAAAAAAACAGGGTAATTTGCCCATTTTACCCAGCATGTCTTACTCCATTTTTTTTCCAGGCCCTTGGTACAAAGGTGTACCACTTTCAGCCGCCTAAGATATCAGGTGTGGTTGGCTTCTATTGAGCCACATATCAGATGTGGGTGGGTCCTACCGATTGTCACCCTCTGCCCAACGCTTCCCTGTTCCATGTTCAGGGCGGTCTTGCAGGACCCGGTGTCTTCCTGTTACGTGACCCTAACCTGGTTTTTTCGTGTTACGTTGCTCAAAAGCGTCACCTCTAGGGACTGCCTTATGCCCTTCCAAATGCCGGCAGTCATTCTCCCAACTGCCGTCAGCTCAGCTGCTGCGGCTGTCAGTTACCTTACAACCGCCAGGTTCAGGATGCAGAAGGACTTTTGTTCTATTGTTAAAAACCACCCTGTCCCTGCTTCTCCCCCGCTCCCTATCCCCTGTTTCACTGTCCCTGGTGCATTTTCTGCCCGTGTCCCCTGTGGGATCGTCCCATGCTCCGCAGCATCGATGGCTGACAAGCACCTGGACAGTCCCAAGAAGCTTTCCAAAACCGGTTGCCAGTTGCAGCGTCACCAGCGGATTGCCAGTGGTGATGAGGTTGTTCTCATCGTCCAACACTCGGATCTCGAACACAAGGGTCGCCCCGATTGGCACACCCCCACTGGGCGCAACCGTGATTGCAAGCTGCGTGGCCTTCATCTCCAACGGGCACTCATCCAGGGCCGCCCCGCCAGAGGCTGGGATGCCGGGCGATGGTGCAAGACCGGGGGCGGTGGCTGTCAGCAGCACGTCCTCGGGATTGATGTCCTGAAAGAAGAGGAAGGGGAGGCTGGGATGCATGTTTCAGCGAGCGAGCGAGTGGGTGGGCGGGTGCGTGACTCAGTGTGTGTGTGAGTGGGTAGGTGGGTGGGAGGGCCACTAGGTCAGTGGGGGATGGGGGATTGGTGCACTACATCCCCGCCTCAGGAGGTCAAGTCCCGACTGTTCCGCACTATCTTGGGGCCAGAGGGAGAGCTGAGCAGGGTGACCGGGCCAGGGGAGCGGGAAAGGGGAAGGCTAGGGCGGGAAGAAAATTGCTTTGTGGGGGGGATGGCACGGAAGCCCATTTGCCCAACCCCCCCCCCCCTCCCCCTCCTTGGTCGCTGTGCCGGGAGGGGGGTTTGGGCTGGCGCTGCCCTACCTGCCGTGACGGGGGGGGGGGGGCGACCCCAACATACATGGCTCAAAATGATCCCCACGTTGCACTGATCATTTTGACTACACATATGTGGGGGAAAATTTTTTCGCGAAAAAAATTTTCCGGGCCAAAATTTGTGTTCCGGCGCCTTTGGTGGCAACATCCATCCTTACACAAAACAAAGGGCCCGGCACGGAAGCCCATTTCTGGAACCCCCCCCCCCCTCCTTCGCCGGGCGCCCATGCCATCCCCCCCCCCCCCCCCCCCGCAAAGGAATTTTCGGGTCGCCTAGGTTTGGGGGGTGGGGGGACTGTGATGGATGAGTTCCACCAGACTGCTGCGTGGCCACATAAATGAGCCAAACCATGGTTCCTCTAGCTGGTCTTTAAATATAGGGAATGCTTCCTGCTGCCGTAGGTCAGAGTAATTAGCTTCAGTGTACATTGTCCAAGAAATTTGCACCAGAACAAAAAAGTTCTGTGCACGTTGATCTGTTGACACCATCGCTCACTACAAAGGAGAGACTACGGCCCCGGCTCAACGTGCAAAGCATGGTAGGGAATCCCATCCTTGAACTATGGTTAAGGAGGAGGGACCCCTCGGTCACAAGTAGCAGAGCCCCAATGCTACTCCTTCCCCCATACCCCTTGAATTAGGCAACTTGTATGACTGTATGTGTGCCCTCCGCCATGCCATGGTTGTGTGTAAATATGTATGTGTGTATGGGTGTGTCGTGCGGCACTATGTGGTTGTGTTGCAAGCACATCGAAACAACAAACAGTACCCAATTTTTGCGATGTTTGGTTTCATTGAGAGGTTCATGAAGTAGCACAACACGCTTTATTGAAAGTTTTTTTCCCAAAGGATCATTGCGTGCACTCTCGGATGCGCAATTTGCCCGACAAAGTATGTCCAATCACCCCACCATAGCACAACATCAGTCCCACCATCACACTTTGTTGCCTGATCCCCTACATCATGGGGTGCCCAATCGTATGATGTAGGTGTTTCGAGTCGTTTTGCGTTTCGAAGGTTGGTCGGAGGGTGCCCACCCCTATGACATTCGTTTCAATTCGTTTCGCATTTCACTTGTGCAAAAGACTACTTGCGGGTGAGCAGTCGGGTTCGGGCAACAAAGGGTTCGCAAAGCATGAGTTCAAGCTTGACCCCGAGTCGGAATTGAAGTCGGAGTTGGAGTTAGAGTTAGAGTGTGAATCCAAGCTGAGTGGGAGTCATAGTCAGAGTCGAAGTCGGATGTGGACAAGTTGTTGTCACTGGTACAAGATTTCGTCCCAAACACCCCCTTTGGGATATGGCCCCATGGACCCTATGGCTAGTACTTGACGTTGCGCTTATTGATGAATTGTTGGATGTGAACCACAGCTTGGACCATCCAATGGAGTCTTGGGATGCGCTCCTCAGCGTTCTTACCCAAGTTCATGCACGGGTCGCCGCACACAGCCCGGGTGTCCAATCGGGCAAACAAATGTGCTCTCAATGGCCCCGAATGAAGAAGTACCCATTGTTGTACTTGGCTTGATCCTTGTTCTTTGGCTTCGGCCATGGTGTAATACCATGCTTTCTTCTGGGGAAACCCCCTTCTTGAGATCTTTGAGCTAGGGCCAAGTTCTAGCACGGTCTCCATGTCACTTTGCACGCCGCCAGCAAGCCCACTAGCCCAACGATATTGACCCAACTAGCAAATCAACAGCAACAGCTTGTAGACCTCATCCTCATACTTGGAATGGAATGGCACGCCGTTGATGGTGCCACCGGTGGACCCAACAGGGAAGCCGTCCCCAATGGGTGTCACAAGGTAGGGGAAGAGGGGTGAGTGGTTGTGCTTGTTCATCCTTCCCTCGAAGTCTAACTCATTCGAGTGATGCAAGAAGTAGTCAAGGCTAACCCCAAAACTCTTCCCACACAATGCGATCACATCCATCAACATGGGTCTGCCACTTGGCATCGAAAGCGGGGTTGTGCTCATGATGTAGAGGAACAAAAAAAAAAGGCTTTCCGCTCCTCAAACAGGCTTCCCTTGTGCCTGTACTTGAAGTATAGCTCCTTGGCGGTGTAGGCACCCATGCCAATTCGGGCAACTTGCTGGCACTGTGGCGTAATACCGCACAGCGTCGCCCAATCCTCAACACCCTTCTTGTACTCCTCTACCCCTTGCAATTGCTTCAATGGATGCATTGTGTGGCCCCCAATGGTGTCCATGGCATCTTGAGGGGCTGAAAGGTTGTTGTAAATGATGCCTATTGTCCTCGGCCCCACTTGAATCTTTCTTGGCGCGTTTTAATTTGCTCCATGCTTTGTCCACATCCTTCTTCTTCTCCTTTGCCTTCTCCTTGTCCTTTGCCTTCATCTTCTCCTTTGCCTTCTCCTTCTTGTTTGTGTTCTTCTTCTTGTACACTTGGGCGGGTTTATGGTTCATCCTTGAGGCCTGGGTACCAAGTTCAATTCCTTGGTTGGATGGACAGTACATTGCATGGGCAGGGTCGTTTCCATTTTCCTTTTGCTCCAAAAATGTGTGTCCTTCACGAAGGAGGACGGGATATGGGAGTGCTAATCCTATGGTGAGCCTCCCGGAATACAGGCGGAATAGTGGTGCATACACACACGCCTGTTTTACATACCGGATACCCCCATACACCACTTCTCCTCCTGTTCTAGTGTTGCATTCTCCTTTTGGGGCCTCTTTCCTTCACAAATTGTGCACTTGTTGTCCATACCCAATACCCGAGATGGTACTGGTCAAGTAGTCTCTTCTGATTTTGGCCCCGCGGTTGTCATCAGAGACCCCTGAGTTTGGAGGGGTTATTTTGCACACATGTGGGCCCCGGAGAGGGCAGGGGTTAAGTAGCCACTTGTGATTTTGTCCCCTTGCTTGGCGTTGGGGACCCCAAGACGGCAAGGGTTACGTAGCCATCTTGCCCACACATGGGCCCCTCGAACGCCAATGGTCACATTGCTCGTGCTTCGAGCTAGGTGCAACAAATTCGTGACGAGTGACGTCAAAGGCAGGGAGAATGAGAATCACAACAAGAGCAATAAGCGCGTCAGCCTTCTGGGGTATGACAAGACGCCCACTCCTCTTCGTGCAATGCTCAAAGAGCTTCATCGACCCACGTAGACTAGATACCACAAGCCCCTTCATCAAGGATAGGGACAAAGTACGGTTTTTGTAACGACGGAAATTACGAAAAAAATATTACGGCAAACTATGCTGAAAACTACATCTCCCAGGTTTATGCAACCAAAAGGGTTGTCACGGCTCTCAGCCTCACCGGGTTGGTCATGTTGTCCCATGCGTTGTCCAATGGGGCCCTGCCTTTCTGTATATTTTTCAAGTTTGTTCAAGGTTTGTTTGTTTTTTGTGATTTTCTCATCATGGTTTGTACTTATCGGCAATGGTCGAGATTTGCACATGGCGCTGCCCATGGCTCATTATGGCGGATGGCGGGTCCCTAAAGTTAAGTATGGCGGGACCTTGGGCAGCAACGGCTTAGCCTAGAGTTGCTTCTCGACATTCCCATTCACACGTAGGCCAACTAAACATCATGGAAGTTTGAGACCAGTCACAACATGGTTCAGATCATCCAATAAGCTGGCCAGGCTGAATGATCTTTCCAAATTGGCACTTGTTGCCAGCATTGTCAATAAAGCCACGACCAACACACCAAGGGCACCACGGTGTTGTTGCCAAAATTCTATTGGGTCTTCATATCATAATTGATGGCATCAATGATCACTTTGTAATTGGTCGTTTGCGGCCGAACTATGTGCCGGCTTATCCATTGCAGCATGGGATGTAAATGATGTACGCTTGTGTGCCCGGAATTCGGTTTGGGAGACAAGGTGACCTTCTGTTGGTGCTTCTCAAAGTTTGTATGTGAGATCGCAAAATTGGGATGGGTGTGTTGAATGGGTACTGTGTGGATCCCCCACACATACCCAAAGCTTGCACTGAGCGTGCACCGTGGCAAGAGCACCCTCTCTGCCACCCACCAGCAGCACTTGGCTGGTTGTGGTGCCACTGGGAGCGTGTGTACGAATGCGCAGGAGACTGCGTTAGTGTGTCGGGTGCAAATGAGGTACTCGACAACGGGTCCATCACATGCACCCTTAGGCACGTGGGGTGCGAGGCGGCACCCCCAGTGTGTGATCAGGGGCCGCTAGTTCTACATGAGCCATCCTCGCAGTGTGGCAGCATGAGGGCCCACAGCTCTGGGAGAGAAAGGAGCATGCACTGTGGCAGCACAGGGGCCCAGTGCCTCGGGATAGCCACTACACCATACCATGCCTTTGTACACCATGCTGTTGTCTTGTCTGTTGTGCACAAGGACAGGACAGGTTCACCTGTTGTACTAGTCTGCTTGTGGTGAGCGAGCTGACTGACGGGCTATAAGCTAATTGACGGTGGTTTGGAGCCAACCGACGGCGGCCGTAATGCCTGCGGACGTCTGGTATAACGCCAACCGACGTTGGTCATGGAAGCTTCTTGATGCCCAACCCAAAGAGGAGGTCAAGGGGAAGAGGAGGTAACACGCTAGACAGAGTGTAGAAGGAATAGGGCAAAGATGGGGAGGAGACCTCAGGGATGGTGACGTCCTCGAACTGCACAACGCCGTCGAACGGCCAGACGGTGGTCGTGCCGGATAGTGGCACCGGCTTCTTGTCCTTCGTGACTGCCTTCAGCGTGACAGGCACAGACGCGTCGGCCACAACTTCGCCCGTCTTGCTGCGGATCTCGCCGTTCACAACGAAGGGTTTGCCCGCCTCCACCGGCGCATTGAGCGGCAGCAGCACGACATCCGTGGGGAGGGCATCACAGTTCTGCTGCTGTTTGCAGACCAGGGTCAGGTAACAGGGAGGGCAGGGGCATAAAGTGTGCAGGAGGGCGGTTGGGAGGGCGTGGCCTTGGTGGCTCATCACCCCCGCCCCCTGACAATGTAGGTGTGTGAAGGGTCCCATGCACCCTGCATACTGCCCCCCAGGCATACGTCCTCAATCGCAGGTTTGGGGGTTCAACACAGACCTGGGGACACTGGGGCATTTCAGTGCAGTTCTGGACCCCAACAACAGTGGTGGGGGCGGTCCCAAGGATGTTTAGAAGGGGGGGGGGGGGGTTCGCCACAAAGGCTCAGTGAGCGTTCCGTTACTTCGAGGTGCATGGACAGGAAAAAATTTGCCTCGAGTCCAACATTGTTTTGCTGCTGGTTTCGTGCTGGGGAGTGGGGTTGCCATAAACACTGAGTGAGCATGCCTGTTGGGGAGCGGGGAGGGGGAGGGGCTCTGGCCTAAACCCCCCGCCTCCTCCTATAGTTGTCAGCCCACAGGGCTGGAAAATTGGATTTGCAGTACTCACACTCAAAATCATCTGACGACCAACAAGCATCAGCGCAACAAAGATCATGCCTCCCTGAGGTGAATGTGCAGCGCCAACAGGTATTCAGTGCCCGAATTATTTCTTACCTGTTAGAAGAGGAGCAGGGGGGGGGGGGGTCGGATTTTTTGGGTTGCTCGTTGATCTTATTTGAACACCCCATTCAATTTGGAGCATTTTGACGGCAGCCCCTGCTCGCCCTGAACAAGCCTCTGTGACCCACAAGAATCCCAAATCACGGGGGGGGGGGGGGGGATGAGTTGAGTTCAGTTCCGGACCCCCATCCCGCGGCGTGACTGGTCTTTGGGGCATTCTTGAAACCCCCATTTCATCCCAAGCAGTTGGAATATACACAAGTCAGGGGGGTAACATCCCATCCCCGATTCACCATCCGCCACACCTTCATCAACTCGATTACCCCACAGGCCTTTGCCACAACAGTGGAGGCTGTTGGATACCTGACACCTGTGCAGCTGTTGGATGCCTGACACGTGATCCCCTCCATTGGCAACACTGGTGCTCCCTGCTGACGTAGGTCTGGGGGGTCTGGAGGGGGGGGGGGGGGGGGGCTCCGGCACTTCTGCCCCTTGGCGTCCCCTCTGTGGGATGCGGATGTTGAATGCAAACCATCACCCTTCAAGGCACAGGCTGCAAAGCAACAACAGTCAGAACAAAAAGCTCTTCAGTGACAATGCCATAGGCGCCCTTTGCTGTGATAGACCTGGGCGCCCCCTCCCACGCCGGCGCTAGCCATGCTCGACACAAAGTCTTTCCCATGAAGATGACCTTTGGAGGGTGCTTCCCACCACATCTGATGCGCGAAATGTAACACAGGGCCAGTGGGTTCCGTGTCACAATGTGGCGGGGGGGGGGGGGGGCTTCGTGGGGAAGACCCTGGGGTCCTGAGGTTTTGCGGGACCCTTTTCTTGGTGGAGAAAACTTGAGGGTAAAAATTGACGGACAATCCCTGGTACAAGCACCAAACGCATCCCATAATACACTATTGCAGAAATGGGGGTTCCAAGCCGGTTTCGAAGATCTGTGAAGGCAAAAAGGAAGGTACACTGGTACTGGTACTGGTACTGGTACAGGGCGTCCGGAGGGGGGGGGGTCAATTCTGTTTCTGGTTTGGGGGGCATTCTTGAATTTC
This sequence comes from Eutreptiella sp. 'Long Island Sound 2002', assembly GCA_964036045.1. NCBI lineage: Eukaryota > Euglenozoa > Euglenophyceae > Eutreptiales > Eutreptiaceae > Eutreptiella > Eutreptiella sp. 'Long Island Sound 2002'. Next base: position 55,142,589 of record OZ038378.1, on the reverse strand, counting down.
CCATTTCAATCTGAACATGTTGAAGATACACAAGTGGGGGGCGGGGATAAAAGCATCGGATGTCCTCCTTAGTCGTGTGCCGAAGGGGGCGAGCATCGAGACTCACGCGTCCGCCAACCGTTTGAAAAAGCCGCATTGCAGGCCCATTGGCAGCACTGCTGCTCCTCTTTGGCATAGTTTTGGGGGTCTGGAGGGAGTAGGGACAGGGAAAAGGGGGGGGGGGGGGGGCGAACCTTTTTGCGCGACTGCAATCCCCCCCCCCGTTGCATACATGAGCCAAAGTTAGCAGCAACGGCTGAGAATTGCTACCGTGATCCGCAAAGCGTGGCTTGGCCCAGTCACTTCATTAGGGGGGGGGGGGGGTTAAGGGGGGGATGGATCCCCGCCCCCCCCCCCGTGGTTTGCTGCGAAAGGGAACCTCAAGGGGGGGGGGGTGATTAATGAGACGGGAGGAGGGTGGATGAAGTGCATACCGCCGCATTGCCCAGGAAGCTGCCCCCAGCGTCCTTCAGGGACAGTGCCCCAGCGCTCTCGGTCGGGGCGCTGGAGACACGGATGGGCTGTTCCAGCGTCGCGGGCTCCAGCCCGTCCGAGACCGCCTTCACTGCAAATGGCTCAGTCCCGTCGTACGTCACCCATGAGAAGCAGGCAACGCCGCCCTTGGCCGGGGCGCTCAGGGTGCCCCCGAGAGTACCATCCCCAGCGGCCAACTTGAGCTCGACCATTGGCTTGCCATCGGTCACCAGGTTGCCGTCGTCGTCCACTACCTGAACATGGAGAGAGGGACGGACAGAGGGACAAAGCGACGAAAGGATGAAGGGCGTGGATGGGAACCTGTTTGCAGGTGGCTACCTGTCCACCCCAGAATGTTGACGGCCACAGACACGGTACCAGCCTCATGACCCTACCAATACCAGACCATACCCCCCCCTCCATACCAAGCCGCCATCCTCCCCTCCAGAACACAAACCCCCAGCAGTCTGCAGGCACAACACTCCTGGCTTCACTGTGCGCTGGGCCATCTCGTTAACATTGTTGTTGGCACAGTTGACATCCACCCCTCCACCCCCCCCCCCGGCAGAAATAATGCCTCATACACAGCCCGTTGTTCAGGGGCACCCGGCTTATGTGCCTGTGTGCAGCAAGTTCCCTAGGCTCAAGGTGTTCGTCAAGGTGGATTGGGGGCAGACTTCCCCTTAAGGGGCGGCGGGGGGGGGGTTGCCATAAAGGCCAGGGGGTGGGGGTGGAGGTGGGGGGGGGGGGGAGACCACGAAGACAGGGCGGGCACGTGTTGATTTTCGTCCAAGGCTCCAAAGGTGGGACAGAGGGAAAGGGGGGGGGCTGAGTAGTAGGGGGATGGCATGGGGACCAAGGCACGCAGGAGGCGGGGGGCTGCCATAAAGGGGCAGTAAGTGTGCCAGTTGGTACTTCCGGGTGTGTACACTGGTTTGAGTTTTGAAAAATAGATGTCTGCATTGCCTTTTCCAAGCGACTGGGGAAATGTATGTTCGGTAGGTGAGAGTGGTACAGTCGTCCCTCGGCTCACAGGTCCACTTTGGCGTCCCTCCAATGCCTGCAAACTTCAGACAGACCCTCAATATTGTACGCGATCACGTTTGGCTTTTATGTACGTGGACATATATCAAGGGAGAGCTGGGAGGGGGGGATGGAACGGAGGGCGGGTTTAGGTCAGGTCATTGCTTCGTGACCTAGGGGAGGGGGGGCTTATTTTGGGCCTTGGCCAGGGCTGAGCCACCCACCTGCCCGCCTGCCCACCCGCCCGCCTATCCACCCCCCCCCTGCACCCTACACCCACAGTCACATGCAAGCACTTGATTGAGAAACCCCCATTTGGCTGTAGTTCGGAGGAAGGAAGGACACCACGTCGTTCGGGTACCTGCTGTCCTGTATGCCCCAGAATGATTGTTGGCAATGCTCATGAAGTGCATCACTGAGAGAGCTCCCCATCAGCAGAGGAGGATGAGCTGGAAGACTCACTGTCCTTTCTTCCTGACTACCAATCTCAGAACCCTTCGCAAACCCAAGACCCAAAAAAAGCGCCCTCCCCCCCCCCCCTGGGGCCCAAAATGCCAGAATTTGGGGCCAACCCACCCACCAATCCGTACCCACCCTCGCCCCACCCCCCTGGGGGTAGGGTATTTTGTCTACTAAGCAATATGGCCTGGTTTGGGTTTGGGTTTGGTGAGAGCCTGTCGCCGTCGGCTACCTGGCCTGGCCCAGATCCCCGTGCAGGGGCTTCATACCGGATGCAGTGCCATTTTCTTTGCTTGCGATCGCCTGCGCCTACTCTCCGAAGCTGCGTACCTGTCGGTGCGTCTAAGGGCTCCAAGCATGCGCCGAACAAGCTTTTCCAACCCAAACTCACAACCCAACCCAACCCCCTGTGTTTCTGGAGGCTTTGAACATCGAGGCCCCTCTCTGTGACCTTTTGGCTTTGCTCCCTCAGGGCGCGGTGCGTGTTGCTGTGCGCGAAATACGAGAGGTTGATGCCAGCCAAAAAACGTGGGTCCCAACTGCCGTAAGGTTGGCTCACAATCGCTGTTGGTGATACCGCAAAGCAGGCACAGCTGACAGATGACTACTACCTGTCCTGCCGGCAACCTCATGTGCGAGGAAGGGGGAGGCAAGGGAGGCGCCGGGATGAAGGGGGAGCGCCAGAGTAGGGCAACAGGCGAGGGAGGCAGTGAGCACAGCCAGCGGAACGTGGACCTTGACTTCGAACAGCATGGCCCCTCCCGCGGGGACAGCCCCGGCCGGAGCATTGCTGATGACCAATTTCTTGGGGACCAGCTGCAGAGGGCAGCTGCCGTTGCCCTCGCCGCCGGACAGCGGCACGGCCGGCGATGGGGCCAGGCCCGGCGCAGTGGCGGTCAGCAGCACCCCCTCCGGTTGCATGCCCTCCGGCAGCACGAGCGCCTCGAAGTGGGCCATCCCGTCGAAGGGGTTCGCCTTCATTGTCCCCTGGAGCTCTGCTGCGGAGCCCCCGGGTGTCACGGCCCGCAGAGTCACCGGCACCGTTGCTTCCGGCACGACCTTGCCGTCGGCGTTTCGCAGCTCCACGTCCACCGAGAACGGCTTCCCCGGCTCCACCGACCTGTCGAGGGGCAGGACCCGCACCGCCACCGCAGACGCGGCAGCGTTGTGGGTCCCCAGGCCGGGCCGCGTGCTCTGGAATTTCTGACTGCGCCCGCCGGGGCTGCCCCGGCCGCTGCCAGTGCGACGCCCCGACTTCGGGCTGATGCCGTCGGCCCGGCTGCCACCGCGGCTGCCGCCCTGGCTGCCTTCGCGAGTCCTGGCCGCGCTGCCGTCGCGACTGCCCACCTGGTTGCGGATCCCTGGCGGCAACGGCCGCCCCCCCCTCGAGCTGTTCTTGCTGCTTGGTGGCTTGGGCGCGCGCGACGCACCGGTGGCTGCGCTCTCGGGGAGCGGGACGTCGCAGGGCGACGCAGGCAGTGGCACGTCGCTGGGCGTTGGCGGGAGCCGGACTCTGCTGGGGCTGGGGGGCTCGCTGCCCGGGAGCGGCACCTCGTGTGGCGTTGGGGGCAGCGGGATGCGGCTCGGGGTTTCGGGCTCAGACGACGCGAAGCCGCTGTAGAGCCCCCCTGACCCGGGGGACAGCGGCGGAGGGAGTTTGCTGGGGCTCACGGGCCGGATGGCGTTGGGGAGGACGGCGGGGGTTAGGCCGGTTGAGGCCGCCGCCACCGTGAAGGAGTCCGTGCCCTTGTACGTCACGTCGGGGAACACCGCGATACCGTTCACGGCCGGGGCGCGGACGGTACCGCCGAGGGTCCCTTTGCCACTCGCCAATTCAAGCTCGACAATGGGGCTGCCGTTCGTGACGAGGTTGCCGTCATCGTCCAGGACCCTGACCTACAATTATGCCGGGTTGTAACGGGTTGCGGGAGGGTTGTGGGACGTGTGCGCATCCCTCCTCAACCTCGACGACCTCTCAGGGACGCGCCGCAGATTGCATTTGGCCCCCAAAACTTGCACATGATGGGCTTCATCTGGTGTTTTTGGTGCGCTGCATTTGCACGGCGGGGGGAGGGGGGGGGGGGGATATTGGGAGTAGAGCCACAGCGTGGGTGCTGTCATGCATTTGTCCGAGTTTTGTGGAGGGAGCTCCCGGCAGCTTGTCGGCATGGAAGCATCAACGCAGAGGACTACCCCAACCCTTGCGCAAGCACAGCCCATGTCAGTTCACAGCCACATGGTGTGCACGGTCCCCAGGGAGCCAAACAGGAATAACAGATTTGCATTTCCTGGGTCCGGCTTTGCCACTTGGGAGGCCTTCGTTGTTCCACCAACGGTCGCCATGTCCCTCTGGATGCATTGCACAAGGTTTTCTTTGATTGAAGGTCAAAAGGGTGAGTTCGGAATTCCAACCACAGCCACCACTGCACAGAGCCAAACACGCATGAAAAGTCTGTATACATGTGTGCCTTCTTGCTGACAGACCCTTCAGGGTGGATCATTACGCCAAGTCTAGCCGCCAGTTGACAGCAACTACAGAGGCAGGCCATTCTGCATGTTGTGTGTGGGGGGGGGGGGGGGGCAATGTCGAGCTTCACTGAAATCGTGCATCCATGCGCGTGGGATACCGTGCAAACTTTTAAATTTTGTGAAACCGGCATTTTTGCAAAGGACCCCCCCTCAAAATAAAATTTTTTGCGATTTTTTTTGGTTTTGCGACCAAAAATTTGAATGGCGGGCGAGATATTTATTTTTTTTGCGATTGTTTTTTCAATTTGCGTTCACGAACAAAACCAATGCACCCAATGCAAATTTCCATGCATACAAATGACACATTGTAGGCCCACACATGAACAATTCCCCATTATGAAGGATTGAATGAAATCAGATCTCCACATTGAGACTCCCTGGCGGACGCCCAGGACGACGGCCAATGGCCGGCTCCTCCGGAACGACCTGTAGAGCTGCACCCAACGCTGTTGTGACGAGCTCACGACAAAAATCATAACTGGCTAGTTGCTCAGCAGTTGCAACATAGCGGTGCACTGCAGTTTCATGTGGGATGACAGAGAAATAATGTTGTAGCGTGAACATGGTAGAAATGGTGCTGTACACAAGGAAGGAAAGCACACAAAGCAGGGCGGGGGGGGGTTACTTACAACACGAAATACCTCTCATGTGATGTGTGGAATTAATTTAATTTTTGCGATTATTTCGAATTTTGCGTTGTATTTTTCGATTGTACGGCTACAATCAATTTTTTTTTGCAATTAATGCTAGATTGCGTGGGACTAACTTTGTACGCACGACCTACTCAGAATTAGTTAGGTTCAGCTTTCTTGAAGTTTGCTCGGTACTTTGGCCAGTGTAGGCTCACCCACGATGGTGATCGTGAAAACCGTAAGTTGGGTACAAAAAAAAGTCGTCTACTCATGTAAATTTTTTGCGGTAGATGCGTGCAGCTTTTTTTTCGCGGTAAGTCATGTGAATTATAAAAATAAAATCAATTCTTTTTGCGGTAAGGGCGTGTAATTTCTTTGTCGGTGGGTCGTGTAAATTATAAAAAAAAATGAAAAATTGAAAGAAATGCTTGAAGTGTATCGAGTGGATATGCACGTATCCATTGGAGTGCTTGAAGGCGACACAAAGCGTGGATTGTGAGTCCCTAACCACAACCCAAGGGGCCACGCAACAAAGCGTGGATTACGAGTCCCTAACCCCAACTCAAGGGGCCACGCAACAAAGCGTGGATGGCGTCCCTCACCCTAAATTAAGGGGCCATGCAACAAAGCGTGGATTGAAAGTCCCTAACCCCAACTCAAGGGGCCACAAAACAAAGCATGGATTGCGAGTCCCTAACCCCAACTCAAGGGGCTGCACAAGAAAGCGTGGATTAAGAGTCCCTAACCCCAACTCAATGGGGCAGGCAACAAAGCACAAATTGAGAGTCCCTAACCGCAACTCAAGGGGCCACGCAACAAAGTGTGGATTGAGAGTCCCTAACCCCAACTCAAAGGGCCACGCAACAAAGTGTGGATGGCGAGTCCGTCACCCCAACTCAAGGGGCCACACAACAAAGTGTGGATTGAGAGTCCCTAACCCCAACTAAAGGTGCCATGCAGCAAAGCGTGGATTGCGAGTCCCTAACCCCAACTCAAGGGGCCACGCAACAAAGCGCGGATTGCAAGTCCCCAACCCCAACTCAAGGGGCTGCACAAGAAAGCGTGGATTGAGAATCCCTAACCCCAACTCAAGGGGCCACGCAACAAAGCGTGGATTACGAGTCCCTAACCCCAACTCAAGGGGCCACACAACAAAGCGTGGATGGCGTCACTAACCCTAACTCAAGGGGCCATGCAACAAAGAGTGGATTGAGAGTCCCTAACCCCAACTCAATGGGCCACACAACAAAGCGTGGATTGGAAGTCCCTAACCCAAACTCAAGGGATCACGCAACAAGGCGTGGATTGCGGGTCCCTAACCCCAACTCAAGGGGCCAAACAACAAAGCGTGGATTGCGAGTCCCTAACCACAACTAAAGGGGCCACGCAACAAATCGTGGATTGCGAGTCCCTGACCCGAACTCAATGGGCTGCACAAGAAAGCGCGGATTAAGAGTCCCTAACCCCAACTCAAGGGGCACGCAACAAAGCACAGATTGAGAGTCCCTAACCCCAACTCAAGGGACCACACAACAAAGCGTGGATTGCGAGTGCCTAACCCCAAGTCAACGGGCCACGCAACAAAGCGTGGATTGAGAGTCCCTAACCACAACAAAAAGGGCCACACATCAAAGCGTGGATTGCGGGTCCCTAACCCCAACTCAAGGGGCCACGCAACAAAGTGTGGATTATGAGTCCCGAACCACAACTCAAGGGGCCACACAACGAAGCGTGGATTGCGAGTCCCTATCCACAACTCAAAAGACCATGCAACAAAACGTGGATTGAGACACCCTAACCCCAACTCAAGGGGCCACGCAACAAAGCGTGGATTGAGAATCCCTGACCCCAACTCAAGGGGCCACACAACAAAGCGTGGATTGTGAGTCCCTAATCCCAACTTAAAGAGCCAGGCAACAAAACCTGGATTGAGAGTCCTTAACCCCAACTCAAGAGCCCACACAAGAAAGTGTAGATTGCGAGTCCCTAACCCCAACCGAAGGGGCCACACAACAAAGCGTGGATTGAAAGTCCCTAACCCCAACTCAAGGGGCCACGCAACAAAGCGTGGATTGAGGGTACCTTACCCCAACTCAAGGGGCCACGCAAAAAAGCGTGGATTGAGAGTGCCTAACCACAACTCAAAAGACCATGCAGCAAAGCGTGCCTTGAGAGTCCCTAACCCCAACTCAAGGGGCCACGCAACAAAGCGTGGATTACGAGTCCCTAACCCCAACTCAAGGGGCCACACAACAAAGCGTGGATGGCGTCACTAACCCTAACTCAAGGGGCCATGCAACAAAGGGTGGATTGAGAGTCCCTAACCCCAACTCAAAGGGACACACAACAAAGCGTGGTTTGCGAGTCCCTAACCCCAACTCAAGGGGCCACGCAACAAAGCGTGGATTGCGGGTCCCTAACCCCAACTCAAGGGGCCAGGCAACAAAGTGTGGATTATGAGTCCCGAACCACAACTCAAGGGGCCACACAACGAAGCGTGGATTGCGAGTCCCTATCCACAACTCAAAAGACCATGCAACAAAACGTGGATTGAGACACCCTAACCCCAACTCAAGGGGCCACGCAACAAAGCGTGGATTGAGAATCCCTGACCCCAACTCAAGGGGCCACACAAGAAAGCGTGGATTGTGAGTCCCTAGCAGCAACTCAAGGGGCCACACAACAAATCGTGGATTGTGAGTCCCTAATCCCAACTCAAAGAGCCAGGCAACAAAACGTGGATTGAGAGTCCTGAACCCCAACTCAAGAGCCCACACAAGAAAGTGTAGATTGCGAGTCCCTAACCCCAACTCAAGGGGCCACACAACAAAGCGTGGATTGAAAGTCCCTAACCCCAACTCAAGGGGCCACGCAACAAAGCGTGGATTGAGGGTACCTTACCCCAACTCAAGGGGCCACGCAAAAAAGCGTGGATTGAGAGTGCCTAACCACAACTCAAAAGACCATGCAGCAAAGCGTGCCTTGAGAGTCCCTAACCCCAACTCAAGGGGCCACGCAACAAAGCGTGGATTACGAGTCCCTAACCCCAACTCAAGGGGCCACACAACAAAGCGTGGATGGCGTCACTAACCCTAACTCAAGGGGCCATGCAACAAAGGGTGGATTGAGAGTCCCTAACCCCAACTCAAAGGGACAGACAACAAAGCGTGGTTTGCGAGTCCCTAACCCCAACTCAAGGGGCCACGCAACAAAGCGTGGATTGCGGGTCCCTAACCCCAACTCAAGGGGCCAGGCAACAAAGTGTGGATTATGAGTCCCGAACCACAACTCAAGGGGCCACACAACGAAGCGTGGATTGCGAGTCCCTATCCACAACTCAAAAGACCATGCAACAAAACGTGGATTGAGACACCCTAACCCCAACTCAAGGGGCCACGCAACAAAGCGTGGATTGAGAATCCCTAACCCCAACTCAAGGGGCCACACAAGAAAGCGTGGATTGTGAGTCCCTAGCAGCAACTCAAGGGGCCACACAACAAATCGTGGATTGTGAGTCCCTAATCCCAACTCAAAGAGCCAGGCAACAAAACGTGGATTGAGAGTCCTTAACCCCAACTCAAGAGCCCACACAAGAAAGTGTGAATTGCAAGTCCCTAACCCCAACTCAAGGGGCCACACAACAAAGCGTGGATTGAAAGTCCCTAACCCCAACTCAAGGGGCCACGCAACAAAGCGTGGATTGAGGGTACCTTACCCCAACTCAAGGGGCCACGCAAAAAAGCGTGGATTGAGAGTGCCTAACCACAACTCAAAAGACCATGCAGCAAAGCGTGCCTTGAGAGTCCCTAACCCCAACTCAAGGGGCCACGCAACAAAGCGTGGATTACGAGTCCCTAACCCCAACTCAAGGGGCCACACAACAAAGCGTGGATGGCCTCACTAACCCTAACTCAAGGGGCCATGCAACAAAGGGTGGATTGAGAGTCCCTAACCCCAACTCAAGGGGCCATACAACAAAGCGTGGATTGCGGGTCCCTAACCCCAACTCAAGGGGCCAGGCAACAAAGCGTGGATTGAGAATCCCTAACCGCAACTCAAGGGGCCACGCAACGAAGCGTGGATTGTGAGTCCCTAACCCCAAATCAAAGGGCCACGCAACAAATCGTGGATTGTGAGTCCCTAATCCCAACTCAAGGGGCCACGCAACAAAGCGTGGATTGAGGGTCCCTAACCCCAACTCAAGGGGCCACGCAACAAAGCGTGGATTGCGAAGCACTTCCCCCAAGTCAACGGGCCACGCAAAAAAGGCATGGATTGAGAGTCCCTAACCCCAACTCAAGGGGCCACGTAACAAGGCGTGGATTGCGAGTCCCTAACCCCAAGTCAACGGGCCACGCAACAAAGCGTGGATTGAGAGTCCCTAACCCCAGCTCAAGGGGCCACGCAACAAAGCGTGGATTGCGAACCCCTAACCCCAACTCAAAGGGCCACACAAAAAAGCGTGGATTCCGAACGCCTAACCCCAACTCAAGGGGCCACGCAACAAAGCGTGGATTGCGAGTCCCTAATCTCAACTGAAGGGGCCACGCAAAAAAAGCGTGGATTGTGAGTGCCTAATCCCAACTCAAGGGGCCACGCAACAAAGCGTGGATTGAGGGTCCCTGACCCCAACTCAAGGGGCCACGCAAAAAAGCGTGGATTTAGAGTCCCTAAGCCCAAGTCAACGGGCCACACAACAAAGCGTGGATTGAGAGTCCCTAACCCCAACTCAAGGGGCCACGCAACAAAGTGTGGATTGCGAGTCCCTAACCCCAAGTCAACGGGCCACGCAAAAAAAAGCATGGATTGAGAGTCCCTAACCCCAACTCAAGGGGCCACGTAACAAGGCGTGGATTGCGAGTCCCTAACACCAAGTCAACGGGCCACGCAACAAAGCGTGGATTACGAGTCCCTAACCCCAACTCAAAGGGCCACACAACAAAGCGTGGATTGCGAGTCCCTAACCCCAACTCAAGGGGCCACGCAACAAAGCGTGGATTACGAGTCCCTAACCCCAACTCAAAGAGCCACGCAACAAAGCGTGGATTGCGAACCCCTAATCCCAACTCAAAGGGCCACACAAAAAAGCGTGGATTCCGAACCCCTAACCCCAACTCAAGGGGCCACGCAACAAAGCGTGGATTGCGAGTCCCTAATCTCAACTGAAGGGGCCACGCAGAAAAAGCGTGGATTGAGAGTCCCTATTCTCAACTCAAGGGGCCACGCAACAAAGCGTGGATTGAGAGTCCCTAACCCCAACTCAAGGGGCCACACAACAAAGCGTGGATTGAGAGTCCCTAACCCTAACTCAAGGGGCCACACAACAAAGCGTGGATTGCGAACCCCTAACCCCAACTCAAGGGGCCACGCAACAAAGTGTGAATTGCGAATCCCTAATCTCCACTCAAGGGGCAACGCGAAAAATGCGTGGATTGTTTGTCCCTAACCCCAACTGAAAGGGGCCACGCAACAAACCATGGATTGTGAGTCCCTAACCCCAACTCAAAGGGCCACACAACCAAGCGTGGATTGTAAGTCCCTAACCCCAACTCAAGGGGCCACGCAACAAAGCGTGGATTCTGAGTCACTAACGCCAACTCAAGGGGCCACACAACAAAGCGTGGATTGCGAGTCCCTAAACCTCAACTCAATGGGCCACGCTACAAAGCGTAGATTGTGAGACCATAACCCCAACTCAAGGGGCCACACAAAAAAGTGCGGTTTGTGAGTCCCTAATTCCAACTCAAGGGGCCACGCAAGAAAGCGTGGATTGTGAGTCCCTAATCCCAACTCAAGGGGCCACGCAACAAAGCGTGGATTGAGAGTCCCTAACCACAACTAAAAGGGCCACGCAACAAAGCGTGCATTGTGGGTCCCTAACCCCAACGCAAGGGGACATACAACGAGACGTGGATTGAGAGTCCCCAACCCCAACTGAAGGAGCCACGCAACAAAGTGTGGATTGCGAGTCCCTAACCCCAACTCAAGCGGCCACACAACAAAGCGTGGATTGAGAATCCCTGACGCCAACTCAAGGGGCCACGCAACAAAGCGTGGATTGAGAGTCCCTAACCCCAACTCAATGGGCCACACAACAAAGCGTGGATTGTGAGTCCCTGACGCCAACTCAAGGAGCCACACAACGAAGCGTGGATTGCGAGTCACTAACCCCAACTCAAGGGGTCACACAACAAAGCGTGGATTGCGAGTCCCTAACCCCAACTCAAGGCGCGACGCAACTAAGCGTGGATTGAAAGTCCCTAACCCCAACTCACGGGGCGACACAACAAAGCGTGGATTCAGAGTCCCTAACGCCAACTCAAGGGGCAACAAAACAAAGCGTGGATTGTGATTCCCGAACCCCAACTCAAGGGGCCACACAACAAATCGTGGATGGCGAGTCCCTAACCCCAACTCAAGGGGCCACGCAACAAAGTGTGAATTGTGGGTCCCTAACCCCAACTCAAAGGGCCAGACAACAAAGCGTGGATTGTAATTCCCTAACCCCAACTCAAGGGGCCACGCAACAAAGCGTGGATTGCGAGTCCCTAAACCCCAACTCAAGGGGCCACGCTACAAAGCGTGGATTGTGAGACCCTAACCCCAACTCAAGGGGCCACACAACAAAGTGTGGTTTGTGAGTCCCTAATCCCAACTCAAGGGGCCACGCAAGAAAGCGTGGGTTGAGAATCTCTAACCCCAATTCTATTGGCCACGCAACAAAGCATGCATTGTGGGTCCCTAACCTCAACTCAAGGGGCCACGCATCAACATGTGGATTGAGAGTCCCCAACCCCAACTCAAGAGCCCACGCAACAAAGTGTGGATTGCGAGTCCCCAACCCCAACTCAAGAGCCCACGCAACAAAGTGTGGATTGCGAGTCCCTAACCCCAACTCAAGGGGCCACGCAACAAAGCGTGGATGGTGAGTCCCTAACCAGAACTCAAAAGACCACGCAACAAAGTGTGGATTGAGAGTCCCTAACCCCAACTCAATGGGCCACACAACAAAGCGTGGATTGTGAGTCACTAACCCCAACTCAAGGCGCCACGCAACAAAGCGTGGATTGAGAGTCCCTAACCCCAACTCAAGGGGCCACGCAACAAAGCGTGGATAGAGAGTCCCTAACCCCAACTCGAGGGGCCATGCAAAAAAGCATGGATTGCGAGTCCCTAAACCCCTACTCAAGGGCCCATGCAACAAAGTGTGGATTGTGAGTCCCTGACCCCAAGTCAAGGGGCCACGCAACAAAGCGTGGATAGAGAGTCCCTAACCCCAACTCGAGGGGCCACACAACAAAGCGTGGATTGAGAGTCCCTAACCCCAACTCAAGGGGCCACGCAAAAGAGTGTGGATTGAAAGTCCCCAACCCCAACTTGCGGGCCCATGCAACAAAGCGTGGATGGCGAGTCCCTAACCCCAACTCAAGGGGCCACGCAACAAAGCGTGGATAGAGAGTCCCTAACCCCAACTCAAGGTAACACACAACAAGGCATGGATTGAAATTCCCCAACCCCAACTCAAGGGCCCACGCAACAAAGCGTGGATTGCGAGTCCTTAACCCCAACTCAACGGGCAGCGCAACAAAGCGTGGATTGTGATTCCCTAACCCCAACTCAAGGGGCCACGTAAAAAGCGTGGATTGAGAGTTCCTAACCCCAACTCAAGGGCCGACGCATCAACATGTCGATTAAGACACCGTAACCCCAACTGAAAGGGCCACACAATAAAGCGTGGATTGTGAACCCCTAACCCCAACTGAAGCGGCCACGCAACAAAGCGTGGATTGAGAGTCCCTAACCCCAACTCAAGAGGCCACGCAACAAAGCGTGGATTGCGAACCCCTAGCCCCAACTCGAGGGGCCAGGCAACAAAGCGTGGATTGCGAGTCCCTAGCCCCAACTCAAGGGGCCACGTAATAAAGCGTGCATTGAGAGTTCCTAACCCCAACTCAAAGGGGCCACACAACAAAGCGTGGATTGGGAACCCCTAACCCCAACTGAAGGGGCCACGCAAAAAAGCGTGGATTGCAAGTCCCTAACCCCAACTCAAGGGGCCACGTAATAAAGCGTGGATTGAGAGTTCCTAACCCCAACTCAAGGGGCCACGCATCAACATGTGGATTGAGAGTCCGTAACCCCAACTGAAAGGGCCACACAACAAAGCTTGGATTGCGAGTCCCCAACCCCAACTCAAGGGGCCACGCGAAAAAGCGTGGATTGCGAGTCCCTAATCTCAACTCAAGGGGCGACTCAAAAAAAGTGTAGATTGAGAGTCCCTAACCCCAATTCAAGCGCCCACGCAACAAAGCGTGGATTGCGAACCCCTAACCCCAACTCAAGAGGCCACGCAACATAGCGTGGATTGACGGTCCCTAACCACAACTCAAGGGGCCACACAACGAAACGTGCGTTGTGAGTCCCTAACCCCAACTCGAGGGGCCACACAACAAAGCGTGGATTGAGAACCCCTAACCCCAACTCAAGGGGCCACACAACATAGCGTGGATTGAGAGTCCCTAACCCGAACTCAAGGGGCCGCGCAACGAAAGCGTGGATTGTGAGTCCCTAACCCCAACTCAAAGGGGCCACACAACAAAGCGTGGATTGAGAGTCCCTAACCCCAACTCAAGGGGCCACGCAACAAAGCGTGGAATGCGAGTCCCTAACCCCAACTCAAGGGGCCACGTAATAAAGCGTGGCTTGAGAGTTCCTAACCTCAACTCAAGGGGCCACGCATCAACATGTGGATTGAGAGTCCCTAACTCCAAGCGAAAGGGCCACGCAACAAAGCGTGGGTTGCGAACCCCTAACCCCAACTCAAGGGGCCGCGTAATAAAGCGTGGATTGCCAATCACTAACCCCAACTCAAGGGGCCACGCAACAAAGCGTGGATTGCGAGTCCCTAACCCCAACTGAAAGGCCCACACAACAAAGCGTGGATTGCGAACCCCTAACCCCGATTCGAGGGGCCACACAACAAAGCGTGGATTGCGAGTCCCTAATCTCCACTCAAGGGGCCACACAACCAAGCGTGGATTGTGAGTCCCTAACCCCAACTCAAGGGGCCACACAACCAAGCGTGGATTGAGAGTCCCGGACAACAACTAAAGGGACCACGCAACAAAGAGTGGATTGAGAATCCCTAACCACAACTCGAGGGGCCACACAACAAAGCATGGATTGTGAACCCCTAACCCCAACTCAAGGGGCCACACAACAAAGCGTGGATTGCAAGTCCCTAAACCCCAATTCAAGGGGCCACGCAAAAAAGCGTGGATTGAGAGTCCCTAATCTCTGCTCAAGGGGCCACGCAAAAAAAGCTCGGATTGAGAGTTGCTAACCCCAACTCAAGGGGCCACACAACATTGCGTGGATTGAGAGTCCCTAACCCCAAGTGAAAGAGCCACGCAACAAAGCGTGGATTGCGAGTCCCTAACCCCAACTCAAGGGGCCACGTAATAAAGCGTGGATTGAGAGTTCCTAACCCCAACTCAAGGGGCAACGCAACAACATGTGGATTGCGAACCCCTAACTCCAACTCAAGGGGCCAGGCAACAAAGCGTGGATTGCGAACCCCTAACCCCAGCTCAAGGGGCCACTCAAAAAAAGCGTGGATTGAGAATCCCTAGCCCCAACTCAAGGGGCCACGCAACGAAACGTGGATTGTGGGTCCCTAACCCCAACTCAAGGGGCCACACAACAAAGCGTGGATTGAGAGTCCCTAACAACAATTAAAGGGTCCACGCAACAAAGAGTGGATTGAGAGTCCCTAACCACAACTCAAGGGGCCACACAACAAAGCGTGGATTGCGAGTCCCTAAACCCCAACTCAAGGGGCCACACAACAAAGCGTGGATTGCGAACCCCTAATCCCAACTCAAGGGGACACACAACAAAGCGTGGATTGCGAGTCCCTAATCTCAACTCAAGGGGCCATACAACGAAGCGTGGATTGCAAGTCCCTAGCCCCAAGTCAAGGGCCCACGCAATAAAACGTGGATTGAGAATCCCTAACCCCAACTCAAGGGGCCACGCAAGAAAGCGTGGATTGCGAGTCCCTAACCACAACTCAAGGGGCCACGCAACAAAGCGTGGATTACGAGTCCCTAACCCCAACTCAAGGGGCCACACAAGAAAGCGTGGATTGTGAATCCCCAACCCCAACTCAAGGGGCCACGCAAAAAAGCGTGGATTGCAAGTCCCTAACCCCAAGTCAAGGGCCCACGCAACAAAGCGTGGATTGAGAATCCCTAACCCCAACTCAATGGGCCATGCAAGAAAGCGTGGATTGCGAGTCCCTAACCACAACTCAAGGGGCCACGCAACAAAGCGTGGATTACGAGTCCCTAACCCCAACTCAAGGGGCCCGGCAATGAAGCGTGGATTACGAGTCCCTAACCCCAACTCAAGGGGCCACACAAGAAAGCGTGGATTGTGAATCCCCAACCCCAACTCAAGGGGCCACGCAAAAAAGCGTGGATTGCAAGTCCCTAACCCCAAGTCAAGGGCCCACGCAACAAAGCGTGGATTGAGAATCCCTAACCCCAACTCAATGGGCCATGCAACAAAGGGTGGATTGAGAATCCCTAACCCCAACTCAATGGGCCATGCAAGAAAGCGTGGATTACGAGTCCCTAACTCCAACTCAAGGGGCCAGGCAATGAAGCGTGGATTGCAAGTCTCTAACCCCAAGTCAAGGGCCCACGCAACAAAGCGTGGATCGAGAGTCCCTAACCCCAACTCAAGGGGCCATGCCACGAAGCGTGGATTGCGAGTCCCTAACCCCAACTCAAGGGGCCACGCAACAAAGCGTGGATTGAGAGTCTGTCACCCCAACTCGAGGGGCCACGCAACAAAGCGTGGATTGTGAGTCCCTCACCTCAACTCAAAGGGCCACGCAACGAGTTGTGGATTGCGAGTCCCTAACCCGAACTCAAGGGGCCACGCAACAAAGCGTGGATTGAGAATCCCTAACCCCAACTCAAGGGGCCACGCAACAAAGCGTGGATTGAGAGTCCCTAACCCGAACTCAAAGGGCCACGCAACAAAGCGTGGATTGAGAGTCCCTAACCCCAACTCAAAGGGCCACGCAACAAAGCGTGGATTGAGAGTCCCTAACCCCAACTCAAGGGGCCACGCAACAAAGCGTGGCTTGCGAGTCCCTAAGCTAACCTTAGCAAAAAAAAAACCTGGTTCCTGAGGGCCCGCCCTGCAACGGGGGACAGAATCAGAAGTGGGTGCCTCACCCCTGCTTTTTTGGGGGCCCAAAAGAGGGTGGAAATGCTTAGTCACCCCTGCATTTCGGGGATCCCCAAAGAAAGGGGGACAAAATCAGAAGTGGCTACCTCAGCCTTGCCTTCTCAGTGGCCAGAAGAGCAGGGGGGGGGGGGGGAAATTGCGGTCTGGGGGGGTCGAATCCAATTGCGAAAAATTGCGGAAAAATTGCGGAAAAATTGCGGAAAATTGCGGAAAATTGCGGAAAATGGCGGGAAAATTGCGATGTCGTAAGCGGCCCTCCTGAACCCTCAAGGTGCAACAACTCTGGACAGGTGGCTCAGAATTCTCAGAATTTCACTGAAACAAATAGTCTATGGGCAGTACACTTACAGGAGGCGCCCCTCAATATCACCGTGGAATTGCAGCATGAACCGAAGGCGGCGGATGTTGTCATCCAATTTGTGCTGCCGCTTTGAAACTGTCCTACACTGTGAGAAAAAGCGTTCCACATCACCACCAGAAGTGGGCTGCGTAATCAAGAACAGCACCCTCTCTTGGAACGGTGAAGGGGCACGAGATTGCCACCATTCCTGCAAAGCAGTTGGCCCATTTATATCAACAACTTTGCAACGGATGTATAGGCTCCATTGCTCTGCAATCTCTGGCACATCGGACATGCACATGCAAACATGCGAACATGCAGGCATGAAAAAGACCAAAAAAGCGAAGGTAAAAAGACCAAAAAAGCGAAGGTAACCATATTGTGCCCAACTGGGTTTGAACCCAGGACCCTGGAACTACAGTGCAGTGGTACTACCAATTGAGCTATACCAGGTTCTGGTGACTTTGCAACATTTGAGAGTGTATGGAATAGTAAAAAAAAAAAATTCTCATTGTTCTGCACCAGCGTGGGGAGGCGGTCAGAAAATCGGGAAGTGTGAAAAATTGCGGAAAAATTGCGGAAAATTGCGGAAAATTGCGAAAAATTGCGGAAAATTGCGAAAAATTGCGAAATTGCGGAAAATTGCGAAAAATTGCGGGCCTCAATTTCCCCCCCCCCCTGCAGAAGAGGGCAGAAATCCTACGTCACCCCTGCGCAGGGAAAAAATCAGAAGTGGCCCACAGGTGGGCACATTGCCTACAGGCATGCATTTTCAGTAAAATTGGCAATTGTTTCTTTGTGGGAAGGTCGTGTAATTTTTGTATTTTTGCGGTAAACGCGCGTAGAAAGAAATCGTCATGTCGTGTAATTTTTTTTTTGCGGGAAACACATGCAACAAAAAAAATCGTCAAGTCGTGCATTTTTTTTTGCGGCAATGCGTGTGACAGGCTTACACGACTTACCACAAAAAAAAAATACTCGACTAGACAATTTTTTTTGTTGCACGCATTTCCCGCAAAAAAAAAATTACACGAATTACAACATTAACTGGTGATCACGGGCCAAATGCTGGCGATGGCGGGTGCCGGCCGGCCGTTGTTGGTGGACTGCCAAACGCTGACGATCACCATATGTTGCCCGTCGTGGTGGCAGAGGCTCGGCTAGCATCAATTTATCCTCACATCTGGCGCGTTGCAGAAAGGGGGCAGAAAGGGAGGGTAGTGCGCGGTTTGGGTGGGGGCAGGCCGAAAGACAATCACTACAACCGGCCGCTTGTTGTATTGTGCACAGATGATTAGGGGGTATTTGGCTAATGCGTCAAACGCATTGGTCCGCGAATCACACACACCTCGTACCGCATCGGTGCCCCAGCGGCGACGAGCCCAGCCGGAGCGCTGGAGATCGCAAGCTGTGTAGGTGCCAGCTTTAACGGGCAGTAGTCGACGGCCTCTCCGCCAGACGCAGGGATGCCAGGCGAGGGCGCGAGTCCTGGCGCCGTTGCAGTCAGCAGTATGTCGTCAGGGTCGACATCGTCCGGGAGGGTCACGTCTCGGAAAGTGGCGGTGCCATCGAACGGCATCTTGGAGGATGGACGGAGGGAGGGAGGAAGAGAGGGAGGGGGGGAGGGGGGTGCCCTGGTGTGTATGCTGAGCCTCATGGGTGAGACGATTATGTCGCCACCTGAGTTAGGCGACAACAGATGCCGCTACCTGAGCCCATATCCACCACAGGCGGCGCACCCTCCTCGCAACCGAGTGGACAGAGCTGCCTGGGTCTTTACCTCAAACCGCCCACGCCGTACAACAGAGAGCACCCTCCTGGGCAGCGGTCCCAAACCCCGCTGAAGGGAGCAACATGAGAGCACATAGTGGCTAACTAGGTGCAAGGGGTTCTGGGATTCGAGTGCTGAGCCTGTGCATTGCTAGAGGGAGGGCATCATCCAACCCATGCCCCCCACCTGCCTGGTAGTGTGCTTGCCCGAGGTAGGAATGCCAGAGCAACGTGCGCTCACATAAAACACCCTTGAAGAGAGCAACGAGTTTTGTACAGCAGCACGACAAGCACCAGCACGTGCAAAACAACAAACAAAAAAAGCAACATCAACCCCGATACCCCCTCAATTGGTACCAAGGCCAGGGTCTCACTATACTGGGGTGCTGCACGTGCTTGCTAAAAATGCTGCTGGCCACAACACAGGACTGCGGCTACACACCACTGAGGCCAGGCACATTCTCCTCCGAGTGGAGGCCCCAAGTCCTCCCCAAGGAGGCACAAAGCCCTCACAAAGCCCTGAGCACAATCTGCTCCACATTGCGGTGCAAAACCCTCCATATGGAGGCACTTAACCCTCCGCATGGAGGCACACAGACTGCGTGTCCCCAACATGCCCAACACAGGCAGAGAGCGCCAGAGCATGCAACCCAGGGGGGCATGCAGTGCACACAAACCTGTGTGAAGGGCTGCAACACCCACCAAAGGAATCTCTCTGTCCGTCCCTCCCTCCCTAATCGGGCTCGCTTCTACAAAATCTACCGCCAGCCTTCATGGTGCTCATGCAGGAGGCAGGCACTGGGCGGTGGGCGACTAGTCGCAACAGAGAGATTTGTCAGAAGTAGGAAGAGGGACGCATCAACGAATCGCTTGGGTGCGTTGATGCCGAGATAACCAGGTGGCAGGGAGGCGGAGGGACACAATAGAACAAGGCGACAATGAGGCTTACGGAAGTGGAAAACTGACATGGCGGATGAAAGGAACAAGGGGGGGGGGGGGTTAGATGCAGGATGCCTGGGGAGGAGAGGACCATTGTAGAAGTCCCGTTAAGCGGAACCGGGCTGCCGTCCTTCTTCACAGCCCGGAGCGTGATCGGGGTCGCCGCCCCCTGCACAATGTTGCCAGCGGGGTCGCACAGCTCCACGTCCACTGCGAAAGGCTTGCCGGGCTGGGCCGGGTCCTTGAGAGGCTGCACCACAACCTTGGTTGCAGCGCCCGCTGGGCCCGTGAGAGCCTCCAACCAGCCAGGGTATGCTGCAGGCCCGCCCCACTGCCCGGGCCCAGGGCTTCCGGGCGGCACGGCCTTCTGGAGCGCCTTGGAGAGCGCTTGTGCTGACTCGACGCTCGCAGGCTGGCCTTGAGGGGTGACCACAGGAATCGGGTCTGCCACGGTATTGGACGGCAGACCCTTGGACACTGCCTTCACCGTGAATGGGTCCACCCCGTTGTATGTGACCTCCGGGAACCGTGCCACGCCGTTCTCGGCAATGGCCTCCAGAGTGCCTCCGAGCTTCCCTTTGCCGGATGCCAGTTGCAGCGTCACCTTCGGCGAACCATCGGTCACCAGATTCCCGGCGTCGTCCAACACACGGACCTCAAACGGCTGTGGTTCGCCCTCCACAACAGCCTTGGGTACGTCGGAGAAATCCAACTGCGCAGGCGGGCCCGCCTTCACCTCCTCGGTCTGTGGTCAGGGTGAGGGCGAGCCATGGCAAAAGATATGAGGGTGAGGGAGGGTGAGGGGGGACTACTTGCCAGGCCAGAAGTGGTTCATCATTCATGTCAACAAGAACACTTTTGGCGTGCCACGGACCGAAAAACTTTTTGAAGTGACGCTATCTACCGCCGCCCTGTGTTTAACATATGTTGCATTGTTTAACAGCTGTATTGTCTTGGAAGAGTCGAAAGCAGGTGAGGGGGGAGGGGGAGGGCGGTGCAAAGTGCAAAGTGCAGGGTGTCCCCGATAAAAGGGGGGCCAAACTTGTGAACGCACTGTTTACCGTGTTCAATTACACGTTAGAAGAGGAGGAGGGGGCAGAGTCATGGGGGAGGGGTGCATTGGGGGGGCTACCCCCTCACCCGTTGCAATACATCCCTAGGGGGAGGGCCGAGGGACATGAAATATCGTTCGGTATGCAGTCAGCAATTGGCTAATTCACTGAAAAAATTGCAAAATCATCCAGAAATGGATCTCCTTACGATTGGACACACATAGAGAGGGCACGAGTGCCCATGACTGTGAAGAAGGTAAGGGCAGCGCTGCCCAACTTGCACTGTCTGTGAACTGTCCCACAGTGGCTGCCCAGTTGCAGGTCAGGGTACGCCGCTGTGAGCCTCTCTGCCCCTGGCAGCAGCTGAGAGATGGCACTGCCAGAACTCCTGGCCCTGCTCCAGAAGCTCTTGGGAAAACCACTCCTGCTGCAGCTCTGGCCACCGCACAGATGGCGTGCGCCCCTCAATGAACCGTCGCCCTTCCAACAGAATCCCTCTCAAAATGTCCACCAGCAGCGTCGCTTCCCAGCTGAAGGGCAGCTGCATACAATGGGCATTGTCAGGGTGGGTGAGGCTGAGGGTAAAGGTGACGGTAAGGGCCCACGGTCCCTTGTCACTCCGCGGAACGAGGGCCCTTGCACCTGTTTCCCGGACCTCGTCCCCTGGAATAGCACAGGCTGGGCCCACCAAAAGCAGGATTTCTAAAAAATATTCAAAAAAGCGATTTGACACAATGTTGAGGCAAATCTGGTTCGGGCCCATTTTCTTCCAAAAAAAATCTCCTGTGAAACAATGTCAACAGAGAAAATAATGTTTGGCTGGCCTTTCAAGCCTGTTTTCCAGGTCCCCCATCCCTCCAGTTCACACTGGCGCGGCAGAAGGGAGACCTCTCCCCACGCCAAGGCTGAGGCTACTGCTGGCTGATGATGAAAATGGCTAACACTGGACCGAGGGCGGCAGGGAGGGTATGCAGGCAGTGGTGTGTGCCGATGAATACAAAGGGCAGTGGAATCTACCTCACATCCGTCTTCAGTGACATTAATAGCAGAGCCCACGAGCCCAGGCGCCGTGAGCAGCAGCTTGCCACCCACCAGCGACACGCCCTTTGGGAGCTGCAGGTCCTTGAACGTGGCGACCCCGTCCAACGGAGACACGGTGGTGCGCCCTGAAAGCGGCACTTCGGTGCCGTCCGCTGCAACGAATTTGGCGCTGACCTTCTGGTCGGCCCCTGGGGCCAGCCCGCCGTCCTTGTCCTTGTACGCCACCTTGACCGTGAAGGGCTTGCCGGCCTCGATGCCAGACGCCGGGGGAGTGGCCTCCAGCTTCATTGCCGCGCTGGCAGCTGGGCCTGTCGGTTTGAGCAGCGCCATTGTGTCGCGTGCACGCGCCATTGTGTCGAGCGCTTGTGCTGACTCGACGCTCGCAGGCTGGCCTTGAGGGGTGACCACAGGAATCGGGTCTGCCACGGTATTGGACGGCAGACCCTTGGACACTGCCTTCACCGTGAATGGGTCCACCCCGTTGTATGTGACCTCCGGGAACCGTGCCACGCCGTTCTCGGCAATGGCCTCCAGAGTGCCTCCGAGCTTCCCTTTGCCGGATGCCAGTTGCAGCGTCACCTTCGGCGAACCATCGGTCACCAGATTCCCGGCGTCGTCCAACACACGGACCTCAAACGGCTGTGGTTCGCCCTCCACAACAGCCTTGGGTACGTCGGAGAAATCCAACTGTGCAGGCGGGCCCGCCTTCACCTCCTCGGTCTGGGGAAGGCGTGCAAGGCTCAGTTAGTGTGCTCGTACTGCCGGGTGTACGCAGCTGTTTGGGGTTTCAGGAGGAAAATGCCTACATTCCTTGTCCACGGACGGTGGGAAACAGATTTTTGATAGGAGAGAATGGGGCAGCTGCCGGTCTGCTCACAGCTGCTGCTGCAACTTGGCATCTTCCATGAGGTGCCAACATGCTTCACACGAAGTTTCCACCAGTTTTGGAGGGTGGTCACCACCACAGACTTGGGAAACAGAACACAGGGCCATGGGTTTCCGGATCGCCATGTGATAAACATCAGCGGTATGCACCCTTTCAGGCGTTTGGCCTCTGGGTTAAAGGGGAGGGTTGTAGTTGTTGTTGGGGGGGGCTGTCAAATGACAGGGCACCAGTGCCCATGACTGTGAAGAAGGTAAGGGCAGCGCTGCCCAACTTGCACTGTCTGTGAACTGGCCCACAGTGACTGCCCAGTTGCAGGTCAGGGTACGCCGCTGTGAGCCTCTCTGCCCCTGGCAGCAGCTGAGAGATGGCACTGCCAGAACTCCTGGCCCTGCTCCAGAAGCTCTTGGGAAAACCACTCCTGCTGCAGCTCTGGCCACCGCACAGATGGCGTGCGCCCCTCAATGAACCGTCGCCCTTCCAACAGAATCCCTCTCAAAATGTCCACCAGCAGCGTCGCTTCCCAGCTGAAGGGCAGCTGCATACAATGGGCATTGTCAGGGTGGGTGAGGCTGAGGGTAAAGGTGACGGTAAGGGCCCACGGTCCCTTGTCACTCCGCGGAACGAGGGCCCTTGCACCTGTTTCCCGGACCTCGTCCCCTGGAATAGCACAGGCTGGGCCCACCAAAAGCAGGATTTCTAAAAAATATTCAAAAAAGCGATTTGACACAATGTTGAGGCAAATCTGGTTCGGGCCCATTTTCTTCCAAAAAAAATCTCCTGTGAAACAATGTCAACAGAGAAAATAATGTTTGGCTGGCCTTTCAAGCCTGTTTTCCAGGTCCCCCATCCCTCCAGTTCACACTGGCGCGGCAGAAGGGAGACCTCTCCCCACGCCAAGGCTGAGGCTACTGCTGGCTGATGATGAAAATGGCTAACACTGGACCGAGGGCGGCAGGGAGGGTATGCAGGCAGTGGTGTGTGCCGATGAATACAAAGGGCAGTGGAATCTACCTCACATCCGTCTTCAGTGACATTAATAGCAGAGCCCACGAGCCCAGGCGCCGTGAGCAGCAGCTTGCCACCCACCAGCGACACGCCCTTTGGGAGCTGCAGGTCCTTGAACGTGGCGACCCCGTCCAACGGAGACACGGTGGTGCGCCCTGAAAGCGGCACTTCGGTGCCGTCCGCTGCAACGAATTTGGCGCTGACCTTCTGGTCGGCCCCTGGGGCCAGCCCGCCGTCCTTGTCCTTGTACGCCACCTTGACCGTGAAGGGCTTGCCGGCCTCGATGCCAGACGCCGGGGGAGTGGCCTCCAGCTTCATTGCCGCGCTGGCAGCTGGGCCTGTCGGTTTGAGCAGCGCCATTGTGTCGCGTGCACGCGCCATTGTGTCGAGCGCTTGTGCTGACTCGACGCTCGCAGGCTGGCCTTGAGGGGTGACCACAGGAATCGGGTCTGCCACGGTATTGGACGGAAGACCCTTGGACACTGCCTTCACCGTGAATGGGTCCACCCCGTTGTATGTGACCTCCGGGAACCGTGCCACGCCGTTCTCGGCAATGGCCTCCAGAGTGCCTCCGAGCTTCCCTTTGCCGGATGCCAGTTGCAGCGTCACCTTCGGCAAACCATCGGTCACCAGATTCCCGGCGTCGTCCAACACACGGACCTCAAACGGCTGTGGTTCGCCCTCCACAACAGCCTTGGGTACGTCGGAGAAATCCAACTGTGCAGGCGGGCCCGCCTTCACCTCCTCGGTCTGGGGAAGGCGTGCAAGGCTCAGTTAGTGTGCTCGTACTGCCGGGTGTACGCAGCTGTTTGGGGTTTCAGGAGGAAAATGCCTACATTCCTTGTCCACGGACGGTGGGAAACAGATTTTTGATAGGAGAGAATGGGGCAGCTGCCGGTCTGCTCACAGCTGCTGCTGCAACTTGGCATCTTCCATGAGGTGCCAACATGCTTCACACGAAGTTTCCACCAGTTTTGAAGGGTGGTCACCACCACAGACTTGGGAAACAGAACACAGGGCCATGGGTTTCCGGATCGCCATGTGATAAACATCAGCGGTATGCACCCTTTCAGGCGTTTGGCCTCTGGGTTAAAGGGGAGGGTTGTAGTTGTTGTTGGGGGGGGCTGTCAAATGACAGGGCACCAGTGCCCATGACTGTGAAGAAGGTAAGGGCAGCGCTGCCCAACTTGCACTGTCTGTGAACTGGCCCACAGTGACTGCCCAGTTGCAGGTCAGGGTACGCCGCTGTGAGCCTCTCTGCCCCTGGCAGCAGCTGAGAGATGGCACTGCCAGAACTCCTGGCCCTGCTCCAGAAGCTCTTGGGAAAACCACTCCTGCTGCAGCTCTGGCCACCGCACAGATGGCGTGCGCCCCTCAATGAACCGTCGCCCTTCCAACAGAATCCCTCTCAAAATGTCCACCAGCAGCGTCGCTTCCCAGCTGAAGGGCAGCTGCATACAATGGGCATTGTCAGGGTGGGTGAGGCTGAGGGTAAAGGTGACGGTAAGGGCCCACGGTCCCTTGTCACTCCGCGGAACGAGGGCCCTTGCACCTGTTTCCCGGACCTCGTCCCCTGGAATAGCACAGGCTGGGCCCACCAAAAGCAGGATTTCTAAAAAATATTCAAAAAAGCGATTTGACACAATGTTGAGGCAAATCTGGTTCGGGCCCATTTTCTTCCAAAAAAAATCTCCTGTGAAACAATGTCAACAGAGAAAATAATGTTTGGCTGGCCTTTCAAGCCTGTTTTCCAGGTCCCCCATCCCTCCAGTTCACACTGGCGCGGCAGAAGGGAGACCTCTCCCCACGCCAAGGCTGAGGCTACTGCTGGCTGATGATGAAAATGGCTAACACTGGACCGAGGGCGGCAGGGAGGGTATGCAGGCAGTGGTGTGTGCCGATGAATACAAAGGGCAGTGGAATCTACCTCACATCCGTCTTCAGTGACATTAATAGCAGAGCCCACGAGCCCAGGCGCCGTGAGCAGCAGCTTGCCACCCACCAGCGACACGCCCTTTGGGAGCTGCAGGTCCTTGAACGTGGCGACCCCGTCCAACGGAGACACGGTGGTGCGCCCTGAAAGCGGCACTTCGGTGCCGTCCGCTGCAACGAATTTGGCGCTGACCTTCTGGTCGGCCCCTGGGGCCAGCCCGCCGTCCTTGTCCTTGTACACCACCTTGATCGTGAAGGGCTTGCCGGCCTCGATGCCAGACGCCGGGGGAGTGGCCTCCAGCTTCATTGCCGCGCTGGCAGCTGGGCCTGTCGGTTTGAGCAGCGCCATTGTGTCGCGTGCACGCGCCATTGTGTCGAGTGCTTGTGCTGACTCGACGCTCGCAGGCTGGCCTTGAGGGGTGACCACAGGAATCGGGTCTGCCACGGTATTGGACGGCAGACCCTTGGACACTGCCTTCACCGTGAATGGGTCCACCCCGTTGTATGTGACCTCCGGGAACCGTGCCACGCCGTTCTCGGCAATGGCCTCCAGAGTGCCTCCGAGCTTCCCTTTGCCGGATGCCAGTTGCAGCGTCACCTTCGGCGAACCATCGGTCACCAGATTCCCGGCGTCGTCCAACACACGGACCTCAAACGGCTGTGGTTCGCCCTCCAGAACAGCCTTGGGCATGTCAGAGAAATCCAACTGCGCAGGCGGGCCCGCCTTCACCTCCTCGGTCTGCGGGCAGGGTGGGGGGGTGGGAGGAGGCGATGGGTAGGGGAAGTGAGGATGGTGACAGTGTGCAACTGCATGATACGGTGCATAATAGCAGGAACTCTAGAAATGATTGAACGAGCTACGGTTGCTAACCAGCATAGACGTCAGGATGATGGTGAGGATCATGAAGCTCCAGTGAGCAGGAGCAAGACATAGTGAGGGAAAGCGTCAGGGTTACAGGTGGGGGGGGGGGGGTAGCCAGGTGGCAATTTCGACGGGGAAGTTCTCCGAAGGGAAAATTCCGTCACCTGCACGCATCCTGAAGCTTGGTGTTACCTCCTGGTGGGCTCTGGACGGTTCCGCTTGTTTTTCATGCATTCCAGTCACACAACCACTGCATTTTGCAAACAAACACATCTTTGTCCTTTCCCTCCGCCTGGTACACTGCTGCACATGTCTGAATTCACAGTACTCACTTGCATCTGAATTCACAGTGAAGTTGTTGGCCACACGCTGGGGGGGGAGTTCGCCACTCTTCTTAACGGCGAAATTTTCCCCGCGAACTTCTCCCCCTCCCCAAAACCCCCCCCACAATGAACGTGAGGAGTAGCATGGGATGGGGGTGAGGGCAAAGGCAAGAGGGCAAGGGTGAGAGCGGAGGTGAAGGCGAGGGTGATGGTGACAGTAACGTTGAGAGGGGGCGAGAGCGAGTTCAGGTGCTTAAGGGTAGGTATGGGCAAAATTGAGAGGACGAAAATGAGGATGAGTGGGGTGAGGATGAGGCTGAGGACAAGGGCGAGGGTGAGAGTTAGGGTGGCAGGTTGTGAGGGTTAGCTTGAGGGTGAGGTTGAGGGTGGCAGGATGTGGTCAAGCTCAGATGCATGGCACATCTGCACCCAATCCTGAGCCAAGACACCATGGACAAATTGCCAAATGACACCTTTTCAAAAACACCCTCCAACTTGCAACTAGCACATGTGAAAATACAGAGTGTTACCATGTAGAATTGTGCATAGGGAACTAAAATGTGCAACTAAAAACACACTGCGCCCAAACAAAACAGTGGTGTGAAGATGTGTCTTTCAAAGGCCTTGTGACCCATTTCTATGGATGAGGTGGGTCCAAAACAGCACCTCAAAAGCAGCCCAAAGGTGGGCTCAGTGTCATTAAATACAGATCATATGAAGAAAATCTAAATATTGCATTGCGTGAACAAGCAATTGAATATTACGTTGCCAGGAACAAACTTCAATCTTTCAAAACTTTGAGAAATCTCCAAAACTTTGTGATATACGCGCCTGTTCGAATTTGACGGGGGCTTCCCTTTACTTGTAATATAACTTAGATAGTATGCATGAAGTTGCCCCCCCCTTCCCCCCCCCCCCCGAAGTCTGCCCCCTCCCTAACCCCCCCCCCCCCCACTAGTGGTCGCAGCGGGTGAGGTGAATGGCTCGTTGTGGGTCTGTGTCTCGCTTGGTTCGTTGGCTGCGATACACCGTCAGCCGGGCTCACAGTGGCAAGTGGAGGCGGTGGGGCGAACTCCACTGTTTGTGGGGGAGCGTGTGTAGAACAGCTCACTTGCCACAACACTATGCTCACCAAGTGAACCACATCCTGCCGTTCCGTCCTCCATTGGTTCCTTTGCCTCTCTTTTGTCATCCAGTGTTTTGTGCGCTGTCTCAACGTAGCTGTGCTTGTGTCCGCCTCTCCTCCTCCCCCTCTCCTCTCCTCCTGGCTCGGGGTGCATGGGTTGTCGTGGCTTCCTTGCTCCGTCGCCGAGCGGGGCACTTGCCGCTTTGAGCGGTGACCGGGGATACACGATGGGAACAAGCTGCACACAAAGGTGAGAACCCGGTGAGCACACGCTCAAATCGACAATGCCTCTCCCTTCACGGTGGGAACACAGTGAGAACAAGGTAAGAACTTGGTGCAAACACGGTGAGAAGATGTCCCAATCGAAAATCCTCTCTCCCTTCACGGTGCGAACAAGGTGTGAACAATGTGAGAATGTGTCCCCATCGAAAATCTACCCCGCATATACGGTGAGAACAAGGTGAGAATGCGTCTCAATTGAAAATCTACCCTCCATATACGGTGAGCACGTGTCCCAATCAAAATTCCTCCATCCATTTACGGTGAGAATGTATCCCAATCGTATTTCCTCCCTCTATGTACGGTGATCACAAGGTGAGAACGTGTCCCAATCGACAATCCTCCCTTCATCCACGGTGAGAGCAGGGTGAGGACGTGCGCCAATCGAAAATCCGCCCTCCATTTACGGTGAGCACATGTCTCAATCGAAATTTCTCCGTGCATTTACGGTGCCAACTAGGTGAGAACACGCCCCGATCGGAAAAGAAAAATCCACCGTCTATTTACGGTGCGCACGTGTACCAACCGAAGTTCCTCCCTCCATTCACGGCGAGAACAAGGTGAGAACGCGTCCCAATCAGAAATCCACCCTCCATTCACGGTGAGCACGTGTCCTAATCAAAATTCCTCCCTCCACTCACGCTGAGAACAAGGTGAGAATGCGTGCCAATCGAAAACCCACTCCCCATTTACGCAGAGCACGTGTCCCAATCGGCATTTCTCCCCCTTCTTACGGTGAGAACAAGGTGAGACCGCGTCCCAATCGAAAATCTACCCTCAATCCACGGTGAGCACGTGTCCCAGTCGAAATTTCTCCCTCCATTCCCGGAGAGCACGTGTCCCAATCAACTTTTCCTCCTCCATTCACCCCCTCCATTTACGTAGACAACAAGGTGAGAACATGTCCCAAGCGAGAATCCTCCCTTCATTTACGTTGAGAACAAGGTAGGAATGCGTCTAGTGGGAGTGGGGCACCGGCTTTAGGCCCTGGTGCTGACAGTGATTGCTGCAGTTTGAGTGGGATACCGGCTTTGGGCCCCTACGGAAGTCCACGAGCACGTGGTGCATGTGTGGGGCACCGACTCAGGGCCCCTGCGGCAGTGATGGATGTGGGCGTGGGGCAGCGAGTTTGGGTCCCCGGGCGTGTTGGGGCCGTTCGCATGTTAGAGTCATGAGCCTAGTTGGCTGCGTGGCCTGTGACCCCGGGATGGCCCTCCCAAAAAGAGCGAAGCTCCAATCCAAACCAATCCATTCCAATCCCCCCCCCTTTAACCCCCCCCTTTAACCCCTAGGTAAGGGGGGGCAACTTAGTATAATATAGGTGAACTTAAAGTACTGTGCAGTTTGCACAGATAGTACGCATGCGATTCATGTCGCACACGCACTCCAGACGCAATAGACAGAGAATAAACATGTGCTAAGTAAATTTCCCACGTGGAGAAAAGGGGGGGGTTCATATTTTCCATGTCAATTGTTTTCCGGGGGGAGGGGGGGTTGCATGTTTTCCATGGCAGCTTTTTCCTTGGGGGGGGGGGGGACTGCTTGAAAGCACCCAGGAGTGAAGGGATGGATGGGTGGGTCACGGGGGAGGGGTTCACCATTGGGGGAGGGGGCTTTTTTCCAATGAAGATGTTTGATGTGGGTCATAGACAGGGGGGGGTCTGATCCAGTGCACAACCAAGGGGTTTGGGGGAAGGGGGGTTCATGGTTGGGTAATGGTGGTCCATAAAAGTTTGATGTTGGATGTTGGATGGCCGACTAAGTCGCTATACATAATCGTGGCGACCACGCAAATTGAACATCCAAGATATGTAAAGCATGTTTTAGGAAGTATCTATGTAGTTTGTAGCCTATTTTGGGTGCATGTTGCTCAGGGTAGATCCTTTCCGAGGTGGACTTGCCGAAGACAATAGAATTTTCAAATCACCTCGTAGAGGTTGTTGGATTAAAAGTAGGTTGGCCCGTATAGATGGGAAAATGTTGCATACCCCCCCATGTTGGGGCTTTTGGGGCCTATTCGCGTACCGTACCCCAAGGGGTTGAATTGTTAATTTAACCCCGTCTAACCGCATTGTTTTGTCCAATAACCGCATTCCCCAATGAGTTTTTGGTCTGAACCCCCCACAACCCTGCCACTTGAAACCCATTTTTCGCAGGGGCTTGGGAGCGATGGGGGGGGGGGGGGGGGCTCAAACATGTCGAAAAAAAGCCCTCCCCCGCTTTTGCTTTGGTTGAAAATCAGGACTCTTTTGGTTTTGTAATTTTTTAGCCACAAAAGTGTTTCCGGGTCTCGACTCTATGGATTTTGTATGGGGTGGAGTGGGATGAGCGCGTATTATTGCAGCTTATACAGGTTTTAAAAGGACAACGAATTTACAAGATGTTAAAGTAACAATTCAACTTTGGGGGTAGGGTACGCAAATCAGCCCAAAAAGGCCCAACATGAGGGGGCAACGCGGCATTTTCCCATCCATTCCGGCATGCCTGGCTTTGATCTAACAACCTCTACGGGGTGATTTGAAAATTCTATTGTCTTCGGCAAGTCCACCTCGCAGAGGATCTACCCCGAGCAACATGCACCCAAAATAGGCTACAAACTACATAAATACTTCCTTAAGCATGCTTCACATATCTTGGATGTTCAATTTATGTGGTCACAATATAAAAAAAAATAGGTTTCGGAATCTTCAATTTTTCAAGTTGCTCAGGGTGAGAAGCTGCATAAGCAGGTTGTGTACCAATCCGTTGTGAGACCCCCCCCCACCCCGGCACCCCATACCCAAATAAAGTGAAAAAAACCTAAATACGGTCTAAAACATGCTTTACATCCCTTGGATGGTCATTTCGTGGGGTCATGATATCAAAAAACAAGTTTCGGAAACTTCGATCTTTCGCGTGCCACTATTGAAAACCAGCATTAGCAGGATGTGTATCGTCCCATTCCTTCACGTAAGCCATTACTGGTGGAATACTCCATTCGCGTCTTTAGAACGGGTTTGGACCGGCCCTTGGCAAGGGTACAGACTGCAAAAAAAAAAGGCCTTTCGTATCCTAGTACGTACACACCGTCACAACATCCCAACTTGCACCCCTCAGCGTGGGTACCATGGCGACACTGAGGTTGCCAGAACAGCTATAATAGC
Source organism: Eutreptiella sp. 'Long Island Sound 2002' (assembly GCA_964036045.1). Classification (NCBI taxonomy): domain Eukaryota; phylum Euglenozoa; class Euglenophyceae; order Eutreptiales; family Eutreptiaceae; genus Eutreptiella; species Eutreptiella sp. 'Long Island Sound 2002'. Next base: position 55,111,473 of record OZ038378.1, on the reverse strand, counting down.
CACAGTGGCTAAATAACCACAGTCTTTGGGCAGATTACCCCCCCCCCCCCCCACACACATGCCCCTCTCGCCCCTCCCTGCCTCGACTACAGCAGTGGACTGTACCACGGCTGCCCACCTACCCTCCACCCTCCCCCTGGAGCGCCAGTAGGCGAACACACCACTGCACACCCTCCAGTTGCGGTACCGGATCTCCGTGCCCCCCCCCCCCCTCCCGCCCACTGCTAGTATTACCTACCTACCTACCAGTGCAATAGGGTATATTGTATTATTGCCAGTGCTGTATCTCCATGACCCCTCGCCTACCGCCCCCCACAGCACATCTGCAGGTACCTCCACTCACAGAACCCGAGGAGCGGGAGCTTCGGCGGTGCCCCACACAGGTGGACCTCCCTCCCCCCTGCCCCGTCCCCTGCCCCTCTCGCCCCTCCTTGCCTCGACTGCAGCAGTGGGCTGTCCCACGGCTGCCCACCTACCCTCCACCCTCCCCCGGGAGCACCTGTGGGCGATCCCACAGCTGCGCTCCACCTTCCCCCCTCTCCAGCGGCGCCTGTGGGCGATCCCACGGCTGCTCTCCCCCACTCCCCCTCACAACCCGCCCCATTATACCGCCGGCCGAGTGGCCCAGCGGTCAACCCCATGAACTGCTGAGTGGCAGTCACGGGTTCGATTCCCTTCCTTCCCCTTCCTTCCCCTTGTACCCCCAACACACAACACGGGAAATACAGTATAGGTAGCTGTACTACACGTATCTGTATTGTGCCTGCTAGTATTACCTACCTACGTAACAGTGCAATAGGGTATATTGTATCATTGCCAGTACTCTTTGTCCGTGCATCGCCGGAGGGCGTTCCCACGGCTGCACTCCTCTCCTCCCCTCCCTCAACACAGTAATCCTAAATTAGATAACTGTATTACCTTGGGTACACTTTACGGCATTTGCCCACTGGTACTACCTACCTGCATAATAGCACTCACGTATGCATTGTGTTGCCCTTGCTTGTGCCATAGGGTGTATTGTATTACCGGTACCGAATCTCCGTGACTCCCCCCTACCCGCCCACTGCTACAGGGTACAGATGCATCGCTGCATGGAAGCAGGGGAGCGGGAGCCCCGACGGTGCCCCGCACAGGTGGTCCTCCCTCCCCCCTGCCCCCTTTGGCACTGCCCCTCCCCCCTACCCCTGCAACGGTACCTGTAACGGTTCTGTACCTAGCATGTGCCGTGCACCATGCCCCATGCCCCATGCCAGCACAAGCACGTCCGCACTAGCAGGTGTATACCCCGCTCTTGCACTGCATGGTTCGAGAGTGAGTGCGGTGCGCCTGAGCCTAACTTCCCCAAAGCGAGGCACTCCGTGGGCCCCTAAGGCCCTCTTCGGATCGGGAAGACAAGCCCAAAGCCCAAAGCCCACACACCCGCCACTTGAAACCCATTTTTTTTAGGGGCTTTGGGGGGGGGGGGGGGGTGATGTCCAACATGTGGAAAACCCCCCCGCTTTTTCTTGGGCCGAAAATCATGACTCTTTTGGTTTTTTCCCTTTTTTTAGCCGAAAAAGTGTTTCCGGGTCTCGACTCTGTGGATTTTGTATGGGGTGGAGTGGGATGAGCGCTTATTATTGTAGCTTATGCAGTTTTCAACCATTTTTGCTAGCTTGGCGGTTTTGACCAACACTGTGACCCCGTGGTACCCACTCTAAGGGGTGCAAGTGGGGATGTTGTCACAGTATATACCTTTTGCGATACAAAGGGCCGTCTTTGTTTTGCAGTCTATAGTCTGTAGTATGATAATGGCTAGCCAAAACCCGTGCCAAAGACGCAAAATGACAGTTTACACCAATAATGCCTTATATGAATGGATGACACGGTACACAACCTACTTATGCAGGTTTTCACCTTGGGCAGCTGAAAAATCAAATCATTCGAAACTTGTTTTTCGATATGGTGACCACACAAAATGACCATCCAAGGTAGGAGAAGCACGTTTTAGCCTGTATTTGTGGAGGTTTCACATTAGTTTGGTATTGAGTGCCGGGGGCAAAGGGGAGGGGGTCTCCCAATGGATGGGTACACAACCTGCGCATGCAGTTTTTCACCACGGGCAGCTCAAAAATCAAAGAGTCCGAAACTTAATTTTTTGAGATTGTGACCACACAAAATGACCACCCAAGATGTGTAAAGCATGATTTAGGTCGTATTTATGTGTTCTTCACCTTATCTGGGTATTGGGTGCCGGGTGGGGGGGGGGTTCCCAAGGGATGGGTACACAATGCACTTATGCAACTTTTCACCTTAGGCAACTCAAAAAACCGAAGATTCCGAAACTTGGCGGGAAGAAATTTGCCTTGCAGGGGGGGGGGGGGGGGCACGGAGGCCCATTTTCCCAACCCCCCCCCCTCCTTGGCCGCCGTGACGGGAGGGGGGGTTCAGGGCGGAAGTGCCCGACCTGCTGTGCCGAGGGGGTGGGGGGTCAACCCAACATCTATGACTCAAAATGATACCCACGTCGCACCGATCATTTTGACTACTCAAACGTGGTGGTGGGGGGGAATTATTGGTGGAAAACATTTTTCGGGCCAAAATTTGTGTTCATGTACCTTCGGCGCCAACATCCGTTCTTACAAAACAAAGGGCCCGACATGGAACCACATTTCTGCAACACCCCCCCCCGCCTCTTTCGGCGGGCGTCCATGTCACCCCCCCCCCACCCCGCGGAGCAATTTTCAGGTCGCCCTTATCTCTTTGATATTGGGACCACGTAAATTGAACATCCAAATATGCAAAGCATGTTTCGGGCCGTTGTTATGTGTTCTACACCTTATTTGGGCATTGGGTGCCGGGGTGCTGGGGTCTCCCTGGGGATTGGAACACAACGTGCTTATGCAGTTTGTCACCTTGGGCAACTCAAAAAAACGAAGATTTTGAAAGTTTCCTCTTTGATCTTGTGACCACGTAAAATGAGCATGCAACATATGTAAACGTATTGTAGGCAATATTTATGTAGTTTTTACCCTATTTTGGGTGTGTGTTGCTCGGGGTAGATTCTCTGCCAGCTGAACTTGGCGAGGGCAATATCATCAGCTCGCACAGGTTGTTAGATCAAAACAAGACAGACCGGTACATTTGCGAAAATGCCACATACGCCCCCATGTTGGGCCTTTTTGGGCCTACTCTCGTACCCAACCCCAGGTGTTGAATTCTTAGTTTAACCCCTTGTAACAACATTGGTTTGTCCAATAAACGCAGCCCCAATGAGTTTTTGGTCCGGACCCCCCCGAACCGCCCCCCACTTGAAACCCACTTTTTTTAGGGGTGGGGTCAAACATGTTGAAACAAAAGCCCCCCCCCCCCTTTTCTAGGTCGAAAATCATGAATCTTTTGATTTCTTTCCGTTTTGAGCCGAAAAAGGCAGCAAGTACTTAAGTTTCGGCAACAGACTCGGCACAATGCGGTGGAACATAGGATTGTGGTGCTGTGGGTCATTATCATAAACCTCCCATATATGCCACACCCACGGCGTGACCTACCTCTGCCACCAAGGCTTCAAGGATCACCAGCCGCCAGTGAGGGTTAGCCTCCCAAATTGGGGGGAGGGGAAACCATACACCCCCATGACGGTACCGCCGGATCGGCACCAAGCCGCACAGGGGCTGGATCCACGTGATGCCCAATTGGGGGCGGGTCGACTGATGCTCCGTGGGGTGCTGGGCTCTGGCATAGAGCGTCTCCGTCAGCGGATTAAGCCACTTCACGGCGCTCTGCACTGTCGCCTTCTTCACTCCAAAATCCAGCGGGGCTGCAGAGGTCAGGACGGACATGATCCACAATGGGGCGTTGGCAAAGGAAAGCTGCCGCCCCGGTGTGTGCCACAACCCATCCCACGCACCAGCAAAGATATTTTGCATGCGAACTGCACCGGTGGCGATCGCCTCCAAGAGCGCCAGCAAGCAAGATTGCAAGCAAATGGCATGCGCCCACAGCGCGCGGTGCTTCGCATCCAGATACGCGGCGCACCGGAGAACCCACCACCTTCGCAAAAGCAAGTCGATGAAGCGCCAATACGCGGCTGTGGGCAAGGGGTCGACAAACGCCGCTGCTGATGGGGCCGCTGCCGGCTTGGGGACGCGGCGACGCCGTTTATGGTCTAGCTCAGGCATGGGTGCAACAAACTTAGGAGCCTCGACAGGGACCGTGCGGCAAGAAAAACGCGACAATCTCACTTCGCCCCGCGCCCCCAAACAGACTTGCGCAAGAATGATCGTCCCGATAAAGGAGCATGCCTCTGAAAATGCTTTAACCCACCCCACTTGCACCGTGCTACCTACTTTGCCCTCGCCATTGCTCCATGGAAGTCCGATTCGAACCAACTCAATGGATCACTCAGCCGTAACGCTGTTGGAAACTGGATGACCTTAATTAAAAGACCCAAGATCCTCAAACGCCACACAGCGGTACTCTTCGTGAAGACCGTGATTGCTTTCCATCGTAGACCTGACGCGAACCGTAGTGCCCATGCCGTGCCTTGTACTTTCGCCTGCTCTTGCTAGTTTTGGACCCGTGCCACTCCACGCCATAACCTCTCCCCGCGGCCAGGCATCAACCTAGCCCCCCCGATAGCCATGTACGTCCCATGGTGCACAAACACATATAACCGGCCCATAGAAATCCAAAAAACTGCGCTCGGGCTACACATGCTGTCAACAATACGGCAAATGGGCGCCGCACGCAGTTTCCACGGTTCTGCCGACAAGGCCATCGTTGTGGCCAACGCGTGCAGGACACGCAATTGGAAAGCCTCGTCATGCACACCCCACAGCCTAGCAATATGCCCCGGCAAAGAACGGACCTATACCCAGCTTTGGCCGATCATGCCACTCCAAGAAACCCATGAGCTTGGCTGTGAGACGACTATGCTTGGCCATACGCATCACAATCCGCCACAAAACCGCCAATATTGGGAGAAGAGCCGTGGGATGCGACGTGATGGTGCATCCCGCCAACTTGAGCAACTTACGCAAAAAGAAAATGCGAGTCAGTGGGCTGAAGGTGGACTTGAGGCTGGCCATGAAACCGCAACCCGTCAACTCCTCCGCCACGCGCCCGGTCAAAGCTGGCAGCGGGCCCACATCGCAAACCGACAAAGTATCGGAGAGTACTTCCAGCCAAAAGGCAAACGGTCCAAAGAGTAAACACATCCGCCCCGTTGGGTCGTAAAGTGGAAGGGCTCTTTGGCTTTGGTCAGGAGCACAAAAGACCAAAATGCATTTTGACAAATCGACATTTGTGGCGTAATACTGAGTACTGCGCTCTGCCTGAGCCAGAAAACGGGCTATCTGTTCGCGCGAAGGTAACTTAAAACTCGGTGGCTACGGTTCAAGTCAGTCATTCCCATGCACGACAGGATGAGGCTAACTTTGACACTACTCTTGGGTATAATACATGGGCAAACCGCTGGCGGGGACACGGTGGGGCTCAAGAGGCCCGCCTTGCGCAAATTCTGTGAAATAGCATCATCGCCCGGCACATAGAGAAATTGGGAGGCACAACGCGATCCCAAGGCCCCTCCGGGATCTCGTACGCGCCAAGAGGGTCCAACCCCCGGGCCGCGCGGTCCGGGTCCATACACATCAGCACCGTGACCCGGGGGAGGTCAGCCGTAGCACGGAGTCCCAAACCTCCTCACTCAACTCGCCCAACACGGACAGCTACACTCCCATCGCAGACCGCAACCGCTAAATCCTCTGCTGTGGAAAAAAAGGCGTGAAATCAACAAATTGAGGCGCGGAAGGAGGAGCTGCTCGGAACAAGCTAACGGCCTCGCCAAACACTCGACATGAGGCGCTAGCGCCAACATCAACTGCGCCAAAAAGGGGCGGGGGTTCCAGGGGGATGGGAACCTCAGTGGCCGGGTCCCCAGCAACGCTTAGCAAGCCCTACGTGCGCGGGCGCCGTTGAGGGCAAAGAGCGTGAAGACGCTCCCCACTGGAATGCCGAAGTCACCGAGCAGCCCACTAGGTCCCGCCCCGATTAGTTACCACGGGGGATTCCAGCTGACCACCTGGGGGGGAGGGGGGGTTCTTGCCGAAGCCGGTCTGCACTCACCGGAAGCATACAGATGGGAGGTGGGCGCACAACGCAGCGTTGCCGTGTGGGGGCTGGCACAGCGGCCATACTCGCCACTCCCACTGCCGAGCTATCCTGCCCCCCCCCCTTGGCTGGTAGGGGGGATGCCTGTAGGAACACCTCGCTTCGGCCCTGGGCACATGGACGTGGGCCCCCAACTGCAACAACGCTTCCATTGAAGTCTCTGCTTTTGTCTATTTGGAAAGCTACAGTTGAAATAGCCTGTCAAAATATCACCTCTTTGTAATTTTCGGTGTAGAAATTCTGCTTCCATTGAAGTCTCTCAGCGAAAATGTTTACGGCGCCAGCGCCGTAAAAAATGACACCTGTCAAGAGCTTGGAAAAGAGCCAAATGTGGTGCAAACATTGTTATTAACTATAGGGGTCGAGCTGAGATGCCTAGATGGGAAGAAAGCTACATAGTCCATTGGTGCTTCCCATATGTGCCGTGTCGTCCCCGTCATAACCTATGGAAGCTGGACACACCAGTGAACACCACCAATGGGCAGGGGGCGATTATTCTGTGGTGGGTGCACATTTAAAGCGCCAACGCCGTAAACATTGCCGTTGTAAAATGAGAGGGCATAGGTGGTGATGATTATCCCGATAATGGGGTTTTTGTGGTGGCGCGCTTCACTACCACCAGCCAGATATTTTCCGGGTGGACCGAAATACAGTGACAAGTGTTCAAATTTTAAACTGCAAAAATTGCCATATGCCACAGTCATGAAAATGTGAGGGCGATCAAAAAGGTTTCCACACCAGCCTAATAGGATCCAACAATTGAACCTGTTAGGTTGTCTTTGTTGCGGTGCTTTGAAACAAGCCATAAGAGACAGATTTTCTTCCAAGTGAGGAGCCCCCTTGTCTCACTGCAGTGCACCACCTTCCTGAATATGTTGGTTCCGAAGATTGTTGTAACAATGGGGTTTTTGCGGCATTGCCCACCATCAGCACCAATGACAAATGTGAGGGGCATGTCCTTGGGTGCACCCTGGCCCATGTGTGTTGCAATCGTGTGCATGCGGACTGGCTAAACTCGCGGGGGCTGGCAGTTTAAAATTTCGGTTGCACCCCCGTGCAATCACATTTTTTGCTGCAAGTATTGCACTTTTTGCAACGTTTTTATGGTCTTTCTGGATTTCGTGTGCCAGCTCCCCCGGGTTCAGCGGGAATGCACACACACGATTGCAACACACATGGGCCAAGCATTTGTCACATGTCACATTTGTCATTGGTGCTGATGATAGGCACTGCCACAAAAACCCCATTGTCACAGCAATCGTCGGAACCAAGAGATTCAGGAAGGTGGTGCACCGCACTGAGACTTTGGGGCTCCCCACTTGGAAGGATTTTTGGCTCTTACAGCCTATTTCAAACCACCCCAAAAAAGAAAACCTAACAGTTTCAACTGTTGCATTCTCTACGGCTTGTGCGGAAACCTTTTTAGATCACCCCCATACTTTCATGACCCCTGCTGCATATGGTAGTTTGTGTAGTTTGCCGTTTTGACATTTGTCGCCGTGCTTAGATGCACCCGGAAATTTTCGGGCTGGTGCTGGTGAAGGGCACCGCCACAAAACCCCCATTATTGCGATAATCATCCAAAATTAACCCCTCGTTTTACGGCGCCATGGCCAAAAACACTTACGGTGCCGGCACTGTAAATGTGTAGGATATCCCTGCTTCCTAATTGCTTGCCCTCTGATATTGTGAAGTATTTACGGCGCCACCGCCGCAAATGTTTACGGCGATGGCACCGTAAACGCTTACGTTATAAACGTACCAAACTGCCTACTAACCCCCCTTTGGCAATCCCTGCACGTGATGGAAACCTCTGTGGTGTTTAAGGCACTTTTTGCACTTGCGAACCTCACGATTACGGCGCTACGCGTGACCACAATGCACCCTAAGAGCACGGGCTTGAGCACTGCCTTCACATGGGCCGTGTTAGCTTATGGGGCACTGATTTCCACTATCGCGGAGACGATGGACATGAAGACTTGCTTCTTGGTGGCACCCTCCAGCATCGCCTGACGGGTGCACACACTAACGCTGTAACGGACCATGCAGCCCCCAGTCCGTGTCTTTGGGGAGGCGAGCAAATAGGCGCTTCAAGCCCTCAAACAGACGGACACAAGTACGAGCTTCCCCGGCATGCACGACTTTGGCCTTCACATAGTAACGCCATTTGACTAGCCGAGCGGCCGCCTTCAGGGCTCAGCACGGAAGAGGAAGGGTGGCCCCAGAGCATGGCCGCGAGTTGTGGCCCCGATTTGGCCTTGACGATCATGCGGAGGAGGGCTGCCGCCGAGGCCACCACGGAGAGGTGCAAGCCCATGTTGGCCACAGCCTTAAGCAGGTGCTCCTCCGACAACGAGCAACACAAGACGAGGGCCGCCTTAGTGTCTCCTCCGGCTGTGGGCGATGTTGCGGATCTCCCTTCAGGGCGTGAGCGGCTGGCACCAACCGGACCAACCATGCCTTGCTCGCCCACCGGGGATGCCCGCAAAGACATGGGGGGAAGAGCCTTGGCAGTGGTCACGAACACCATAACCGTTGACTGGAGGACCGACTCCCAGACGAGCATGGGCGACGGCTGGGCATCCTCATCAGGGTGATCGAGCTAGGGCATCAGCTTGGACTGCCGGGTAGCCCACACAGTGTATACTCCGCGCCACAGCCACAGCCAGCCAAGCCAGACCTTCAACCGGAGCGACGGCAAAACCGATCACACGTGGGAAAGCATCAAACGTAGCGCTTTAGGCTCGGTGTCAATGGCTGCTCTGAATTTGGCCTCCGCCTAATCCCAATGGAGGTCGCCCAACACGTAGGCGGCGAACAGCAGTTCCTTGTCAGGCGAGGCGATCTCCAAAAAGTCCAATATCTCTTGGCGCAGCGTACGCCACGACGTCCACGGGTGCCCCAGCTGATGGGTCCGGAGGAGAGCGACGTCCATTGAGGACACTCACCCTTGGAACACCGAAAGGCAGAGCCGGAGTGAGAGAGCGAGGCCATCCACTAGCTCCACCCGCGCCACCTCCGTACTGGACCCGCCATGGTTACAATTGCGGAGGAGCTTTGGGGGACGGCTCATAATCTTGTTGATGACCCAAAGGCACGCTGACGTGATCTGCTGGCGCCAGCGCTCACGGCTCTTAGATTTGAAATCCGGCATCGCATGGGCGAAAATACAGCAGGGTGCCGAGGACAATGAGCAGCCATAGTCTTTGAGGGCAAAGAGGACTCATACATACAGAGACACCGTGGGCATTAGGGTGGGGGGCGAGGCAGGCTAGCGGGAGGCCGGTAATTAACTGCTGCCCGCACCCACACATCTACGGGTCAGTGCAGGGGCGAGACTGCAGACAAATGCCCGGCGACTCGGTCAAGGTAGGGGCTAGACCAGTGCACAATCATGCTGCCCGCGGGGCCCGAGGGGGCATGTGTGAGCAGAGAGTTTTGCTTGTGTCACAAGCCCATGATGTCGATCTGTGGGGTGGTGCCATGCCCCGTCCTGCTTCAGCGCCTATTCCGCCTCAGGAAGCTGCCCCGTTCTGTGCCCTTCTCCATGGATGCTTGGGCGCCGTACTCGGAACATGCGCCCCAAGCCCCGCAAGGTGCGGCGCGTCCGGCTTCCGCAAGCGTTCACCGGCCGCATGGTACATGCGCGCCGTGAACAACGCGGTGAAGTACCGGGAGCACAAGGCCGCCGCTCTCCCCCCCTTGGCCCGGCGGTACGAAGTCTACGGGAGAACGGCGGCGTGGTGGGGCGTGCCAGTGTCGCCCACCGTCATGGAGGAGCACATCCTTTAGGCCAACCACCAGTTCCACGCCCATCTCCTCCGCGTTCTCCACCCCGTGTGGCTGACTGCCAAGATCGAGCATGCCCGTGACAAGACAGGGGCTCACATCCGCTGCCGCTAGTACGTGCTGCTTCTCATCGGCCACACCGACCTCTCCACCCGCATCACCATCTCCCCCACCATGTTCCACACAGCCTAGCAAAGGTTCACCCTTTCGGGAGCTGCCGGGTTGCTTAATGTGGTGCAGTCCGCCCCGTGGCCACCCCAAGGCCCTGGCAGTGACACCCCTGTGGCCCGCTCCACCTCTAGCACGGGGACATGGTGGGAGGGATGAGAGCGGGAGCGGGAGGTGCACAGTCTGCCCATTACCGGCATATCCAAGAGTACCCGCTTCCGCACAAAGAGAGAGGGTGGGGGGGGCAATCCCATGAGGGGCCTGGATACCGCAATCTCCCGCGTGGTCCTGATTCCTGGGTCTCGGGATCAATGTGCCTCGGGGCACACACGCACGCCGCTGCCCTCCTCACATGTGAGCCGCTCCTGGCGGGCGACGCCCCACTCATGGCGGAAGCTTGGCTACGCTCCGAGGCTGGGGTGGGAAGGGGTAGGGGGGGGGGGGGGGCACAGGAGCACAAGGGGACAAGACAACACAAATTGATAGCGAGGTAGTGGAACCAACGGAGGATGAAACGACAGGGCATGTGGCACTAGTAATCACGGTGTTGTGGCAAGCGGGCCGTTCTCGACACGCTCCCCCACAAACAATGGTGTTCGCCCCACTGAATTGGGGGATGGTTTGTTGGACAAAATAATGATTTTACAAGGTTTGACGTTTTTTTATTGATTTTATAACCAACAATTCAACCCCTTGTGGTAGGGTATGCGAATATGCCCAGTAAACTCAAAATGGGGGGTATGTGACGTTTTCCTAGATGTACCAGCCTACCTGCCTTTGATCTCACAACCCCTGGAAGGTGATTTTGGGGCTTTTGGGGCACATAGCCCTAGCGGCCACAACGTGTGTCCCCATAGGTGCTCAAATACTCGTATTGTCACTACATGATCGCCCAAACCCATCCTAGGGGCAACGTCACGGTTTCGGAAAAAATTGAATGCTGAAAAAATTTTCGGTGCCACCAAACAGCCCACCCAACGTTAAAAAGGCCAAGTCCTCACTCGCAAGAGGCCATGGGGGGGGGGGGGACTACGGGTACCCAAAGTTTGGATCCGGGACCCCTGCCATGGGTTAGGGGGTCCATATACAAGAAAAAGTCTATTGCCTTCGGCAAGTCCACCTCGCATAGAATCTACCCCAAACAACCCAAACCCAAAATTGGGTAAAACTACATAAATACGGGCTAAAACATGCGTTACATACCTTGGATGGTCATTTTGAGTGATCACAATGTCAAAAAAAAAAAGTTTCAAAAACTTCAATTTTTGAGCTGTCGAGGGTGAAAAACTGCAGAAGCAGGTTGTGTACCAATCCCTCGGGAGCCCCCCCCCCCCAAACCGCACCAATACCCAAATAAGGTGAAAACTATCTAAATACGGCCTAAAAAATGCTTTACCTACCTTGGATATTCATTTTAGGTGATCACAATATCAAAAAAAATAGGTTTCGCAAACTTCGATTTTTGAGCTGTCTAGGGTGAAAAAAGCAGGTTGTGTACCGGCGCATTCACTAGGCCATTATTGGTGGAAGCAGTCATTTCGCGTCTTTGCCACGGGCTTTGACCGGCCGTCGGCAAGGCTACAGACTGCAAAAAACGTCCTTTCGTATCCTAGTAGGCATATACTGTCACACCATCCCCACTCACACGCCGCAGAATGGGTAGCACAGGGTCACCGAGGTAGCCAAAACCGCCAACATAGCAAAAACAGCAAAAAAGTGCATAAACTGCACTAGCGCTCGCCCCATTCCGCCCCATACAAACCCCATGGAGTCGCGACCAGGAAACACTTTTTCGGCTCAAAATAAAAAAACCAAAACATTTATGATTTTCGACCCAAAAAATGGGGGGGTCATTTTTTTGACATTTTTGACCCCCTCCCCCACCCCCCCACCTCCCTCGAAACCTCAAAAAAGTGGGTTTCAAGTGGGGGGGGGGGGGGCTGGGGGGTCCGGACCAAAAACTCATTGGGGGATGTGTTTCTTGGACAAAATAATGATTTTACAAAGGGTTAAACTAACAATTCAACCCCTTGAGGTAGGGTACGCGAATGGCCCCAAAAAGGCCACAATGGGGGGGTATGTGGTGTTTTCCCCCAAAAACGCCTGCCTCGCTTTGATCTAGCAACCTCTGCAAGGTGACTCTTCAAGACTCCAGGACCCCGCCATGCGTTAGGGGGTCCATATACAAGAAAAATCGAGGTGATTCTTCAAGACGCAGGTCCAAATACACACACAGCAGCCACAATACGCAAGAAGTTTTGACCCCCCCTTACCCCCCCCCCCCCCCCAAAAGGGGAACCAAGGTACGGGGGGGGTACCGGGTCAAAATCCAAAAAATCATTGGGTGATCATTTTTGGTCCTAAAATGATGATTTTACAAGGGGTTAGACGTAAGAAACCATACGGTGGGGTATGCTACGCGAACAACCCAAAAAAGGGGGGTATACAACGCCTGCACCTGCGCTTGATCTAACAACCCCTCTTCGAGGTGATTCTCATTCTTGGATCAGAATGGATGGTTCATGTTTACATACTAATACCACCCTCACTGGGGCTCTGGTGTTTTGCGCGTGTGATGCCGCTTGACAAGGTGCATTGCAATTTGAGTGTGAGTTGGCCAAAGTCTCCAGTAGAAGACGAGCTAGTATCTTGTATTTTGTTGCTCACGTCGGCTTTGAAGACGTTCTTTGAGGTCTGTTGCAACACAACCCATGCCTCAACTTCCATGGGTGTCAGGAACACCCTTACGGCGCACACACACATTGCTTATGGGCGGTGGTGTCAGGGGCATAATGAAAACACAACGTGAACGTGACGAAGTGGAGGACGTGAGGAAAGTCAATGAGGTGAATAAAAGCGAGGGCAAGCACGGTGGCGGCTGGCAGTCAGGGTGATGCTGAGGGGGGGCTATGATGCGGACATGGGCGAAAATAAGCAGGATGGTGGCAACCACCTCACATCCGTCTTCAGTGACATTAATAGCAGAGCCCACGAGCCCAGGCGCCGTGAGCAGCAGCTTGCCACCCACCAGCGACACGCCCTTTGGGAGCTGCAGGTCCTTGAACGTGGCGACCCCGTCCAACGGAGACACGGTGGTGCGCCCTGAAAGCGGCACTTCGGTGCCGTCCGCCGCAACGAATTTGGCGCTGACCTTCTGGTCGGCCCCTGGGGCCAGCCCGCCGTCCTTGTCCTTGTACGCCACCTTGATCGTGAAGGGCTTGCCGGCCTCGATGCCAGACGCCGGGGGAGTGGCCTCCAGCTTCATTGCCGCGCTGGCAGCTGGGCCTGTCGGTTTGAGCATCTGCAGCACGTCCGCTGGGGCAAACCCCGGCCGACCAGTGCCTGGCGCCCCGTATCCGGGGGACCCTGGCAATGCCGGCGTGCCGAAGCGCCCAGAGCCTGGGCCCGACTGTTTGAGGATGCTGGACTGGACCCGGATCGGCTCGGAGAATGCGGTGTGGCAGCCATCGTCGGCGGCCTTGACCATCAGCGCAAAGGAGTCCTCGCCGTCGTAGTGCATGCCCCTGAATGTCACCTCACCGCTCGTGGGCATCTCCATGGATGCAGTGCCTCCGAGGGTGCCTTTGCCCTACATGAGCACACACGCGTTGCTAATCTGGGGCCACAACTGCTTGTATCTTCCCAGGTGCACATAACAACGCCCCTGTCGGTACAACAGGAGGCTTTCTGTCATTTTCAGTACTTCTACCGCTTTTCTCGCAAGGGGGGGGGGGACGGGGCATGAACCAACCTGCGCTCGAAGGGCATGTTGTGTGGGGGGGTTGGGGGCTGGGACCCGAAACTTTGTGCACCAAATACGGCACAAAGAAATTTTTCCTTTAGTAAATTTCATTTTTTCCCACTTGTAGACGTGAAGAGACAGCACTCGGCCCCCTTCCGCGAAGGATCATTTAAAAGCCTTTTTCTGTGCCGATTTCAACAAAATATCAACCCCGTCTCCACCCCCCACCCACTCCAAACCCCCGATCCCTTCACTTGAAGCAACAAATTGGGCACACAAGCCATTGCATATTTCGTGTATTCACACCCAATCCCACCCTGGCCCCCACAACAGGCCCCAAACACCACATGCCCCCAATCCCACCCCACCAACCCCCAGAAAGCACCCGTGTCACAAGCAGCCCTCACACTGTTGCGCACTGCAAGAAAACGCACATTTTGCAGCACATTGGCATGAAATGACCGTCTCCAGGGGATGTGATATCAGGGAAGCAGGGACTCAGGGGCGGTGCTCAGCGAAACTGCACACTCGGGGCCTATGGAGAGGATGCCGTGTCCACCATATGGATGCTGCATATTAATGCCACAGGAATCCAAATTTTGTGCTGCGCACATTGCTTTGTGCTCAACACCTTCATCTGACCACGACTGATTTACATTGCAGTCAACCCACGTGGCAGCAGGTGAAGGGGAGGTGCAGGGGGGTGAGGGAAGGGCTGGCCACTAGCAACAGCGCATCCCTGTGGCCTGCAGCCGGTTCCCTAAGACCAGTGCTGACCTGGACGAGCATAAGCTCCAGCGGCAGCGGCTCATCCAGCTCCATGGGATTCCCGTCCTCGTCGACAGCGCACAGCACCAGCATGAACGACTCCCCTTTTGACACCGCGAGTGGCGTGCCCTTGAAGCGCACACTCGGGAGCGCCGACGGGTCCCGCACCTTGACCTTTTGCTGGACGGCGGTGATGCCGGTGCCAGCAGAGTCGGCGTGGATGGTGACCTCGCCTGGCTTGTTGACCAGGCAGTTCGTGAAGGTCACGAGCCCGTTGACAGGTTCCCCAGTGAGCACAATGGGGCGCCCGCCAGGGGTGGCGATGGTCAGCGTGACCGGGTTTGTGGCCTTGGGGCAGGCCTCGAAGAGCATGCTCTTGACCCCCACCACAACTTCAAATGGTATGCCTGACTGGACCCTCGGGGGGATCTTCTCGAAGCTGGAGTGTCAATGGAGGCGGGAGATGGGGATGGAGCGGCGGGGGCGGGGGGAGGGGGGTTGGGGGGGAGGAGAGTCTCAGGAGAATGAGGCCAAGAGAGGGGGTGGAGGGAGGAACTGGGGGCCCAGTTCAGTGGTTGGGGAGGAGGATTAAAAAAAAAAGGTCTTTCGGATTTCACGTCATTCTCAAATTGCCTGTTTTGTTCTGAGCACTTTGAGTGTGCACAATTGGGGCAAAAACTCGTTTTCCCCACACGAATCCTGCTCAGTAGGTCTATACTGGACCCTTCCGCACTGCCTGGGGGCCTGGAGAGCCGCAGGAGGGGAGCTGGAGGAGGTGCAAGGTTGGGGCAGGGGGGGGGGGATGGCTGATAGCCACCAAACTGGCTATATGATTCCCATTGTATTCCATGGCAGGATACTTTCCTGGTTTCCTTTTGCTCCAAAAATGTCATCAAGTGATGTGCACAGTGATTCACAATGGAGAACAACACACTTTTGTACACCACCCTGTAGGTGCTCGGGTATGGCTCATTTGCCCCGCAACAGTGATGTTGGTCTGTACCTGTGCAACCTGGTGCCCTGTGCCTGGAGGCAACTATGCAGACCAAGTCAACTGCCTCAAATCTGCAGCCATGTAATTCAACTGTGACAAAAAAAAAAACCATGCATATGCAAAAAAAAATCGTCCGGTGCCTTTTGGTGCCAACATTCAATGTTGGCTCAAGCCCTTGACCAAACTGCATCGAGCCCAGAGGGCAAGGGAGGGGGGGTTTGGAGACAAGCCTCAGATGTTGCTGCTCTCTTAGCAAGCGGCGGCATCAATCGACTCCTTGCCACTCACAAAGATCCACCAAGCTGCTGTGTTGGTCCACCATTTCTGTTTCTCTATCATGGGGGATCGGGGCACCAACAAATTAAAGATCCGCACGGCAACAATCTTCAATGCGGACCGTAAGCACTTTGACATGGCGGAGCACCCCGCAGCTCTCCACGAGCTTTGTTGTCATGCTTGCTTGTTGTTCACTGTAGCCATACCTCAGGCTATGTCAGTGGCAAGCCGCATTGGAGCACTTGTGCATGACCAGCCCTTCCTTCGCCAAGGCTTACCTGGGACCACCTACACCTATGGGGACACGCTGTCAAAAGCCCCTATGTGTGGAAAAACTACGCCAAGCGTAGTGCAAGGGGGGTTTGGGACGCCCTACAATCTTTCTGCTCTCCTAGCAGTTGGCAGCGTCAATCGACTTACCACTCACGAAGATCCACCAAGCTACTGTGTTGACCCAGTGTTTCAGTTTTCCTTGGTGGCGGGTCTTGGCACCAACACATTAAAAAATCCAAACGGCAATAATTTTCAACACAGGGTGCAAGCACTCTGCCAGGCGGAGTGCCCCGCAGCTCTCCATGAGCGTTGTTGTCGTGTTTGCTTGCTGTTCGCTGAGCCATACCCCCGGCTGTGTCAGTGACCAGCCGCCTAGGCACAGATCTGCCTTCGGTGAGGCCTACCTAGGAGCTACGCCTGTGGTTACGCCCTGTCCTGTACCTGGGGGGCGGCGGCTGGCTGAGATGGAGTGAAAATGACATGGCATTCTAGCAGATGCACAAATCAACCAGCAAAGGCACCCACAAGCAGTGTAAGACACAGGGCAATGATGGTGACTTCCAGTTTCCCTTGGTGTACGTTGGGCGTCTGGAGGGTGGGCTGGAGCAGGGCTCCTTTTGAGCGGGGGGGGGGGGGCAGGGGGGGAGGGGGTTTTGAGGGGGGAGGGGGGGCGGGTTTGGCCAGCCTTTCTCCCCCCCACTTGTCTTTGCGCACCTAAATGTATTGCAGCAGGTATTTTGCTTTTGGCATGGGGTTTTTGTTGTAAAGGTGGATGGTTCATTCCTGGAGGGTTGCTGTTAATTCTTGGACATTTGCATCCCTGGAGCAGTGCACAACCCTTGCCCTAGGGGGTGAGGGTTGGGGCCTACCATCTCCTTTGTCCAAGGGAAGTTGGCAACTTTGGTGGTAATGCTTGAACCAAGCCTCTTGCGCATGCACTCAGTAACGTGCAAGAGGGTGGGTTCATCCCCCCCCCCTCAGACTCATCCCCCCTGCTACCCCGGGAACCCCAAGGTTCCCCTCAAGGTGCCCCTCCACTCCCACCCCCTCCTCAATGATGTCGTCCCCCACTTCCACTTTCGCCCCCTGTTCCCCCCCTTTTGGTTTCACACCATCGTCATACCCGCTGACTCTTTTTCCAACCCCTCAACCACCCTCTGCGCCTCCCTTAACCGCCACCTCCCCTCCAAAAACTTTTCTCTTGCGCCCCCCCCCCCCACCCAAAACGTCCCCAAGCTCCCGCCCACAAGCCAACTTGGCCTCCAACCTCTGAACCTTCCCTCGGATGCTCTGCACGTTCCCCCTCGCCTCCTTTACCTTCGCCAAAACTGCACCCCGATCTAGCTTCCCCCCTTCACTCCCTGTCCTCCCATTCCAAGGCACAAGCAACAGGGAGGCGATCCCCCATAAAAAGTCCGGCCTTCACGTTGTTGTTGTCGTGCGAGACCGGTATTGGGCGTCCAACGGTGCCCGTTGAGCTAGGGCGGCCGATGCGTGCCGAGCAGGTTGATCCGGGGGATGGAGGTGGGGTTGTTGAAGCCCACACAGAGCTAGTGGGTGGCCATGAGAGCCTAGCTGCGGAGTTGGGGCCTGGAGGTGGCACTGCTAGAGCCTGCTGCAAGGCATCCCCCTCCGACATCCCCTCCTGCACATACAAGAAGGAGGGTGGTGTCAGCTTTGGCAAAAAAAAAATTGTTCCGGCGGCGTTTTGGTCAGTTGTTCCGACGACGTTCTAGTGGTGTGCTAGTGGCCGCTGGAATGCCGCTAGAACATCGCCAGAACAACTTCCCGGAACGTTGCCATAACAACAAAATAGAACAGCAATTTTTGCGCGCACAATGTGCACAGCGCGCACCATGGCCCAGTGGGGGGGGAAGGGGGGGGGCACTAGAGCTAGTAGCTTGGCAGCCGGGCAGGGCAAACCGGGGGGCTTGGCTATCCCCTCAAAGCAAAAACAAGGACCGGGCAAAAGTGGAGCGCAAACAACAACGGAAAAAGGAGAGGGAATTTGAACTCAAACAACTGCTTCTACAACTGAGTGAACAAGGTAATCACCTGGTTTTACCGATGGCTCTTCAAAGGACATAGCGAGCATTGGGAGGGGACAAGGCATCCATGCCACCAACCTTCTATCAAGTTCAGCCTTTGTCCTGGTACACCTCCAGCAAACCAACAACACAGCCAAAATTTTCGCTGCACTTTAGTCCAACAACTCCTCCTACCCATTTGTCATGCTTTGCCTGCATGCTGTGCGGTGTTGGGTGCTGTGTTTGTTTGATGGTGTCCGTTGCCTTTTGGTGGTAGCTGTTCAAGGTGCGGTGGTCGTGTGGTGTGGTGTGACACTGTCCGCGGCTCTTGAATTTTAGTGTAATGGGTAGTTGGTGTGGTGGCTCCTATCTTCGTGTCCGGCGCATGTCCTTATCGTGGTTGTTGCTGTGGTAATTGTCTCGGTTTCTATGGCGGTGTCTAGCGACCTCATGCAATCATATGGAAGGGACAACAAAATTGTTCCCAAGCATGGACAAGACTGTGGTTCTACGGCTCAAAGGGACGGGGAGCATGGCCATGATTGGGGCCAAGGAATGACATGGCTCGAGCAAATAGAGGAGACCCTGGTCCTAGGGAAGGTACAGACCACTGCGGAAAGGGACACACAGATTTTAGTTAAGCTTATTCGGGGGTTCAGAGCCATGTTGGTGGTACTGTGGCACTACCTCCTGTCGTTGGGGGCAACCCTCAACTGCGTGTGGGCTGTGGTGGGTGCTATGGTGGGGTACCAAGCCACATAGCTCCCCAGTCGGAGGAAACAGCCCGACGGCCTCCGAATTGATTTCCCCTCCCTAGCCCTTTTGTGTTTCACATGTGTCACGGCAAGTGACATCTTGGGTGTAGTGACCTTGTTTGTTTTGAAAGCAACAAACACAGTCAGACACAACACTTCCCTAAGATGTGCGGTCTCATTTGGTCTGGATACATCGCCATCCCCACAAGAGAGCCCCTGGAGGATATGGGAAAGAAGCTACCCCTCACGTGGAAGTTATGGGTGCGGATGTGGACGTGTGGGGGGTGGTGCCAGTGCGTTTCCCGAGATTGTGGGTGGTTCCACCATGTCTTATGGACTGCTTAGGTCTTTTGAGATGTTGGGGCAAGAAGTGGAGCATCAGAGGGTGCTGGTTGGGGAACATGTTGCAAAGTTAAAGTGGGCATCATGCGCGATTCGTTGTGGGGGGAAACGACCGGTTGGGGCACACACAGCCGAAAGTGTATGGTAGGCCGAAATGCATGCTGTGTAGCACATTGGAAACCGTGGGGCACGCCCTGTTGCATGTTCAGGCATGCTGTCGTTCCAGGCATGCTGTCGTTCCTTAGTGCAAACGAGGGCAGCCAAAACAAGCAAAAAACTCGCTATTCCACATGCAGATCAAGCTGCCAACCCAGAAAAACTCACTATTCCACATGCAGACCAAGCTGCCAACCCTTATACGAGCGAATGCGAGAGATCAAGCCATTCGCCAAGCAAACCTCGGGAGGAAATCGAGACACATAAACGGGTTCAGCTCCCCTTTCCAAGCTGCCTGTCGGAGCTTAACACACTCAGTGACATCACCGTGCGTGTGAAAGGTTCGCAGCTTACTTGGAGCGTCGGTAGGGTTCACATCAGTGCAGACTCGAAAAACGCCCACGGGGCAGTCACTCCAACTTCGTAACCAAAACAACTCACGAAGCATACGCTACTGCGAGCACAGGAAAAAATCCCTCCTTTCATGCTTAAAATTTGTGACCTACTGACATCACTGCCAGTGCCCACCACGACATAGCGCATGTAGCAACCCAAGGAGAGAGCAAACAGTGCAGCATAAAGCTCCGCTTGTTGGAGCGTCTCGACGACTTGGGGCCTTGTAGCTACGCCAACGGCCCCCCTCCCTCACAATCCCAATACTGTACCTGCCCGCTGTCCGTCTCTTGGCAACATCTGTGAAAAAAACGCAACCGTCGGATGGCTTCACAGCTGGTGGGTGTCAGGGCAAGGGTACATTGCAAAATTACATGCAAAGGGGTGAAAAAATTAAGCTGTTGAATGACGAGCCTCCAAAACTCAAAAATAGATACCCCCTTGTTCAAGAGGCCAAAGATTGCAACAAGGCTGGCACGAAGGGTTGACATAGCGCAACGGGGGGTTCAGGCATCAAGACTACACAGATGAGCGCAGCGGTAGGCCTGTTGGAGCGATGAGAACCCAATGCGTGGCTTGTGGCAGGCAAAACAAGCATCAACCATGGGCTACAAGTACAAGGTCTTCAAGCCGAAGGCCAATAGCCGGAATTCTGAATATGCTTGGCTTCTTGCCTCCTTGATGAGTTGCTTGCGAAGAGGCAGAGGGTGGGTCATGCGGTGGGAGGTTGTCTTCTGTGTTACATTCCATACATCCTTCTTATTGGCACCCTTCTGACAATCATGGTAGCGGAAAAACAGAACAGCTAGAACAAATTCCTTGCTTTCCATTGCCCGAGGAGCAGGTGGAGTAAAAAAGCGTTTGGCCATCGATGAGTGTAGATATTAACAGTATCATGGTAACCCTCTACTTTGCTCTCCTAGACTCTGTGGTGCCAAGGCGTCCTCTCGGCCCGCCACAAACAGCCAAAGAACCCCTTGGCCTACCTTGGCAACAGACCTGCACAAAGCGACCTGAACCGACCTGAAAAAAAGATAAAGAAAGAAAAACAAAAGTTTCCGGAAGTGACGCAATCCTAGGCCCCCAATGCTTTGTTTTTACAGAGGGTGGGAAGAGTTGAGAGCAAGGAGAAGGGGGTAGATAGTAGATTGGGTCCCCCACAATGAAGGAGGGGACCCCCATTAAGTATGCACTGTCATGCACTATCATGAACCACCAACATGAACATTTGTGGAATTGGAATGGGAATGGGGGGGGGGGGGTGCACCCCCTCCCCCCCCTCCCCTTGGAATTTAATTATTCTAAAGAAGCCCTGGGCTGGGGGTTCAGCCTTAGACATAACACCCCCATGGGAAGGGAGAAAGGGAGGGGAAGGGGAAGGAGGAAGAGAAGGATGCCATTGAATTGGGGGCTGCCATTTTGGCTGGTCCGACCAGAACAACATGGAATCTCGCTTCTTCAGGCTTGGGTGACCACCTCCAAGTTCTCTCCCACCACTTCCTGCCTGTGAGACTTCAGCTTGTCTGACTTCAGCTGCTGGATGACAGGAGGGAGGGAGGAAGGGAGGGTCTGGTTTGGTTTGGTTGGTGTGTTTTTATCCAGTGAGACCTATGCAGGCAGAAACTACTCACACCACAGTTTTTCATAAACATGCGATGGGGCTGACCCGGATGAACCATGATATAATGTGATTTGATGTGATTTAATGTGATTTAATGTGCTTTTTAAAGTGATTTCTGGACACAACACTGCACATCAACCTTCTCAATTCAGGTGTACCTGCCCCATTCCTCTTGTAGTTGCCTGTCGTGTTTCATTTTGGAGTCCCGTAAGTCATCATTGTCATCGTCTGAAAGTGGCAGAGCAAAAAATCTGAGTACAGTCCCAACGTGCATCCATGTCTCTCATATTTCGGGGATTTAGCTTCCCCGCATTCAACTTGGCACATTTGTGGCTAGCGGACGCGAGATGGTTGTTTGCATGGCTCTTCTCAAGCCAGGACACAGAGCATTAGCATGGCATACACCGCATAATGTCCTTGCCCTGGCAATGAACTCGTCAAGAAATTGCTGGGCACATTTTACAGCATTGAAAATGCTACCCGCTTCCATGCTTTATTTTTCTGAGGTCCTGTTGCACTGTGTTCGGTCTCTTGGTCATCCGCCATAACAAAAAGGAGCACAGACAAACGCGTCCGATACAAAAATTAAGCAACTACAAAACCCAATGATACGCGACTTACCATGGCTCAACGTGACTTGGCAAAACAGCTCAAAACGTAGTAAAACGTGATTTAACGTGATTTTAACGCACCACTTTTCAGTGAATAGCCCTGCTTACACCATGGTGGTCTAGGAACCTGTTGGGCCCACCAAAATCAATCCACCCTTCCTGCATGAACGGCCATGGGTATGGTAGGGCCCCAATCAACCCAGCCAACCCAGAGCATGGGTTGGTTGTAAGAGACAAAGCTGGGATAGAGATGGGATGGAGCGACGAAGACGGCGCCATTTGTGCATAGTACTAGTTACTGGTGACATGTTGCCAATGGCAAGTACAGGGGGGGGGGGGACTTCGCGGCGGGATTATTTCGCCATGGGATATTTCGCAGCGGGTTTATTTCGAATGCAAACCTGAATTTGCTGTGGGAAATTTCGCACCCACATGCTGTGAGCCAACCTTTGGCTGGTGGTGGTTGCTGTTACTCACTGATGCTTTGCGGGTGAGTCCTAGAGGGTTGCTGTTCCTTCCTGATGAGTTGCTGGTTGCTGGTTGTTGTTACTTCAATGGTGGTTGTTGTTATTTCCTGGTGGTTGCTGGTGTTTTCTGATGCATTGCTGTTGCCATTCCATCCCTGCAAGGCACAATACTCTGCACTCAGACCATTGAACAAAGGCTGCAATGAACAGTTGAAGAACTGTTTTAGATGGCTGCAATTGACAATTGCAGCTGAGAAAAAACTGGCTGGGGTGCACAAAAACAGTTGAGGCAAACTCAGTTCAGCACGCCATTAATGGCAGTTGGCTATGGACGAGACTGCTGTCTATTATTCTCCATCCCTGCAAAGAATGTAAGCAAGCTGCAGGCAAAGTTCGCAAGTGTACCTTGCGTACAGCGATGAGAAACGTACGATCACAAGATCCCCCATTACAGATTCTGACGGCAACATTTCTCTGTTTCAGCTCTTGTGGAAGGGCACAACAGACTTATGCTCAGGCAACTGTTGGACAAGACATTTTGCTAAATTTCGCAGCGGTTTATTTCGCACAGCGGCCTGAAAATTACGTGGGAAATTTCGCACGAATTTGAAATGCGAAATATCCCACGGCGAAATAATCCCGCCGCGAAATCCCCCCCCCCCCTGTATGCACAGCTCTGCAAGGCCGCACTAGGTGATTGTACTGTCCTCCACCCATACGTATCTGAGAACCCCAGTAAGCCTTTGAGCTTATCACCCACTTTCCCCTAGAGGAGGGCGGGGCTGCGCCTGCGACCCATCCAATGGTATAATACTCACGTTGCAGGTCGGGAATTCCTGGTACAATGTCCAGTGTGGTCAGAGGGAGTTACTAATGGGCTGGTCCAAAAAGCAGCAAAGCTAAAGAACTGAATGTCTAAACTGTCTTTGCTATTATGCAGGCATGATGGATTTGTGTCCTATTTCGTACCTGCCACGAGCTTTAGGTAGTGGAGGTCATGTGGCCCAGCTGCCACAGCAAAAGATCCTTGACCCAGGGGTTCTGAGATGGGGCAGAAGGAATAACCTCAGCCGTCTCAGTGACCCCATGAGCCAGAAGTTATAAAAATTGTGCCCTGGTGCATGGATGCCACTCAGCTATTCTACCTCTACCTGCCATGGGCCCATGCACACACACAAACCGGAGGTGATGGGGGTCATCGGGCTTGGGCCCATCAATGGTCCAGGCCGGATTGGACTCCGGATCTGCCACAACATCCAGCACCTTCCCACCCGAATAGTCCGGAATGATGCAGGAGATCATGGGGGCTGCGATGGGGGGCACGATGAATGCGTTGTGCTCGCGCCAGAACTGGCGGTCCTTTGCGGTCAAGTACTGCCAGTCGTCGGGATCGAACTCCAGCGTGTCCGAGAAGTAGTACGTGCCCTCCAGCGCAACGCCCTGTGAGAGATTTGTGGGGTGAGGGAGCAGTGGCCCTGCAAAGAAATAGCGGGCGCCCTGAGGCACAGGAGAGGGGAAGGGCAGGCAGGCTGCATTCGCAGAACCCCCCTGTGAGGATCATGTTATGCGGATGGGGCAGGGGCAGGACAAGTATCCATGCACAACTAGGTCACTCCTGTCAGGGAGCAGTCCGTCCGCATCACAACCACCGCAGGGCAACCCTCAGGCAGCCCGACCACCCTGGTGCTGTGAGCCAGATGATGTTGATGGCCGTGCAATGCAGAAGGCAGGGTGGTCCTTAACACAAAAAAAAAGGTGTTCCTGTACACAGGTTTCCCAAAAACGCCCGCGGGCACTCCATTTCACCATTTGTTACTAGCCTTGTATGTCTTTAACCATGGGTTCCCAGTTGCTCAACCATTGGTTCCCATCCCCTCATGGGTGCAATTTTTGAAGCATTTGTTCCTGCCCCCAAATGTGTTTGAAGAAGGCATCCGAACCCTACATGACACCCTGCACAATTCAAAATGAAGAAGATCACACTTTTTTCGCATCAAATGAAGTGCCACAGCGTTCGACCCCCCGAATGTTCCATCGCCAATGGCGCGGCTGACAATCCCTACACCTAGTACACCTGCTTGAAATGCGCCGTAACCCGCCCCATAAGGTCACCCTTTGCCCCTCTCACGCTCAAACCATGCGTCCACTCATGCAACTTACCCCTCTCCATGGCCCTCAACGACGCCTCATCCACATCATACTTGAAAACCAACTGTGCGGAATGGTTAGCGGAGGGAGCGGAGGTAGAGGACAGGGCTGGCAAGTTAGGAAGGTCAGAAGAAGAGCTACTAGCAACTTCGCCCTCCCTATCCAAGTCCTCCTCATCAGTGGCCTCGCCCTCATCCTAGGCAACACCATACACATCCCCGATGTCGGCATCACCGGTTGCCCTCTTGGGGACAACCCACAAATCTGAAACCTCCAGAGGAACTTCTGCCTCTGCACTTTCTTCCTCTGGCGCCCATCAGTAATAAGCCCCTGCGCACGCTCATATACAGTGCGAAAGAAAGGTGGCAGAATGATACCATCGGACAAAGAGCCATGCTGGAAAATCTGTGAGAACCGTGAGATTCCCCGGCGAACCAGTGAGGGCGAGAAGTAACTGTAACCATGGTCATCAACGAACAATGCATTATGTCATGCTGGCATGGAGTCTACACTAAAATCCTCCGGCATTATCACTGGCAACCCCTGTCGTGCCTTGGAAAAGGATTTAGCCTTTAAAGCCAAATAGGGCATGTGTGCCCATCGCACTCTACCCAACTGCAAGAGAAAGAGATATTGAGCCTGCGGGACAAACCCAACTGCCACACACCAGCGCTCAAATGGGCGCGCGACGACGGCCAGCAACAGTGAGTGACCTGTAACATAGGACACAAACGCCAGTGCGTTTTGCCAGTACAAGTATGTATGGGGCATAACTAGTCCATAGCCCCCCTGGTCCTCTGGTCCTCTGTGCAATAAAGGGCAACTGGAGGCTTCATGGAAAAATGGGCAAATTATAAGCTGAGATGTCAAAAAAACAATGTTTTTGTTGGTAATAGCGCAATGGGGGGGGGGGGGTTGCACTGGTAAGGGTTCCCCAGGCAGAATGGGGGGAAATGCAGGAACATTGGGGGGCAGGGGGGGGGGGGTTAGAGGGAAATGGAGAAATATGCGGTTGTAAGTCCATGCCTTTCCCTTGTGCACCACTTCCCATCTCTACATAGAATTTGTGCCTCCCTTTCTCATGATTATAGCAGGGTGAAATATGTTCCCATGGAGGTGCTCTGCAACTCTGAAACGAGCGGTCAAACTACCCTGTGGCCTCCCTTTCCTTCAAGTGCCAGCCAAGCAGAGGGGATGGGGTGGGCGGATCACATTGCAGCCGGCACAGAGGAAAGGGTTTGCACGGACCTCATGCCACTGGGCCTTGTATTTGCCACCCCCATTCTCTGGTGTGAAGTAGACAGTGCCCTCACCATGGAACATGCCATCCATGAAGTCACCCACATAGTGGTTGCCGTTGGCGAAGGTGAACTTCCCCTTGCCCTCCATGCGGCCATTGGTCTTCTCCCCATGGTACGCGCATTTTGTGAAGAACATTGTGCAGCCACCCCCAAGCCGGAGTTTCTCACAGGGTGGCAGGTACCATAACACCAGTCCTGCAGACAAACAAAGTGAAAGGATGGTAGCATGCCCAAACCAAATCGGATTCTTCCACTGGACTGCAGCATTTGTCAAAGGAATTCGGTAAACCAACATTGGACTGACACAAAAAGAAGATCATAATCAACAGATCCTCTGCCCTTGCCCTTGCCCCCGGCTCCAGCCCTGCATGCTAGCCACATGCCCCGACCCCTGCCCCTGCCCCATGGGGAGGCGCAACTGCCCCATGTGCACAGCGATATACAGATGTACAGAGCAATTCACGTAATCGCTGTTGCATTTTCTGTAATTTTCACACGGGCTTTTTTGCGGCCTTACTTGTTGTGTGACTGTTCCTGTGACCTCTGAAACAATTTTCTTGATTTCTATTTTTTAGCCTCATGTGGGGTATTACAACCTGTTAGAGGAAGTAGAATGGTGGATCCCTTGAGCAGTGGGATCCGCAGCCTCACGTGCACACTGACCTCTTGGATACTGATTTATCTGCTGTGTTTCTACTGTGTCGGTACGTTTTGCAGTTCTGCAGGATTTTACACCGTCTATGCTGTTCAGGAACCTTTTCACGAAATGTAGGCTTTCTGGGACAACGCAAGATGTCAATGCAAAAATGATCCCAGATGCCATACAGTTATACAAGGACAACATCTTGATCAAGCTGAAGCAAGGCAGAAACGAGTGCTGAAAACGAATCCATAGCACCGTTGGAGTGTTGGAAAACTTTGCATGGGTCTCTGCCCGCTGCTGAGTCAATGTTTTTGATCAGCAAAGTCAGCATGAATTGTGGAATTCAGCATTTTCATGCTGAACTCCACAGGGGGCTTGACCTCAGATCCACTCCCCGTAATGCTTCCCGGGGCATATCATTACATATGCTGAAAATGCATGGAAGACCAAATTGAAATTTGGCCGGGGATGCTGATGCTTGAACCAAGAAAAACTTTAGTCATCAGGGGTGGTCATGACAACTCTCGGTGCTTTACGGCACACCCATTGGTTGAACTCCGTAAGATCCACCAAATCCCCTCTTGATTGTACCACTTTCAGCAGTATGATGCAGGTGTAACACCAAAGCAGGAAATCCCTTGCTGTGCCCAATGCATAACCAACCCCCTTGCTGTGTTGGCAATGCCAGTGCATAGTGCAGCGCCCAACTCCTGATGCCTAGAGCTATCCGCATTGCCATGCTAGATCTGTGTGTCACCTGCTTTGTGAAAAAGAGCACTGCCTTAGGATGGGCAATGTCCATGGCCAAGTTTTTGCACTGTGTGCACATTGCAGTGAAACCCCACACAGCAAAGCAACAAAGCCAACACAACACACATTGACCACGTACTCAATGTTGTGAAGATGAGGTCTCCGCAGTCATATCCTTCCTACGAGGAATAACCATTCCTCTTTTCGGATATCGATCGACAGCAAGTCATAATGGCGCCATGTCCTCTTGTGGTGGGCGGTCGTCCCAAGACCCAATCAATGCGCTGTGCCACTTCGTGCCGGGCAGTAGGAGAGGCTGCAGCTAGCTGTCTCGACGTTGATGTGTTCCTCCACTTGGCAGCTTGGCACACATCACAGTTGAGGATAGAGAATTATTCAAATATGTCATATCCGGTATGCACTATTATGGAATAACAAAATATCCGCCAAAGGGCCGAAACTAGGCTCGGGTAGTTACTGACACACAAAACTTTGCAGTGCATGCGCACTACGTGCACGGCATTCCCCATGTGTACGGGGCCTTGATTTTCCCCTCCGTTTTCAGGGGCATAGACACCACGAATTGGGCTTTTACCATCAATTGGGAAATGGAGGGGCACTGTATTGCTCCATGATAGCAACATGGCCTAGCCAGTGCCCAAGTAGTTCACCTTTTCCCTCACCTGCACGCCAAACAACTCGGTGCTTGCTAAGAGTGGGTTCGATCCTTGGAATACAATCCCACATGGGCATGTTAAACCTATACCCCAACACCTCCTTGTATTCTTGCAACCGTTCAAGGACAGATTTGAGGGTGTAAGCCACCTGTGTCACCATCCCTGGAGTCAAAAACAGGGTGTTGTCAGTGAAGAGACGGAATTGT
Source organism: Eutreptiella sp. 'Long Island Sound 2002' (assembly GCA_964036045.1). Taxonomy (NCBI): domain Eukaryota; phylum Euglenozoa; class Euglenophyceae; order Eutreptiales; family Eutreptiaceae; genus Eutreptiella; species Eutreptiella sp. 'Long Island Sound 2002'. The sequence goes on along the minus strand of OZ038378.1, from coordinate 55,083,219 downwards.
ACATGTGGCAATCACAGCAGACCCAATTAATGCATGAGTAGCATTTTGAGGAGTGACAAGAGAGTTGGGGAGAGGGTGCCTCGCTATTTCATCCTTGATCTTGGATACAGTGATGGGCTAGAAGAAACCTCAAGGGGCCCCCATGAAATTGAATCATTGCTCAACACCACTGGTTCGGGACACCAAGCTGTATTAGACACAACTGTGGTAGCGAGTGACTCCTAGAGTCAAATGCAAAATCAATGCTTCTCCCTCTCTGAGTTCCATAGGTGTTGCACGGAAAACAAATGTTCTTCCATTTGCCTACTTTCCAAAAACCATGCCTGGTGGCCTGGTATCACAAAAGACTCGCTTCAATACTCCCGTTAACCATTTAACCTTGCGCTCAACAGCGTGGTTGGGCGCTCATAATCCATTGGTATGCATCGGTTGCACACCACTCGTTTGGTAGCCTGCCTGCCTGTGCCACGGAGAGAACCACTTGCAGTAGAGCCAGGGCAATGCATTGCTTTGTAAAAAGCCCCTATGAGCTAACAATTGCCCAAAGCTGGATTTGGAATAGTTGCCCACAAAGCTTGAAGCAACATATCAATGTTGGGTTAGCGCCACATCTTGCACAACAACCAAGGGGGGGGGGGGGGGGCTACAAAGATTCCCGTCATTGCCTATACGTTGCTAGGGTGGGCCGCATAAATGCCCCCCCACTAGTGGCAGAGGTCAGTGGCTCACTGGAGGCCTTTGTCCGTGACGATGGAGCCATCGCTCCCCTGAAAGACCAACAGTTTGTGCTTATTCTATCACTATAATACTTGCTTGGATCTGTGTATCCTTTCATCTAGGCTTTCCCGTGGAGGGTTGGGCCTTGGTAGCGCCTTTTGTAGCACCTCCTATGTTTCCTTCCTTTGGATTGTGCGGTGTGTGTGTGTGTGTGTCAGGCACTCACACAAATGTGTGCGTGCATGCATGTGCATGAGTGTGTGCCCGTGTGCGTGTGTGTGTGTGTGTGTGTGCGCGCGCGCGCCAGGATATCAATTCCAATCATGCTCAAGCTGTTAGGTCTAACATTCCTACTCTCCTACCACTACTATAAACCAAGAGTTTGGTGTTCTGCCCTGCAAGGGGGCTACCCTATTGGGCATGAGGCTCCATGTGTACAAGTGCCGCCAACAGACCACGGCTCGTGGCCCCGTGAACCTCACCACAAAGCAACAAGACACACAGTGTGTGCGCCCTACCGCCCCCCACAGACCATCCCCATGCATCCCTAAAAAAACTGGGGGGGGGGGGGGGCAGCACCAGGGGCCGGGGCGGGGGGGGGGGGGCAGGGTGCTAATCTAGAGTCGTTCTTCCTTTTCCTCGCTGATTGTGTAGGGCAGACATGAGCAAACATTCACATCTACCCTGCTGGCTCTATCCAACCATTGGGGGAGGAAAACAAGAGGAACATTGAGCACCGCCGAAACGCCGCAACGAACAAACAACATCAGGGACAGGTCAGTGTGCGGGCTGTGTGGCTGTGTCTCTCTGTGTGTGTGCTCTGTTTGATTTACAAGGTATGCTATCCCCCCCTTTAGATATGCTGACAGACAACCGGGAGGCCCTGCCACGAGTCCTTTTTCCAGGGCCATGGGCGTGCGAGCGAAGTCACAGGATGTAACCTCCTGCTTGAGGTTCTCACTCAGCATCGGGGTACACACTAACGGGTAGGGCAGCCACTCATGCTGTTCTTCTAGTGGTCTCTGAATACAAGCTGCACATCCTCCGGTCCTCCGTGGACGTGTCCACTCACACATGCACACACAACATTATTTAGTTAGGCTTTATTCATCACTTTGCAACGACCAGTAGCTTGATTGGCTTGCACTATCCAGTGCCCTCCGTGGTGTCCTCGCTGTGTTCTGTTTTAAATGCATTTTGGCTTCCCATCCCCCTACCTGCAAGCATGCGCGCAAGTAGTCTCTATTGGTACTTAACAACTCCATACCGTCCAACAGACAGTAGTCATCCTCAATGAAACCGTCCATTTGCTGCACACTAGAACTTTGTGATGCGCATTCCATGCGTGTGCTCCTTGGTGACCATGTCTCTTCTGCGCTAACCGATTCTACCACATTGTCGTCTTGCATCATGAGTGCCTCATTACGCGAGTCTTGCTCAGGTGACTCAGGCTGCTCTACCTCCGGCACATTTGCTGCTAGCATGGTTAGCCCCTGCACCTAGTTGTTTGGACTTCCCGATGCCATCTTTTTGTACTTGTTGTCCCGTCTATTCACGCTCTTTTGCTCGTTGTTTTCGTTGTTACTTTGATCTACATTGTTGACCCTCTTCACGGCCCATTGCCAAACCGCTGGTGCCTTTCACCATACAACCTTGCTTGGTCCAACAATTGGTCCTCTCACAACAACTACCTCCATTGCAAGAACCACATTGAGAGCTTGCCAGGCACATCTGCCGCCTGTTGCTACTCCATGTTCGTGAACCATGTGTGCGCCTAGATGACGCTACTTCCAACAACATACAAGTGTGCAACATAGTCCCTTGCATGAGGCGCATTGCTTTTTGGCACTATAGTGCCCATAGTTTGTGTACCCCCCTCCGACCACACAATCCTACTGGCAATTGCAATGATACCATCGGTTCATTCGACACTAGTGGCCCAGGTCTACATGTTGGATCACTAGACATGTCACCGCTCTCATACCTTCGCACATGTACGCTGCGTGAAGCGGCCGTTTGAATGGGAGATTCACGGTAGTGCAAATTTGACAACTTTTAGCTGTGTTTTGCGCGTAACTTGGTGCCATTGTGTGCGTTTCTCGTGCTATCTTCGCCAGAAACGCGGTACAATAAATGTGTGCAAGATAGAGGTTTTAACTAGCCACCAGGTTTGATATATTCGGTGGTGTTCAGTCAAATCTTAAATTCACGCAGCGAAATTCACACCTAGATTCACGCAAGATTCACAGATTCACAAGGCTATGAATTTCCTACGAATTTCGTACAAATTTGCCCCACTTTCCACTGTTCCCCTCTCGTACGGCTCTCAAAGCCTTTCGTTAACACTTTCTTTGACCATGTCCCAGCAAACTCTCTCTCAGCTTGCGTCCCTGCAGTCCCGCCCCGATGCTGCTGCCGACACCCTGACGCAGTACCAAGCCCTACCGGTCGCCCATCACCAAATGGAAGAGGCGACCTACCAGTCAGGGGCCCTTGCAGTGGACGATGTAGTGGCCTGGGCAACATCCCTCGACCCCTCCCCCGAGGTAATTCACATTGACCCGCGCAGCCCCTCGCGCAACTCTTATCTTGGGGGAAAGGCTTGGTCCACAAATTTGTGGAGGGAACTCCGCTTGCGGGTTCCTGGGTTCCCTCCCTTCGTTTTTTGCACCTTCTCCCCCTACCCGCCACCATGGACCAATTGTTGAGTGCCATGCGTACTAACCCGGTGGGAAAGCCCAAGGACGCCCACGTCCACGTGTACCCCACCACTAACCTGGTGTATACCCCCCCCCCCCCCCGTTGCGACCGGTTTTGCCTTCAGGATCTTGCTGCAGGGGCACCACCTTACCATTCTTTTTTTCCCTTCACCTGGCATCTTGCCAACCCCTGGTGATGGGAAGATTTGGGCGTGGCCCCTTTCCATCCCACCATCCAACCAAAGGTTCATATCCCAGAGATCACCCACCCCACTTTCTACAGCACCACTTCTGTGCCATGGTTCCGGGGGTCCTCATCTGCCCCCCCCCCCTTCATTTCAAGTGAACCCCCCTCCGAACCCCTTCCCGAACCCCCCCCCCCCCCATGGGGTGATGGGCAACCTCCGACCCCCCGACGTCCTTTTCCACAACTATTACTTTTTGCACATGGCACATTGCACTTTTCGAGTCTTGTTCTCGTGGCCCCCCCGTGTTGATTATTGTGGGTGCCCAGAATCTAGAAGATACCTCCGCTCCCTTGAGTGGTAGGGGTGAACTTCATGGAGGGCGAGGGTTACTACCCTAGTTACTTTGAAAAATGTACTTTTATGCTTCACAACAATGGTGAAAATGATTAAGTGTTAGTCTTCAAGACTTCCCAAAGAATAGGGGGGGCTTGGCCTGGATCAAGTCCCCAACAAAAGACGCGGAAGTGACTTTTTCTTACTCCCCCCTAGAGTACTAGTTGATCAAGCTAGTAGGACCAAGGAAAAAGGCCCCAAATCCCAAGAAATTGCCTTAGAAAATACCTCAAACCAGCAAATGACACTATCATCAGCCCATAGAAACATTTTACACTGCCGGTACCTTGGAAAACGGTGTAATGTACCGTGTATGATGTCCCAATTGAGGGGCATGCCTCAAATGTTTCAAAAATCTGGCGAAAACATTTGGTAAAAATTATCGGGTAGTGGGGACGGAACCCAGGACCTCCTCCCTAGACCACACATGGTTAGCCACTAGGGTTGGTCGATGGCTCTAACGTGAAGGACCATCGCGGTATAAACAACGTTGTACTAAACGTCCTGACGAAAGGTCAGGGCGGAGCAATACTCCCAATGAAGGGCACAAATCTTTAGGCCCTGAAAAAAATAGGAAATGGAACTAACAGGGTGTGAATCCCGCAGCTTAGCGAAAGGTCTAGCGATTTCGAGAGTCAAATCGCTAAAGTGTGAAGTAAAAACATTGGAAATCGTCAAATCTTTTCCAAAAGTTATAGTCGCACCTAAGCGCAGCCGAGCCGCGGCTCATCAAAAAGGAGTCGGCAGCATAACGGCACACCAAGACAAAGGTGTGAACCGTGTTTAAGTCAGTGTTTAACCAAAATCTTTAGTCAGCTGCATCAAAATTTTTATGCACCACAGAGTCCAAGATGAGAAAATACAGAACAGCGCGGGTCAAACAAACAACCCGCTGCTCAGGTGTGTTCCTATCATTACACACACGTGCATTGTGCCCGTGTTCTTTGTTTCATTAAAACGATAAGGTTGTTCTCGTTGTGCCGTGTGGGGCTTGGGTTCTCCTCTTCTTCCTTTCTGCGCAGGTTAGCAGACAAATGGAAGATATGAAAGACGAATGGAGCACGCAGTGGGCAAATAGGGTTAAGTGAGGTGCTGTGCTAGCCAGGCATGTGCCTAAGTCGCTAGGTCACTCGTTGTTGTGTTTGTCTCTGCGCCTGTTTTCACCACTTTTCCTTTCTCCACAGGTCACAGTGAGGCTGCTTGCGCCGTGTTGTTGCTCGTTGCTCGCAAAAATAGGGTTCCTTAACACTTTAGGTTTCGCTTACGTTGTGTTCCGCCACCATTCACGTCCCCTTCTTCTCTTGGTGAGAGTAAGCAAGAGCAAACATACACACAATGCATTAATTGTTTACGGTTGTTACAAATCGCCGTACGGTTGTTTAAACGCTTAGGGTAGTCCTTGCACTCGCTGTGTTCGGCATTCACACGACATGCATGGTGAGTAAGGTAGGTAAGGCCACGAGGGCCGCCTCGTGGTAGAGTTTGTTTGGTTTGGATACGTGCACGGTTGTGCACTAGGTTACTTGTTGGTTAATTGTAGGCTTACTTTGTGTTGGCATGTGCACGATGCATTAAAGGAAAATAGGCGGTGCATTGGTGCAGAAGTCCCCAGCAAAAGGGGCGCTGATCACACTCAAATGCCAACAAGGTCCTGTGGGGGGACCTTTTCATACCCCCACTGAATATGACAAGCGTTGTGCACGCGTTTGGAGCACTCCTTCCCTCCAAGCCCGAGCAGGAAAACGCATAGTGGCGTCCTTGCTAGGCCACGGCCGCTTAGTAGCGCCGTGTTCTCTTGCCGTTTCACAGGAAGGCCACTAGGGCCTCACAGAAAATGGCCCCGGCAACACCCAGTAGTGTGTGTAGGTGTTAGGGGTAGCAAGCCTGGTAGTGGCTGAGCACGGTTGTGCTCACCCTGCCTGCGAAGGCCGGTGCTGCCATTAGTGTGTCTAGTGTAGTGCTGTCTCCTAGTCCGCATGCTTTTCCGTGCGGGCAGGAGCGTGGGTTCGTTTTGGCCTCTTAGTAAAAACAGGCGTTTTGTATGCCCTCAGCACACTTGGTATCCGGTGGTTTTCTTTCAATCAGGTACCACACCCACCAATGTGGTCCTCCTCTTCAATTCAGTCCACAGCTGCAGAGTGTTTCCGTGTCCAATAAGTACAATGCGCCTCAATGCCTTCTGGTCATTTATTGGCTCTATGGCTGGGCTCTGGCCACAAGGGCTGATGGTCATTTACTGTACGACATTCAAGCAGCACCGCAAAAAAATATACCTTACTGGAAGATACCCAAGTATTTCTATCATCGCAACATCTATACAACACCTGTCGATCCGCCTCAAGTCAGGCCACAACATATGCCGAGCCGCCTTCCGATAGGCCGGTCCGGGTCTCAAACCAGCGCCCCCGAGCCCTTGGGTGTAGCGCACTACGGTTGAGCCCTGAAGACTGTTACCTATATAGTCCCCCGCGGCGGTACATCAAACGTCCACATCAAATCCGCAAAATCCAGTAACATCCGTGGGGACGGTGTGTCCACTTGGTATACTGGTGGGATGATCTGTCTCACTGGTGTCGTGGTAGCTGACTCTGGTGTGCCCTGTGGTGAACCCCTGTCTGACATAAGTGTCACAGAATCCGGACCCCAAGGCACAAAATCATTGTGCTCACGAGATCGTGGAGGTGGGGGAACGGCCCGTGCACTCAAGATTTGCACATCTGACTCTTCTTCTGGCGTTGACGATGTAAAATTCAACAATACTACCGTCACTGTCCAGAGTGGGCTCCTCATGCCACCCTCCGTTGCCAATCTATCCACTACCTCGTTTTCTGCCAGCCCTGCGTGTGAAGGCACATGATGAACTGTGACATGTGTGGCATACACCTCCGAGAGGATCAAAATTTGCTTCCACAAATCCGTATGGTTTGACGGGGCCGGAGGTAGTTCGCCATTCGTGTCGCTTCCATTTGATGGCCTGCCCATTGCAACCATCCACTATGTATTTTGAATCGCACATGATGGACGCGGGTCGCAACACCCAGAGCCAGCAACTTCGGCAGAGCCTCCACGAACTATTTCTTGCCCGTATGGCTGAGACCAATGCGGACCTTGTTATAAGACACCAACTGGACAGCCATAACATCCGAGATGAGGACAGAGCCACCGTCCCAACATTGACTCATGATGTGGCCAAAGAGATAGGGGGCTACCTCAGCTCGTCGCTCCTTGTTCACCCAAAGCTCCACGATCTCAAGAAAATAGTCAAAGTCCCCTTCGTACCATGGAATCGTTTGTATGGCGAATCGCTCCTTTCCTCCAAACTTGTCGACGATTGGCTGTATTTTGTCTTGAGACAATTGTGCGAACACATACTTCGTGTTCTGTGCGTCACTCCTAGGGACTTCGTCACCGTTGGTGTTGTCAAGCGAGAGACATTGATAAAGCTCCTGAAGCCAAGACGTGTTGGCCTGTAGGAAAAGATGTTATCAAGCAAGCCTGGCTCGGTAAACAGTTCTGCTGACGGCTTCACCCCGCATTGGAAAAGCTTCTTCGTGCGCATGACGGGTGGCTTTACTGACCAAATGCTCTGTGGCGTAAATCGCAAATACCAAGCAAACCACGGAGTCTGCATGCCAATGGTAACCACAACCCTGTCCGTAACCATCACCGGCGATGGGTTCAAACGAAATTGCTTGGCCAATTCCCTTCTTTGTTCCAGCAGCTGTCGTTTCTCAGCATCCAGCACGAGCACATGCACTGTCCACGATTTGCCCCAAAATTCGCTGAGCCTGGTAATGCCTTTTGTGGACTTCTCAATGTCACCATACAAACAAACCCACAGAGCCTCTGTTTTCTCACCAGGAAATAAGGCACGAGCTTGCTCAGAGCTTTTGGCAACATCAATGGAAAATGGACGAATGGAGAAACCATCCTTCAAATCAAACCCAGCAGACAAATGTTGATACTCCTGCACGATAAATTCTTGCTCACTAAGATCAAAGAAGCAAGCAAGCTGTAGGGTGTCATTGTCCGACAGGATCGCCTTGTCGGGGGTAGAATGTTTGGAGACGAAGTCCTTGACGCTCATCTGGTTTGGGAACAATGACTCCTGGGTGAGTAATGGATTGCCCAATACTTAGTGCCGACCAACAGACGGCGCAAGTGGCAGTAGAGTTCGTCGCTCCAATGCTGCAGCGGTAGATAGTCAAACACGAGCGTTGCCGCTCTTAACGCGGCCATGCACAACCAGGTCTTACGGCCAGTCTTTCCACGACAGTCACTGGGCCAGCCTGGACATCGCAGGTAACAACCTGTGGGTCAATCGAAAAAAAGTAGACACTCAGAAAGTGCACACTTGCCCCCCCCCCCCCCCCCCTCTTAGTAGGTACGGCTTTTGCCGTCCTTCCTTTGGACAGGCCCCAGCACACAAATTGGGTGCCATACGAGTGGCCATAGTAGCTGACTAGGACCTTCGGTCCAACATAAGTGAAGGCGGTGTGCAGCCACGCTCGGGGAGAGAAGAGAGACACATACACCACAAACGTAGCACTTGGGGGTAAGACCGTCACACCTCCTAAGTCTCCGGCACCGAAGTCACCGGCGCATTCCACGACCTTGTCAAAAACTATAAGAAAGGTAAAATAAGCCGCAAAAAGCTGTAAAAAGTTGTAAAAAACCTGTAAAAAAAGCTGTAAAAAAATTGTAAAAAAGTTGTAAAAAATGTAAAAAAAAACAACTTTTAAGCACCTGCACAAGGGGTTGTGGGATGCATCCCGTCATTGCTTGATCGTTGTTAAATGGTTTGTGATATTTCCTCCCGACTTTTGTCAACTTTTTTCGGGCCTTGCAATGGCTTTACACCCTGTACATAACAAACCACACGTCAGCACAGCAATACGATGCACAAACACAGGAAATTCATTCAGGCAGCCCTCCGATCCAATGAGCTATGTTATGCCGGAGGCACTGCTCCGTTGAAGCAAAATGACACATATGCTTTTGCCGGAGGCACTGCTCCATTGAAGCAAAATGACGCATATGCTTTTTGTGTGCCATCTTGCATGTTGTGCTACTTCTCAGAGAGTACCCTCTTACACATTGAAAACGACCTTTCAAAATCGCATGACGCGTGAGGGATGGCCAACGTACGCCTTACACAGCGGTACAACAGAGGCAGGTGTTCCCGCATGCCCTCGCACCATCCCAAAATGTCCAATTTCTGTGTGTTGGTTGCACACCATCTAGATATAACTTCCACTCGCCACTCTGCTCAATTCTAGGGCACAACTCTGAAGGGATGACATGGGGATATTGTGAGATGTCATGAGAAATGCTCCTGATCTGTGTGGGGTCCAACACACGCGCCTGTCTGGCAACATCCATGTGTTTCAACAAATATTTCTTCAGCTTCTCCATGGCAGCCTGCACAACTTTCAAGAATTGGGTCGGTGTGTTGCCTATGCTATACACATTGGTGCGTGCAGCTGTTTTTCTATGCAACAAAATGTCCGTTCCAATCCTTAATTTTTTCGTATCACATACAGTCCGAAGCGTGGTAAACACACCAAGCATGCGGTTGTAAATGCGGTGCATGTGCGGCTTTGGCCTCCCCTGCATGCCCCTTGTTGTTTCACTTTTCTTATTGTACATTGATGGTCACCGCAGTCATCGAGTGTAAAAAAAGTCCCCAACCACCAGTCACCGAAGGTCACGGAAACCCCGGCTACTTGGGAGCCCTGCTCCCGTGGCACAAGTATAGCACGGTAGAACCCCACGGGTATGGACCAGTTAGGGGTCCTAACTGTGGGCACGCTTGTCCCCAAGGAGGGTTAACACACCATGTCTTATATCACCTTGCTTGCCTTTCCCCCCTAGTATCGGAAGCCACCGGTAATCGTTGCGTCCCCTAAGTTTATCACAGTAGGGCATATACTCCTGCAACACGTAGTCAACAAGGCACTCACTCGCCAGGTGGTTGCAAACGTGATGAGCGGCCATCTGGTACACGCTGGTAACAACAAGCATGAGTAGTGCAGGGCACCACCACGGCAGTGGCAGGTTTTCACAAGCAGCGGAGTTTGGTGTTAGTATGCGTGCGGCGAAAACGGCACCCAAATGGGGATGGGTGTTGGTAAGCGAAGGTTGAACACCGAACCCGGAGCTCTACCGAAAGCCCTGAACCTGTGATGGTACACATTGATTAGGTCTAGCTAGCAGCACTATGAGTGCACACCGCCCGTGGGAGGTTAGTCAAACAGAGCGGGTTGCGAGGAAAGTTCCTCACTTTTGAGTTCCGAAGGGACGGAACCTGTTCACGCAGGCCTGCGTGTTGAGGTGACCCGCTGGGGTGGTTGTATGGAGGTGGCAATCCAGGACTGAACCGACCCCACGGGTACCTAATCCAGCGCGTGGGCGCGTTCTTGGTACTGCACCGTGCATGCCGATGGCACGGTGGGAGAAAGGTAACAGGACTCACCGACCATTTGGTTGCAATCCACATAAGGAGCCGCTTGGTATTCCGATGACCCGCAGTGTTCCTTCCCTCGGTGGGGGGGGAGTGTACCTCCGGGAGGAGCCAATACGCCTGCAGCTGTGGCCCGAAGGAGTCTCCCAGCAAGAGGAGGGGATGTCCACGTAATACCACCACCTCCTGAAGCTTGTAACCTCCTCAGTTCGGTTAGCAGACTCAAGTAGGTAGGCACAAGGAGATGAATTTTTCTTCTTCTCAGGACAGGGTCACAACGCGGGTTAGCAGTTGACGCTCGTTGTTCTCAACGAGATAGAAACAAAAGATGGGATTAATAGTCCCATCAGGCTGTATAAAGGCAGACATGGGTTCCCAAGTCGCCTTAGATAGCCCATAGCCGTCCCACGCGTCAAAACGTTCCAACCCTGTAAATACTCGTGGCGTGCAATACTTGCAACCATATAGTAGCCGTCCACCGCCGTGTCATCGGCAGTCATCTCTTTGATTTCGTCCGCCTCCGCAGGGGTCGCAGCATTCTCTAGGTTGATCCGTTCGACTTCTTTGGCAGTGAGACGCCACTCGTCTAATGACAGGTCATCGGGAGAGTGGTAGTGCCTCAGTTGTTTAGGGGCACACAGGAGTTCACCACCTAAGCGCGGACTGCATCCCACATGGATCCTAGATCCATTTATCATTGTAATACAATAGGGCCAAAAGAATGGGTCCTGCATACAGTTGTGGGGCCATGAGGGCATTCGCGAATGGTGCACAAGCACCTGGTCGCCTACCATAAAATTGGCAGGACGTATCAGGCTATTACACCCGGTCAGCGAACGTGTTTCAGGTTAGCGCTGGCTGAATGGGCCAGATCCTGCTTGTGTTCCAGCCAATCCCCTAAAGACCTCTTGTAGTCTTCAGGGAAGGGGGTTTGGAAAAACCACGTAGGACGCCCCAGATGGAACAGCTCGTGGAGGGTGAAACCAGTTGAGGAACTCCTCTGAGAGTTCATGGTTAGGACAGCCCACGGTAACAGATGTACCCGGTCTTTGGTACGTTCCTGCTTCATGAGGCCACTCAGGTTTTGCTCCACCACACGGCTCTGTCTCGCGCACAGAGGGTTAGAAGTGTGAGTGTAGGGAACACCTGTGGTTACTTGGACGTTCAGAGCGTCCAATACTCGCTTGTACCACCCGGTATCACTCCGAATGCGTACATCTTCGTCAAAGTGCATCTCTTTGGGTGCCCCATACGGTTCGAACCGTTCTTCCACTAAAATTTTCACGGTACGTTACCCGGTGATCTTTTTATTGAAGGGGATTGCACGGGTGAAACGACTGAAGCCACAAATGACCACTAGACAGCTGTCGCAGCCACCAATCCTAGGCAGACCATGGATGAAATCCACGTACAACAGAAACTTAGCACAGTACAAGATAGGTAAACTGGACATCAATCCCCGGTCCCTAGAGTCGCTTTGCTTGCTGGCATGACAGCCACAGGAGTCCACTATGGACTGCATCCACGACCGTAGTTTAGAGAGGGTTAGTGAGGGGTGGAAACCGTCCCTAAAGAAGTCAAGTGAACGGTGATGGCCCGTGTGCCCTGAACAAAGATGGGCCCATTGCAGGCAGCCCTCTACCCGTGCCTCCGGCACCACTATACGGTCCTTGTAACAGAGGTACTGGTTCTTCTTACACAAACGGTCACTGTCTATCAAATGGGTTTCTAGACCATCACTCAGGGTTTGGAGTACACATTGGTACTCCTCTCGGTGGTCATTCGAACTCCAACCCTCCAAGAATTCCGCAATGCGCATGGACAGGTCCAGCTAGACATCCATACGCCGGGACCCCTCTTTGGCCAACGACTCCGAGCTCTCACCTAGGAGGGCATCGAAGTTGTGCCGCGATATGTAGTCGTCCAAGTCGTTCTTTTACACCCTGTATATGAAGGACACTCAACCTGACCTGACTGAGATGGGTCCACCATCGTTTCAGTTTGGCTTTTTTAGCAGGGCGACCCTTCTGGAAGGTTTTCACCGGCTCTTGGTCACAGAGCCGCACGATAGAGTTAGTTCCAAGGATGGGTGTCTGGGAAGAGAGCACGAGCATTCCAGCTAGGAGTTCCTGGTCGTGGGTGCTATGGTTGGATCGTACTTGATTCCACTTCCAGTTCCAGTGCCCAAGGGGCACCAAACGCCATTCTTTGGTAGGGTAGTCATGGTTCAAGGTTCCATCACGGCTCGGACCTGAAGTCAGGTATTGGCAATGAGACAGCTTAGCGGGCTTAAGCTCGAGCCATTGGTGTAGGGTAAACACCCCCCCCCCACACAACACAGGTGTAAACCCTTCTTAGAGTCATCACGTATCTGCATGTCTTGTGGGGGCTACATCTTCGATGCGGCTAGTTTCCACCAGCCGTATCCTACATCAAAACCTAAAATAAATACTCCATCTCTTCACGCATGAACTCACACTTCTCAAGTTTGATGCACAGATGGGTTTCCTGACAGACAGTGACAACCTCTTGTAGGAGGAGGATATGATCCTCGTGGGTATTATAATATTATATAGTACGTAGGCTCACATCGTCGATGTGTGCCTCCATTTGGGCCCGGCAGGAAACGAGTTCCTGCACAAGGGGCCTGTGTCTCAGGATATATAGGATTTTATTCATTAGCTCCTCAAAGAGAGCAGGAGCATTCGCGACATTGAAGGGCATGACCTTCCAGCGGAAGACACGGCCCTTAGGCGTGACAAGGCGAGAATTTCCTGGGCTACTCGGGTAAGGTCAACCTGCCAAAAACCACTGCGCTTATCCATCTTAGTCTTGAATCGACACTTAGCGATTCGTGCCAGGGTGTTTTCCATGTTGGGGATAATCCCTGCATGGTTCCGGGTCTTTTTATTGACCCCACCATAGTCAACAACTAAGCGCATTGCAGTGGAGCCAGGTTTAGCAACTAGGAAACAAGGGCTACAATGGCGGGGATAGTCCCCGTGTGTGGACTCCTCCACGAGGCTAGCATCTATACATTCTTGGATGTGCCGTTCCATCTCGTCGATTTGGTCTTGTGGGGCAAGGGAGGGACGACGTGTCACTACTGACCCCTCAAACTCAGGTTTGAGCTTGACGTCCATGTGGACCAGTTTCTTACAAGAGAGGGGTGGGGGCAGCGCCCCGAACATCTTGATAGTTCTTGATGAGCTTAGTCAGACGAGCGTCGACATACAAGCTCCCAAGATTTTCAGAGAAGTCTTCCTCCGCATGGAGGTTGCTCTTCCCCTTTTCATGCTGTTTCATTCGCCCCGCTGTTTTAGGGGGCAGTTCATCCTCATCCCATTCCTGGTGACCCTGCTGGGCATAGTTGAGTGAGTACACCAGGGGTGTCTCAGGATCGGGGACGGTCATCTCTTCATCATACTCCTCTGACCAGATGGAGGGTTTCCAGCTCCCTTTGAGGAGGTGCACGCGGGTCCGTCGCTGAATGCCCTCAGCTTTTGCCCACAATACCTGTTGCAGCCAGTGGACGTCGTGTTCAGAGACGGGCATATTGTTGGGTAAGGATTTAGCGCCAGGGACCTTACCTATGGGGCCATCAGGGGCCCGTATTGAAAGTACAGAGTGGTCATGAGACTCAACACTGGCGGACTCAAGGTCCACCTCTTCCATAAGCAGCCGTATTAGGAAAGCACCGTGTTTCAGTGTCAACACCTCCGGGTCTACCGGTGGTATTGCGCTGGTGATCTTGCCTAGGCGGTCGTAAAAGTCAGCCATAGGAGGGGAGACAGCTGGAGTCTCAAGCTCATCGTAGCTTTCGGCACTCATAGTGGTGACCGAAGAATACTCGGATCGCTTGTTGAGATCTAGGAGGGTAAGGCCATGGTTTTCAGCCATCAACTTCTTGACCACTTGCTGGTCAAAGTCACACACAGGTACGGGGTTCAGAGAGCCATCAACGATGGACAAAAAACTACCCCCATTCAGGGACAGGCATGGTCTCTAGAGAGTCTTCAGGAACAAAGATAGGGCCGTCGCGTAGTTCAGCTCTTGGCACGTTCATACGGTCCAACAACCGCCTGCAATAGGCGTGTTCCCCTGTAGAAACCCGATCAGGGTTACATAGTACCACTGTCGCTCCTTCAAGGGCGATCTTGGTTAAGACGTTAGCAAGTTGGGAGAATGGGGGGTTTGCATAGCACAACCCCATCGATATCCAAGAGACGCGATACGCGTTGTTGAGGTATCGCGAACAATAGGGTTGCATCCGATGCTGCTCCTTACTCACGAACAACTCTACTTCAACTTCATTCAGGTCCATCTGCACGGCACCCAATCTGTTCTTTGGGACCGCTCGCACAAGTTGGTAGTTCTGGGTTTGATAAGACCAGTTCACGTAGCGTAAGCTGGATTCCTTTCGTCCTGCCAACTCCGTAGGGACAGAGAAAAGGCCACTGCCGAAGTCACGGTGCAGGGCATAGGGACCTTGTAAAGAAAGCAGTTTCACCTAGGGGTTACGGCACAGAAAATCTGTGTCAATGAAAACGTCAAAGGCATCGGTGTCCACACCCTGCAGTGTTGCATTACCTATTCATCGCCAAGACATACGGTCACGTCGACCCCCCCCAAGGAGTGGATGGTCCTACCATCGCCGGCCCTTATGGCCACGGTTTTGGATTTCCAGATGTTGGCAGGTTTTAGCAGCCTGCTGGCCACGATTGACAGCGCAGCGCAAGTGTCCAAGACCGCCTTGAAAACCTAATCACCAATTTAAAAGTGATCCAAAAAAACAAATCTTCTTCCTCAGAGCCGCCCCCCTATCCCTCTTTAGGCAACTTCACCCCCACGCCCCCCTTCATCAGGCACTTAGACTGCCAGTTTAGCTTCCTCTTCTTGGCGTTTTCGCCCATCTCAGGGCCGCTAGCAGCGGCGGTGGTGGGGCGTAAAGCTCGCTTCTTACCTTGCTGCGCACTGTGCTGTTCTTTGTAGGGATGGGGTTGGGTTGTCCTCTTCCGCCTGCGGGAGGCGTTGAGGACCTTCGTCCTCCACCTGGGGTACCCTTACCAGGAGATTTCCCCGGGTTACACCCTCCCCATTCAGGGCTACCCTTACCACCCTGCTTCCTCTTTTCTTCTTCCGCTTTCTTGTGCTTTTCGGACTCACGGCGTTTTTTAGGCTTTCATCATTATAATGCCCCCGCTTGCCACACTATGCGCACGTAATCGTTAAGCGGAATTGGTCTTGGTGTTTCACCTTCTGACCATTTTTAGTCTTCCGGTTACGCTCAGACCAGATGGGGTTTGAGGTTTGAGATTTGAGGTTTGAGGTTTCGGTTACTAGACGCCTCTCGGCCACCGGGGGGGCTACATGGTCGGGCCAGGTAATATGTGTCCCCCGGGGCCCAGTGGGAGGCCCTTTGAAACACGCCTCCTACCTGGTGGCGGGTCAGCCGGGTTCACGGGGCTCGGAGCCCTACACCTCTTCAGCTTCCCCGTTTCGCCGCTCCCCGGTCGGCATTCCTCTAGCAACTTAATGTTAGGCGCTTGCCCGCTGCGGCGCCCCTGTAATGCGTGGTCGCCCAGGGTGTTGGCGCTGCCGGGTCCGAACTACTCGCTTGTCGCCAGTGGGAGCCTGGGGCCTGGCGCGGAGGTTGCCTAGCCGCGGGGCTCGTGCGTGGTGTTGTGCTCCACTACTGTCTTGGCGGGCAGTGCCCCGCTTGTGTTTGCGCGGCGCTCGTGGCAGGGGCGAGGCCGAGCTGTTCTCCCCCCCCCCTTGTTGACTCCCCTCCCTCATGGGCCTCGCGGTGTGTGTGGCGATTTGCCCCGTCAGGGTGTCACGTGCCCTCGCCCGCTGGTACGCCATTCCATGTGCTTTGCGCATTCCGCAGTCTCGGTCCGTTTGCCCTTTAAGTGCATGCCGCGTGTCGTTGGTGTGTTCGTGGGCCCTCGCTCCCGAGCCGCTCAGGCCCCCTCCCACCTGTCCTTCTACGCGTGCATCTCGTGAGGTCCCCTCGCGAGGCGCTGGTGGGGCCGTTCCATGTGGTTCCTGCCACTCCGTGTTTCTTGCTAGAGTCCGCTGCTCTGTTCTTCATGCGCGGGAAGGGGGGCGGGGGGGCCGTCCGTGCTCGATGTTTCCCTTCCTGCTTCTTGTTGGTGTCCCCCGTTCGGCTTTCGCTGGCGGCCGGTTACCCTTTGTGGGGGCGGGGCAGCAACTCCGGGCTAGCCCCCTGTTGGGGAGGGTGCCCCTTCACCAGGCGGGTGCTAGTCGTGGGCCGGGGCGGGCCGGGGGGGAGGTCCCGCACGCAACTGGGCCGTGCGTTGGTGGCCCCGCTGCAGCTTGCGGTCCGGTTTCCGCCCCAGGGGAGGGGGGGGGCGGGCGAGGGCGCGGGGGGGTACCAGGGTCTTGCCCCAGCGGACCCTGCGGCGGGGTGCTCGGGGGCCGGGGGGGGGGGGCGTTGCTCCCTTTGCCTGGGGTGCGGCGGGGGGGGGGGGTTGGCTTGCGTCGGCGCCGTGCCGGCTGGCCTAGGGGGGCCTCGTGCACCTTGTGGGGGGGGGGGGGGGGGCTCGGTCAAACCTTTGTCCTCCCTGCATGGGCACAAAGCGGGGCGCGTCAAATCTACTGCTCGGCTCGTTGCTTGATTGGTATGAGGGCCATGGAACATGTCCGCCGCGGCGTGCCTCCATAATGTTCGCCTTGCACGTTGTGGTTCCGGTTGGGGCAGCGCATGGGCGTCACGCTGTGGGGACGCCGTGGGGTGCACGGCCGCGTGGGGCCAGTGTATGTCCAACAGGTATATTGTACAGCCACATGGCCTTATCCATGGGGGGGTGGTCATAGCCGCGGCCCTGCCGGGATGACATATATCCATTATACCTGCGGCTCACTACTGGCTAAGTGGAAATGTGAAGTTGGGGCTCATTTGGGGCTCAGTTGTGCATTGCAATGTCTTTGTGCTTGTTGGTTGTGCTTTTTGCATGTTGGGTAATGTGCATTTACTGTTTTTAGAAGTTTTAGATACTCACTTGGTCAAGGTTCAAAAGGGGGGGGGTATTTTTTTGGGCGACGGCTCAGTTGATTGAGTGCCCGACGGAGCCGTCACTGAGCCGTCAGTGAGCCGGCTCACTTAGCTCTCACTTAGCTCTCACTTAGCTCTCACTGAGCGCGCCAAATGGCTCACTGAGCGCTCACTGAGGGCTCACTAAGAGCTAATGTGGGACTCACTCAGGGCTCACTCAGGACCTTCTCCCCCTTTCCGACCTCTCTTCCCACCCTTGCCGGCCCACACTTCACCCTTTTCCCACCAACATCGGTCCGCAGTTCTCACCATGTCTTTTCTCCAAAAACTTGAGCGTGCATGCACACATACATACTTGCATACATGCACCCGTGGCGACAAACACACAAACATCCAAACACACACATTTGGTGAGGGACACCAATATCCAAACACATACACACACATACACCCATACACACATCCACACACACATGCACATGCACAAATGGGCAACTACATTCATTCTGGTGTGCAATTATCTTGCGTGTACATAAACACATGGCCACATTGAACCATGTGAAGTGAAGGGCTAGGGAGAGATGGTTACGGGGTTGGGGTTCGGGGATATGAACCTAGCCATTTGCGAGGGTGTTCCTTGTTGCCTCATGACAATGGCACCCACCCACCCCATACACACGCACACACACACACACACAATGAGCACAAGTAGGGCACAAAGGACATTGCTCGCTCGACCTACACCATGACACATTGATCCCCCTCCCTCCTTATCCCCTCCCATCCCCTTTTGCTATGTTGTGTTCCCCTGCTTCCCTCGTGTGTAGCCCTTTTGTTCTCTTGCTTATCCCGTCCCCTCGTCCTGCCTTTCCTATTTTTTGGCCGTGGCATCACATGCATGATGGTGGCGGCAGGACGATGACCTTTGCAGGTATGTTGTGCTATTATGTGTGTGGGTGTGTGTGTGCGTGCTTGCGTGCGTGTGTAGTTGTGCCCATGCGCAGGTGCGCAAATGTCAATGGTTTATTCGTTCTTGGTTTCTCTCATTTAGTGTGTTTGTATGTCTGCTTGTGTGTGTGGGGGGGGGGGGTTGCATGGATCGATGCGTGGGTGAAGGTGTCTTTGTGCGCGAGTGTTTGTGAATGTGTGACTGCATTCTTTGGTTTCTGGTTGCCTAGGTTCATGTGTGTATGTGCATTCGTGAATGTGTGTACGCGCACGTGTGTGTGTGTGTGTGTGTGTGTTGCACCTGTTGTTTTGGATGTTGTTGTTGGTTTTGGTGTTGTGTGGCATAGGCGTTGATTCTGTGTGCATAACATTGTGTTTGCGGCTGCAGACGCAGGTATGGTTGTGTTTGTGGTTGTGGTTGTGGTTCTAGGCTTGCGTGCAGTTGCTGCTATGGCCGTTGTGGTAGCTCTCGTTGTGGGTCTGGTTATGGTAGTGGCTGTGGTTGCGGCTTTGGTTGTGGTTGTGGGTGTGGGTGTGTTTCTGCAAGCTGTGTTGTGTGTGGATTTGGTTGTGGTTGTGTCAGTGTGTGTGGCCCTGGTTGTGGCGAAGGCTGCAGTTGCAGCTTTCATTGTGGCTATAGTTGTTCTTTGGGTTCTGGCTCTAGCTGCGGGGGGTGGGGTGGGGGGGGGGGGCGGGTTAAAGGACTGCAAAGAGGGTGGCTCAAAATACCAACCACCCCCTCCAAAAAAAATCGCACCAAGTTTATAGTGACAGTGTACAGTGACAGTGTACAATGACAGTGTACAGTGAGAGCATACAGTGAGTGTAGAGGGACAGTGTAGAGTGCTAGTGTGGAGTCTTGGCCGTTGTGACGGACGTACTGTGTGTGCGGATACATTCTATGACACCTTGGGGAGTACAGTGTACAAAGTACGGTGTAGAGTGTACAGTGTAGAGTGTACAATGACAATGTGCAGTGACAGTGTATACTAATAATGTGTAGTGGCAGTGTGCAGTGTGCAGTGACAGCGCACAGTGCCAGAATACAGTGTACCATGTACAGTGACAGTAGACGGTAACAGCATTGACAGTGTAGATGGAAAGTGTACAGTGACAGTGGACATGGACAGTGTACAGTGACAATGTACCATGAGTGAGCCCTCACTGAGTGCTCACTAAGGCATTTGGCGCGCTCAGTGAGCGCTCGCTGCGCCATTTGGCACGCTCAGTGAGCGCGCGAAACCGCGCTGTGAGCGCGCCAAATGGCTCAGTGAGCGCTCAGTGAGGGCTCACTCATGGTTCATTGTCACTGTACACTATCACTGCACGCTGTGTATTGCACACTGCCCACTGCACACTGTGTATTGCACACTGCACACTGCATACTGTGTATTGCACACTGCACACGGCACACTGTGTGTTACAAATTGCACACTGCACACTGTAATGCACACTGCACATTGTAATGCACACTGCACACTGAGCGCCCGAACGATTGCAATGTACGGTCTGCAGTGTGCATGACAGAGTGCGCAGTGTGCATTACACAGTGTGTAGTGCGCAGTGTACACTGCGCACTGCACACTGCGTGCTGCACATTGCGCATTGCACACTGTGTATTGCACACTGCACATTGTGTATTGCACACTGCACACTGTGATGCACACTGCACACTGTCTATTGCACGCTGCACATTGCACACTGTGCATTACAAATTGCACACTGCACATTGTAATGCACACCGCACATTGCACACTACACACCGCACCCTGTGTAATGCACACTGGGTATTGCACACTGTACACGGTGCACTGTGCAATACCCAACGTGCAATACACAGGCTGCAGCGTGTAGTGTGCATGACAAAGTGTGCAGTGTGCATTACACAGTGTGCAGTGTGGATTACATCACACACGGCATACTACACCATGTGTAGTGCACACTACACACAGTGTGCAGTGTGCAGTGTGCAATATACAACGTGCAGTGTGCAGTGTGCAATACACAGTGTGCAGAGTGTATTACACAGTGTGGAGTGTGCATTACAGTGTGCAATGTGCAATTTGTGACACATAGTGTGCAGTGTGCAGTGTGCAATACACAGTATGCAATGTGCATGTGCAATACACAGTGTGCAGTGTGCAGTGTGCAATACACAGAGTGCAGTGTGCATTACAATGTGCAGTGTGCAATTTGTAACACACCCTGTGCAGTGTGCAGTGTGCAATACACCATGTGCAGTGTGCATTACAGCTGCCACTGTGCAATTTGTAATGCACAGTGTGCATTACAAATGACACAGTGTGCGGTGTGCATTACAGTGTGCAGTGTGGATTACATCACACACGGCATACCACACCCTGTGTAGTGCACACTACACACAGTGTGCAGTGTGCAGTGTGCAATATACAACGTGCAGTGTGCAGTGTGCAATACACAGTGTGCAGAGTGTATTATGCAGTGTGCAGTGTGCATTACACTGTGCAGTGTGCAATTTGTAACACACAGTGTGCAGTGTGCAGTGTGCAATACACAGTATGCAGTGGGCACTGTGCAATACACAACGTGCCGTGTGCAGTGTGCAATACACCGTGTGCAGTGTGCATTGCAATGTGCAGTGTGCAATTTGTAACACACCGTGTGCACTGTGCAGTGTGCAATACACAACGTGCAGTGTGCATTACGGCTTGCAGTGTGCAATTTGTAATGCACAGTGTGCAGTGTGCATGACACACTGTGCAGTGTGCATTACAGTGTGCAGTGTGCAATACACAATGTGCAGTGTGCAATACAAAGTGTGCACCGTGCAGCACACAGTGTGCAGTGCACATTATACACTGCACACTACACGTTGTGTAACGCACACTGCGGGCTGTGTATTGCACACTGCACACAGCACACTGGGTGTTGCACACTGCACACGGTGCACTCTGCACTGTGCAGTGTGCCACTGCACACTGGGTATTGCACACTGCAGGTGCACTGTGCAGTGTGCAGTGTGCAATACACAGTGTGCCGTGTGCCTTACAGGGTGTGCGGTGTGCATTACAGTGTGCAATGTGCATTAGAGTGTGCAGTGTGCAATTTGTAACACACAATCTGCAGTGTGCAATGTGCAATACACAATATGCAGTGTGCAGTGTGCAATACACACTGCGCAGTGTGCAGTGTGCAATACACAGCGTGCAGTGACCCTGTACAGCGACAGTGAACCATGAGTGAGCCCTTACTGAGCGCTCACTCATGGTACACTGTCACTGTACACTGTCATTGTACACTGTCACTGTATATTGTCCATGTACACTGTCAATGCTTTCACTGTCTACTGTCACTTTACATGGTACACTGTATTCTGGCACTGTACGTTGCCACTGCACCAGACTATATGATAGTGTGTATCCGGGCCAGGCGGGATACACAAAAAACATTTTGTGATACACACTGGATACACAAAAAGATTGTTAGGGATACACAGCGGGATCACAACACACCTACAGTACGCATGCACTTACCTGAGAGAAACGTAACATGTACGGACATCTTGGTCAATCCCCCAACAGGACCATACTATAGGGAGCATGGCTCTGTCCCCGTGACCGCGACATTGTGTGACATCTGGGCCACATGCCACAGTGCCACACTATGAAGAAGTGTGTACTGCCCCGTGTGGACCTTCAGCAACCCCTGCAACAGCATTTAGTAGAAGTCGGCGATGCCCAACTAGCATGCCCATCTCAGCCATGTCGTCCACTGTAATGAACTTCAATGTGTCAATACGATCGTACCCCATGGCCTTCAGCTGCGTTCCATAGCCTTGAAGCACCAGATTTTTGGCCAATAAGTCTTCAAACTTTGCACATTTTGTTGGGGCAGCAGTTTGCGTTGCATGTTGTTCCAATTGTGCTGGCACAGCCTGTGGGACAGGATTGCTTGACCTGGCGCGCTGACACGGCATGGCACTCACCAAGGCATCCAACGAACTCCCTTCAGAGGAGTCTGTGTTGGATTTGGATGCACTAGAGCCACTACCCTGGCTGGTACTATCACCACTGCTTGAAGACTCTGTGGACATGTTTGAGCTGGTTGATTTCGAATATCCCTTAGAGGAGGTTTCGGCAGCATCTGGTATTGACGGCCGTAAATTGCGACATGCTATCCGCCGCTGCCCACGCTGGCCTGTGTGCATAGTGACAATGTGGTGAGTATTGTTGCCCGGCGTGCATACACGACCATACCGGCAACAATAAACACATCTCTCGGCCGCTTGAGCAGTGCGGCTGCTTGTTTCGACGCCTTGGCATTGAACTTGGTCTCGGAGAGATATGCCTGTAATGCTGGTGCATTGTTGAGCCAGATTTGGGCTGCCCATCGTTTCCGTTTCATGAAACGTGTCTTCTGCAATCGTCGGTACTTCTTCAGTCGACGCTTCCCCTGGTCTACCATGCTTACACACCCATGATTGATTGGGGTGCGCCGCTGGAAGCGCTCCGCTGGAACCCCCCCCTTCTAGCAGAAATTTTGATCACATCTTGGTTTCCTACACAAAACCTGTTGACTTGACCTAATGCACCCCCAAATGTCTTACACTATGACCCCCTTGCAAGTACAAATCTTGGCCGTTCCCGGTCACCCCGCCCTTTTGGAGCACTGGGGGGCACAAAAAAAGCTGGAACCCCTGCTAGAACCCCCTTCTAGCGGGCTTCCAGCGACTTTTTAGGCCCCCTTCCAGCGCTGGAACCCCCCCTTCCGGCACATACCCCAACTTCACAACAACACGGATTGGGGGCACAAACACATTCAATGTGGATTGACTTGCTCAGCACAACATCCTTGCCGATCAACGGCGTTGTCGTTTCAAAAATGCATGACCCTTGCGTGCAACATAGTGACGCAAGCCAATTTGCATGGTCTCCATGTTGAGGACATGGCGCAAGCCCCGTTTTGACACACGGGGCTTTTGCAGCGACCATCCACGCATGGAGTTTTTCACCTGTACCTTGAATCGGCGGTGCCGGTGTTCGGCCGGCACACTTGAAAACAAATATAACGTGCGATATTTGGCAAGGAAGTAGTGGGAATGGGCCACAGTCCAATGGACCCATGGTGTGGGCTTCCAACCCAACGCTTGCCAACATGTGCCAATGCTTTGGCACAAAGTTTTGGCAGACGCCACCTCAACATCTGTTACGGGTTCCTTCTTACGCCATAGCTTTTGAAGTGCACAAAAATCGCGCAAAAAAACAACAACTAGAACATACATACATACACCGTTGCAAGCAGTTGGAAAGTGGGTTTGGAGGGCTGAGATAAGCCGTTGGTGAAATGTGGGTCGGTCCCAAAGAAGTCGAGCAGTGCTGATGTCAAACGTTCCCTCCTTTGCCTTTCGAGGGAGAAGCTCCTTGCGCTCCGCGGCAGGAATAGAGCGGGCCTCATGCAGCAACTCGGCCCAAATTTCATGAAATTCGCGAGCCATGGCACGCTGGCCAACTACACCAACCAACCACCGTGCAATATCATCACACAACCGTTTTTTGAAAGCGTTGGTCACTCGGCAAGCACCATGGACCACATCTCCTACCCGACGATCCGTCTTGATAGTGCGCAAGAATGAGCCCCAGCGAACATTCGCAAGGACATGATCCAATGGAACTAGAATCTCTCCATCTCCCTCTCCATCTGGTAGTGGCAATCCCAAACGACTGTAGCAGGCACTTCTACCGGGGCTGTCTTGTGCACGGCCTGGAGCCGGCGCATTGTCGTTGAAAAGTGATCCCCACTTCTGGCCCGGAATGGTGAGGCACTCGTCCTTGGTGGCACTGTGGACCGGGGAGTCGGCAAAAATACCACGGTAGCGGCAAAGCCCAAAGTCCGAGATGGCATTGGGGTTCTCGTTCGTGGCGGTACCAGTTGCAGGGCCACGAACAACCTTCTCGTTACTGCCAATCAATGGAAGGGGGTGCCACATAGGAAAGGGTAAGAAGGGCTCCGCGTCGGTAGTGGACATCATGGTGGGAGTGGTAAGGCCAAAGCGGTCGTCGGGTTTCCATTGCAATTGCTTGGACGTGGGCAAAGAGTAGATTGGGATCTGCCTGTGTGCGTCTTTGAGGGAGAGGGAGCGGAGCGTGTGGGTGGTCGGTTGGGGGAGTAAATAATTGTCCTTGCCCAGCTTCTTGCTCGTGGGGCGCCTCCTAGCAAAGAGGACGTCACCGGACTGGTCGTCCCCCACATGGAGCTTCAAAGTGCCGTTGGAGTCGGTGGGGAGCCTGCAGGTGATGATGAGGTCCAAATCCTCTTGGTCCTTGGGGGAAAGGGTGAACTGGGAGATGGGGACGTGGGGGTTCTTGCCCATGACCTCGGCGATGTAATCGCTCACCACGCGCGGCTGCCGGTCATGCATGATGGACCCCTTGACTTGAACACGACCAACGGTGGTGGTGGGCTTGAAAAAAACGGCGGCACCTGTGGTTGCGGCTGTGAGGGATTCTAGTTCACAACCAACAGG
This sequence comes from Eutreptiella sp. 'Long Island Sound 2002', assembly GCA_964036045.1. Lineage (NCBI taxonomy): Eukaryota > Euglenozoa > Euglenophyceae > Eutreptiales > Eutreptiaceae > Eutreptiella > Eutreptiella sp. 'Long Island Sound 2002'. The sequence continues at coordinate 55,058,291 of OZ038378.1, read as the reverse complement.
GGCTGCATATCCACGCGTCCCCACGAAGCCCTTGGCCTTGTCAAGCCATGATGCAAGGACCGGAAAGTCCGACCACTTCATGATGAAGCTATGCTAACACAACAATGTGAGAAATGTGGTGCACGCATGAGGGCAGTGGATGTACTGTGCCTAGGGGATGTAGTGTGCCTAGAATCGGTGCTGGAACCCCCGCTGGAACCCCCGCTGGAACCCCTTCCAGCGCTGGAACCCCCCCCCTTCCAGCGCTGGAACCCCCCCTTCCAGCGCTGGAACCCCCCCCTTCTAGCGCTGGAACCCCCCTTCGAGCGGAGTGCTGGAAGGGGTTCCAGCGGGGGTTCCAGCGGTTTTGAACCTATCTTAAATTAAGCACCCGGGCAACAGTACACCTTGTTTCCACCACAAACAAACACCATACACAACATATTTGCACCCCGAGTGAATGTCTAATGGTAACCTCCACCCACCATGTGTGCCAAAATGGGGGGGGTTTCCGGCGGAGCGCTTCCAGCGGCGCACCCCAATGTGGTACCCCATGGTATTGGCAGTACGGCGCAACCCTGCCCAGCGCTTCGTGCTGACATTGAAGAACTTTGCTGTGCATGATAGCATGTTGTCCAATCGCATTGCTCCCTTGCGTACAGTCATGGCATTGGTGTCACTGTGGTCGGCCTTTTGGACTTGAGTTACATCTGCATCCACTCGTTGTGTTCGGTGCGGTGCACAGTACACTGGCATTGCAGTGGGCGCTTTCTTTTTAAACTTGTCACACAACACAGATAGGAGCACTGAAGCCCCATCAACAGTTATGGCCACCACAGCAGCATCAAGCCAGGTTGTAATCCCATGATGGTTGAACAACTTCTCAATGGTGGTCTCAACAGCAGTGGTATCCCTGTCCTCGTCGGGCATGGCCCCACTCTCCCCAATGATGTCAATGAACTCAGTTCCTATCCAAAGGCGCCATGCAGTCCCCAGCCACTGTGAATTGCCCACTTTAACCTTGTCTGTGGCGATTGCTCGGAAAGTGGAGTACACTGGCAGGCAATTGGATTGGTAGATTAGCGGCGGTGGTCACCACGCGAGCTGCCAATGCCTCAGCAGCTAAATGATAGTTGTGATCACCATGATCCTTGACGTTCCGAAAACGATACACCTTTGTTGGCTCCATGAGGGCATTGCGGCGTTGTGCAGGTCCAGCCACAGCTCCAGCATTGCGGCGTGCATGACATTACGCCCACCACATGCCGTGCTGCTCATCATACATCAGCCATGGCCTGCCCTGTTTCCAACTGTGCTGAAATAACCTCTGGCGCTCCTTCTTCCGCATGTGCTCCGGCTGACCTGCTGCAATGCGTCGCTTCTTCATGGGAGGCATAGGGGGGTCGCCAATGGAAGCAGCAGCAAATGCAGCAGGATCTATTGCAGAGGGTTGCCTTGGCACCAGGGTTAATGCAGTTTGCTTCATGAGAGTTGTTGTGCAGCGAGGCGGAGAGGGTTGTTGTCTGCCACGGACTTAGTCACGTTGAGCTGCTGTTGTGATTCCTATAGAGAACACAGTGTCAATTGTCACTGCATCTCATCTCTACACTGTCCACAATCAACACGACAAACAGGCCACAAACAGGTATCACAAAAAAGACAATGCATCCCTGGGAGGTTTAGCAGTAGTATGCCTCAACCGGGTATTGAACCCGGGACCTCAAGACTTAAAGCAATTGCATGCACCAACTCAGATGCGACCGCTTTTTGATCCAGGTAGCGCGCAAGGGGGGTCTATAGACTGGGGCATGAAAATTTTTTTCAAAAATGAACGCGTAACGACCCATGACAGAAGTACGACAGAGGCTGTGACTCTCCATATGGGACCCCCTGTTGCGGATACACAAAAAAAAATTTTGGGATACACACCAGATACACAACATTCTTTTTTGGAATACACAGGATACACAAAAAAAATTTGGGATGCACACTAACATATAGTCTGCACTGCACACTGCACACTGCACACTGCACAATGCACACTGTCACTATACATTGTCACTGTACATTGTCACTGTACACTGTACACTGTACTTTGTACTCTGTACACTGTACTTTGTACACTATACTCCCCAAGGTGTCATAGAATGTATCCCCACACAAAGTATGTCCGCCACAACGGCCAAGACTCTACAGTAGCACGCTACATTGTCAGTCTACACTTACTGTATGCTCTCACTGTACACTGTCATTGTACACTGTTGCTGTACACTGTCACTGTAAACTTGGTGCGATTTTTTTTGGAGGGGTGGATGGTATTTTGAGCCACCCTCTTTGTAGTCCTTTAACCCCCCCCCCCCCCCCCAGCTACAGCCAGAACCCAAAGAACAGCTGCAGCCACAGTGAAAGCTGCAACTGCAGCCTTCGCCACAACTAGGGCCACACACACTGACACAACCACAACCAAATCCACACAGAACACAGCTTGCAGAAACACACCCACAGCCACACCCACACCCACACCCACACCCACAACCAAAGCCGCAACCACGGGCACTGACACAACCACACCAACAACGAGAGCTATCACGAGGGCCATAGCAACAACCGCACGCAAGCCCAGTACCACAGCCACAACCACAAAAACAACCATACCTACATATGCAGACACAAACACAATGTTATGCGCACACAATAAAAGCCTATGCCACACAACACCAAAACCAACAACAACATCCAAAACAACAGCTACAAAAGATGCAACACACACACACACACACACATTGGCACACACACACACACACACACACATACACACACACACCTCCGCGTACACGCATTCACGAATCCACATACGCAAACAAACCTAGGCAACCAGAAACCAAAGAATGCAGTCACACACTCACAGTGACGCACAAAGACACCTTCACCCACGCATCGATCCAAGCAAGCCCCCCCCCCCCGACTCACAAACAAACATACATACAAACACACTAAATGAGAGAAGCCAAGAGGGAACAAACCATCCACACTTGCGCACATGCGCATGGACACAAGTACACACCCACGAACACACACAATAGCACAGCATACCTGCAAAGGTCATCGTCATTGCCGCCACCATCATGCACTCGATGCCATGGCCAATAAATAGGAAAGGCATGGCAAGGGCAGGGGAAGGGGACGCGACAGGGAAGATAAGAGAAGGGCTTCCCATGGCGTAAGCGGGGGGATGAGGCATGGCAAAAGGGGACGGGAGGGGATAAGGAGGGATGCGAATCAGTGTGTCATGGTGTAGGTCAAGATGGTTGTATGATGAACCTCACAAAAGCGAGCGATATCCTCTGTCCCCTATTTGTGCTTCTTGGCGCGCGCGCCCGTGTGTGTGTGTGGGGGGGGGGGGGGGTGCCATTGTCATGAGGCAACAAGGAACACCCTCGCAAATGGCTAGGTTCATATCCCCGAACCCCAACCCCGTAACCATCTCTCCCTAGCCCTTCACTTCACATGGTTCAATGTGGCCATGTGTTTATGTACACGCAAAATAATTGCACACAAGAATGAATGTAGTTGTCCATTTGTGCATGTGCATGTGTGTGTGGACGTGTGTATGGGTGTATGTGTGTGAATGTGTTTGATTATTTGTGTCCCTCACGAAATATGTGTGTTTGGATGTTTGTGTGTTTGTCGCCACGGGTGCATGTATGCAAGTATGTATGTGTGCATGCACGCTCAAATTCTTGGAGAAAAGACATGGTGAGAACTGCGGACCGATGTTGGTGTGAAAAGGGTGAAGTGTGGGCCAGCAAGGGTGGGAAGAGAGGGCTGAAAGGGGGAGAAACTGTTGAGTGAGCTCTGAGTGAGCCGCTAATTAGCTGTCAGTGAGCGCTCAGTGGGCCATTTGGTGCGCTCAGTGAGGTTGAAGTGAGAGCTAAGTGAGAGCTAAGTGAGCCGGCTCAGTGACGGCTCAGTGACGGCTCCATTGGGGTGCACAGTCAACTGAGCCGTGGAAAAAAAGAAACCCCCCCAGTCGAATCCTCTTGCACTAGGGGTTGGGATACCTTTGGCGACCTTCCGAAACCCCAACCCACCCCCGACAGCAACAAGTTTTCACATGAAACCGCTTGAAAAAAAACCACTTAGCCCCACATGAGCCGTTTTAGCCCCAACTGAGCCCCACACATTTCCACGTGAGCCGTAGGTACAATGGCTAGTGGCTCCTGTGGGCCAAGGGCGCGGTTAGCGGGGTGGGGGGTCGCGGTATGTGCCGGGTTCGGGGGGAACGTGGGGGCGGTGCCGTGTGCCATGGGGTCAAGGGGGTTAGAGGGGCAATGAGTGGTCGGGGGGGGGGGGGTTTCGAGGCACGCCCCCTCCTCCGTGACGGGCGAGCAGTGGGCAAGACACACCACTTAAACAAACTTCTCCCTTGGTGAGGGTACCACATAGGATGTTGGGATCCCCCAAGAGAACCCGAACCAGCCTCTGAACGGCCTTCAACCGCCGCCACCGGGCCTTGGGAAATTGCAACTCGGTGTACCGCCGCAGGTTAGCTGAATTCACAGCCCTCAGGGCCTCATTAACAGCAGTATCCATGAACAATAAGAGGGCCCAAAAAACACGCGCAATAACCCACGCGATAACTCGCGCGACAACTAGTTTGCGCGCGATAAGCCCCGCGGTAACCCACGCAATAACTCAGTTAGAGCGCGATAACCCAACGCGATAACTAGTTACAGCATCCAATTAGAGTGCCATCACTACTGCATAACTAGTGAGAGCACAGAGTAGTGCGCACTAGCTGGAGGGGTTAGACCACATTGGGCAGCCTAAACCCAAGGTTCACAAGCTGCCGCCGCCACGTAGGCGTGCAATGCAGCAACCCCGCTGCACTATAAAAAATCACGTGCCATTGCTCACCCGCCCATGGCAAAGGAGCGCGTAGTGCCCGGGTGTTGAACAACACCGGGGCTTCTGGCATGGCCTTGCATGCCCAACCCCCAACCTCACTACCCTTGCACACACCGGTGTACCGCTTTTTGTCCCCCCGGAGGGGGTTTCCGCAAGCCACAAGTCTCCACCCAGAAATCTCCTCCCCTGAAAGACCCCACACACACCATCAGCGCCATGGGCGCCCCATCACGCAAATGGGCGTGAGAGCCCATGGTCTCAGTCCCTTGGGGGCGTACAATTTGGATGCTACACATTGTGAACCATGGTGGTGCATTCCCAGTGCAATACTCATTGAGCCCCGCAACCAAGGGGGGGAGGGGAGGCGTCAAGGTAGCAGCAGCCACCCTGCTCGACCTAAAATTAGAGGGGTTGGGGTTTCCACTTCCCACGAGGCCGAAGTGGCACATGTCCACTTGGGCCCCATATTCCTTTGTCTACAGAAGCGCCATTTTTGGGCCTCCACTCACCATACCTGCTAGTATGTTATCCCCGTAAGCTAGGAGAACACGCACAACGAGGATAACGCTCCGGAACGCAGAGAATACGGAAAACAAGGACAACGCTTCCAGAAGCACAGGCGGAAGCACTAAACTGGAACGCGCAGAACGCGGAAAAAGCGTAAAACACAACACACCTATGTTGGGGGGTCCGTGTCCTCACAGTTGGGTACCGAGCCTACGCGGTTGGTCCCCCCTAGGGTTCGCACTGGCCCCCATGGGTGGTGATGGCAGAGGCTTGGCGGCCATGACCTTCTTGATCCCATCACGGCCGCCTCCGCCACCCCGTCTGCTGCACGCTGAAGGAGAAGTTCTCCAACATGTCGTCCTCTACGCTGCCTCTAGCGTCCTCCGCTTCCTCGTCTTCTTCCTCCTCATCGCTATCCGGCTCCTCCTCGTCCTCGCCGTGCGCTTCCTGGTCGTCCTCCCCGGCGTCCCCCTCATGAGTGTCCTGGCTAAGGGGCGGCTCACTTCCCTCGGTGTCCTCCGTGCCCGTTGTAGTGATCCCGTGCGCGGGTGCAAAGCATTGCACATGCAACGGGGTGTCCGGGCATCCGCTACACACGTATTGTGTGCGGCCCTTGCCGCAATGTGCACAAGCGCGCCGTTGGGCGCCGCCAACGGGCACGTCGATGTTGCGTCGCGGCTGCGCATCCGTACATCTCCGGCGGCGAAGGAGGGCCCACCGCCACTCCCAAATGCTATCCGTGCCACGGCACCGTTCTAGGGCGCGGCAGGTTGCAAACGCGTTGGCCGCGGCATATCGCAGCAAGCAGCCTCACACGGCTTGCGACCACGACATTTGCCTTCCCAAGAGGCGCATCTGCAACGCCATCTGGTTGGCAAAGTCCACCCCCGGTGCCACTTGGCGGTACGCGGCAACGAGGGGGTGGATTTCCCGGCCCGTGTGGTGAAGGGGCCCCCACGTAGCGTACCACACGTTGGAGAGAATGGACACCAATTTGGGGGGCTTGCCTCCGGTTTTCGGCTGCTTGTACACCTGCAGGGCTTACTTCTGGCCGTCAACCGTGGCCACAGCCGTCTGCCCGGCCTGGATGGTGTCTCCGGCTTGCTGGACGGCGGCCGTGTCCTTTCGCACCATGATGATGAAGGGCCGGCCCTTGCGCGCAAGCCATTGTGCAGTGGCATGTGAGCCGAAGAACCAGTCCCGTACAAGAACCGTGTAAGCCGGCAGCTGTTTGGACCCATGGCCATCAGCTGTCGACGTTGAGGTTGCCGGCACCACCACCGTGTCGGAGGAGGACACCGTGGCGGCCAGTGTAAAAGTACACGTCCACGATGTACCCCGTACCGGCATCAACCAAGCAATAGAGCTTGATGCTGGTGTTGTGCAGTTTCCGCACAATGCACATCTTGAGGAGGCCTACCCTAAGGCCCGTATGCGGCACTAGGGGTTCATCCCCCGTGGCCGCGCCACCCATGGTCCATGCTGCAGCCCAATGGGCACTAACCGCCTCAATAAGGTCCACCACATCCGAGCCACAATGCTTGTGTAGATCATAGTTTTGCCCCCGGGATAGCAACCGTGCTAGATAGGCATTGTACACCAATCCATCACGGTCCCAGACACCATCTACCTGCATGGGCCGCACCATGCCCAGCAATAGCAAGAACGTGTTGTACCGTGGTACCAGGGGGATGAGGTCGTCCCTTTCCCGAGCTCGGGGAACGGCCTCTTGGGCATCCACAATGGGCTTCATCATGTAGTCCCATATACCATCCGTGTCTAGCTCATCGAGTTTGGACTCCCCGGGTCCTGAACGGTAGTCATTGAAATGTAACACAATCCTCCTTGCGGAGGCGACCAGCTGAGAGACGAAGAGGCATTTCAAAGAGCGCTAAAATCATGTTGGTAACAATGATGAGAGAAACAGTACACGGGAAATACGCGGAATACAGGCTATACAGCTTCTAGAGGCACGTTGGGAGGCACGCTAACCAGAACGTACATAACGCGGAAAACACGTACGACACACCGGACTGCTTTCAGAAGCATGGGGGAGGCGAACAAAACAGAGCACAGAGAACGCAGGCAGCGCAAAAAGCGGTGGGTCACATTCTTTTTCCAAACAAAACGTGTATCTGTTAATGTTTTCTCTCCCCCTTCCCGCCATGCGGGTTGGCCGGGACCTCTGGCGGTACAATATTCAATTGATAGTGTTGTGGGGCCGTTTGTGGCCGGTCCAAGGGACACGCCAGGAAGCGCCACCCCCACGTTGCGTGCAGTGGGGGGGCTGTTGGGTAAGGGGTGCTGGCATTGGGCTGCCCCATGCGGGCGCCACCGGGTGGGGCTGGGACGCCTTACGGCCGACGGCCTCGTCGGCATCCGGCTAGGAGGCCGTGGACTACGTTGAATCCGGCGTTGGCAAGGTCACTGGGCTATCGAAGTCGCTTCCGACGGCCGTCATCTTCTTCTGGGATGTTACTGCAGAATGTGGACAGCAAACACAACGCGCGGAACGTCCATCACAAGAGTAATGACTCCACAAGCATGTCGGAAGTAGGGCGAAAATGACGCGGATCACGCGCATAGCGCGGCGGCCGCTCCTAGAAGCATGGTCAAAGGCACAAGAACGCAACCCGCTGAACGTGAACGCCGACAAAACACGAACTCACACCTACCTAAAGCATCACATTCTCGTCGGCAGATTCCGTGTGAGCCTCTTCAGTCTTCACGGGGACCGGCGACCTCCTCTGCTCCAGCGGCGTGATGCTGCGGTCCTTGTCGGCGCGGGGCCCTGTAGAGGGGACACCAAAAGCGTGCAGGACAGTGCAGCTGCTCCCGGAGGCATGACCGGAAGCACAAAAACGGGACGTGGATGGCGCGGAAAACTCGGCCGACGCCTTTGGAAGCATGATCGAAATCACAGTGGGGGGACATGCAGAACACGGAACACACAGTGGCCCTACCTCGTTCGGCTTGCATTGGTTCGGCTTGCATCGGTTCGCCTTGCATTGCTTCCGTCCTTGCCAGTGGTCGCTCGTACTTCTCCCTCCAGTCCGGCTCTTCCGCTTGCCCCGGCTCCACGTACTCTTCCTTGCCCCGCCACTCCCACTCAAACTCCCGCTCCATCTTGACGTACGGCTCCGGCTCTGACTCCGACATCCGCTCTTGGCGTTGGGGTTGGGGTTGATGGTGGAGTTCGTAGGGGTGGTGCTGGTGGTAGCAGTGATGGTGGTGGTGGTGGTGCGGGACCGGGCGCGGGAGATGGGGGTACCCAAACGGGGGTGGCGGACGCAATTGGGTTCTGCTCCGAACTTCCCCAAAATCCGCTGCCATCTGCAAAGAAAACAAACAGAACGCCGATTATTACCCCTGGAGGCACGTCCGGAAGCACGGCTGCGGGAACGTGAATGACGCGGCGAACGCGCACAACAACCGGAAGCAGCTCCAGAGGCGCGTTGGAAGGCACAAAAAGTGAACGTACATAGCGCAACATACCCGCAGCGACGCCAACTCCCTCTTTTTGATCATTGTCCACGCGCCTGTCGCCGGCAGCTCCTCCTGGCGGTCCTCGGTGAGCGTACGCCATCATCCTGGCCATTGTGACCGTTCTCTTGTACCTCTCTTTAAGGTCGTTGGTACTCATGGCCAACAACATCTTCGGCGGCCAGGCTCGCAAGGGACGGCGGCGGACGCCTCCGATCCCCCCGGGGATGCTGCCGCTTCAACGCTGCCAAGGGGACCCCGTGCAGCCCTGGGCCCCGTGGCTCTGTCCCCGCGAGCGCTGAGCGGCCTCTCCGGGGCCTCCACGCAGCCACTACAAACGGAGATCCCTTTCAGGATCCCATCCGTGGCCGCGGACGTCCGGTAGACCCGGTGCAAGTGTTCACGGGCGGCAGAGGCGGATTGCGCGTTCTTAACGCCCCAGGCCAGCAGACCCTGCACCACGGTCGGGCGCACCTTGCTGTGCAGCAGGGTGGCAGCGGCAGCACCGTTCCGGCCACTGGCGTCCGCGCTCAAGCACAATCGGTAGTGCTTCTCCAGCCGTCCCAACGTCAGCCCATACTCCGCCAATGCGGACTCCACAACCTGAAGGACGCGAAAAACGCACAAATGTCCTCCAGAAGCATGTCCGGAAGCAAGGAACCGGAACGCGGTTTACGCGCATAACGCGGCGAACGCCTTTGGAAGCAGTGTAGGAGGCATACGAAACACAACACATGGGATGTGAATAACACTTGCATGTCGTTCATGAATTGCGTGCTCTCTTTGTAGTGCTCGAACCGAGTCGTCTTCGCCGGCACGGACTTCTGGGGACCCGGGGCTCCTTCAATCTTGAAGCCCACGTTGCCCCGACCACCCGCCTTCTCTTTCCCCTTCTCTTTGCCCTTCTCCTTCCCCTCCTTGACTTTCCCTTCCTTCCCCTTCGCACCCTCCGCCACCACAACGTCCTGTGCCGCCGCTGCAAGCTCTGTCTTCTGCTGCCCAACCGCCTCTCCTTCGGCCTCTGGCCCCTACTCCTTGTCATTCTCCTTCTCCTTGTGCTTCTCCTTCTCTTTCTCCAAAATGGTACTCCTTGCGGCCTTCTTCTCCGGAGTGGGTGCGCGCACACTGCCACTGCCGCTGGCACTGGCACTGTTGGTGCTGCTGCTGCTGATGCTGGAGGACTCGACTTCCTCCTCCTCCTCCTCCTCTTCGCCTTGCGGCGTGTCCTCCGCCAAGGCCAAAAGCCGGTCCTTCTGCAGCTGAAGAGAACGTACGGAACACGGATAACGCAAGACGTGCATCCAGAAGCAGCGGTGGAGGCAGACAAGCGGGGCGCGCTGAACGTGGATAACGCGCGAAACAACGCAGAAGCGCGTTCGGAGGCAATGATACAGCACGCCAGGAAGCAAGAAAACATAGCACATGCCACCCCGACACTAGAGGCACACTCGCAATGCATTGACATACCCTCTTGTACATGAACCACTGATCTGCCTTGCTGCGGCAGTCGCAAACCTGGGGCAGGGCCCCCTTCTTCGCGGCCTTCGGCACCTTGACGTGGTACAGCTGCACGGTGGTTAAGTAGAAGCTCTTGGCCGCATCCCAACCATCCGGCGGCTTCTTCTGCTTCTTGGCCCTCTGCATGACCCACCCGCAGCACCACCCCGCTGTGCGGGAACGGATGCAATCAAGAGTAGGGAAGCATGGGCAACAGAAGGAAGAGGCGCTGTGGAGTAAGCACGTGACGGACAAAACGAACGAGGACAATGAACGGTGCATGTTGCGGACACATACATGTCTGCGTTTTCAGCTGGAAAACGACGAAGCTCATCTGGCCCGCCTCCTTCAGCTTCCACTTCTCCAACGACCCATCAGCCTTCACCCACTGCTTGCAGTTGTTGGGGTACAGTGGGGTGGTCATTTTGTGAGAAGAGGGCCCCAGGGGCAACGGGGAAGACGAATAGAACGCGGCAGACGTAGCAAACGTACCTCCCCAAGCAAATGCGGAAGCACCAAAGGGGAATGCGGAAAATGCGGCCGACAGGCGGCACCTCTACAACGCTGAGAACGATGGAAGCAGAGGCAGAGGCAACATGCAAAGTGCTTCTCTCCTTGAAAATGGACGAACCGCATGAAAACTCATGCGCGAGGCGTCGGGCCACCTGTAAAACCCCCGGAAGCGTTGTAAAAGCAAGGGTTTTTCTCCCGTCCCCTAGAAGGACCCGATTCGTCATCTACGTCGTAGACAAAGGAATATTCCTTTGTCTACGACGTAGATGACGAAATGGGCGCTTCTAGGGGTCGGGAAAAACACCCTTGTTTTTACAGCGCTTCTGGGAGTTTTTGAGGTAGCCCGACGCACTTGCGCATGAGTTTTTATGCGGTTCAACCACTTTCAAGGAGAAAAGCACTTTGCATGTTGCCTCCCGCTTTGCTTCCACCGTTCTTAGCGTCGTATGGGGTTCGTTTGTTGGCCGCGTTTTCTACGTTCCGCTTCTATGCTTCCGGTGGTGCTTCTAGAAGCGGTTCCCTCGTTTTCTGCGTTATCCGCGTTATCCGCGTTCCGGTTTTCTGCTTCTGGTCGTGCTTCTGAAAGCGTGTTCCGCGTTATCGGCGTTATCCGCGTTCCGGTTTTCTGCTTATGGTCGTGCTTCTGGAAGCGTTTTCCGCGTTCTCCGCGTTATGTGCGTTCCGGAGCGTTACGGAGTGTTATTGTCGTTGTGCGCGTTCTCCTAGCTTACGGGGATAACGTACGGAGCGGAGGCGGGAGCGGAGGCCCAAAAATGGCGCTTCTGTAGACAAAGGAATATCGCTCCTCCCCCCCCAAAAATGCCCTCAAACCCCCTCAGCAAACCCGGGAATCATTGACTCCCACTCGTGCCGCTAAGTTGACTCTCCACCCTTGCTTGCTCAGCGGTGAAGGTGGCACTGCGCATGGAGGTGAGGCTTCGCACCTGTTCCTGAGCTACCCTAAGGCGCCGCTAGAGGTCATCCCTCATCCTCCGCAACGCCTCCGGGTCCACCCTCAGCTGTGGTGCCTGCACCTCGACCTTCTGCCTCCCCGCGTTGGCCTCCTTCAGCTCACCGCCTCCAGCTCCTCCCCCTTCCCTTGATACACGCTGGAAGACCCAATCTTGATGTAGCCTCGAACGCTCTAGCTAGATCGCTCTAGGCTAGATCAGATCAATACTACAACGATACAATGCCTACGAACATATCCGAAGTTCTTCATTTTTCCCCCGTGCATGCTTGCTATTGTTTGTAGTTCATTGTTCCACGCTTCCTTCTCTCGCGCTTAGACATTGCACATTTCTTTGCAATGAAACGCCCCGCCACTTCCCCCCTTGCTCCCTCCTCAACCGGGAAGGATACTTCCCTCCTGTCTAAGGCACTACGGGAGTTGAATGGGGCTTCAAACCTCAAGGATGAGCAGGTGGGCCATTACTTGGCCACGTGGGTGCTATCATGCCCCCTAGCACGGCGACAATTCAACAACGCCGTCCACTATGTGAACTCCGCCACTTCTACCCATACCACAGGTGAGGCGTGCAAGGCCGCCATTGAGGCATACGCCGCCTCCCTTCTCCCCCCCACCGCCATGTGTGAACTAGTGCTCAACATGAGGGCCCCCAAGTCCTCATGGAGGACCCTCTCAGAGCTCTACACGCTCCGTAAGTTGAGGTGTCACCGCACCGTCCCCGATGGCCCCTACTCCCAACCGATTTGTACCGAGCGGGCTTTCCAAGCCCGTTGGAAGGAGTTGGTCGCCCCGGTGCAATTGGATGAGCCCGTTGCCACGGTGTTGCCCAAGGCCACCGCGATCTCATGGCCCTTCGCCTCATGGGTCACATACATCCTCTCCCGGCACGGGCTTGGTGCGGTCAATCAACCGCACCTTCCCGTTAACGTTCATCGTCCGGGGAGATGCCTACCCCGTGGCCGGGGGCTATTGGACCCAACTCACCATCTCCTTGGCCAACTTCCACCGCTTGGCCCGCTCCCCCGCGGGCCTTTGGGTGTTGAGCATGGCCAATTGCGATGACATGGCCATGGACAACCTTGGGACGTTTTGGAAGAGCAATTGGGAGGTAGGCCTCTCACCTAGTGCCTTTCGCTCGTTCTAGTTTTGATCTAGTTACGCTCGCTAGAAGCTAGGTTGGACTAGATTAGAACGAAATTAACCACCCCCCATGTCTCGTGTTTAGGTGATTCAAGACATCATCGACACGGGGCTGGTCCAATGGGGGGCCTCCAAGCAGGAGGCAAAGGTGATCCCCGCAGGGGATCAACTGTGGACATGAAGGGTGATCGGGGTATCCATATGCCCCCAAGTGGGCTCCATGTTCAATGAGGAGATATGCAATGCCCAAAAGAAGACTTGCGAGGGTAGTGCTATCCCGCGGACCATGGAGGGTGATGAGGCCAACTACACGGCCTTCCTCCCTGGGACGCCTTCCTTGCAAGCCGCTGGCTGCAGTACGCAGCGGATTTTGAAATTGCCACGTGCCGGGTCGTCTTGTGCATTTTGCACTTGACAATGGCCATGGGCCGCTTGTGGGGGGAGTTTGTCGAGCGGGAGGCTAGGTTGGACACCCCTGCACTCCGTCAAGACCTGCAAGTTCTCCTGTCTGAGAGGCATGCAGGTTGGAGCATTTATGGGTCAACTTCCCCGGACGGGGAAGAGACGGGCAATTTTTTTGACGCATGGCCGGAAATTGCTAGGTGCCTCAGCATTAGGCCGAGCACGGCCAAGTGGAAGGCCATCGTCACCATGTGGGACCTGCTGCACGCCCTATAATGTACATATCAGGGCCCTAACCCATTGAACTGTGCTGCCGTGGCCCGTGATTTCCGGCGCCACTGTACTGTCGCAACGGCATCATGGTATCTGCTGAGCCTTGAGCATGATGTGGATACCATGTTGCACAACATTAAACCATTTGGGTTGGCTATGTTCTCGGGTGACATTTCGGAAAACATCAACCGCTTTTTGAAACATGGTCACAACGAGCACAGCGACCGGGGGGGGTGGCGTCGGGTGGAGGGGTTGGACGACGTGTCGGGTCGTTAGTGGTCGGCCATCCACAGGGAGGCCGATGTGCAAGCACAGTGCATGACATGGTTGTTTGCATACTTTGACGTGTCGTGAGTTGTGCGTGGGGGGCCGCGGTCGCAAGTGCCATGCTCGGGCAGGGATGCCATGGAGGTAAGGAGGGGCCAGGGCCACATGTAGGTTTCCCTGAACCACAATATTGACCAACAAGATGGCATCGCAAGAGTTGATGGACGAGCTGCTCCGCCGGGTATATTGTCTTGTTGTGCGTTCTAGCGCTGATCTAGGGAATCGTTCTAGTCTTGATCTAGGCAGCACGATCGGTCGCTAGAACGTCACTAGAACGCCGCTAGAACGGTTGCCTAGAACGCTCCTGTTTTTCCTATAGAACCACGCGACCCAGGCGCTGATTGTGCAGGTGATGGCGGCGGAGCGGGAGGCACAGCAGGTGTAGGCCGAGCTGAAGGCCGAGCAAGCCCCGAAGGGCAAGCCACCCCCCCTCGCCAAGCCCAAGGCCAAGCCCCCGCCCCAACCCCAAGCCCCACCTCCACCATCGCCACCCCCTCACCCGCGTTGGCCGCCAGGACGTCGGCGGCGGCGGCCCCGGCGGAGGACACGGAGGTGGAGGAAATACGGGGGTCGCTCAAAGGGCTCTCGGCTTCCCGCGAAGCCTCCAAGGGGGCCAAGGCCAAGCTGAAGGCCAAGGTCTCCCAATGGGAGACCAAGCTGGCCGAGGTGCGGGCGATGGGGGATGAGGAGAGGATCCTCATGGCGGAGGCCGCACTCCACAAGGCGCAAGCCAAGGTGGCGGAGAAGGAGGAGGCGATCGAGGCGCTGGATCGCAGCGTCCGGAGGATGGAGGTGGTGTTGGCGAGGACGGTGGGGAAGGTGAAGGAGAAGGAGGTGGACGAGGTGGTGTAGGCGGAAGTGGAGGCGGAGGAGATGGAGGAGGGGATGGTGAAGGAGGAGGTGGAGGCGAAGGTGGTGGTGGAGACGCTGGCGCGGGGGGGGGGGGGGTGAGCCAGTGGCTCAGGGGTTTGATGGGGTCGAGGGATGCGGGGGCCCTCCACGACCTGCCATGGGACCCAGCTGTCGTGGCTAGCCCCCGACCCCCAAACCTAGACACCCCCCTCCTCGTCACCCCGGAGAGTCCGGTTTGGACTGTCCGGTTTTCATTGCAGTGGGTGCACCACCGGCTGTTGGGGGCGGGGTGGTGGGTATGGGTGGACGAGGGGGGGGTGGCCCACCTGGACAGGCCCCCGCGCCTAGGTGTGGTCAACGGGTGGTGGGGGTGGCAACCTGAGTTGCCGGGGCCGGGGAAGAGATGGAGTGAGGTGCGCCCCCCCCCCCCCCCGAAATGGGGTCGAAGATGTTCGAATTGGCGCAAACCAACATCTTCATCCCCGGGAGGAAAAAGGGGCTGGGCACCCACTGGCGATTCGTCACCAACTGCTGGCAAGGGCTGGGCTTGGGGGGGATTGAGTATGCGGGGAAGGCCTGGACCTCGACGCCGACCTGGTTGGGGCTGTCGGACTTCGGGAGCTTCAACCCGGAGGCGGCGAAGCGGGGGGCGTATGCCGGGGTGGTGCACGGCATCGCCTGCCGGCCCAAGTCCAAGCCCAAGCCCGCCGCCACCCCCGTTGGGGGCCCCCCGCAGCCGCACCCCCCCAACCCCCGGGACCCCTTTGCCAAGGCCCTAGGGGCCATCTCCCCCGCCCTGGACCGCCAAGGCACGGCATGTTGATTGCTTTCTAGCGTTAATGCGGCGAACCATTCTACTCTTGATCTAGCCACCGCGTGCCGCCGCTGCTAGAACGTCGCTAGAATGCCGCTAGAACAGTTGCCTAGAACGCCGCTAGAAAGTGCCTGCATTGTCTTTCTGTCCTAAGGTTGTCAGCGTGCAGACGTGTGGAGCCCACCCCAGCGGGGTGCATGTGGAGTGGCGGGATGGCGGAGGCCGGACACGCCTCGTGGGGGTCACCGAGTTGGGCTGGATGATGGGGACGGACCCCAATATGGCCCTCTCGGTGCTGGAGGGTTTGGGTACGTGGGAAGTGGGCATGAGTGCGGGGGGCATGGACCCGCAGCGCAAGGGTTGGGGGAGGTTACAGGCCTGGGCGGAGGAGGCCAGCAGCAACAGCAGCAGCACCACCAGCAGCAGCAGCAGCAGCAACAGCACCACCACCAGCGGGGGGAGGACACCCCCCCCAAGACCCCTGAACCCCCCCGAAGGCCCCCAAGAAAAAACCTCGCCACTTCGAGACTAGCGAGGAAGAGCCCCCCCCCCCCAGCCCAGCAGAGCAAGCCCAAGGCCAAGGCCAAGCCCCAAGGCAAGGGCAAGGGCAAAGCCAACCCCCCCCCTCCCCCAAACCCCAAGCCCCCCCGTGGCAAGATAGGGGCCGGGACCCGTATGGGAATTTGCCGGGTGTGGGGAACATCCGGTATGTCCCTTGGGCGGAGGGGGGCAATGGGGGCACCGTCAGCCAGATGATGGTGTTGGGGGATGGGGATGAGGGATTGTACCCGGGGGAGTGGTGGGTGGTGTCGCAGGGGTCCGATGGGGAGGGGGGGGAAGAAGGGGAAGAAGGGGAAGCGGAGAAAAGGGAGAAGGAGGGGGGCACCTTCCGGGTGCCGGGGGAGCTTCTCTTCCGCACCCTCGAGGAGGCGGAGGCCCACCTCCGGGAGGCCTTGGGGGCGGGGGACGAGGGGGACAACGGGGATGACAGGGATGACGAGGGGGACGAGGGTGGTGACAAGGGGGAGGGGGGTGACAAGGGGGGTGAGAAGGAAGGGGACACGGGGGGTGAGAAGGGGGGTGCCGGGAGCAAGGATGAGCCCCGGTAACCCCCCACCACGCAGGAGGGGTAACCTGCGTGTCGCGACTCGCGAATGGGGGCCTCGGGGAGGGAGGGGGAGGGGGGCTAATGGGGCTAACCGGGCTAATCGGGCTAACCCACCACCAAGTGACCCGGCACCGGCCCGCCAAGTGACCTTCCAAATGACCTATGGGGTGCGGTGGGGGGCTAACCGGGCTGACCGGGGGGGGGGGGGACCCGGGGCTCCGTGAGTCGGGTCCAGCATCGGGACCCTGTGATTGGCCACGGCTGGCCATGGTAGTCGGGGCAGCTTCTCTTTGAGGAGTGGCGGAGCATTCATATATAGTGTTCTAGCGGTGTTCTAGCGAAATGTTCTAGCGGCTTCTAGCGACGCTCACTAGAACGTTGCTAGAACGCCGCTACAACGAAAAATTTTTGGACTCCAAAATCACGTGAAAACAGTGAAATTGTGAAAAAAAACTATGGGCCCCCGAGTACGGATAGGGGGGTCCAGGTTAGACACCTCATCCCCCCCCCTCCCTGCGGGGGGGGGTATCCCCCTCTTTTCTTCGTTCTAGCCGCTCTAGCCCTTTCTAGGCTAGAACGACATTGGGTCTTCTAGCGTGTACCAAGGGCTCTTGTTGGCCACTTCGAGTCTAAGGGCACGGTCCAGGGCACGCTGAGTGTTGCCCTGGACCTTCTCTACCCTCGACAAGGACGACCTGCTATCGGCCGCCCTCCGCCTGGCCAATGCGGCCTCCACGCCCGTGACGGCCGCTTGCTCCACCAAAGTCTTGCAAGCGTCCATCACGTTGGGATGCAATTGCATTAACGTTCTAGGGCATGGTGCGGAACCCCTCCAATTTTGGGTGTTGGTAATATGGTTGGAACCTGGAATTTCACATGTTACATGGGTGCACTATGATGCAACAATGTGCCTTGCATGTCTCGTTTGCTCGGTATTGCCCGTCTGGCACTTTTTGCGATTTGGTCTTTTTGTGGTCTAATTAGTTACAACGGGGTTAGAACGGGGTTAGAACACTAGTTATCGCGTGGGTTATCGCGCGATAAGCTAGTTATCGCGGGGGTTATCGCGTGGGTTATCGTGCGATAACTAGTTATCGCGTGAGTTATCGCGTAGGTTATCGCGCTTCATTTTCTCTTGTTCCATGTTTCCCCTCTTCACCTTAGCTCTCAAATTCTTTGTAATGGCCCTTGCTGCTGCCCACGCTGCCCACGCCCAAGCGCTTGGTGCGAGCACCATCAAAAGCTCCTTGGGGTCCGTCGCCTTGGCGGTCCCGAGGGGTTTACGATGGGGAACGTCAACACGAGGCGCCCTGTGGCGAGTCGTTTTGAACACGGTGTGCACTTTGGACTCATCGTCCATAAGTCCCCCTTCATGGCCGACGAGAAAGACTCCCTGGTTCTCAGCAACTACATCTCCGAGTTGCTAGAGGTAAATCCAGGGGTTGCTGGATTTTTGATCCAGCTTCATCCCGAGGATGTGGATGCGGTGGTGGAGTCCGTCACCGCCCATGCGGAGAAGGGTGCGGGGACGAAGACGACCCTTAATGTGGGTCAGGAGGAAGAGGAGGAAGTGGAGGAGGAAGTGGACGAGGTGGTGGAGGTGGGGGCTGGGAGGGGGAAGAACAAGCCCCACCACCCCCTCATGATTAGTGTCCAGAAGGTAAGGATCCGGCCTGGTAAGGGGAAGGGGAAGTCGGATGGTTGGTTCCCCCAACCCCTTATACCCACAACACCCGCCAGGTGTGCACAGAGGACCCCGAAACCAAGCTCCCCATGCACTCCCTTTGCCCCACAAGGGAGTGGGAGCGTGAGTGGTATGGGATCACCACTCCCAACATTATTTCGGGCCAGCGGTGATTATTTTTCCTTTTGGGGCAACACCTCCCCTTATTGGGGAGGCCGAGGAAGCGGTTGCCGCCGAGCCCTTGGGGGCCTTTAATAGGGACCCCAATGACCTTGTGTTCACTGTGGGGGGAAGGCTGGTGGTCAACCACCTCCTCGACCACGATTTTCTGAGTGGTGTGCAGCTGGACAGCCTTTTGGAGGATCTGGATAGGGTGCCTCTCACAGAGAAGGCACCCATCTTCAATGAGAACCCCCCCATTGTGGGCAGGCCCCAAGATTTTGGGACCTGCCGCACGGTGTATGGCAACTATGGCACATGTCACTCCATCGCTTTGCTTCTTATGTCCAAATCGCCGGGGATTTTAAATGGAAAATGCCTAGGAACGTGCTCGGATACACCTAAGGCTATACCAAATATGCTTGGGGATCTCCTGAGCGGCCACCGGAAAAACCCCAAGCGATTCCCCGAGCGGCCACAGGATGAATCCCAAGCGATATCCCGAGCGGCCCCCGGATAAATCCCAAGCGATATCTGAGCGCCCACCGGATAAATCCCAAGCGTTTTTCCGAGCGGCTAGTGGAGAAATCCCCGGTGAGAGTTGGTGCACCCACAGAAAAAATCGCTCGTGGCGCGTACTAACAAAGAAAAAAGAAAAATTGTACAAATTGCCACAAAAAACATGTGTCGGACACCTCCGAACAGTTGGGTATGCGGCCCAGGTGCTGCAGTCCGACATTCGCACCGCCCCACCCCAGGACGGGGTGGGTGACATCGGTTTGGGTATACCCCGGCCGCACCGAGGACCTCAGGGACTGGGTTGCTGAGGTAGAGGTCAGCAAAGGTTAACGGTCAACCCCACTTTCCACTATGGTATTTGAGTGCTTTTGGGCAAGGGAAATCCGTACTTTCAATCGCAAATTCACAGTAATGCAACATCCCATGTCTCTTGGGCCATTCCACTATGGTATCCACAGGTATCCACAGATACCATCATCAGTGCACAACTGTGCACAATGAGTCACCTCCACAACAATCATGGTTTGACTGTACCCTTCGTGAACGGCCGTTAAGTGGCCGTTTGAATAATTGCGTGAATTTCACGTGAATTTACCCAAATTTTGAGGTTTTTGGGGGAAAATGCCATATTCTTGGTTCATTTCAAGGGCTTTGAGGGGCCAAAATTCCTCCCCTAGCTTTGTTACGCATCATCCAATGAAAACCCGGCCCCAAAAGCATCCATCATGTCCGCACCGTGCCCAAAACGAGAGGTGCCGGAACCCGGCAAGCCTGTAGCCGATTCACAGCCGTGAATTCACGTGAATTCTTACAAAATTCGCACGAATTTCACGTGAATTCACGTGATTTTACACAAATGTTACCGGTGTGCACCCCCTGATTTGTCCTCACACCCCTATAGTAAGCCCCCCAGCATGCACCCCGGTCACATGCAACAATGGTCTGGGTTCGTAAGGTCATCTCATGTCCGTCTCTTGCGGCACCGGAACCGCCGCTGTAGAGTCTGAAGGTGCTGCATGTCGGTTAGAAGCCGTCTTCTTGTGCGAGGAACCTACTCAGGTGGCAGTCCCCCACCTCCGACTCGTACGTTGCCTCCTCCAATTGATGGTGGGCAACGGGGAGGGCTTGGTAGTTGACGAGGGTGTCGGCTGCGGGGTCGGGGCGCGAGGCCAGGCTTGCGAGTTGAGACATAGTCTGCTGCGACATTGTTAAAAGAGAAGAACGCGAGGGCTTTGAGAGCTGTAACAAAGCGAAAGAGTGGAAAGGAGGGCAAATTCGTACGAAATTCGTACGAATTCGTACGAAATTCGTGCCAATTTCACATTCTCGTGAATCTGTGAATCTAGCGTGAATTTCTGCGTGAATTTAGGTGCGTGAATTTCACATTCACGCGAATCCCACCAAATGTGTTAAGCCATGCGGGGACTTTAAACCTCTAAATTGCACCTATTTGTTGCATCTTACTTTGGGCGAAGGTAGCACGACAAAAGCACACGATAGCACCAAGTTACGAGCAAAACACGGCAAAATTGGGTGAAATTCACGGTACCGTGAATCTCGGATTCAAACGGCCGGTTCACGAAGTGTACACTGTCGTGGGGGGGGAGGACCTCGGGGTGGGTGGCCACGTCGGTGTGGGGGAGCTGCGGCCCACTCCCCACACTGGCCACAATGACGCTGCCCGGCGTCATTGGGTGGAGGTCCCCAACCCCAGGGACACTTTCGGTGAGGTGGGGGTGGAACTTCTTGAAGAGAGGCCCCCCCAGCCCCGACCCCAAGGTGCTCTTGCTTTGCCACCGGCGGGGGAGCGCAGGATCCTTGGCCTGCTCCTCACTCCGCGCAGCGTTGAAAAGGAGCTCAAAATTCTTTGCGACGACTTTTTCGTCGCCGCTGCCCCACGCCTTCATCACCTTGTTCCACCCCACCTCACAATCCCGTGCCACCACAAGCCCCCGAAGCACAATGTAGCCGTTCCCATCAACAAAGTTGAGGGGCGGCTGAGAGGGGCCAACCCTGTCGGGGGCGGGGTCAGGGCTGCCCGTCACCCCATGAGGGGGGTCGGGAAGGGGTTCGGTGCGGAGGGGGGGCTCACTTGAAATGAAGGGGGGGCACATGAGGCACCACGGTACCATTGCAAAGAAGTTGTGCTATAGAAGGTGGGGTGGGTGACGTCGGGGACGTGCACCTGGGGGGGGATGGTGGGATGGAAAGGGGCGATGCCCAAATCATCCCACCACCGGGGGTTGGCAAGATGCCAACAAAAGGGGAAAAAAGAGTGGTCTGCTGGTGCACCTGCAGCAAGATCCTGCAGGCACACCATATCGCAGTGGGGGGGGGTGTGGACGAGGTTAGTGGTGGGGTACACCTGGACGTGGGCGTCCTTAGGCTTCCCCACAGGGTTATTCCTCATCGAGTTGAGGAGCTGTCAACACTGGAGGGGAGAGGGGTTAGATGGAGAAATTTGAGGGTGGGGAGTTGGCGGCGCAGTTCCCTCCACAGGGTTGTGGCCCATCCCCTCCCCCTGAGGTAGCTGTTGCGGGTGGGGCTGCGCATGTCGATGCGGATGACATCGGGGGAGGGGTCGAGGGAGGCTGCCCAGCCCACGATGTCATCCACCCCCAGTGCCTCCGACTCGTACGTTGCCTCCTCCAATTGATGGTGGGCAACGGGGAGGGCTTGGTAGTGGGCGAGGGTGTCGGCTGAGGGGTCGGGGCGCGAGGCCAGGCTTGCGAGTTGAGACATGGTCTGCTGGGACATTGTTAAAAGAGAAGAACGCGAGGGCTTTGAGAGCTGTAACAAAGCGAAAGAGTGGAAAGGAGGGTAAATTCGTACGAAATTCGTAAGAAATTCGTACGAATTTCGTACGAATTCGTACGAAATTCGTGCCAATTTCACATTCTCGTGAATGTGTGAATCTAGCGTGAATTTCTGCGTGAATTTAGGTGCGTGACTTTCACATTCACGCGAATCTCACCAAATGTGTTAAACCATGCGGGGACTTTAAACCTCTAAATTGCACCTATTTTTTGGATCTTACTTTGGGCGGAGGTAGCACGGCAAAAGCACACGATAGCACCAAGTTACGAGCAAAACACAGCAAAATTGGGTGAAATTCACGGTACCGTGAATCTCGGATTCAAACGGCCGGTTCACGAAGGGTACACAAATATCCCTGACCCAACCCTTCACACAAAAGTCACACTTTGCACAAAAATCCACACCGGACAAGACCGTTGTGCTAGTAGCCAAAGGAATATGTATCGTTGAAGCACAACGCATGGCACATCTTCAATGCCCACATGCAGCACTGTGGACTTGCTTTTGCTATCTTGCAGCTCGAACCTGACGGCTCTTTGCAATACACACCATAGCGCATAGCTACTGTGGTCATGGCGGTCCCGTAGTGTTCCCTATTGAGTTGACTGATCGACTGTAGTGATGGATAACTACTCCAACAGGCAAACAATCACCACCTCCTCAGCCAAAATCAATTGAACATGGTAGGGTCTGAAATAGGGTGCATGCACTGCATTCATTGCATTAATGTCTACACACATCCTTTAGTATACACACACACGTGGAAATTTTCTGTGTATGATGCTTCACCTATTTCTCCCCATCCCTTTCGTGGTGTTGCCAAAAACTGTTAGTACCATTTTCAGATAGGAGCAGACTATGCACGGCACAAGCACCTGTTATGAGTTCGGGAGCTTAAAAAATGATCCCACAGGGGCATGCACACAGCTCAGCACCCTATCCCTCCCCCTGGCCCCCTAACTGCCCTCCCATACAGCAGCAGGGGTCATTTCTGACTGGGCCAGTGCACAAGTACAGGTGTTTGCACCGGGCTCAGTCCATTCCTAGGACACCAGGCGCACGCATACACACAGTTACTCCTACCCACGCGCTGCACCCACACACGCTGGGTCGTCCTGTGCATATATACACTTCATGTCGGCATAGCTCCACGGAACTCCTTACCTTCGTTAAACCATCTGTCTATGTCAGTGAAAGGGATGCAGTCCACCAGCTTCAGTTCCTGGAGGAACCCTTTCACTGAATTCTTCCACCAGTCTGGGGGATATCTGTGCCACCCTGCCCCCCACACCAGTGATCTCACATTCATCCTGAATCCTTCCAGATTACAACAATAGAGGAGGCTCTTGTGCAACAGAATACCTGAAACTGACTGTTGGGTAGTGTAGGGTGCAAGAGAGCTTGAAATATTATTGTGGCTCTTAAAAACGGGTTAACAGCCCGTTTTATTTGGCTGAAAAACGGGTTAACCTGTCCACAGTTTTGGCAGGGGTTAACCCGTTTTCCTCAATGAAAACGGGCTAAGGTGCTTCCGCACCTTTTACAGCCCGTTTTCAACCGCAAAAACCGTTTTGGTAACTAGAAGTAGACGCGGTTGTCAATGATGACATCGACATGACATGAGTACAATGACAAAATGCCGTATAACGAGAAGAATAGGTCTCAATCCCAGTCTTGATTTACCCAAGCCAAACCTTGTACCTCTTCAGGCGCACACGGAGCAAAAGAGCCAAGCAGGCGCTAACATAAACAAACAATCTGTTTTCGGAACAAGGCAGGGCACTTGAATGGCCACCCAGCGCATAGACTGTGACATCTTGCTGGCAGCTATTCATGTGCATGGGCATTCAATATCGTATGCATGTACAACGCGTATGTGGCCATACACATCATATGCTCACCTGGTCTTTTTTCGTGGACCAGCTGTCGTTCTGTGTGTGCGGTCTGTGCTGTGCTGTGCTGTGCTGTGCTGTGCTGTGCTGTGCTGTGTTGTGCTGTGCTGTGCTGTGTTGTGCTGTGCCGTGCCGTGCCGTGCTGTGCCTTGCTGTGCCGTGTTGTGCCGTGCCGTGCTGCGCTTCGCTGTGTCTAGCTGTGTTGTGCTGTGTTGTGCCTGCTCACCTGGTCTCTCGCCATTCTTGCACCGGTAGTCCCCATCGTGCAAGCCTTTGGTACAGTGTGTGTTTCCACCATGATTCTGGATACCCTTTGTTTTGCAGGTCACTGAACGCCTGCTGCATATTGTGCATCGCATCCTGCTTTGTGTCCCTGTAATATTCCTTTGGCTACCATACGCGAATATTTTCACAACCGGTCCACCGGTCTTCGCTAACTCACCGTTTCGACTAGGCAAAATCACCAACTGTTCAGTTGAGACCGTTTCGCGCCACTTTAGCTTTCTGTAGCGAACCGGTTAGTTCGGGAAGACCGGTCGGACCGGTCCGACCGGTCTTTGCAAACTGAACGGACCGGACCATTTTAGCACACTTTAGCACACTTTGGAGCACTTGGTGATGCGTGTGTAGTGTGTGTGTCCGCATGTGTGTGTTGTGTGTGTGCGTGTGCTGTGTTGTGCGTGTTCACACCTTTGCACAGGCATTGCAATGCATGGGAGTCAATCCTCACAAGACATCTATTCATGGTTCATTCATGATGGTCCGCAAAGCATGCAACGTGTAGATAGCACCCACATGCTTTGCACTTGTATCGGGTGGTGCCCATCCCACAATGTACACAAAAGCCCCGCTTCCCAACCACTATTGGTACATGCTTGTCCACCACCTGAATTTGCCTTGCCGGAAACATGTATCTCATCAACCTCCATTGCCAGTCAAACATGCCGCAATCCTCTGGCTCGGAGTAGATGTCTTCGCCTCCGCGATCACCCAACATCCGAGCACGTCCTCGGTGACGAAGTCAAGCTCGCCCTTGCTGATGCTGCGCTTCAAGCCCCCGGTCTTCTGGTCCTCCGTGAAGTAGATTGTCCCGGATAGGGACATTTTACCGGACGCCTGCGACTCGCACGTGCCGGTGTAGCGGCCGCCGTGCGAGCCCTTCAGCAGCAGCACCACCCGGTCGCCGGCCCGGACCTTCTTGAAGGCCGTGGGCACGGGCGTCTCGGCGTCCTTCACGCCGGGGATCTTCGTGCCGGGGCCTGAAATCGGCATTAAAGAAGGCTAAGCAACAAAGCGGGGAAGAGCGGTCTGACCGGTCCTGTGAAAAGGCAGCAGGAAGTAGGGGACCAGGAGCGAGGTTCGGAAGACCGGTCTGACCGGTCTGCATGAAACTGTTTGAACCGATCTATTTTCATGCTAATGGTGCATCCCACCCATCATGCATCGTTGAAACACCCAAGAGGACATGGGAAGCAAAGTCTGTGTATGTGTGTGCCGTTTGTGCATGGTGTGTGGTGGCGTGCATGCTGCAACGAGCGCGCAAAGGTACGTTTGGGAGGCAAGTGTAACAAAGTGCTCCAAAGTGTACCGAAGTGGTCCGGTCCGTTCGGTTTGCAAAGACCGGTCCCACCGGTCTCTGAAACTGGTCTTACTGTTTTTCTCTAAAATACTATTGAGTCTAAGAAAACCACCAAAACCATCATTTCTGCCACATTCAAAAACCCTTGACCCAATCCTTTGCCAGAAAGTGATAATTTTCCCCACAAGACCAGACCGGTCCTCCGTCCGGTCTGGTAGCCAAAGGAATATGCACAGTTTTTTGCCATTGCCGGTGTGAGGGATCTCAGTGTGCGCTTTGCCTTACCGCTGTACCAATCAGGAAACCTCCGCAGTCGCTGGTGCGCCGTGTGGTACTTCTGTCCTTTATCCGCCGGCGACAGTCTCAGATTATATATATATATATATATATATATATATATAATAAGGTGGTGCCGTCGTCATACATGTGTCCCGGCATCTTTCTGCTGGTACTACTGTGACCTGGGCTTGCAAAAATGTCCATGTGTCCCCCCCACCTGCATATTGGAGTTTCAGATCGTACATTTCCTCGAATGAATTCTGCAGTGTCTGCACGGAAGTGGATCGGTATTTTACACCCATGTTATTGTCACGGAAGCGGGTTGCCCCGGCAGTTCACAGGGGTGAATAGCCTGTGGGCCCTCAGGCGCGAAGGGTAGGACGTGGGAGTAGAAACGGTGCTCTCTCATGAGGCAGAATGCATTGGCGCAGGGGTCTGCGATTTTTGTTGGCACTTCATGCTGTTAAACGCATGAGGAGCAATGGTTGGACCAATGTCTTGTGAATTTAGGGAAGAGTTGAGGACGAAGACACGGACTGATCACAACAAAGCAAAAGCAAACAAATCAGTGAAGCATGTTGAGGTCTGAGACAACAGTGACAAGCAATAAGCTACAACAACGCCAAACTGCTAGTACACTGGATATGGCTTTGTCTGTACCCCAACCTTTCGTCCAATGGCAACCTCAGCTCAGAATTTCACTAGGACTGACACTTAGAGCTTGTGTTATTGTCTCTCGCGGATGAGATTACTCAGTGCGTCGCATCAATTTGGAAAACGGAGGCAGGAGCAAGCGTTCCGTGGTACAATGCCTCTTTGCCCCCCCCCCCCCCCTGGCGCCGCGGCACGGCACGGCACAAAACAGGGCGGCACACGGAGATTCCGACCCCCCCCCCCTATTCCTACCCCGCCGGACCCTACCCGGAACGGGCCCTTAGAGACGACCACTATGCAGTGCCAGTCACATACATATGGGCCCAATGCATTTGTTTTCTTGTCTCCGGCATAATGCATGAAAAATTATTCGTCAAATGGCACAAGGTGAGATGGAGAGACATGCAAGCAAAAGCAACGCAACAATCCATGCAAACTTCTTTAAAAAAACTTGCTTCGCATGATGACAAGTCGAAATTTAGCAACATAAACCATCTGACATCTTCAACAACAACATGCAATGATCACAATTGAGTCACATCAATAATTGAATTAAAGTCATGAATGAGTTGGAAAACACATGGTGCAACACCAAGAGACAACACACAAAAAGTTGCAAATGCAACAGTCACGAAAAAGACAAATGTAACCCAATGATACATGTGCGCCTCTACACAGGATCTTGTTGGGTAGGAACACTTGGCACGGCACGGCACAAGGCCTCTTTGCCCCCCCCCCCCCCATAGGCGGCACTGCACTGCACGGCACGGCACAAAACAGGGTGGCACACGGAGATTCCGACTCCCCCCCCCCTATGCCTACTGCACATTTGTCTCGGTGCTGGTGGTGGAGTTTAAATTGCAAGAGGATGACAAGCATGCGCCCTTGCGTGACACGGCGACTCTGTCACGCTCTTGCCTGCGAGTTGTAAGCGGACCTTCATGTTTGGATTGCACTTCTGACCACATAACTGATGGTTCTAGGACGACCATTCTGCCATATGTATCGTTGAAGCACAACGCATGGCACATCTTCAATGCCCACATGCAGCACTGTGGACTTGCTTTTGCTATCTTGCAGCTCTAACCTGACGGCTCTTTGCAATACACATCATAGCGCATAGCTACTGTGGTCATGGCGGTCCCGTAGTGTTCCCTATTGAGTTGACTGATCGACTGTAGTGATGGATACCTCAAACTGACTGTTGGGTAGTGTAGGGTGCAAGAGAGCTTGAAATATTATTGTGGCTCTTAAAAACGGGTTAACAGCCTGTTTTATTTGGCTGAAAAACGGGTTAACCTGTCCACAGTTTTGGCAGGGGTTAACCCGTTTTCCTCAATGAAAACGGGCTAAGGTGCTTCCGCACCTTTTACAGCCCGTTTTCAACCGCAAAAACCGTTTTGGTAACTAGAAGTAGACGCGGTTGTCAATGATGACATCGTCATGACATGAGTACAATGACAAAATGCCGTATAACGAGAAGAATAGGTTGCAAAAACAACCTCGCATCATCTTCTGGTGGTTTCTAATCATTTCCACAACAATTTTCGCAAATTTGAGGCAAATTACTCTGCAAAAACCATCTCCTCAATTTGTAGACAATTTGTAGACATCATGTCCAAAAGGATGGAGAACATGCTTGATGCTGGGTTGCCCCCACCATTGACACCTCCCCTAACAAGGGTAGTGTGGCCTCTGTCAATGATGCTTTGTCTCCTTGCTAATGATGTTGTGGTGGTGTCTTCTCATTCAGAGTGGGACTATGATGAGCACCCATTGACACAGGTCTCACTCAAAAGGTCCTTTGCTGAGGCTAGGGAAAGCTATCGTGTAGCAGCTTGGGCAGCACCCGCAGCACCTGCAGTTATGAATGAGCACTTGTCCAATACTCCTCAGCCGTTTAAGAAGATGCGCCGACCGCGGTTTCCTCCTCGGACTGTGCCTCGCGAGAACATTTGCTACAAGTGTTCTCGGGAAATTTTTGTTTTGCGGCCATTGCGTGGTGGTAACCGCGTTCAATGCAATGCTTGCAATGCCCCTTTTCATGAGAAATGCTTCTATAGCTCTACTGTGAAGCCGGAGGATGGGGTGGGTTGTCTTGAGGCCAAGGAGTAGGCCTAGCAATCTATCTATCTATCTATAAATTTCAACTAACATGTGTATTGTTGCATGCTAACCCTCAAGAACCCAAACCTCACAACTACACTCCCTTTGCTTTGCCTTGCACATGTTCGCTTCGCTCCTACAGCGCCAAGATTTCAAGGTAATAAGCTAGGTTGCATAATGGTCCTTGGGACATGATAAGTCCTAATTTTGTGAAGAGTGACGTTGCGATTGATCGTCGTTGTTGTTTATCAACATCTCTAATCATGGTAGAGGAGTGGATAGGGATGTAGACTCCTCTATTTGGTCAGACCTGCGATCCGTCAACCGCATTTGGTTTGGTGGTGCGCGTGGAGTTACTGTAAAGCGTGTGGGATATTTAAATTTAAATTTCAATCCTTTTCATGTGCAGTGGCACATGGAGTTACGTAATTGTGTTATTGGGAAGTTCTCAACTTTGGCTAGGTCGTCAATGTGGAAGGCGGTTCTGGAAGCAGTGGTCGAGGAATGAGGAGGAGGCCATGACGGCGGTGGGAGACAAGAATGAGGATGAGGAAGGCGAACAGTATCTGGTTGTCCAAGAGAGAGGGGGCTTCCGAACGGTGATGTATGTCCCCGTTCTGGAGGTAAGGTTGCCCAGCGGGCACGAGAAGGAGAAAGAGAACGAGAAGAGTTGTTGCTAGGGTGAGAAGAGAGCACGCACCGCGGGAAAGGACGCAACGCGGCGTCTACGGGGGCGAACAGGCAGTGACAGGGGCAAGAAAGGGTCCACGAGGGCATGGAGAAGAAAGGAGGACTAATGCAGGAGAGGAAATGAGGTAAGAAAGCGGGCAGCTTTTTGGGAGTAGGTGGCCAAGGCGTATTGGCGAGATCACGCTCCCCATCTATGCGGCTGAGAGATGGTCTGTCGTGAAAACAACTGCATCTGCTCCTCAATAGCTTGCTCCTTTGTAGCACCGACTATATAATATGGTCCTTAGGAGCACCGGCTTTGGCTGATCCAGGGCATCGACACTAGTGGTGCTCCTTGAGAGCACCTGGACCACACCAACATTAATAAATGATGCCCACAAGCACTGCCCTTGTGCGAGCTCTACCAGCAAGGCATTCTCAGGAGCGGCGGTTTCTGCGTCAAACAAATCGCTCCTAAGGAGAGAGAGGCATTGGTCACGAGGAGCTAGGGGCATTGCCCCTTGGGAGTGGGATCCCAAGCAAGGGGCAATGGTTAGCATTTCTCCATATATAGAAGCTAGGAGGGAAGGAAGGGTTTGGGGAAAAACAAATGGAAAATTGCATGTTCGCTATGGTTTACTTATAGTGTTTTCCTTATTGCATGCATAGAAAAGTGAAATTCTTGTCATGAAATTTGTATGTTGATATCCGGTTACAAAAACAGCCATATTTGCTTATAAATTTTTATTACCAAGCTGAGTTCACCCTGTCGAGGTTTTACACCACCTTTTAGGGTCCAAGGATGAGCGACACATTTTAGCAAGCAACAAGCAGTAGGCAGCAGCAGGCGGTTAAAAAGTCCTTGCGACGACACCATGGCTCAAAACCGGCATCCAAGTAGCTCGACACGACCGGGGAGCGAAATGCGCAACACCACAAACAAGGTTCGTTGCATTTTGAGCCGTTTAGCCCGTTCTACGGCCGATTTAGTGTCCAAAAATGGCCGTTTTTGGGCTGTTTTCAGAACGATTGTCCTGAAAACTCAGGTCGATCGCCGGTGTGTCTGAATCAAGTGGGCTTTTGCAATGAGGGCCGTTGTTCTTCCATTGCGATTGGGCTCTCAAATGATGGCAAATGGGTGTTCAATAAGGCATGTACCATGCCGTGGTGCTACATGGTGGTCCATTTTCAGGTGAAAATGAGCCGTTTTTGAGCCGTGTTTCAGGACGATCGTCCTGACCGTGGAGGCACATCTCTAAAGCAAGCGGTCTTTCTTCCACGGCGATTTCCAATGCGTTACCCAAGACTAGGACCCAGCTCGGTCCTAGTTCGAGTCTTGATTAGCGAGCTGGGTTTACCCTGTTGAGGTTTTACACCCCTTTTTAGGGTCCAAGGGTGAGCAACACATTTTAGCAAGCAGCAGCAGCAGCAAGCAGCAAGCAACAGGCGAGTAAAAAGTCTTTGCGACGACACCCTGGCTCAAAACCGGCATTTAAGGACCTAAGTAGCTCAAAACGACCGGGGAGCAAAGGCGCATCACCACACACAGGTTTCGTGCCTTTTCGAGCCCGTTCTATGGCCAACTTAGTGTCCAAAAATGGCCGTTTTTCAGCTTCTTGCAGGACGATCGTCGTGAAAACTCCAGACGATCGTTGATCTGCCGCACAGGTGTTTCCAATGAGGGCCTTTGTTCTTCCATAGCGATTGGGCCATCAAAGGAATGCAAATGGGTGGGGAATAAGGCGTGTGCCATGCCGTGGTGCCACGGGGTGGGCGATTTCGAGGTGAAAACTAGCCACTTTTGAGCCATGTTTCAGGACGATCGTCCTGACCGTGGAGGAACATTTGCAAAGCAAGCGGGCTTTGCTGCACGGTGATTTCCAATGCGTTAACCAAGACTAGGTTTAACCCTAGGGCATGCACGAAACAAAGGCTGACTCAAACCGCAAATGCTTGCCTCAGGCTCTCCGATACCACAACGATATCCTTTTGCATACCACTACTTCCATGGAGACCGGACATGGCAAATGAAAAACAAATGGACAAATGCCTAATGAAGATGTATTACGTTAAACTAGCGTTTTGAGCAAGCTCAAAACACGAGACCGAGGTCGGTCCTAGTTGTGAGTCTTGATCGTAAAATCAAATTTCTCACGAGCTCAAGAGAGCAAAAAAAAATGGTTTTTGAGGCAAAAATTTAAAATTTAAACACCCCAATGTAGCTTCGAAAAACGTGACAAAATCGTTGCGGCGACACGAGTTGCGAGCGGTGAAAGCGACCATGCGATTGCACCGCCCCTTGACAACAATTCAAGGTCCCATCCTCCCCCCTAAGTAGCTAGGGTCCTAGACTAGCGACAAACATTGATCGTGCAGCAATGGGTGCTGCCAATGGCCTCTAGGAAGCGTCATTGTGAAGTGCGAAGCATACTCCCCCTAGTGAACAAGCCGGGGGAAGGAGCAAAGGCAACTGAGCAGCACAAGACGGGGTTGGACGGGGCGACAAGAGACGCACTCCAAGCACAGCGGTCGGAAATGGCGATTTAAGTCTATCGCCCCGCCTTCGCGATTTCGGCCCAGACGCCTCTTTCGACCCCTCCAAAGCACAAATTTGAGGGACATGGCTCCAGAATCAAGCGGTTTTGAAAAGAGAAGCACCGAATTGATACATTTGAGTATAGTAAATAGTAGGATCTAACGGATTTGACGACATGGCTGGAAAGTGGACATTGATGAAACATACTCCTTTGCCGGTGCCTTTGGTCGTAGTTGCTTGATATGGATTCCCTAATTCAGCCGAATAGTCACCGGTCAAAAATCAATTGCATGTAGTGTGCACATTCCACAATGCAAGCCGAATGCACCACATTTCAGGTATGTCTTTTTTGGCTGCTGTCGCGTTCACACAGGCCACCTTGCTGTCGGCAGCGTGTGCCGTTAATGGAGAGCTGGTCCAGCGGAATCAGGCGTTGGTGAGGCACATCACAGACCAGCAGGCCCGGTTGGAGGATGCAGTGACAGGACGTTTGGAGCGGATCCTCACGGCCAAGCTGCCCACCTACCTTCGCAAGATCAGCGGTCGTCCTCCTGCCAGGTACGCCGCTACGAGGACCTTCTGTACCAGAGAGGAGTTCGACGTGTTGCAGACAGGTCTCTGTGTTCATAGCGCCACACACCACTGAAAAACCAAAGCTGTCCTGCATTTTTCTTGATGAGTGTTCATTCTGCGAGACCTTAACACCGCTGATGGGAGAATGCCGCTCGCTGCCTTCTTTCGCGCACGCCGGTCGTTTCTTAATCTACGCGCGTCGTCCTCGAACCTGTTACGCCCACGATCAGGCTTCCAGGTGACCCACAGAGGTCCAAATTACAAATTCTTCGTGAGCCACAGCAGCCCTGGTCCAGTGAACCGTACAGTGACGCGACTCCTGCAGTGCTCGAAACGGAACAAGGGTGGTAACGTTCGCACAGTCCAGCGACTCCAATTCCTGTGGAACAGCCGGCGCAAGACCCTCACCATCCGCATTTGGGGATTTTGGCGTAATCAGTACGGCCGCGACCTGAACCTCTTCGCTGTGGGCCGAAAGCCGTGCGCCAACCGCCGCCCTCTTGCACCTCGCACCCAAGAATGGTAAGGACACCTCGCACCCAAGAATGCCGGTAAGGACAGCACCAGCGAGATGCGGCAGTACCTTACCACTGTGATGGCCGACGTGTTCTCTTTTAAAGGGAACGGAAGGGAACTGGATTTGGGACAGTGGAGGCCGGTTGTTGTGTGTGTCCCCCACATGAGTGCTGACCTGGCCTGTTTGTTCAGCCTGGGAGACCTGCAGTCCTTCACGACTGTGCGGATATGTTACAAATGCATGGCGAAGCCGGACTCCTGCTGCTGCATGCACCCCCTGCTTATTCCTGAGTGCTTCGTTTTCCCATTCCACCCCCTGAACATCCACACAGACTTCCCTTTACACTTTGGCACAAATCTCACCATCCGTTTGATTCGCGTTGCTGAGGGAGAGGCCTGCACTGCTGGTGGACAGACGGAGGACGATTTCTATGACGCTTTCAGGAAGCCTGTGCTGTACAGTAT
This sequence comes from Eutreptiella sp. 'Long Island Sound 2002', assembly GCA_964036045.1. Taxonomy (NCBI): domain Eukaryota; phylum Euglenozoa; class Euglenophyceae; order Eutreptiales; family Eutreptiaceae; genus Eutreptiella; species Eutreptiella sp. 'Long Island Sound 2002'. Next base: position 55,025,070 of record OZ038378.1, on the reverse strand, counting down.
TGGAGTGCGCCAGGATGAAGTAACCACGTTGCACGTACTGGGGAGGCACGTGGAGGCTGTGCGAGATGTCCTGCCAGCGCTGCTCAGTGATCCTGCGTACAGTACTGCACTCAGGAAGGCAGTACAGGCATTTTGTATACTGACACCCCTGCTGAGTAAATTCTTTCTGAAGGAATGGGAACTGGAGGAGCTGATAGCAGCAGGGAGAGAATTTGCACATAATTTTCGCAAACTGCACCCCACGCCAGAGAAAATGTTTCCATACTGGCATCAAATCGACGCTGAGTTAGAAAGATCTGCCAGGTATCTGTTCACATTCTGCGGTGGTGTAGGCCCAGGGGCAGTCGGATGCCAGGGCGTTGAATCACTGGGACACATCCTGAAAGTCTTAGCGCATCACTCTGGATACGACCCTGAGAAGTTCCTGTTGAAACTGGCTGAACAGCACGAATTCAGGTTTGCAGAGCATCATGGCGTTCTGGAGCTCCTCAGTAGCTCCGATGCGTGTGAAGAAGATGTTGGTGAGGAAACTGAGGAGTCGCAATCCAAAAAGGGAACCAGGAAACGAGCCCATTCGTAGCACCATATAGAGTTTGTGACCTGTGTGAAGTGGCTGTGGCACTGCAATAGATTTCTGACCCAGTAGAAATGTGACCCTGTCTGTGCAAGATGATAGAGAGACGTGCCTGTTTGTACCTCCTTCGCTTCTGCAATAGAGTTCTGACCAATAGAGTTGTGACCAATAGAGTCTGAAGTCTGACCCTCCCAGCTCGACAGTTGTGCCTGCCCACGTCATCCGAGCATGGTATTTATGTGCCCAGCTCCCAAAAGCTGGCTAGCCATCTGCTGAGCATTGCCAGCAATTCTCAGCAACTGGGAACAGCCACAGCATGTGTGTTGTGTACACGTTGCTCCAATGTTGCGGTCTGTGGGTAGTGATCAGCGAGGCAGGGAAGTATTAATGCCACAACCCCCCCCCCCCAGGGCCTCTGTCCCAACCTCCTCACGTCCAAGGAAACATCCAACCAGCATCCTTTTGGTGGCATCCATCAGCGTGAGAGTAAAAAAATAAAAAGGGTCGCGTATTCACGGTCAATTTGAGGATCAAAAATAGTAGGGACCCAGAGAAGACCACCATTCGACAGTATGTACCCAGGGGCCACCAGAACGGAACAGCAACCACCCAGAAACCAACAGGACTGCAGACCACCCATCCGAAGACCACCAGGACACAACAGCACACGTCCCAAGCCCACACCACCTGCAGCAAAATACACAGCGTCCAAAATTTTGGCAATGCAAGAGGATTTGATGGAGCAGCCGTAAACGAGCCCCCCCCCCCCCCTCTGAAACCCCCCATGTATCCCCCCCCGCCCCCGGGGCATGTCCGAAACGTCCCAGGAGGTGCATAGACCGGCCTGGTGGCCACCCGAACCCAAAATTGAACCCGCACACCGTCTATTCCTTTAATTGCAATGGATTTTGCAAACAAATAGCGCACTTGCGGACCAGGAAAGTCATCCGGGGGGTAGTAGAAGACCGATAGAACCGCGGTGAAAGGGGGCACAGGGGGGACTGGACCTGGGTGACCCGACAGGGTGCTGGCCCGGGTAGTACAGGCCAGGTGGGTCGCCCGTAGGTGTGGACCCCATCTCCCGAAGGTGCAAGGTGACCCGCCAGCAAAAAATTTCGGCCCACGGTGCCGGTGGTGATTTTTGGCAATTTGTGTCCACTTTCGGCTAGTTAAAAAAAGGTTTCCAACCGTTGTGAGCCCGGCAAGTGTTATCCGCAGAAATGCGTTTTTCTGCGGATAAGGGCTTATCCGCAGAAATGTCTGCGGCGGTCGGATTTCTGGCAGAAAAAAGCGAAATTGAGCAGATTTTTTGGGGAAATGCCAGATCAGAGCTGTCTGTACTGGTGACTGCCTGTTGGATGACATGCCTGAACACAAATTTTATTGTGTTTCTGAATTGCAGAATTTTGGGGTGAATTGTTACTATGCCACCCATTAGAAGAACGATCATTGATGTTGATTGCTTGAGTGATAGTTCACCTTATAAGCCAAAAGTTAAAGAAGAGTCCGATGATGATGTGGAGGAAGTGAGGGTAGAGGTTGGTGCGGATGAAGTTGAGAGCGATGTTGAGCCTCAAGATGATTACAATGGGCTGTCGGACTCCGATGAGTCGGATTTCGCTCAAGATGTTGCCGATGCTAGTGAAGACATTGGAGATATAGGTGATGATGATGAAGAAGATATTGAAGAAACCCCCCCGAGTAGTGGTGGTGACCACGACAAGGTTGAGCCATTGATCAAAGTTGGTGACATCTTGGGCAAGACCAAGGACAGTGTGAGAGCAGAGGTATTGCTACCTACTGCAATATCTCGTTGATGTGTCACACTTTTCCTTGGGTTGCCCCCATTGTTCATATTATTCCCCCTCCAGGTTCGTCGTAGGCTGGGCTACTCGTTGAGTACGAGTACATCGTCCAAGGATTACCTATATCTACAATGCCCTTACGCGGTAAAGTGGCGTCCGGATACCCGGGGAGCTAGTGGTGGAGGTGATGTGGACAAGTCGAGGAACAGGACGACCAAACGTCGGAAGCCTGGAGACAAGCCAGCCGACACGGAGCCTGAGGTTGTGGAGGAACTGCCGGATGAAAGCACCGAGGCCAAGAATTCAAAACTCCGTGGCGGTCGGTGCAATGGTGGTCGTGGGGGTGGTGGTGGTGCAAAGCGGCAACGGACGGACACTGCTTCCACAAGTGCACCACCCTCAGAGGATACGGTCCCGTCCAATCCTGTGCCCGCACCATACCCCGGCCCTCCCCCCAAGACAACTCCGGTCATTCCTCTCACTGTAGCTCCTCTGCAGAATGCTTCCGTGGTGCCACCGCTAGCACCCTTGACTCCTCAATTCTTCGACACCATGGGCATGGCATCGGCCTCTCAACGTTTTGTTGCCCCGGCAGGCCTGTCTCAATCTTGCACGCAGCCGTTGTGGCAACCCGCGGCCTTCCCGCTTCCTTTCAACGGGCCGATGCCGCCATACATGTCTCCTCACCATCTCTTGGGGTAATGCTGTGCAACTGTACAGCAACAGCCGGTGCTCAACGTTGCTTGTGTACGTCTACACACAAATGGTATGAGCGCCACCTCCATTGCACGCTGCAATCGGATATGTTATTCTTCAATGCAACCGAGATTGCATTGCATTTCACTATCTTATGACGTCATCTTCTCAATGTGTCCAATCCATTTCATGTACCATGGTGCAACAACACCCCCCCCGGGTACTTTGGGAAACCTGCTTGTGAAAACCAATACGGGTATATAGGCAGTTTTAGGGGGGACCCCCGACCAAAAACGGTCCGGGAGCGAAAATATGCGGTCAAACCACCCCAACCGGGTCTAGTTATTCAAAAAGTAGACACTTTTGCGGTGTCATTCCAATAAAAAGCGCCAAAAACCGAGCCGGTGGCGCCAAGTTACCCCCCGGATACTTTGGGAAAACTGCTTGTAGAAACCAGTAGGGTTACGCAATTTTTGGGGGGACCCCCGACCAAAAGCGGTCCGGGAGCGCAAAAATGCGGTCAAATGACCCCAACCGGGTCTTGTTTTTCAAAAAGTAGACACTTTTGCGGTGCTAATGCCCAAAAAAGCGCCAAAAACCGAGCCGGTGGCGCCACGTTATCCCCCCGGTACTTTGGAAAACCTGCTTGTGAAAACCAATACGGTTAGGCAATTTTTGGGGGGACCCTCAACCAAAAACGGTCCGGGAACGCAAAAATGCGGTCAAAACACCCCAACCGGGTCTAGTTATTCAAAAAGTAGACACTTTTGCGGTGCCAAGGGAAAAAAAAGCGCCAAAAACCGAGCCGGTGGCGCCAAGTTACCCCCCCGGGAGTTTGGAAAACCTGCTTGTAGAAACCAGTAGGGGTAGGCAATTTTGGGGGGGACCCCGACCAAAAACGGTCCGGGAGCGCAAAAATGCGGTCAAACCACCCCAACCGGGTCTAGTTATTCAAAAAGTAGACACTTTTGCGGTGCCAAGGGAAAAAAAAGCGCCAAAAACCGAGCCGGTGGCGCCAAGTTACCCCCCCGGGAGTTTGGAAAACCTGCTTGTAGAAACCAGTAGGGGTAGGCAATTTTTGGGGGGACCCCCGACCAAAAACGGTCCGGGAGCGCAAAAATGCGGTCAAAACACCCCAACCGGGTCTAGTTATTCAAAAAGTAGACAGTTTTGCGGTGATAATGCCCAAAAAAGCGCCAAAAACCGAGCCGGTGGCGCCAAGTTACCCCCCCGGTACTTTGGGAAACCTGCTTGTGAAAACCAGTAGGGTTAGGCAATTTTCGGGGGGACCCCCGACCAAAAACGGTCCGGTAGCGAAAAAATGCGGTCAAACCACCCCAACCGGGTCTTATTATTCAAAAAGTAGACACTTTTGCGGTGTCATTGCAAAAAAAAGCGCCAAAAACCGAGCCGGTGGCGCCAAGTTACCCCCCCGGTACTTTGGCAAACCTGCTTGTTGCACCATGGTACCAAAACACCCAGACACCTTAAAAACACCCACTTTGCCCTACGTACACACTCCCTTACCTCCCAAATTCTGGTCGAATATGTGCATGCATGTCATGGGAGGGTGTCAGGCAGGGAAAGCGCAGCGCAAGTGTGAGCATGGCCCCGGGAATCGCCCGGGGCCTTTGCTTTTTTTAAAATTTTCGATCATACCAGGACAAATCAATAAGCGTCATTTCCGGAGCAGCGCCTGTTTTGGCGCTGCCGAGTTGGTCAGAGCGTAAGTCGCCGGCGGCGGGGGTCGTCGGTTCGATTCCCGGGCGCCCCAGGTGCTGCGCAACTGGCGGCGGCGCCATTTTTCTGCCAGAAATCCGGCTCCGGCGGGTCTTTCTGCGGATAAGCCCTTATCCGCAGAAAAACGCATTTCTGCGGATAACACTTGCCTCCAAGCCCGTCTTGTGCTGCAGAGGCGCAAGTGTTATCCGGAGAAACGCGTTTTCTCCGGATAAGGGCTTATCCGGAGAAAATTGGCGCCGCAGCCAGATTTTGGTCAAATTCAGCCCATTATAGGACAGTACAGTATGTTTTACATTTTTCTACATTTGTATTATTATTACTGTTATTTTTCTGTGGTACATCTGTTAAATTTCAGATGTTAAATTTGTCAAAATTTGTCTCCGTAGCCTTTAAATTTCAGGTTTTCGATTTCTCAAAATTTGTCTCCTTAGCCTTTAAATTTCCGATTTTCGATTTGTCAAAATTTGTCTCCTTAGCCTATTGTTGCAAAATGCAAGCCCATAGCACCATGAGGGGCAAAAGGCCCAAAATGATTGATGTTGATTTGCTGAGTGATGTATCATCCCCAAAATGCCACTGACCTAAATCCCCAAGAATTGAAGAAGAAGAACCTGATGACATTGAAGAGATGCAAGTAGAAGCACAAGTAGAAGAAGATGTCATGGGGTTGTCGGATGCAGAGTACGATGAAGTTGAGGAGGAGGAGGAGGCCTCCAACGTCCCCTTTAGTGATGACATTGGTGACCTTGGGGATAGTGAGGGGGAAGAAGAAGACGCCAAGGAAGAAGACCCTCTCCCTCCTATTAAGGTGCGTGATAATTTTGGAAAGAATCTTTCCAATAAAGACGTAACGGCGGAGGTATTCTTTTGTTTGGATTCGTTGAACCGTTGATTTGTAATGCACTTTGGGCCCTTTCATAACACATGACCCATTTTATTCATATTAGGTTAACAGAAGAATGGACTATGACTTGGTCACCGGCATTTCCAAAAAAGAATTATACCTGTATTTGCAATGTTCCTATGGTCGGAAGTGGCATCCAGACCAACGTGGGGCCAGTGGAGGTGGCGACGTCCAAAAGGCACGGAACCGCTTTACGAAACGTTGGAAAAATGTCAATGTGCCACAGGAGCAACAAGAACTGCCACTTCCGGAGGTAGAAGTTCCGGATGCAGAAGACGACAAGGACAAGAAGGAAGACACTAGGGAAATTAAAACTAAGTGTTCTTGTCGTGTTATTTGCAGCCGTCCTAATGAGGATAGCCCTTGGAAGGTTACAAAAGTCAACCTAGAACACACGGGGCACACGGTTCCCTCCAAACGAGCACAAGCCCGTGAAAAACATGTCCTGAAGAAGGAGTGGGTTACAATGATCAAAGATCATGGACACCTAGGTCTACCACCGTCCACTAGTTATGAGCTTCTAGAAAAACACTTCGGTGCAGAGTTTGCAAATGCTCAAATTGAGCCCCGTGACAGTTCAAATGTCCATTACAAATATGGATACAAAGGAGCAACTGACTGTCAAGACCTGTTGAATCGGTTGCTTGCTGCCAAAAAGAACGACCCACGTTGGGTGGTGGTACCTGAGACTGAGCCGGGCACTAACAGGCTGACACACTTGTTTTGGATGTCCCCAAGCCAAGTGGAAATTGCGCAAAGGTTCAACTATCTTGTTGTGCATGATAACACTGACAATTGTAATCAATTTTTTCACCTCGGCTGCTTCACGACCATTAATGAGCATGGCAAATCTTTGCTCACCGCACATGCACTGGTCCTCAGCGAGAGGGATTGTGATTATGATTGGCAGCTCCGCCAATGGTTGACCAATGTCCCCGCCTCCCCCAAAGTGTTTGACTGACGCAGATGTAGCATGTGCCAATGCAGTTCGCACATTGCTCAAGAAAACACGGCACTTGTGGTGCATCTGGCACATCATTGAAAATATCCGTAAAAAGGTGCTCCGAAAAATGGGCAAGCATAGGTACCAGGCTATGATGGCCCTTTTCCATGATGTGCGCAAGGAGTGCAATGAGCAGATTTTTCATCGCCAATGGAATGCCCTGTCAGACGCTTATCCCGACGCGCGAGATTATTTGGAATCAACTTGGGGCAAGGAAAAATGTAAATACTGGTCAACCTACTACCATTGGGAGTGCTTCACCGCCGGAAAGGGGGCAGAACACAAACCGGTGGGTAAAAGCTCTATGCACCAAGGTTCGCAAGCGCTGCAGCGTGAATAAAATTTTTGATGCAGTGGAAAGGCTAGTGAAATGCCAAATGCGCACTCAAAACCGCTGCCTCGCGATTGATGACCTCAAAAAAACGGTAACCACGGTTAATAAAGCACTCCCCACCGTGATTCCGTTGGTGCAAGCCCCTGCGTGCGCGCTACAGGGTATTGCCGCGCGATGGCTCAGTGCGCACTACAAAACTATAGCGCGCAGCATAGCGTGTGCTATGGCTCGGGGTCTTGGGTTTGTAACCCCATGTCCTAATAAGCAGGGCAAAAACGCCTATTTTTCTAAAGTTTCAGATGCTTCCGGCACCGCATGTGACGCTGTCAATGTCAGGAAAGATTGCCAGCATTTTGGGCCCCCACTATGGGTGGCCCCTGTGGAAGAACGAGGACCTTTTGGCGGACCTAGTTGAGTTTTTTTTCTCAGGGTCTGCCGTCCAACGGTCTTTGTGGGCCAAGTTGGAAAAAAGGGTCCCCGTGTCTAAAGCAGAGAAGAAGCGTCGCAGGACCGAGGCTGCCAACGCCGTCACACCCCTGTCGGTGGTGGACTTGGTCCTGCTCCTGAAGATTCCAAGAAGAAGGTATTATTGCGCGCGCTTTGCATGTGACATTGTGCGCACTTCCGCTCATAGCACGCGCTTCGTTGACTTCTGCGCGCGCTACATTCTCATGTTGCGCGCGCTATTTTACTCAGGTACAAAGATTTGATTACTTGGACGAGAAGTAAGGTCCCCACACACCTTTTTTCTCTCCCGTCCTATGCTAGTTTCGTTACAGAATGGAACCAGTTTGCAAGTAGGCAGCATTTACAGGTTGCCGTGCACACTGATGGGGTCACAGTCTTTTCGGAGTGGCCCCTGCAGCACTTTTTTGACTATATATTTTCCTCTGATTCCATTGTTTCTAACCTTCAATACCCCGGGGAGTGCCAAGGAGAGCTGTGGATCATTGTGAGGGGGGATGGGTTGCCTTGTGGGGGCGAATCGTGGTGCCAGATGTCCATTTCCTTTGCCAACCATGGTCACTTGGCAAGGACGTTGTCCTACCACTGGACTGTTAACGTCGCCCTTTGTGGTGAGAAGTCCACCTCTGTGTTGTCCCAGGTTTGGGCTAACAATCTTGCTTTTCTGCAGAGTGCCCTTGACAGTGGTGTGGTTCCCATCCGGGGTGCATCCAGACGCTGCAGGATTTTCTGCGGTGGGGATAGCCCTTGGCTGCGTCGGTTGTCGGGTATCACTACACATTGGATGGCACGTAGTCTGTTCAGTTACATGATGTGGTGCAAGTCCAGTGCAACGTGGTTGCAACAGGATGTGGATAGAACCACCGAGCGAGATGAGCAGCTGCTAGGGCTTGTTGCTAGTGCATATATTTGGTGTTGTCCAGAGCAGGTTGTTGAAGGTGCCTCTGAGGCGGCGTCACCTTATACCATGTGTTCTGCACCTTCTGATTTTTGTAGGGAGGCAGGTCACTGCCTTGGTACGCACCACTGCGATCGCGCCGATGATTGTGGAGGGAGCCGAAATCAAGCCAGCAGGCGCCAGGAGGGCCCTTCAGGACCACGTGGCCGTCATCATCCCCAACGATCAGTGGAGCCCCAGCCAACAAGGGGAGGAGGAGGAGGAAGAGGACGACTGGTCGGAGTTCATGCCCAGCTGCCAGTTGTTCTCCGCCAAAAGCAAAGCGTATGAGGAGTTGGACAAGTGGCAGTCGTGGTGGGAGAGGTACGAGACCAACGAAATTGTGGACCTCTGCCCCGACCCAAAGACGATGAGGATGTCCCCGTCCAAGCCACCAACCCCAAAGAAGAAGAAGCCCCAAGGAGACCCACCAGCCCAGCCACCAGTGAAGCCGGTTCGGACCCCCGTGGCCATCTTTGGGTCACTTGGGGTGTGTATCTATGTGCCGGCAAGCCGCCATTGGCTGATATCATACTCTCCCATCCACCTGACCTAACCTGATGTGATAGTGTGATAGGTTTGGCCATTCCAGCTATGAGCGACTATATTCAATACCGAGTCGCCGCCGGCTGAGATTTATATATCGGAATATCAGGAATCAACAGGGTTTTATTATCATAATGTTTCCGTGATTTTTCAGCCTTCCGTTCTGATTTTCAATGTATCGGCGACTGTCAGTTGGCTCGCGATTTTGCGGTAACCGATTGGTTAACTGTTATTTACAGATATTTTGGCGGAAACCCCGATGAAGGGCCAGATTTCATCAGTAAAGGGTTCGTTGCTTCCGCAATTTTCATGTTATACACTCGCAAAATTAATCCGATTTTTTCAGACTTTCAGAACCGGATTTTCGACTTCGACATCGCCGCACTTGATATGACGAATCTCGAGTGGTCCTACATTTTTCTCCGATCACGAATCAACCTTCCTTTGTTTATGCCCTTCGCTTTTCTTGGAGATATAGGCGAAACAAAATTGATTCGTGAGGCCACTTTGAAAGGTCATATCTCCGGCTCACGGCGAGGAATACCAATTTCGAGAATTGGGTTGGAACCGCCTTGGTCTCAACTTAATTTAGGAAGCATCAAACGCCTTTGATGTGTATACCTGCCCGGTATAGCAAGGGATAATGGTCAAGAGGGTAGAAAGTGATATATAACTCTTGGACCGTGCAACCGAATATTTTAATGCGACTTTCGAGTGTACCGCATGAGAGTTGGTGTTGCATAGCAACTTTCCTTGGGTTCCTACGTATTTTTAACGTGAAGTTATGTCCACGGAGGGGCATGGCATCTGCTACCATAAAGAAGGTCCCTACCAGGACCGGCCCCCGCTGTGCCCCTTCCGCCTGTTACCCCTGCTGATTTACTCCGGATCAACGATTGCATTTCTCAAAATCCTCAAAGTCCAAGGTCCAAAATCCAAAAATATAGAAAATGTAATCCTCCTTCAACCCTTAACAGCAACCAGATCCCACAAATACAGCAATAGCCCAATTCACAATCCAAATCAGGCTGCGGGCTTCCGTTCAGCACACCGGTCGTCTCACGGTGGCGGGCATGTACAAGAATTGCACCAAGGAAGAAAGCCCTGAAATTGGCATATGAACACAAATAAAGCAAAGTTGGGGAAAGAGGTAAACATACACATTCACAGCCATAAACCCCTCATTCTCTGGACTCAAGACCTTCCCTTGACTCACCAACATATTGCCCTGAACCCGGTCAAATGAGATGGCTAAATGCCATGTGTCACAAGTCACTACACAAACCCCAAAAATGTGTTCACTCCCAAGCCACTAAATCCTAGCCCAATAGGGGAGGTGGCGTGTCATGGCCTAGAGTGGCACTCAGGACCATGCCCTACCCTGACATAACCTTGGATGGACTTGGAGTCGAATGGGCTTGGAGATAGGCCCCATGAGTTTGAACTCATAACATGCCAAAAAACTGCCAATTCACACCATATTGGCCATATATCAAATGTATGCTCAAAATTGAAGTTACCACTTATCCGAAGGCTCAAAGCATGCATGGAATCGAAGTCTAGTATTCATGGAGGATAGAGACCAAAGGCCAATGCCCATGTACATCCCCACTTTACCCTCGAAACCCCTTCGGATATGGGCGCCACGCACTGCCCAAGTCAGCCCATGATTTTGAGACCAATTCTTGTGATCCTTCGTGCGCCAAGCCAAATGGAGTACGCGATCCGGCATATGGTGGTGTTCAACTCCAAAGCATATGCCAACATATGAACAACATACCATGGTTCGACTCTCCATAGGCTTCTTGCTGTTTGCCGACCAGGTAAGTACACAAAACGCAAAAATGAGCAAAAATTGAGGTCAAAAACATGAAAATATGACCAAATACAAAGTTGTCATGATAGTATATCTCTATGCTCACCCATGATATCCGCTCATGATTCAATACACAAATGATTGGAACTATTTGCGAACAATTCCCCCACTTGGATCCCCGATCGGGCGCATGGAGATACCTTCGCCACTCGTATCTACATGCCCCATGAAAATGGGAGTGCACTCATGGATCTCTTTGCCTAACATACCATGAGCAATACATATGCGGTTGACTTAGTCTAGCGCTTTGAATTCCACAATTGGGACATGGGCAAAGCCCTTGTCACGTATGGCTTCCCATCTCTTCGGCCACACGAAGATATATAACATGGGCGTGAGCACATCAAGACATATACCATGCATATAACAAAACCCTCAAAAAGTGGCTCCCACCATGATATGCCATGTCCCTCCATGCACATAACTTCACATTAAAAATACGTAGGAACCCAAGGAAAGTATCTATGCAACCCCAACACTCATGCGGTACACTCGAAAGTCGCATTAAAATATTCGGTTGCACGGTCCAAGAGTTATATATCCCTTTATACCCTCTTGACCATCATCCCTTGCTGCACCGGGCATGTGTACACACCAAAGGCGTTTCATGCTTCCTAAGTTAACTTGAGACCACGGCGCTTGCAACGCAACCTTCCTTATTCTCTTTCCTCACACTCGCGCGTAGATATGGTCCTTCAAAGTGGTCCCACGATTCACTTTTGTTTCCCTTATATCTTCAAGTCAAATGGGTGGCAAGTATAAGGGAAACCTGATTCGGGCATAGGGAAAAGAGTATGACCACTCGAAGAAGTCCAAATCAAGTGCGGCGATGTCGAAGTCGAAAATCCGATTTCGACATCGCGAAAAATTCCGATTAAAATTTCGAGTGCTTATTTAGAAAATTGCGGAAGCAACGAACCCTTTGCTGATGAAATCTGACCCTTCAACGGAGTATCCGCCAAAATATCTGGAAATAACAGTTAACCAATCGGTTAACGCAAAATCGCGAGCCAACTGACAGTCGCCGATACCTTGACCATCAGAACGAAAGGCTGAAAAATTACGGAAACATCATGATAATAAAACCCTGTTGATTCCTGATATTCTGATATATGAATCTCAGCTGGCGGCGCCTCGGTACTGAATATGGCCGCTCGTAGCCGGAATGGCCAAACCTATCACACTATCACATCGGGTTAGTTCAGGTGGATGGGAGAGTATGATATCAGCCAATGGCGGCTTGCCGGCACATAGATACACACCCCAAGTGACCCCAAGATGGCCACGGGGGTCCGAACCGGCTTCAATCATGGTGGGAGCGACTTTTTGAGGGTATGTGTTGTATGCTCGGTATGTGCTTCGATATGCTCACGCCCATGTTATATATCTCCGTTTGCAGGAAGATATATGGAGTCATACGTGGCAAGGGCTTCGCCCATGTCCGAATGGTGAGCTCCATAGCGCTAGACTAAGTCTACCGCTCATATAGTGCATGTGGGAGGGCTTACGGAGCGACCCACAAGCGCCACTATCAATTTTCCCATTTCCATGGTGCGTGTTGGGAGGAGGTTCGAAGGTGTCCCTATGCGTCCATGTGGGGATTCAAGTGGGGGGATTGTTTCCAAATGTTCCCAAGCAATTGAGTTTTGAATCATACGTTGATATCATGGGTGAGCAAAGTTATATACTATTGTAATTATCTTGAATTTGGCATTATTTGCATGTTTTTGACCTCATTTGATGCTCATTTTTGTGTTTTATGTGCTCACCTGGTCGGCTAACAGTAAAGTGCCTAGAGATTCGTGAACTATGGTATGTTGCTTATATGTTGGCATATGCTTCGGTGTTGCACCTCACCATATGCCGGATCACGTGGTCACTTTCGCTTGGCACACGAGGCCTCACAACATTAGGTCTCAAACTCATGAGCTGACTTGTGAAGCATGTCATGTACATAACCGGAGGGGTTTCGGAGCCAATGATGCGATATTCTTGGGCATGGACCTTTGGTCTATATCACCCTTGTATATTACTTTCTGGTTTGACACATGCATGGAGCATTTGAATATTTGCCGTATGCATTTTTGAGTATATAATCCATTTTTGGGCATAATGGTGTGATTTGCCTGATTTTGCCATGTTGTGAGGTCATCTTCATGGGGCAGTTCTCTAAGCCCAATCGACTCCAAGTCCAACCAAGGTTATGTCAGGGTAGGGCATGGTCCTGAGTGCCACTCTAGGCCATGACACACCACCTCCCCTATTGGGCTAGGATATAGAGGCTTGGGAGGGAACACATTTTTGGGGTTTGTGTAGTGACTTTTGACACATGGCATTTAGCCATCTTATTTGACTGGGTTCAAGGCATCATGTTGGCGAGTCAAGGGAAGGTCTTGAGTCCAGGGAATGAGGGGTTTATGGCTGTGATTGTGTAGGTTTCCATCTTTCCCCAACTTTGCTTGATATGTGTTCATATGCCAATTTCAGGGCTTTCCTCTTTGGTGCAATTCTTGTACATGCCCGCCACCGTGAGACAACCGGTGTGTTGAACGGAAGCCCGCAGTTTGGATTTGGATTTGGATTGTGCTTGGTGCTGCTAGGGATCTGTGTGAAGGAGCGATTTTTACTATTTTTTTGTGATGCAGAGCCTGGTGAGAAGCAGGACCATGGGACTGACGGGAAATGGTGGAAGGGGTAAAGCAGGGGCCGGTCCTGGTAGGGACCTTCTTTATGGTAGCAGAGGAGTACCTGCCCCCTACCGCCGCACCGGGGACTTGGGCCCTCATGAGCCCTGCCCAAGGACGCCCCGGGTGCAGATCGTGGAGTCCGTCGAGTCGACGCCGGACTGGGAAGCCCGAGAAGAGCGAAGATGCTCAGAACGGAGAGCCCTTGCAGGACATGGGCTGGACATGGCGGACCTGGCCTCCATGTGCGAAAGGCAATGCCGCCAGGCTTGCAATCTCCGCTCCGCTGCGGAGAAGTTGGAGGAGACTGGCAGCAACGGCAGGGCTCGGCGTTACCGGAAGCGCGGGTCCCCAAAACCCGCGGCGGAAGCCAGGGCGATGGAGACGGATCCCAGCCCGGTCAGGCTGTGGTCAGCCGCAGATTCCGAGGGGCACTCTGAGGGCTATCGGACAGCTTATGAGCAACCTTCGGAGTCGGAGGAGATGGCCAGACCGCCCACAAGGGCGAACACGGCCCCAGAACCCAGCCTGGAGCATGACGCCGAGGCGTTGGAGAGGCCTGCCAGAGCCAGAACGGCGCCTGTGGCCCGGCACACGGAGCCAACGCAGGATAGCATGGGCGACACACCCATGGCGGAAGAGTCCGAGGTGCCGGGAACCGTGGGATGCGCCGGATCTGGTGGAAAGCACGTTGAGTGCCACTGCGAGCACGTGTCCTTCCTCATCGGCAAGTACCCAAAGATGGAGATGGACGCCATCGTGCAGCACCTCGACCGCCTGGACAACGCGAAGGACGGTCTAGAGGAGGACGTCGCGGGGATCCTGGATGACCAGTAAGCAGCGGAGAGAGACATGGCGGAGCTGCGAGCGGAACAGGACCGGTACCGGGAGAATCTGGAGCTGGCCCTGCAGAAGCAGCAGCGAGTGGTGGACAGCCCCCTCCACCTGGTGGAGGACATGTCGGGACGCCTGAAAAGGCTAGAGGAGTTACAACCCCTCGCCTCGGGTCCGGAGCTCCCGGCAAAGCCGGCAGCAGCAGAGCTGGTGGAGCGGGTTAAGACCCTCAGGGGCGCCATGGAGAAACTCATGGGCGGCCCTGCAGAGGCACCCTACGCGCCTCCGCGTGTAGACCCGGGTGCGCTGCCGTTTGTTCCCATGTTCAGCGAATCCACAATGCTCGGGGAGCAAACGGGACCGGCTGGGTGCATGCGGGAAGGGCGCGCAACCACGGACCTGAGGAGCCTGACGGTACAGATGTCCCACGCCGCCCAGGATCCACCGACCACACCGACTGCCCATGCAGTTTATGCGGAAGAGGAGATCCAGAGCCAGACTATGCAGGGGCGAACCATGGGAAGCGCCGACGGACATGGTCGAGGCCATCCAGGCGGAAACCTGTGGGTGAAGGACCCCACTACGGGGATATGGACAGCCGGTGGAGCAAGTCCTTCGTGCATTCCAAACCCCATGGGTTCAGGCCCAACTGGATCGCACTCCATGGAGGAGAGGGATGTACGGGGAGTGTACTCACACCCCCCGGCCACAGGTGGTATCCCTCTCGGTGGAGTGGTGGCTGCGGACGTTGGAGACGCTGTTGTGGTTTGTTTCTGGGGAATTCGACTGCACTCCCGTGCCTCTTTGTTTCTCAAAATCCGAAATCCAAAATCCCAATCGACAAACCTCGCAGGATCTTTAGACGGGGCACCAATAATAACACAATCTCGAAGACATAAACCCTGTTCAAAGATCGAAGTATCTTACAGCGCTCATTCACAGTTGTCATTCGATGCTTCTTTATTATTCACAGACTGTCAGCGCGATTGCGACTGCGACTTGCGATCTGCGCGCTGCTGCGCTGCTGCTGTTCGAAGCCATAACACTACCCCCCCGTTGAGACCTCGAAGAGGTCTCACTCACCTGGGCGGGCGTCACAATGTCGAATACAGAGCAGGCCCAGAGAGAAAAAATTTTTTTTTGGGCCTCGACATGTGTTGGCTACAGAAGCATAACAGTGGACCAATCCTGGTCGAAACTCACACACCGAGGTGCAGTCATGGGACACCCGTCGTCAGCGCCTCATTCACACGCCGTGTTCGACTCTGCCACGGCTGCGGCTTTCGGCGGAAGCTGCAGAAGACAACCTCGCCAGGCACACTGCACGGGCGCTGTACCCGCAGCAAGGCTGTGGGCACGTCGAACCATAACATACCATAACATCGAAGCTGGATGCTCAGCAGACCAACAGGCCTATACATCTGTCAGCTCGACAGGACATATGAAGGCAGTCGATACCATTAATGGCATCCAGACTGTCGAATAAGCCATTACTTGGCATCCAGACTGTCGAATCAGCACAGACATGTCGAATCAGCACAGACATGTCGAATCAGCAGTCCGTGCCCCACGTGAACGTGTACGAACGATCCACCGGAAGTCGACATACTTCATGCACTTCCTTCAGTGTCTCGACACCAGCCATGAACTTGAAGGTGTCATGACCCGTATAGTGTCGACGAATATCACTGTCGAGGGCACACTTCTGGTTCAGGATACCAGATCGATGGTTCAGCAGTCGAAGGTCGAAGGTCGTCGACGGGGCACTCGTACTGGAATACGAAGACATGTTCACGGGCAAGCGCTCGAAATTGTCCAGGTCCCAGTGTTTGTGCCCTGGTCGAATAGAAGTCCCAGAGGCTCGACGATTTCCAAACGTCCTCACGCCACAGATCGGCCCGATTGGTGGCCTCGAAGGAGCATCCGTCATGTCGACCAGTAGTCCATCGATAGGTTTCCTTCGATCCAGTACCAGCGGCCATGCTGTGGTAGAACTGACCAGTTCGCGTATCGACTCGCCACCACGGCGTGTCGGCAATCGAAAGTCGTCGTACGACAATGACGGCGCTGATGTCGTCCTTTTCAGGGCCGAGGGCATATCGGTCGACGATCTCAAGCGTGTCGGTTCGAGAACCTTCTTCTTGGAGTCGACCGAGGTGTTGATGGACATAGTGGCCGTCAGCGAGGGAACTCTGCAGAGCGAATCGAGCCGCTTCTGCAGTCACAAGGCTCGAAGCCGTGTCAACAATGACCGCTTTGAGGACTTGGTCTCGGCAGCTGACCTTGCGTCGATGTGCAGCCTTAAAGTCTTCGTGGATCGGCGTGAGGTACTTGAAGAACGGGATGTCGAAGTGGTGCTGATAGGCATTCGACTCCATCGACAAGAACCGGTGATCGAGGGGGTCCGGGCCGAACGGGTCGCTCGCAGGCGAGTCGGTTTTCTCGATCTCCTCCCGTTCGTCAGTATAGACGTCCCATCTAAACTTGACCGCTCGACGCCAACGTTGTCCATCTTGGTATCCGGCCCCGAAGGGGGACATGAGGTATGTCGAGGTACCCAGGCGTCGAACCAATTCGGGGGCATCCACGAAAGGGAAAACATTGGCATACTCTTCATTCGATGAGTGAAGGGCAGCAAGTCGTCGGATTGCCCTATCGAAGTCGTGGCACCCGAGTCGTCCGGGTCCAATCTGGTAGATCGTCGCCAACTGGACAAGGTCGATGGGGGCGCCTGGTGCGACGGCGTTGTACGCATAGGGTTCGATCTGTTCTCCGAGTCGAAAGTGCTCCTGGAGCTGGACCGCAATGTCCTGTGTTCGATGTGGAGCGCACCCATATCGCTTATACCCAAGTCGAGAGGTGCCTGGAAGGCCGCGCAGTTGGTGTCGGCGAAGAAGCAAATCAACTTTGTACGCAAGGAAGGGGGCTCGATCTTCGAAGAGCCAGTCGTTCGCCTGGCAAACCTTTTGAAGATCACGGATGACTCCCATAATCAAAACGGCAACGGGAGCTTCCCGTCTCATCCTTTCGTGGGTCCAGAAGCGTCGATACTTGAAGATCAGGTCGATCCCATCCGCAACGTTTATCAGGTCGTCGATACCCGAGATCTCTCGATGCATGCGGTTGAGTCGAGCAATTTGACTCGGCAGTGTATGTTCGGTGAGGTCTTGTCGGAATCCCAAATCGAGCTCTTCATCATAATGTCGCCATTTCATGAGGGCCGCTCGAAAGTTTTGAGAAGCCACTTCGATTTTCGTATACCACTGGTATTGCGGCTTACCACCAAGGTTTCCACGCTCATCGAAAGACGTGTCAGGGGCACCTCGAGCCAATTCGTACGGGAATGGTGCGGTTCGTCCCCAACTGTCGATGCAGATGGTCTTGCCCAACTCGACAATGGCGGCATTTGCCTTCGACACGACTTCATA
The DNA here is from genome assembly GCA_964036045.1 of Eutreptiella sp. 'Long Island Sound 2002'. Lineage (NCBI taxonomy): Eukaryota > Euglenozoa > Euglenophyceae > Eutreptiales > Eutreptiaceae > Eutreptiella > Eutreptiella sp. 'Long Island Sound 2002'. Next base: position 55,007,241 of record OZ038378.1, on the reverse strand, counting down.
ATGTTTCTCGCTCAGGAACGTGTGCGGCTTTCGAAGACCAGCCATGGTACTCGACGCAATAGTGAGTACCGATGGTTCGAGCTTAGTGTACTCCGTCTTCATCGGATCATCCTCATGTGTCCCAAATCGATAGGCTGGCTTCAATCCGAACGTTCCCAAGTGTCGAAGTTCGTCGACGGTCTCGATTTCATGATTGTACTGCGGCATGTTGTAGGGCTGCCACCTCGACTCCGGCACCGGCACAGAATCGTAGCTGGGTGGTGCTGTCGACCGCGCGGGTTCGTAAGGATATTCTGCTTCGTCGTCGGACTCGAGTGGCCAGGGTTCAGCGTCGTAGTTGTAGTCATCGTCCTGGTAATAGGAGTCGGCGTCGTGGTAGTAGGAGTCGGATTGGTTCGTTCGAGTAGAAGCTTGTGTTTTCGGGGCATTCGAATGCCAGGATTGGTCGACCCAGTCGTCTTCGACTTTCGGCTCTCCGGTACCCGGATCCTCTCTGGATGACCTTGATGTCCAGGTGTTCGGCCTCGATGTCCAAGAACTGTCGACCCATCCGGGCGCTGAACAGAAGAAGGAAGATCAGTCCTCGTACCCCGTGTAGCAAGCAAGATCTTCATCATCAGAATCGAACCAGTCAGGGCTTGAGCACCGCTCTCGAAAGTATTCTGCATCAACCGGGGGAGGGGGCCCGTACAGCTTACAGAGTTCCGGCGGCATGTCGGGCGGAGTCCCTCCCTTCGTCGGTTCCAGAACAGGCAAGCTGGCCAGGGCTATCTCGAGCACTTCCAAGCCTTCGGCGCCTCCTGTTATGATGGTTCGTCCACTCGGCGCTATTCCCGCAAATTTCCCGCGAGGGAACACACCTCCCTTGCCTCCTTTCGACAGGCCTCCTTTTCCTTTCCAGCTCCCAGCATATGCCGACTGGCTGTAGTGCGGCGGTTCGAATGGATCGAGAGGTCGATTCGGACGAGTTGGCGCTGATGCTACCGACAAGCAGCGGCCAGTTGAAGTCGTCCTCGCTGGGGGTTTGATCGCGTCAACATCGATGACGTTCGACGGTGTCGCTCGAGAAGGCGGAGGTCGAGAGGAAGCTCGGGGCGTCCGGGATGTAGTACCATAGGCGGAGGCTCCGGTGTTCGACCCGGAACCTCGCATGAGTTTTTCGAAAAACCACGCTGCAGAGAAGAGTAAGGGTGTTACTCAGTTACTCAGGGTGGAGTCGAAGGAACTCAAGGTACACAGGATCCTCCTCCAGAGCGTTGCTCGACTCCCAAGACGATGTGTCGTCATCCCATTCACAACGGTACAGGAATGTGCGGCGCTTTTTAGATCCCACTCGACGTCTAGCCACAATCTTGACAAGTCGAGGAGATTCTCCAGTTTTGACAGGGGGCATCGGAAACTCCCACACCGGCTGTCCCTCTCGATTGACGTAGGGTTTTATGCTGTCTCAATTGAAAACTCGCAACCCATCGAAGGGGGCAGGGATGTCCAGTTTGACATTCTCGCCCTTGTTCAGTACCTCGAGTATTTTGTAAGGGCCGCACCAGACAACATCGAGTTTCCCTTTATGTCGATATTCAGGCACCAACACCCACCATCGTTCACCGACTTCAGGCACTCGAACGTGTCGGTCCATTTGCAGGACCACATGCATCTGGCGTCGACGTTCCTCGGCAAGCATTGCACGCACAGAATCGAAGGTACGTTCCGCTCGTTGCATGTAATCATTCACGGTCGATGGTTCATGTGCATGAGAAGTCATTCGGGGAAAATCCAATGGAAAATGGGGTGTTCGTCCTTCATCTATCTCGAACGGGGATAGTCGAAGACTATTGGATGTCAGGTTGTTGAACTGGATTTCGGCGAACAGGAGGTCGACATCCCACTCGTTGTTGCCGAAGATGCCGTGTGTACGCAGGCGCTGGAGGATGGACTGATTGCTGCGCTCCGCCAGGCCATTGCCTCGAGGGCGGTTGGCCACTGTTTGATGCATCTCAATCTTGAAGCGCTGGGCCAACTCCTTCCACGCCTGAGACTCGAACAGCTTGTCTCGGTCAGAAACAATTTGTCGAGGGCAACCTTTCAATCGAATAACCTCACGTAGGAACACATAGATGAGGTCGTCGGCTGTCATATCCTTGCGACAAGGATGAACATTCCACGCTTGGAGAATCGGTCGACTACAGTCATGATGGCGTCATGGCCCCTTGTGGTCGGCGGCAATCCCGAAACCCAATCGATGGACACACTGTGCCATTTGGTGTCGGGCACCGGCAAGGGTCTTGGCACTCTGGCGGTGTCGACTCGTCTTGATTTCGCCGCTTGACAGACATCGCAACTTAGTATGTATCACTCGACATAGTGTCGTAGGTGTGAACATACGTAGTCGCGCTTAATCAGGGCCATGGTTCGAAGGACTCCTGAGTGGCCATAGAACTCCGACTCGTGATACATAGCCACAATCGACGTAACCAGCGTTCGGGGAACAAGCACACGTTTGCCCATCGTCGACAAATGGAAGAATTTGCCATCATCGAAGGACAAGTTGGCATCTCGAAGCTGGTGTCGTGCCGCAGGGCTTCGAATCGCGACTTCGTAGATGTGTTTCGTCCGGGGGTCCTCCCGATAGGCTGCCGCCCACACAGCTGTCGAAGTCAAGTCTTTGCACTGATAATGTCGATGTACTCGGCGGTGTGTACCCTTAAGACTCGAATGGTACGGCATGTTCGACCCAACCTTCGGCAAGGGAACCGATTGCAACGTGCCGTCACGGTGACGTCGACAGCGAATCAGTTCCGCTATGGTCGGTGCGTATCGAAGTTCATTGCCAAAGGTGACTCGAAGGGGGCGATCCATGCTTACATCAGGGAGGTCGTCGGTGTCAGTAGACGTGTCTGGCTCATTGCCAGCCTCATCGAGATGCATGTTTGGTTGGTGTGAATTCTCAGCCATGATCTCGTCCGATGGTGCTGGATCCAGTCTGAGGTCCTCCGGCTCCGCAGTTGTCGCGCTCGACGGTAGCGGCTCCAGGTCCTCCGGCTCGACGGCGGGTTCGGTGTCGAATTGGAGGGCTGGTTCCGCAAGCTCATCTGCGTCAAGTTCCTTCCCCACGGAGCGTCCGCTTCGTAGTGAAACGTACAGGTGGTCGTACGGCTGGGGCCACACCTCGTCATGAGAGAATGAGTCTTCGAGTACATGTAGGAACTCATCGACAGGTTCTCCTTCCGGTGAAGCCCAATCTTCGACCAGGGGAATTGCGAAAGCCCGTGTACGTGTGGCATTTTCGATATCCATCAACTGCCGCGAAGTTAGACGAGAGCAGGCATCTGCCGCAGGGTTCTCGAGGCCCGGCACGTACCACAACGTCAGGTTGTATTCCTCGAGGAATTGGGACCATCGTGCTTGCCGTGGTGTCAGCGGTCGAGGACAGGTCTTGAGATATCGAAGACTTTCGTGGTCAGTGTGCACGTGCACCTGCTGCGGTCCTCGAAGTAGGTGAAACCATTGTTTCAAGGCTAATACGATGGCCAACAACTCCTGTTCTCGAATCGGGTATCGAGTTTTGGCAGGCTGCATTTTCCGCGACATGAAGGCAATAGGTGGAAGATGTCCCTTGTACTCCCCATGCGCACATCGTTGCGCCAGCGTAGCACCCACGCAGTCTTTCGAAGCGTCTGTGTACAGGTGATACGGCTGTCGGGGGTCGATAGCAGTGAGATGTGTCGCGCTGATCATCGCCTGCTTCAGCTTGTCGAAGGAAGCCTGGTGGACGGCTGTCCATTCCCACTCGAAGTCTGCCTTAAACATTGCAGTCAGAGGGGCTGCAACAGCTTGGAACCCTTCGACAAACTGCTGGTAAAATCCACACAATCCAATGAACTGTCGCACTTCATGGACCGTAGTTGGTGGAGGCCAACCTCGAATGACCTTGATCTTTTCGGGGTCCATGTGTACTCCATCTTGGTCGATGATGTATCCGCAGAAGGGCACTCGACTCTGAAAGAATGTGGATTTATCGATGCAGGGGAAGAGCTGGTGCTTACGGAGTAGGTCATGTACCAGGTCGAGGTGTCGTTGGTGTTCGTCCGCATCCTTCGAGAAGACGAGGATGTCGTCAATGTACACCCATACAAAGATCCCCAAGTGGTCTCGAAGGACATCGTTCACGACGCGTTGGAACGTCGATGGCGCATTGCAGAGGCCAAAGGGCATAACAACCCACTCGAAGGCGCCAAATTGTGTGTTGAAGGCGGTTTTCTCGATATCTTCGTCTTGAATTCGGACCTGGTGGAACCCACTAACAAGGTCAATCTTTGAGAATACGGTGGAACCCCCTAGTTTACTCAAGATGGATTGGATCGATGGCAAGGGGTATCGATCTCGTACAGTTCGTGTATTCAACGCTCGGTAGTCGACGCACATACGCCATTTACCATTCGCTTTCTTCACCAGTAGGCAACCCGCTCCGTATGGACTCGAGGATGGTCTGATGCGACCAGATCGATGCAACTTGTCCAATTGTCGTCGAAGTTCATCTAGTTGGCTCGGATCCATTTTGTAAGGGTGTACCCACGGTGGATTGTCTTCCGAATCGAGGCGAATTCGATGGTCTCTTCCAGGTCGATGCAGAGGCAGGTCTCCATATTCCGCTTTCTCCCGGTCGTAGAGGTCCGCCCACTTGTGTAGTCAACTCGGTAGTTTGCGTCGAACAGGGTCAAGCCCGTCATCATTGCCATCACTGGCTTGCATCTTATACATTTCATCGACCGGCACTGCTGGTCGAGGCATGCAACACAGAAATACTTGATCCCCCGTGAGATCAGATCGACGGATCTCTCTTTTGAGTTTCGGCAACGAAATGTACTCAATCTCCATATCGCTGCACTCCTCATCGGTGATACCATCTTCCGTTTCGGACTCATCGTACGTGTCAGTACTGCACTGAACGTGTGTCGACGAGTGTAGGTCAGGGTGTTCGTTGGCATGTGGGGTAGGATTCCCAACCGGACTCGCTTTCGAGGAACTGGATGAAAGTATCGAAAGAAGGTCCAGCTTCGAAGTTGGTTGAAACTGTAGCTGGGTGGAACGTCGTGATTCGCCAAAAGACAACCGGTACGAAATCGAACCATATTGAATGTCGGCGTATCGCTCCTTCCAGTTGTAAGTTGGATTGTAGCTTCGAAGCCATGGTAGTCCAAGCACTACATCCGGCAAAATCTCCAAGACCTTGAAGTGATGACGAAATACAAGCTCTCCAACTCGAACATAAGCTCGCGTGTAGTACCGTACTTCGACTTGGACACCTCCTGCTGTCAAGACATGTCCAGGGTTTCTCAGTTTATAGAGGGGAAGTCGCGCCCTCTTTGCTGCTTGCATCGACATAAAGTCACTGGTCGCTCCACAGTCGACCAACAGTTCCACGCTGGAGTCAAAGGAGTCTTCACGACATGCGCAAATGCGCCCTCGAACCATGAACAGAGACGCATGCTCAGGTTCGGTTCCTTCGACAGTGACACTTCCAAGCGTGGAATTCTTTTCGGGTTTATTGGTGCTGGTGGTGGTGTTCAGCTCGTCTCGAGGACGTCCGCCACCAGGTCTTCGGACTTGTTTTCTAGGCCGTCGTAGGCCTTTCTCTGCTCTTGGAGCGGGATCGAAACCGTATCTTGCTGTCTCGACTTTGATCTCGTTTCGGTGTGTTCGACCGTGATTCCCGACGTTCTCGTCCTCGGGATGGCGGTCGACCCTTTGGACAGTCGCGGGCCAAGTGTCCTTGTTCGCCACAATTGTAGCAACGTCTGCTTTCTCGACCATCTTGGCGTCCGCCATGTTGACGTCCGAACCGTTCACCAATGTAGGCATGTAACTCTTCTCGAAGCTTGGCAATTGCATCGAGATTCATCGGCTCTGCCACTGTCGAAGCCGTGGGCGCCGCAGCTGGGGTCGGCATCGGGGTGACGGGTGGTGTTGGCATAGGGTTCGATGAAAACGTGGAAGTCGAAGTAGGTGGGACCATCATAGGCAAGGGTCTCGACACTGCAGGACCTAGGGTGTGATCTGATGTCGTTCTCGATGCGTTCTGTACTTCTTCCAGTTGATACCCAGCCGCAATGTAGGCTTCCGCGATGGTCTCTACCAAGGTATCGAATCCAAATGGATTATTAGAACGCCATCTCGAACGGACTTCAACGATGTACTGCCGGCGCACAGCGTCATTCGACAACCCTTCAACAAATCGAGAGCTGACGAGGTAACCCATCTGGCGTTCATTCGTGTTGACCTTTGACTTGATAACGCATGTACGAAATTCTCGAACGTAATCTGCATGTCGGGGAAACTCGCTCTCTTTCAAGCTCAACATTCTCGACAAATACACTGGCTCATGGGATATGCAGTCGAAACGCTGGCTTAACACACGCATGAGCTGGAACCAGTCGTCCTGTACAACTTTCGTCAGGCTATGATAGTACTCAGCGGCATCACCCTCGAGGAGGAATGACATCGTTACTGCCTGATCGACGGGTGAGGTGATGTCCGACAAAGTGAAGGCTCGTAGTAAATCTTCTTTCCATGTTCGAAATTCTCCACATCCAGGTTTACCCGTGAACCTCTTGACCAGTTTGTTCAGGCGCTCGACGCGGCGTCCCAAAATCTCCTGCGAAGGAGCACGTTGAACTACGAACTGGGGTAGTGGTTCGAAGGTAGGCCGCTGTGGGAGTGGTTGTTGTGGAGGGTGAGGTTGGTTCGAATTCGAAGAAGACGGTGGTTGCGGAAACTGTTGTTGTTGTGGTTGCGGAAACTGGATGTTGTTCGGAGGTGGTGGACTCGAAGTTCGTACAAATTCGTTGAGAAGAGCGTAACATTGGGACAATTCATGTTCTACGCGTCGAAGCTCATTTGCAGCAGCTTGAGTTGCATTTTCCGTCGAGGACTGCAAGGTATCGATGCGCTGGCCAGTTGCTGCTGTAGCACTTGCTGCTGTTGCCTGCAATACATCGATGCGTTGTTCAGTTGCTGCGGTAGCACTTGCTGCTGTTGCCTGCAATACATCGATGCGTTGTTCCAATTCGATAACTTTGGCTTGAGTATCTGCAAGCTTCTGCGAACAGCTGTAAGATCACGAGAGAGACATTGGAACCACTCGCTTTCTCGACCAGCGATGCGCTCTGCGATGAACTTCTCTAACGAGGTCCAAAATTCGTGATGCAAGGGTGAACACTTCGAAACAAACTGTCTCTGATGAAATGCAGCATAGCTGCGTCGTCGAAGGGCCGCTCCATTGTAGATCGAAGTCCAAATCAAGTTGACGGCGTTGCGGCGTCGAAGATTGATCTCGAAGATTGATCCTCCCCGCCACCTAGCTGGCTACCACTTGTTGTGGTTTGTTTCTTGGGAACTCGACTGCACTCCCGTGCCTCTTTGTTTCTCAAAATCCGAAATCCAAAATCCCAATCGACAAACCTCGCAGGATCTTTAGACGGGGCACCAATAATAACACAATCTCGAAGACATAAACCCTGTTCAAAGATCGAAGTATCTTACAGCGCTCATTCACAGTTGGCATTCGATGCTTCTTTATTATTCACAGACTGTCAGCGCGATTGCGACTGCGACTTGCGATCTGCGCGCTGCTGCGCTGCTGCTGTTCGAAGCCATAACAACGCCATCAGGATTGACGACCTCAGGGGAATCAAAATCCCCTACTACGATGGCAACCCACCCAACCTGGATGACTTCATCCTGGATTGGGAGGACTTCGCCGAGGAGGTCGTCGGTTAGATGAGGGGAGCGCCAAGGGACAAGTGGGTATGTCGGACATTCCCACACAGGCTGGCGCAGGACCTGAAGGAGGAGCTCAGGGATCAGATCCGTGAGGGAGTGATCCAGACGGAGCAGGCCTGCCTGCAGTGGCTGGAGGACGAGGAGCGAGTGGACGCCCCCAACCAGAAGTTGGAGTACTTGTGGTCCATTCCGCTGCCGCTGGAGCGGGGGGAACTGAGGGTCCGGGAATGGAATCAGTACATCCGCAAGTACCGAAGAAGCCTCAAGCTGGTGGAAGACTGGAATGAGGCCAGCGAGATCCAACACTTGCTGAAGGACGTCCTCCCCGGGCACTGGAAGAGAAGAGTGGAGGATGAGGAGAAGAAGAGAGCAAAGAAGCGCGTGGCCGTACGGATCATGGCATCGGAGGACACCCACGCCGGAATAATGGAGTTTTTCCGGCGAAACCTCGGCGAGCCCAGCCGAATGTTGGGTTGAAGAACGCCGTCTACGTGGAGGTACTCGGCGACACCATGGGGCAAAGGCTGATGCGCCTCAACAACGTGGAGTGGGGGCGCGGAGAGCAGCTGAGGATGCAGGTCATCTTCGCCCGCATGAGCCTGCACGAGATCGTGAAGTACATCACGGTGGAGCTGAAGCTCAACGCCAAGAACGAGGCCCACGTGCAGGATCGACAAGGCCAAGGACATCGAGGTCATTGAGAAGATCGCCACCAGCGAGAGGTCAAGGGAGACACGGTCGGCACCGCGGAGGAAGGGAGTGGAAGCGGCCAGGATCTCTGGACCGCGACCACCCCAGAGGATCATGAAGAAGCCCACTTCTTCGCGTTCGTAGCGCACAACATGAAGGAGAATGGGCAGGACAGGTCCAGGTTGCTGAATCTGCTACGGCAAGGGGAACAACCATGCACATGACCACCGGCATTGCAAGGTATATGAGGAGGACAAGAAAACCTACTTCGCCGCCCATCCCGACAGGAAGCCCAAGGAGCAACGAATTGCCGATTGGAAGGCAAAGGGCGGAGATGGTGGAAAAGGCCAAGGAAAGGGCCAAGGGAAAGGTGGAGGAAAAGGCTACGGTGGAGGACCCAGCCCAGACCGACGCGTGAGGTTGATCGAGGAGGTTGCTGAGGACATGTTGAGGACGTTGGAGGAACTCAAAGCCCAGCAATGTGGTCGACAAAGTCTGAGCGGATCGCAGCAGGAGGGAGCTGCGGCAGGCCATGTCTAGAGGAGCCCCCACGGGAGTGGGACCTCGGAGGTCTCTCCTCCGAAAATCGGTGGAATCCCAGAGAAAACGAAGGCACATCGGGTGCCAAAGAAGGCTCCAGAAGAGCCAAAACCACTGAGTTTCGCCACCCCCAACCCCTGGAGCGCCCTACCAAGGGAAGTTTATGTGGGCAAGGGACGTGGCAAGAAGGAAGGAGCGACCACAGAGAGGGCCGTGGACGGGCAGGACCAGCCCAAGATCTACACCATCCGTGACCATACCCTCGAAGTCCTGATGCACCCGAATGTGCTAGAGTTGCATGCCGTGAGAGTCGTCCATACACCACATGGTGACGAGGGGCAGTTGCACTTGAAGGTGCGTGTACGGTGCGGACAAGAGGAGTTGGTGGTGGATGTTTTGGTGGATACGGGTGCCCAGGTGAGCCTGGTCCGGAGAGGGTTGTTCAAGGAGGAATCCTTGCAGCCCAGCCGTAGACCGGTACGCCTGAAGGTGGCCAATGGAGAGATTATGGGTGGTGGCACCCATGAGGCTACTATCAGTATGGAATTCTGGGAGCATGAGCGCTTGAACCGCCCTGATTTGGCGAAGAGAAGCACTCTATCCGGGAACTTCTATGTGGCCGACATCACAGATTGGGATATGATCATGGGGTATGACTTCATGGTGGGAAACGCCATTGGAGCCCTTCCTCATCGTGCAACGCTGGTCCGGGAGGATGATGAATGCCTTACATGGCTGTCCACGGACTATGCATGCGGATCATCCCAATGGAATGCTGAGGAAGAGGATCGGATCGTCCGAGCGGTACAAGCTGTGGGTGCCAAGTCCAGAGGGGACCGCGGAGTTCAGCTCACGGAGTATGGAATGGCGCCGCAGGTGTATGACAGGATGATCCAGACGCCGGGAGCCGAAGCGCCCGAGACGGACGTCTTCGCTTCCCGGGATGCCCCACTTTTGAGGAAGTGTAGGAGGCATTGACATCGAGGAGACTCAGCCTGGCACAGGCATTGGGGTTTGAAGGAGTGGGGGCCCATGTATTGGCATGGCTCCCTGGACAATACCAGACGTACGGTGGAGAAGATCGTCGCGGATAGGGCGAAGGGGATCCTGGTCATAACCGGCATAGGGTCCACCCCATGTCCGCTGGAGGGTCTCAAGTCGACGCTGGACTCCATCACCCTGAACGAGATGTCATTGGGGCCAGAGGAGGAGCTGTTCATCGACGCCAAGGGTGTATCAATGCCCTCCCCGGGTCAAGCGTGGGGTACCAAGGCTTTCCTGGTGGATGGGGCGCAAGCCCAGCCCACGGGCGATGAAGCATTCATCCGTCGAGTTGAGGCGGTGCCCATGCGGGTCATGTTTGAGCCCAAGGAGGGGACGGATCAGCCAGTGGATGGCATTGACGTCCTGTCCCACGCCGAGATCGACGACATCGTCAACTACATGCGTATGGGGATGCACCACCGTGTGGCAGCCAAGAAGAGGCGGGCCATGGTCACATCTCCGCATTGGTGGGATGACAAGATGTTGGTCACCGGCAAGTACGAGAAGGATGAGTTCGTGGCGAGGGTCATGGATCACATCGCGGACCAATACGATGGTCCGGTTGGGTCGGACCCGCCGACGTGGGATTTTCCAAGAATGGGGGCCAACAACGACAAGAACCAGGCCGACGCCGCAAATTTCCGAAGATTATCGGTGGGAAGTGCACCCCACGACGATGAAGACGGCATATCGGACGAGGAGAAGTCGGATTCTGACCCAGAAGAGGCCTATACCGCAGTGCGGTCGGTTGTATCGATACCGAAGCAAGCGGCTGAAGAGGCCGAGGAGAACCCGAAGGTCGTCGAGCTGAAGGAGAGGCTGATCAATGCCTATCCGCGGCTATTCAGTGGCGTCGCCAACAAGAACCCTCCAGATGGTGGGAGGTTAGGCACAGCGAGGATCAAGCTGAAGCCGAGCCCCAAGATCTATCGTCATCAGGAGTACCAACTTCAGGGCGATCGGGCCGAGGCCATGAAGAAGTTGTTGGCCGAGTTCATTGAGCAGGGATGGATCGAACCCTCCGACAGTGAGTGGGCCAGCCCAGCCTTCATCGTGCCCAAGAAAGAGAAGGGCGAGTGGAGGTTGGTGGTTGACTACAGGGGTTTGAACGAGCAAACCGAGCACGACTCGTACTCACTTCCTGTAAGGCCTTTTGCTATCCCTGGCACGGCGAACACCAAGAAGTCCAAGCACAGACCTTGTCGAGACAAACGTTCAAGATATTCCACACGGGTTCATGTCATATCTACAAACATGTAAACATAAACTGTGTTTCCAAATAACACACAAATTCTTGAATCTCCCATTATCATTTAGGCACTCACGCGCGACCTACATTCTGCAGCATTATACCTCGCAACCTGCTTCTGTGGGTTATGGGCGCATGTACACCTTACATCCCCCTCCCAAGACACTTGAGCAGTCCACAACCACCGAAAAGTGGCTGACATGCCACCATAGGTGTGCATGCGCATCAATAAATAAAAGTGAGATCTCCAAAACACAAATCAGAAGGTGGCGGAGAGCCCGGCACTCCCGCACCTACAAGCATAACCAATCATGCATATCAAAAAAAAGAACATGTATGCACCCATGCTCAATGGGGTGATCAGCCCCCAGGCTGCAGTGGCAGCCCACTGAAATACATGAATATATATGCCACATCAAGGGTACACACAATCCAAGAGTCACAGTGGTGACCACAAGCGCTAACCCACAACCATGTTTCAAAATGACCACAGAAAATAGTCACAGCAACTACCATAGCACAGACTGTACCAAGGCACGCAACGCACCACTGCACACACGGGACTCCAACCCATTTTACAGTAAAAACTGGTTACATGGCGTGCACGCCCAATGAGCTAAAGAAGGTCCCTACCAGGACCGGCCCCTGCTTTGCCCCTTCTGCCTGTCACCCCTGCTGACTTGCTCCTGATCAACGATTGCATTCCTCAAAATCCAGGGTCCAAAATCCAAAAATATAGAAAATACAATCCTCCTTCAACCCTGAACAGCAGCCAGATCCCACAAATACAGCAATAACCCAATCCACAATCCAATCTACACTGCGGGCTTCCGTTCAGCACACCGGTCGTCCCACGGTGGCGGGCATGTACAAGAATTGCACCAAAGAGGAAAGCCCTGAAATTGGCATATGAACACAAATAAAGCAAAGTTTGGGAAAGATGGAAACTCACACACTCACAGCCATAGATCCCTCATTCCCTGGACTCAAGACCTTCCCTTGACTCACCAACATGATGCCCTGAACCCAGTCCAATAAGATGGCTGAATGCCATGTGTCAAAAGTCACTACACACACCCCAAAAATGTGTTCATCCCCAAGCCTCCAAATCCTAGCCCAATAGGGGAGGTGGCGTGTCATGGCCTAGAGTGGCACTCAGAACCATGCCCTACCCTGACATAACCTTGGTTGGGCTTGGAGTCGATTGGGCTTGGAGAACTGCCCCATGAGTATGACCTCACAACATGGCAAAATCAGGCTAATCACACCATTATGCCCAAAATCACTTATGTACTCAAAAATGCATATGGCAAATGTTGAAATGCTCCATGCATGTGTCAAACTGGAAAGTAATATACAAGGGTGATATAGACCAAAGATCCATGCCCAAGAATATCCCATCATTGGCTCCGAAACCCCTCCGGTTATGTACATGACATGCTTCACAAGTCAGCTCATGAGTATGAGACCTAATTTTGTGAGGCCTCGTGTGCCAAGCCAAAGTGACCACGTGATCCGGCATATGGTGAGGTACAACACCGAAGCATATGCCAACATATAAGCAACATACCATAGTTCACGAATCTCTAGGCACTTTACTGTTAGCCGACCAGTTGAGCACATAAAACACAAAAATGAGCATAAAATGAGGTCAAAAACATGCAAATAATGCCAAATTCAAGATAATTACAATAGTATATAACTTCGCTCACCCATGGTATCAACGTATGGTTCAAAACACAATTGCTTGGGACCACATGCAAACAATCCCCCCACTTGGATCCCCACATGGACGCATAGGGACACCTTCGAACCTCCTCTGCACACGCACCATGAAAATGGGAAAATTGATAGTGGTGCTTGTGGGTCGCTCCGTAAGCCCTCCCACATGCACTATATGAGCGATAGACTTAGTCTAGGGCTATGGAGTTCACCATTGGGACATGGGCGAAGCCCTTGCCGCGTATGACTCCATATATCTTCCTACAAACGGAGATATATAACATGGGCGTGAGCATATCGAAGCACATACCATGCATATAACACATACCCTCAAAAGGTGGCTCCCACCATGGTATGCCATGCCCCTCCATGGACATAACTTCACGTTAAAAATACGTAGGAACCCAAGAAAAGTTGCTATGCAACCCCAACACTCATGCGGTACACTCGAAAGTCGCAATAAAATATTCGGTTGCACGGTCCAAGAGTTATATATCCCTTTCTACCCTCTTGACCATTATCCCTTGCTATACCTGGCATGTATACACATCAAAGGCGTTTGATGCTTCCTAAATTAAGTTGAGACCAAGGCGGTTCCAACCCAATTCTTGAAATTGGTATTCCTCGCCGTGAGCCGGAGATATGACCTTTCAAAGTGGTCTCACGAATCACTTTTGTTTCGACTATATCTCCAAGAAAAATGAGGGATATAACAAAAGGAAGGTTGATTCATGATGGGGGAAAAATGTAGGACCACTCGAGATTCGTCATATCAAGTGCGGCGATGTCGAAGTTGAAAATCTCATTCTGAAAGTCTGAAAAAATCGGATGAATTTTGCGAGTGTATAATATGAAAATTGCGGAAGCAACGAACCCTTTACTGATGAAATCTGACCCTTCATCGGGGTTTCCGCCAAAATATCTGTAAATAACAGTTAACCAATCGGTTACCGCAAAATCGCGAGCCAACTGACAGTCGCCGATACATTGACAATCAGAACGAAAGGCGGAAAAATTACGGAAACTGTATGATAAAAAAACCCTGTTGATTCCTGATATTCTGATATATAAATCTCAGCTGGCGGCGCCTCGGTACTGAATATGGCCGCTCATAGCCGGAATGGCCAAACCTATCACACTATCACATCGGGTTAGGCCAGGTGGATGGGAGAGTATGATATCAGCCAATGGCGGCTTGCCGGCACATAGATACACACCCCAAGTGACCCAAAGATGGCCACGGGGGTCCGAACCGGCTTCACCCCCCTTCTCAGAGCGTTTTTACCGCTCGGAAGTCATTGAAGAGAGGACGGGAGGACCCCAATGGGCTCCAACCCCCCCTCCATGTCCCAAGGACACATGGAGGCCCCACACACGTCGTAGGCGCCCCCCACGCCCCAAGGGAGGGGTGAGGACACTCATAATGGGTGCCCTACGCCATATCCGGTCTCCTCTTGATCTACAACATGGATCAAGGGGATCAAAGATAGAAAAACGTCGTCGGTCGACCTAAGTAAGTATACCACATTGCAATATATATGTGGAGATCGAGTGAAGGGGGTATATGGCCAATCAAGGCCCAAAAATCCCCGGATGAACGCCCTCACCCGTCTCCCAAGCACAAAAACAAACAAAAATGCCAAGGGGGATCCATTACGGTGCTACTGCAGCCACCAAATGGACCAACACGTCCTTGACATCCAACTAAATGTTCTTCTTCTTCAGATCGTCCATCCAGACCGTGGTGTACCTCGGCACAAAGCTGCTCGGAGGCTCCCACGAATCCCTGGATGCGGCGAATCCCTTGCAACCGACTTTATAAAGCCTCCCCCCAGGCGTCCCCGGGTCCGGCTTGTCCGCCAGGATCCTCTCGGCGGTGAAGTCGTCGTCCTCACCCTCGTCGTCCGAGTCCACATCGCCGGCCGTGAACTCGAAGGTGACGGGACGTCCGCTGGGGTCTGGTACTCGGGGACGAAGCTGGGTATGGTCGCGGTCCAGGATCTTGTTATCCCCCACACGAACCGCATACACATCCTGCCCGACCTTCCGCACGATTACCCCCGGCACATACCAAGACGCCTGCCGATGCCTGGACAGGACATCCTTGTGGTGCCGCTCCACCCACACAGTGTCTTGGGAAGCATATTTCTGGACCTTTCCCTGCTTGAAGTACTTGGCCCTCTTCTCTTGCTCGTCCGGAAGTGCCTTGCACACCTTGGCCGCCGTATCGTCCGCCTCAGCCATCATAGCGTTCGCATCCCCGGCTACTTTGCCATGGTTCAACCACGGGAGAGTGCGTGACACTCGATCCCGTAGGAACAGGATACCATGGGGCGACAGTCCCGTGGGTCCCGGAAGGTCATGGTACGCCTGGAGTACTCTCCACAGCGAATTGTACCAATTCCGGCCCGGTTCGTCAATGTGCAGCTGGCGGAACGTTTCGAACATCTGCCGCCCGGCCACCTCAGCCCGGCCATTCGACCGGCTGTGGTACGCCACGGTCTTGGCATGCCGAATCCCCATGTGCTTGCACATCGTCTTGAACCACGTCCCCACAAATTGACTGCCCCGATCGCTGCAGATGACAGCTGGGACATCAAAAATCGTCAGCCCATGCCTGATCATGGCATTAGCGACGGTCTTGGCCTGCAGACCCACTCCATGCTTGTCCTTCTTGTCCTTCTTCTTGGACTTCTTGCCAGGGACCGCCACGATATACCCGCTGTGCCTATCCACCGCCAGGATGACACAGTCATAGGTCTCTCCTTCCACAGTGACCTCAGGCATGGCGAATACATCCATGGCCACGGACCGCATAGGGACTTCCCGTATAGCCGTGTACACCGGGTTGCCCGCTGTGGAATGGTTGGGGCTCTTCGTGGCCCGACACACGGCACAGTCGCTGCAGTACTTGTCCAGGAGGGCGTAGTACCCTGGTGGGAACTTGAAGCGCCACTCCAGGTCCTGCTGCATCTTGTCCCGACCAGGATGCATGAGCTGGGCGTTATGCCAGTGGTCAATGAGCTCCTCCATGCGATTCTCTGGGACCAATAGCTTGTCCTTGAGGAACAGTTTGTCCCCATCCTCGGTCAAGCCCTCGGGCCATTCGTCGTCCGACGGGGCGCTCACGGCATTCCAGTACTTGCTCCAGTGCTCGGATGCCGCATAGTCATCCGACCAGTCCTCTGTGAGCACCGACCTGACTAGCTCTACAGGGGCCACCATCCATTGCTCGAGGGTTTCCTCTCGAATAGCTTGGACGCGGGCGCCCCGGAACTTGGCCAGGTCCGTACGGTTTGCCATCACCACAAAGCACTTGACCCCCTCTTGCTCTATGTCCTTCTCCATCTCGATGATGCGTTTGGCCTCCTCAGTCTCCTCGGCGTCTCCATGGCTGGATATGTCCATCCAAGCCTTGCCCGCGGGGTAGGCTCATCGACTGAGGCAATCTGCCACAGTGTTGTCCTTCCCCGGGACGTATACGACGCTGAGGTCGAACTTGGCGAACGTCTCATGCCATCGGGCCCTCCTTGCCGCCGGTCCCGAGGGGGTGTCTATGTGCTCCTTGTGCCAGCTCTGCAAGGACTGATGGTCCGTACAAACCACCACCGGTTGCAATCCGATGTGGCCTGACCACTTCCTTAGCGCACAAACAATGGCGTACGTCTCCTTCTCCCTCGCGCCCCAGGTTCGAGGTTGGCCCTCGGCCAGGATCCAACTCCAGAACACTACGGGTACATGTGACCCGTCGTCCCGGATCTGCTTGAGGACTGCCCCTACGGCATAGTCCGAGGCGTCCGTCCGTAGCACAAATCCCTTGTCCGGGTCAACCAGGATAGTCCCAGCTGCCCCAGGAGTCGCTCCTTCAGGCGGCTGAACGCATCTTTGGCCTCAGGGGTCCAAGCAAGCTTCTTCTTGCTCCCCTTCCGGCCATCGAACTTACCCACTTGCAGCATCTTGTGCAGCGGCCCCTACAGTTTTGCATACATTCGGACATAGCCCGAATAGTAATTGCATAACCCCATGAAGGATCGGAGTTCGCTGATGGTCTGGGGCTTCTCCCAGTGGTGCAGGGACGCCAGCTTCCCAGGCATGGGACGGCGTTGCCCGTGACCAACCACGTGACCCGCGAACTCCACTTCCTTCACGAAGAGTGAGGCTTTGGTGGGCTTGCACAACATGTTGTGCTTGTCCAACTCGCTGAGCACTCGGCGCAGATCCTTCTCATGCGCTTCGATGAGCTCGTCCTCAGTCATGTCTTCCGTGCCGGATCCGATGATGATGTCATCCACAAAGGGATCGGCACAGTCCCGGACAGGACCGAGTAGGTCCTCCATCATGCGCTGGAAAGCGGCATTGTCATTCTGGGCGCCCATAGGCACCACTTTCCACTGCATGGGCCCCAGCGGTGTCGAAATCGCTGTGCAGAACCTGGAGTCCTGGTGTAGCGGCATCTGGTGATAGCCGTGTTTCAGGTCTAACACCGTTAAAATCCGCTTTTTCTGTTGTTTTTGGAGGATGGAGTTGATCAGGGGAAGCGAGTACGAGTCGTGCTCGTTCCGCTCGTTCAAACCCCTGTAATCTATCACCCACCTCCACTCGCCCTTCTCCTTCTTGGGCACGATAAAGGCTGGGCTGGCCCACTCACTGTCGGAGGGTTCGATCCATCCTCGCTCAATGAACTCGGCCAACAACTTCTTCATGGCCTCGGCCCGATCGCCCTGAAGTTGGTACTCCCCATGACGATAGATCTTGGGGTTTGGCTTCAGCTTGATCCTCGCTGTGCCAAACCTCCCACGATCTGGAGGGTTCTTGTTCGCGACGCCACTGAATAGCCGCGGATAGGCATTGATCAGCCTCTCCTTCAGCTCGGCGACCTTCGGGTTCTCCTGGGCCTCTTCAGCCGCTTGCTTCGGTATCGATACAGCCGACCGCACTGCGGTATAGGCCTCTTCTGGGTCCGAGTCCGACTTCTCCTCGTCCGATATGCCGTCTTCATCGTCATGGGGCGCGCTTCCCACCGATAATCTTCGAAAATTTGCGGCATCGGGCTGGTTCTTGTCGCTCTCGGCCCCTATTCTTGGAAAATCCCACGTCGGCGGGTCCGACCTAACCGGACCATCATATTGGTCCGCGATGTGATCCATGACCCTCGCCACGAACTCATCCTTCTCGTACGTGCCGGTTACCAACATCTTGTCATCCCACCAATGCGGAGATGTGACCATGGCCCGCCTCTTCCTGGCTGCCACACGATCATGCATCCCCATCCGCATGTAGTTGACGACGTCGTCGATCTCGGCGTGGGACAGGACGTCAATGCCATCAAAAGGCTGATCCGTCCCCTCCTTGGGCTGGAACATGACCTTCATGGGCACCGCCTCCGGCCTACGGATGAATGCTTCATCACCCGTGGGCTGGGCTTGCGCCCCATCCACCAGGAAAGCCTTGGTACCCCACGCTTGACCCGGGGAGGGCATTGATACACCCTTGGCGTCGATGAACAGCTCCTCCTCTGGCCCGAATGACATCTCGTTCAGGGTGATGGAGTCCAGCGTCGACTTGAGACCTTCAAGCGGACATTGGGTGGATCCTATGCCGGTTATGACCAGGATCCCCTTCGCCCCATCCGCGACGATCTTCTCCACCGTACGTCTGGTATTGTCCAGGGAGCCATGCCAATACATGGGCTCCCACTCCTTCAAACCCCAATGCTAGTGCCAGGCTGAGTCTCCTCGATGCCAATGCCTCCTACACTTCCTCAAAAGTGGGGCATCCCGGGAAGCGAAGACGTCCGTCTCGGGCGCTTCGGCTCCCAGCGTTTGGATCATCCTGTCGTACACCTGCGGCGCCATTCCATACTCCGTGAGCTGAACTCCGCGGTCCCCTCTGGACTTGGCACCCACAGCTTGCACCGCCTGGACGATCCGATCCTCTTCCTCAGCATTCCATTGGGATGATCCGCATGCATAGTCCGTGGACAGCCATGTGAGGCATTCATCATCCTCCCGGACCAGCGTTGCACGATGGGGAAGGGCTCCAATGGCGTTTCCCACCATGAAGTCATACCCCATGATCATATCCCAATCTGTAATGCCGGCCACATAGAAGTTCCCGGATAGAGTGCTTCTCTTCGCCAAATCAGGGCGGTTCAAGCGCTCATGCTCCCAGAATTCCATACTGATATTGGCCTCATGGGTGCCACCACCCATAATCTCCCCATTGGCCACCTTCAGGCGTACCGGTCTACGGCTGGGCTGCAGAGATTCCTCCTTGAACAACCCTCTCCGGACCAGGCTCACCTGGGCACCCGTATCCACCAAAACATCCACCACCAACTCCTCTTGTCCGCACCGTACACGCACCTTCAAGTGCAACTGCCGCTCGTCACCATGTGGTGTATGGACGACTCTCACGGCATGCAACTCTAGCACATTCGGGTGCATCAGGACTTCGAGGGTATGGTTACGGATGGTGCAGATCTTGGGCTGGTCTTGCCCGTCCACGGGGCTCTCCGTGGTCGCTCCTTCCTTCTTGCCACGTCCCTTGCCCACATACACTTCCCTTGGCAGGGCGCTCCAGGGGTTGGGAGTGGCAAAACTCAGTGGTTTTGGCTCTTCTGGAGCCTTCTTCGGCACCCGATGTGCCTTCGCTTTCTCTGGGATTCCACTGAATTTCGGACGAGAGACCTCCGAGGTCCCACTCCCGTGGGGGCTCCTCTAGACTTGACTTCCCGCAGCCCCTTCCGGCTGCGATCTGCCAGGACTTTGTCCACCACGTTTCTGGGCTTTGAGTTCCTCCAACGTCCTCAACATGTCCTCAGCAACCTCCTCGATCGACCTCACTCGTCGGTCTTGGCCAGGTCCGCCACCATAGCCTCTTCCTCCGCCTTTCCCTTGGCCTTTGCCTTGGCCTTTTCCCCCGTCTCCGCCCTTCGCATTCCAATCGGCAATCCGCTGCTCCTTGGGCTTCCTCTCGGGGTGGGCGGCGAAGTAGGCCTTCTTGTCCGCCTCATACACCTTGCACTGACGGTGGTCGTGTGTATGGTTGTTTCCCTTGCCATAACAGATCCAGCACCCGTCGTGCTGAGACCTGTACTCCTGGAACGAGAGCGGTGGGTTCCCGATCCTCCTTGGCTCTGTGCCCTTCTTGGGTCCCACCCGGTTCCATCTGGACCGATCCTGCCGATGGTCCCTCACGTTCTGCGCCACAAACGCGAAGAAATGGGCCTCCTCGTGATCCTCCCGGGACCTGGTCCAGTGGTCTTGGCCACTTCCACTACCATCCTCCGCGGAGTTGGCCGTGTCCTCCTGGATCTCCCGATGATGGCGGTCTTCTCGGTGGCCTCGTTGTCCATGACCATGTCGATCCTGCACGTGGGCCTCATTCTTCGCATTGAGCTTCAACTCCACCGTGATGTACTTCACGATCTCATCCAGGCTCATGCGCGCGAAGATGACCTGCATCCTCAGGGGCTCTCCGCGCCTCCACTCCGCGTTGTTGAGGCGCAGCAAACTTTGCCCCATGGTGTCTCCAAATACCTCCACGTACACGGCGTTCTTCAGTCCCAACATCCGGTTGGGCTCGCCAAGGTTCCTCCTGAAGAACTCCATGATAACCGCATGGGTATCCTCCGGCGCCATGATCCTCACCGCCACCCGCTTCTTGGCTCGCTTCTTTTCCTCGTCCTCCACCTTCTTCTTCCAGTGGCCGGGCAGGACGTCCTTCAGCAGGTGACGGATCTCGCTGGACTCGTTCCAGTCCTCAACCAGCTTGAGGCTCCGTCGGTACTTCCGCAGATACCGGTTCCACTCCCGGACCCGCAACTCACCGCGGTCCAGCGGCAGCGGGATGGACCACAAGTCCTCCAGCTTCTGGTTCGGAGCGTCCACCCGCCCCTCATCCTCCAACCACTGGAGGCAGGCCTGCTCCGTACGGATCAGTCCTTCCCGGATCTGATCCCGCAGCTCCTCCTTCAGGTCCTGCGCCAGCCGGTGTGGGAATGTGCGGCATACCCACTAGTCCCGCGCCGCTCCCCGCATCTCACCGACGACCTCCTCGGCAAAGTCCTCCCAATCCAGGATGAAGTCATCCAGGTTGGAGGGGTTGCCATCGTAGTAGGGGATTTTGAATCCCCCTGAGGTCGTCAATCCTGATGGCGTCTCCGACGTCCCCAGCCACCACTCAACCGAGACGGATACCACCTGTGGCCGGGGGGTGTGAGTACACTCCCCGTACATCCCTCTCCTCCATGGAGTGCGGTCCAGTTGGGCCTGAACCCATGGGGTTTGGAATGCGGGAAGTACTTGCTCCATCGGCCGTCCATATCCCCGTATTGGGGTCCTTCGCCCACAGGTTTCCGCCTGGATGACCTCGACCATGTCCGTCGGCGCTTCCCATGGTTCGCCCCTGCATGGTGTGGCTCTGGATCTCCTCTTCCGCATAAACTGCATGGGCAGTCGTAGTGATTGGTAGATCCTGGGCGGCATGGGACATCTGTACTGTCATGCTCCTCGGGTCCGTGGTTACGTGCCCTTCCCGCATGGACCCAGCCGGTGCCGTGTGTTCCCCGAGCATTGTGGATTCGCTGAACATGGGAACAAACGGCAGCGCACCCGGGTCAACACGCGGAGGCGCGTAGGGTGCCCCTGCCGGGCCACCCATGGGTTTATCCATGGCGCTCCGGAGGGTCTTAACCCGCTCCACCAGCTCTGCCGCTGCTGGCTTTGCCGGGAGCTCCGGACCCGAGGTGAGGGGCTGTCGCTCCTCTAGCCTTTTCAGGCGTCCCGACATGTCCTCCACTAAGTCGAGGAGGCTGTCCACCACTCGCTGCTGCTTCTGCAGGGCCAGCTCCAGATTCTCCTAGTACCGGTCCCGTTCCGCTCACAGCTCCGCCATGTCTCTCTCCGCCGCCGACTGGTCATCCAGGATGCCGGCGATGTCCTCCTCTAGGCCGTCCTTCGCGTTGTCCAGGCTGTTGAGGCGATGCACGATGGCGTCCATCCCCATCTTTGGGTACTTGCCCATGAGGAAGGACACGTGCTCGGAGTGGCACTCAGCGTGCTTTCCACCTCATCCGGCGCATCCCGCGGTTCCCGGCGCCTTGGACTCCTCCGCCATGGGTGTGTCGCCCATGCTATCCCGCGTTGGCTCCGTGTGCCGGGCCACAGGCGCCGTTCTGGCTCTGGCGGGCCTCTCCAACGCCCCGACGTCATGCTCTAGGCTGGTTTCTGGGGCCGTGTTCGCCCTTGTGGGCGGTCTGGCCGTCTCCTCCGACTCCGAAGGTTGCTCATAGGCTGTCCGATAGCCCTCGGAGTGCCCCTCGGAGTCCCACAGCCTAACCGGGCTGGGGTCCGTATCCATAGCCCCGGCGTCCCCTGCCGCGGGCTTGGGTGACCCGCGCTTCCGGTAGCGCCGGGCCCGTCCTCCACTGCTGCCTGAATGGCAGGTCTCCTCAGAGTCCTCCGCGGCGGAGCGGAGGTTGCATGCCTTTCGGCAGCGACGCTCACACATGGAGACCAGGTCCTCCATGTCAAGTCCTCCTCTTCCCGAACGTCGTACTTCTCTTCGCGCTTCCACTTCCGGCGTGGTCTCCACCGAGTCCACAATACGCACCCGGGGCGTACTTGGGCAGGGCTCATAGGGGCCCAAGTCCCCGGGTCGGCGGTAGGTAGGGGCAGCAGGTACGCCTCTGCTACAATCAAGAAGGTCCCTACCAGGACGGGCTGCTGCTGTGCCTCTTCCGCCTGTCACCCCTGCTGACTTGCTCCTGATCAACGATTGCATTCCTCAAAATCCAGGGTCCAAAATCCAAAAATATAGAAAATACAATCCTCCTTCAACCCTGAACAGCAACCAGATCCCACAAATACAGCAATAACCGAACCCACAATCCAATCCACACTGCGGGCTTCCGTTCAGCACACCGGTCGTCCCACGGTGGCGGGCATGTACAAGAATTGCACCAAAGAGGAAAGCCCTGAAATTGGCATATGAACACAAATAAAGCAAAGTTGGGGAAAGATGGAAACACACACACTCACAGCCATAGACCCCTCATTCCCTGGACTCAAGACCTTCCCTTGACTCACCAACATGATGCCCTGAACCTAGTCCAATAAGATGGCTGAATGGCATGTATCAAAAGTCACTACACAAACCCGGGAAATGTGTTCACTCCCAAGCCTCTAAATCCTAGCCCAATAGGGGAGGTGGCGTGTCATGGCCTAGAGTGGCACTCAGGACCATGCCCTACCCTGACATAACCTTGGTTGGGCTTGGAGTCGATTGGGCTTGGAGAACTGCCCCATGAAGATGACCTCACAACATGGCAAAATCAGGCAAATCACACCATTATGCCCAAAATCACTTATATACTCAAAAATGCATATGGCAAATGTTGAAATGCTCCATGCATGTGTCAAACTGGAAAGTAATATACAAGGGTGATATAGACCAAAGGTCCATGCCCAAGAATATCCCATCATTGGCTCCGAAACCCCTCCGGTTATGTACATGACATGCTTCACAATGTAAGTGCGGCTAGCCCCATCTGCTCAGATTTTCAGACATTCTGCCCAGATTGGCTACATTTTGGTCATTTTCTTTGCTTCGGCGAAATTGCCGCCTCGCAGCTCAGTCACAGGATATTTCCTATATATTTCTGATATGCCGGATTTGATTCCGCGGTCCATTTCCCGTAAATCCGCCGCATTCCGCTATTTTAGCTGGAATCGCCATTTGCCGCTGGCGCGCGCTCGCGGGCCTGATCGGCCATACAATTTTACATAAATGGATTATTTAAATTCATTCGGACAGTTTTGGACACTCAGATGTATTTAGAATAATTCCCCTCAATTTTCTTCATAGACTGGGATTTTCTGCCGGACCACAATCAGCATGGACCTTGCCTCTGTTGTCGCTGCTCTCGCCTCCGTTGGTGTTCGTGTATCCGGTTCCAACCCCAATAACAACATCCAGGGAGACTCCTCGCGTGCCTGCCCCACTGGTCTTGCCGGCCCCGAGCCCTCCGGCACCCACAACGACCCAGGGCAGCACTTTCATGGTAGCAGAGGCTACCTGAATGTTGTTCCTTTGGTGTCCCAACCACAGCTAGCCCCTCAGTACGGCCCCGTAGACCCCGCCACCTCCGGAGACGTAACGATCACGCTCCCGTGGTGCTGTGCAAACGAAGCCTTGAGAGGAATGCCTTGCGCAAGCCCAAATTGCCCAAGAAGGACACAAATCAGCAGCTGTGGAGGCCCAGATTACAATCAAGATCCCAGTCGAAATTGGCCATCAAGCAGCTGGAATCTCCCAGCTTACGCTAATGGCAACGCTCCGGTGGAGCTTACGGACCTGGCAGGTACTAATACTCCCTACCAATGTCCACATTTCGAGACCATCGATGCCGACATTGACGACATTGAGATGGGTGGTCCAGGTGAGGTACCAACCTATAATCGACCAGACAATTGGGCACAATGGGACAACCATTTGTCTTCAGAAGTGACCCGTAACCTTCAGAGTCTTGAGGCCCTGTGTCTATTAGCCACGTCTAAGCTGATAGGACAAGAAAGAATCGCCTCTGATTTTTTATTTGAATATTTTTTCCTCCTTCAAGAAGAAATTAAGACCAGGATGTGGTGGTGTTCTCAAGAGGATGAATCTTTTGCCATTTTCTTGCAGATCTGGGAGGCAAGCCCCTTCCCGAAGGAGAAGACCAAGGCACAGGTTGCCGGGCCCTCCGTCCCCCATCCCTCTGTTTCCATCCGCGACGATCTAGCCGCCGCGGTTGAGGAAGGAATCTTAGAGGCAGCTAGGCAGGCAAGCCTGGAAATTAGGACTGAAGGAGCTCCCCAAGTGGACTCCTGGCTGCGAACCACTGAGATTAGCGGTCCGACAGCCTGCTCAGGCCCTTCAGGACACGGTATGTACTGTCCTGCCGACTGCTCTTGCAGATCTCAGCGAGACTCTGAGCTCCAATTGCTCAAAGATCAAATGCAACTCATCATTCAGACGCTGGGAATTAAAGATCTTTTCAAGACCCACATGAGGTCTGAGGGCGCATCATCGGTGGATCAGACAACAGAACCGTCGGAGGAGGCGACAGAAATTTTTTCGATTGCTCCTTCGGTGGACTCTAAGACCACCGATGCACGGATCAGCAGGACTAAGCTAAATGAAAGGGTTACAATCTCTCGATCACAGAGTAGATCGGCAAAGGCTAGGACTGAGGTTCAGAATGCCAAAAGAACTGCCTCCCGTACTACCCTTCCTGCTGTTGATTCCAATGCAATTGCCCAGATGTTGCTCGCCCAGACCCTCGCCGGAGCTGGTGTGGCTAATGATGCCGCCAAGGTGTCTGCCATTACGGCCGGTGTTGGGCTGGATTCACTCCTAAATCCCACTTCATTGCGACTCCGTCAGGTTGCCAAGCAACCGAAGTACAATGGGAACCCCAGACGTTGGCCTCAGTTCCAACGGGAATTTAAACTGTGGGTTAAGACTCAAAAACTCCAGGATGATCAGTTCCTGATGGCGCTCTTGGACTGCCTTGAGGGAGCGCCGGCCAACACTTGGCTCAGAACCTGGAGTGATCGTGAAGATTCAAGTTCCCCCCTTACCTTTGATGAGGTGTGGGAACAGTTGGAGGTACGTGGATCTCGACTGCCAGAGGACCATTACCACCAGATGTTGAAGAATTTTCCTTCGTTCTCTCGATTAATCTTGCACGAGGTGCAGGACAAGAGACAGCGCTTCTGGAATCTCGTAGAAGAATCTGAACATTCAGGCGAAAAATTTTCCAGTGCCGAGCTGAAAAATCTGATTTTTGACAAGATCCCCTCAGAAACCGCCGCCACCCTTCGGAATCGACAGTCCGAAGAAAAGGTCAAGACCTGGTGGGCGGAGATCGATGGCTTTGACGCCTCGGCCAACCGGTTTACCGTCAGGGAGGCACTTCAAAAGTGCTCCCCCACGTCGTTTACCAAGGTGAAATTCACTGAAAACACGTGGAAAATCAAGTTCAATGAACACGAGGATCGGGACTTGTTTGTCCAAGTCCTCAACAGGGGAGTAAGTTTCCATGGCAATCGCCTGAAAGCCAGGAACTGGGTGTTTTCGTTTACTCCGCAGGAACTGTGGGAAGAGGTTGAGAGGCTCGCTGACGCCGCCAATCAAAATTTCCATGAGGGTCTTGGGGGAAACAGGAATACCCAGCAAAACACCCAAAATGGGGCCCAAAAGGGCAACAAAAAGGTGAATGACACCCGGAATGTTCAGGATCATTGTAGCATCTGTCTTCTTCTAGGTTCTACGAACCGAGCTAAGACGCATTCCACTGCTAATCACCGATGGTCTGCTTACGATCACAAGGTGATTGGTGAAAATGTCAGTAATCCTCAGAATTCAGACAGGAATGACAGACAGGTGCATGGTGCCAAGGGGGGAAAGGGTAATTCGACTCCCTCCGGTGGGAACAAAAATACTGGAGGCCCTGGCGGGTCCCAAGGCAAAGGAAATCGGACTCCATCCGGTTCCGGTGGGCAGCCAAATGGCCAGACAGGTCCCAATGTCAACGCCGGAGGCGGAAATCGAAATCCAGGCCAAACCCCTCAATCCGGTACAAATAAAGGAAATGCTCCAGGATCACAGGGTAAGGGTAAGGGAAATCCTTCAGGAACCCCCTTCTCTGGTAAGGGCAGAGGGCGTGGCGACGGTGGTGGCCCATCATCCGGCGGCCGTGGCCGTGGACGAGGAAAGGGCAACCATCGTGTGGATCAGGTCTCAGGTGCAGACCAGGTGTCTGATGCGGATCGAGATTACGTCGAAAATGCTCTGAATCCAGCGGATGATCCGTTCCAAGATGAATGGATCGACGAAACAGGCTGTGTTCACAACGTTAACGCAGCCGCTGGAGGTCAGAACGCCTAGGGGAGCCACGAAAATCGCCCCTCCCCAGGCGATTTCAGGCATGATCCCCAAATTCCTGATCGACCATTACTTGATGTAGGGTCGCTTGTCTCCTCTCCCCTGGATCCGGCAGCGGATCCTTCTGTTGTAGTGGACGAGGTTGGTGTACAGTCCAAGCACAGGGCTCGTCAGTTTGTCACAAAGCTGTGGGTCTCTGATTGCAAGGGAAATTTCCACCTCGCCACTTGTTTGTGTGATAATGGATCAGAGGTAAATCTCCAATCCAATTCCTTCTTACCCGACGACTGCGTGTTTGAATCGCCTCATCCTGTTACCCTCGAGGGAGTTTCTGGACATTCTCTCGCAGGTGGGCAACGCGGTTGTTATATATCCACCCATTTGGTCGCTCAAGACCTTTGGGAAGAGCAAAATGTGGAAGAAGTTGTCCTTAAGGATGACTACTTCTACCGTGCTGACATAAAATATGACCTTTATTTGGGCCATCCTTGGCTTCGCAAGAACAGGGTAGCGCCCGTAGGTCATCGTCGTTGTTTTTTGCTGGAGTCAGGTCCTTTGGAGCGTCCTGAATTTCGTTTTTTGCACGCAGGGTTTAAAAGTGCAGAAGAATTTTTGAAGCAAAAAGTGACACCAAAATTTGGTGAAGATGTCACCATTGCAGAGGTGAATGGGAGTGCCGATTACTCCCAAGAGTTAGAATGTCTTCGTAGGGACTCCCAGCCACGACGCCCTTCGCGCTGGCACTCTTCATCCTACAGAGTTGTCGACAAATGGCGCGATGCAATTTGTGAATACTTTCATGAACATCACTCCTTTTGGCCACAGTATGATGCCTTTGCTAACCGTATGAACAAGCGCTTTGATAAGCACTTCAGCGACGCTTGGACCCACAAATGGGACAAGAAGTTGTGGATTAATCCTCCGTTTCACTTAATCCAGCAGGTCATCCACAAAATCAAGCAAGATAAAACCCAGGCAATTTTGGTTGTGCCCTTGTGGGACGACAAGCCTTGGTTTCAGGAATTACAGGACATTTGTGTAGATTACATCGAACTTCCCAGGAAGATTAAGCTGTATGCCAGGGACGACACAGGTCCCCTGCCACAGCGGTCCTGGAGTTCGCTTGCATTCCTGGTGGATGGAAAGCTTTCTGACTCTAATTCTGCTGATTCTAGTACAGATTCCTGTGTTGGGTCTGAATCTGAGGTTGAGCGTGGTACTGATGATGAATCTATTTTTTCTGATTTTTGTCCGTCAGATACCCAAGGTGATTCAACGTCCAATGGATCCGCCTCGTCTCCCTCTTCCCCAATACGGTCGACATCGAAAAGAATCTTCAGTGCACGGGCGATGAAAAATCTCCAATCGCGCCGCAAATTCAGAGTTTTTTATGAAAAACCCCCTGTGGAAGCTTTCATGGATCCTTTCGAGGAGCTGGATCGCGAAGAAAATCTCTGGGATTTCGACACAAGACCCACCTATCTTCAAGAGGCAGTGGATACGGACCTCTTTAGGGATATCCGTAAGATGATTCTTCCTGCCAAAGCCGAAGAAGTCGCCAAAGTTTTTTCCACAGTAATTCCTGGCGATCAGGTGGACACTGAATTGTGTTCCAAGTCAAGAGAAAAGATTTTTGAGGAACGGAAGGACACAACCCTTTCAGGGAAGTTGATCAAAGACCCCCCTGTCCGTGGACAGTTCGGTGAAGCCTTCATCGAGCTTCGTGAAGGGTACAAGGCAAAAAAACAGCGCCCTTATGAAAATCATGGACACAAACATGAGATTCTCAGAAAAATCATCGAGAGAAATCTCAGGGAATTTGGTTGGCTTGAGGGTTGTATGACCAGCGAATGGTGTTGTTCACCCTTCACAGTCCCGAAGCCACCGCCTGCAGACCAGAACACCATTGATGGTTGGCGAATGGTGGTTGATTTTCGCAATCTCAACGCCGAAACAAAGGCGGATTCACACCCCCTGCCCCTCATTGAGGAGGAAATCGCCAAGAGGGCAAGAGGTCGTTTGTTCTCTGTGCTGGATCTCCGTCACGGCTTTCACCAAATGCCGTTGAGGAAGGACAGCAGACCTCTCACCTGTATGTGCACGCCATGTGGCCCAGTCCAATGGACCGTCATGCCCATGGGATTGAAGAACGCCCCCTCATTTTTTCAAAGAATGATGGAGGATGTGCTGTTCACAACCCATCCTGAGCTTCGTGCTTTCGTGAGTGTGTACATAGATGACATAATCATCGCGACGGAGGGGGAGGGACTGACCGAAGCCGAGCTGGTGGCCCTACATGAGAAGCAGCTGAACCAAGTTTTGGATATTCTTGACGCCAATCAGCTGATTTGTGGGCCAAAGAAGGGAAAATTATTTTTAAAATCAGTCGAATTTTGTGGTTCTCTCCTAGAGAATGGCACTCGACGACCCAGTCCAGGGAAGCTCGTCGCTATTCAGAAGTGGAAGCGCCCTGAGACGATCACGGAGTTGAGAGGATTCCTGGGTTGTTGCAATTTTTACCACACTTTTGTGCCGAATTATGCCAAATTTGCTGCCCCCCTCACTGAATTATTGAAGGTAGGGAGAGATGCGGGCAAGGCAGGTTCAAAGGTTCGTGTCAAGTGGACTGACGAGTGCGAGGAGGCCTTCCATCACTTGAAGGCAGCCCTCTGCGAAGTTGCCACGTTGCATGTGCCCCAATTTGACCGACCCTTCTACATTAGAACCGACGCTTCTAGGTACGCGATCGGAGCTGTCCTTGAACAGGTTGATGAAGCCACCGGCGATCATTACCCTCTTGCATTTTGGTCACGGAAGCTAGCCCCACGCCAAATGCAATGGTCGCCGCGTGAGCAAGAGACTTACGCCATCATCTGTGCTTTAAAAAAGTACCAATCGTGGGTTGGCACCAATCGAGTCGAGGTCCTGACGGATCATCGATCTCTGGAGTATTGGGCCACTGAACACATTGATACTGTCGCGAGCCCAGCTGGCCGACGGGCCAGATGGCACGAATTTCTCTCTCTGTTTGACCTCCATGTGTCGTATTTGCCTGGTAAACATAACACGGTAGCGGATGCTCTGAGCCGATGGGCTTACCCCGCCTCAGAGGGGCTGCAAAGTACCAACATCCATGGTACGGAGCAGGACCGCCATGTAATCATCGAATGGGATCAGGAAGAAAAGAAACTCATTCGACGTGCATGCATGCAGTGCGCTGTTAAACAGCACGCATTGCCGTGTCACGACATCACGGCCATCACAGATCCGGCGCATGCTCACGAGCTCTGCACCAAAAATGCTGAAAGTCGTGGAAAAAGTCACCGATCTCTCCTCAGGGAGTGTGAAACGGTTTGACTATACCCGACAAGTAAGTCGATTTCGGTTGATCGAGGGCATTAAGCGTCGAGATCCGGCCAAAACTCCACCCCTGCCTAAGGATTCCCTGATCATCCGTGACTGGACGTCCGATTACCTGCAGGATCCCATGTTTAAAGAGGTCTTTGGAAATCTCCAATCCAAAGATGCTCACAGGGATGGGATTTTTGCAGAGTACTCGTTGGATGGGGGGAAACTGTGGATGGAGGGTAAATTGTGTGTGCCAGACGCCCTAGCCCCCCGAGTGTTAAACTGGTGGCATAAATGGGAGTCCCCCCACGCACATGGCCGTCGACTGTGGTCGATGATTAAGCATAGGTTGTTTGGATCGAGGCTCTACACTCATTGCATGAAAGTAGCAGCCGGATGTGCCCAATGTGCTGTCTCGACGCCTCCCAGCGCGAAGAAGCACGGTCATCTGAGGCCTCACCCAATTCCGGAGCGCCTCTTTAACAGAGTCACCAGTGATTTCTTCTATCTCGGTGAACTCGATGATGAAGAGTGCCATTGGACTAACAAAAAAGTCAATGGTGTGCTCCTTATTCAGTGCCGTCATTCCGGCTACATTCAAGTGTTGCCTTGCAACATTGAGTCGATGACTGGCAAGGCTGCCGCCAAATGGTGCGCGCAGACCTGGATGGGAGGCTGGGACGTCCCATCCGAGGTGGTCACGGACTCAGGCAAAGAGTACACCTCCGAATGGTGGAGAGAATTGTGTGCTCGCCTTGGAATCCACCACCTCAGGTGTGAAATCCACTCGCATCGAGCGCTGCCTGGCGAAAGAGCCGGCCGCTCTGTTATAAATATGCTTCGTAAGGAGCTCGCGAGTGAGAAGGATTTCCACTGGCTTGAAGTTCTCTTCGCATTGCTTCGCCGTTACCACAACACGCCTTTGTATCATGGCCTTTCTCCAAATGAAATTGTCTTTTGACGAAAGAAGTGTTGGTGGAACATGCCGTTGAATAATCCTCGCCCCTGTAAGGATGCTTCGCTGTTTTTGGACGAAGTCCAACGAGCAGATAAATCTGTGTCGAAATTAATCGAGAAGCATCAAGCTGACTGGCTTTGGGTTCAAAATCAAGGTCGAAAAAACCCCCACAATTTTGAAGTCGATGATCGAGTTTGGCTTCGAAAATCCGAAACCACCCTGGACGGAGATGACAAGCTTCTTCCCTTGTGGGAGGGGCCATTTGCTGTTACAGCGCGTCTTGGTGAGAACAGGTGGAGGATTCGTGTGGATGTCAGCAGGGAAATTGACGTTTCGGGCGATCGCCTCAAGAGAGAGATCCCCTCCCCCAAGGATCGAGTTAAACCCCTTTTTTGGACTGCAAAACACTTGTCCGATCGGGTAATCGAAGGGGGAAAGTACGAACTCAAGAGGATTGTTGAAGCAAGACGTGACGCCAAGGGCGAATGGGAATTTCTGTGTGAGTGGAGGGGCTTTGATTCCAGTCACAACAACTGGGAACCAGCCCAATCTTTTGTCCATGGATACACCAAGGGGTTCATCGACTTCCTCAAGAAGCACCCCGAAATTGGTGTACTCCTGACAGATTGTTTGTCGAAACCAGACAGACAAGTGGAGAGCGACGGAAAACGACCTGTGGTAAATCGAGATCCAGCCTTTTACGGCCCTCAGCAGCCACATTCCAGGGCTGATCCGTCGATCCCCCCTCCTGCGGTCAGGCCAGCCCAGGAGCCAAATGAGGACCAAGCTTCAAGTTCGGCCGCTGATCTGCAGCGCCCAAGCCGTACGAGGGCCAGGCCAGACAGGTTGGTGGTCACATGCATTCGTGCTTGGCCGAATTGAGGAAGCCATCCTACCACATTCTGCTTAATCCACTGTTCATTCTTTCTGTTTATGTCATGATGTGGAGAACTGCGAATGTTTGATAATTTGACGTCAATCAACTTTTCTTTGGTCTCCGTTCGGCAGACAAGGCGTAGATACGCTGACGGAGTGTGCTGCCGTGTACAGAAAAAACCAAACTCAGGCTTAATTCAGGCAGATTCGGGGTAATCTTGTCTCTGTTAGTCTGTGCATCTTTGGAATTTGGCTACTCGTGCAGATGGAAGCAAATGTACATAATCAAAACGCTGGCCAGCGACATTCACCCCTACAGGTATCCCCTGTAGTACTGGCTGCCCTAGAGGCGACGCCAGGAACTCAGATCTCACCTTCATTTGCTGTGATGCTGACGCCAAAGTCCAGATTCAGATCCAGGATCCTCAAATTTACCGTGAATTTCTCAGGTTTGTCCATCATTCTGCCACTGTTGTACGAAACCCAGACGTCAATTGTTCAGACAACCTTCATCTAGGAGCTCTAGGGACTTCTAACAGCAACCTCTGAAGTCCGTAAGCTTCGTTGTATTTTTGGCACACGCCAATGTGAGCTCAATCCGACCAGAAACTGTCGAGAATGGTGAATCCAAGTGTCTTGTGGGACTTCATCGAAAGATTGGCCTTGTCCAAGTCGATTGACACCACCGCCACTGTACATTCGGTGTCTCTCAGTTATATACTGTCAGTAAAGTGCCTTCAGTGAACCTTCGGCGCGTTACATGCCAAGGATCCAGGGCCAGCATGTCCCATCATGATGCATCATCACATGATCCACATTTTGATAGAATCTGTTAGATGCTCGCGAACCAACGTGCCGGAAAGCACAATTGAGTTGAATAAACGACAATATATATTAACTTTAGTCTAAACGAAGGTGTTGGTAGTTTCAGTTGTACACATTCCGCTTCATTTCACCTTCATCTCAGGGAATGTACTCATGTTAGGACAATTTAGATTGATTTCCTTGTCATCTCCCATCATTCCTCGAAGATCTGTTTAGATCTAAGTGAACGGAAACACATCTCTACCTTCGGTGGTTCACTTAGGGTCTGTAGACTACATGTGTATTTGTTTAACCTCTCTGTGATTGCTTAATCCCCTCAATCTCTGCTCAAATTCATTCTCATTTTTGCTGAATCTTGTGATCATCCACCAGATGCGCCAAATCTGAGCCACATGCTGTACTTTTCAGAACGAGAAAAGCGGGATAACACGATGTAGAGTTCGGCGAGGATACCGTAGTGTGCCCGCGACAGCGAAACTGTGCCAGAGCGCTGAGATGTCACTCCAATTCTTGATCCCCCCACTCAATCCACCAATAATCTACCTCATTCTCAACCAATGCATGGTTTGGTATCGATTCTCGATACGTTTACATGCTTTCTAGCCCGTGACCTAATGTTTTACTGCACGGAGGACTGTTCGTCACTTCTCATTCTGTCTCATTTCAGGTTCATCCAGCCTGATTCAGTGCCAATTCAGCCCAAATCAGGTCAGATCAAGCAGATTTCGCCCCATCAAGGCTACATTTCTATGTTTTTCTGGGACTTACCCGCACTACGTTCTTCGTTGACGTAGCGACACACCCCAGTGTGTTTTTGGAGGGGGAGTGTAAGTGCGGCTAGCCCCATCTGCTCAGATTTTCAGACATTCTGCCCAGATTGGCTACATTTTGGTCATTTTCTTTGCTTCGGCGAAATTGCCGCCTCGCAGCTCAGTCACAGGATATTTCCTATATATTTCTGATATGCCGGATTTGATTCCGCGGTCCATTTCCCGTAAATCCGCCGCATTCCGCTATTTTAGCTGGAATCGCCATTTGCCGCTGGCGCGCGCTCGCGGGCCTGATCGGCCATACAATTTTACATAAATGGATTATTTAAATTCATTCGGACAGTTTTGGACACTCAGATGTATTTAGAATAATTCCCCTCAATTTTCTTCATAGACTGGGATTTTCTGCCGGACCACAATCAGCATGGACCTTGCCTCTGTTGTCGCTGCTCTCGCCTCCGTTGGTGTTCGTGTATCCGGTTCCAACCCCAATAACAACATCCAGGGAGACTCCTCGCGTGCCTGCCCCACTGGTCTTGCCGGCCCCGAGCCCTCCGGCACCCACAACGACCCAGGGCAGCACTTTCACACAAGTCAGCTAATGGGTATGAGACCTAATGTGGTGAGGCCTCGTGTGCCGAGCCAAAGTGACCACGTGATCCGGCATATGGTGAGGTGCAACACCGAAGCATATGCCAACATATAAGCAACATACCATAGTTCACGGATCTCTAGGCACTTTACTGTTAGCCGACCAGTTGAGCACATAAAACACAAAAATGAGCATAAAATGAGGTCAAAAACATGCAAATAATGCCAAATTCAAGATAATTACAATAGTATATAACTTCGCTCACCCATGGTATCAACGTATGATTCAAAACACAATTGCTTGGGACCACATGCAAACAATCCCCCCACTTGGATCCCCACATGGACGCATAGGGACACCTTCGAACCTCCTCCCCACACGCACCATGAAAATGGGAAAATTGATAGTGGCGCTTGTGGGTCGCTCTGTAAGCCCTCCCACATGCACTATATGAGCGGTAGACTTAGTCTAGCGCTATGGAGTTCACCATTGGGACATGGGCAAAGCCCTTGCCACGTATGACTCCATATATCTTCCTACAAACGGAGATATATAACATGGGCGTGAGCATATCGAAGCACATACCATGCATATAACACATACCCTCAAAAGGTGGCTCCCACCATGGTATGCCATGCCCCTCCATGGACATAACTTCACGTTAGAAATACGTAGGAACCCAAGGAAAGTTGCTATGCAACCCCAACACTCATGCGGTACACTCGAAAGTCGCAATAAAATATTCGGTTGCACGGTCCAAGAGTTATATATCCCTTTCTACCCTCTTGACCATTATCCCTTGCTATACCGGGCATGTGTACACACCAAAGGCGTTTGATGCTTCCTGAATGAAGTTGATACCCAGGCAGTTCCAACCCAATTCTCGAAATTGATTTTCCTCGCCGTGAGCCGGAGATATGACCTTTCAAAGTGGTCTCACGAATCACTTTTGTTTCGACTATATCTCCAAGAAAGATGAGGGATATAACAAAAGGAAGGTTGATTCGTGATCGGGGAAAAATGTCGGACCACTCGAGATTCGTCATATCAAGTGCGGCGATGTCGAAGTCGAAAATCCGATTCTGAAAGTCTGAAAAAATCGGATTAATTTCGCGAGTGTATAATATGAAAAATGCGGAAGTAACGAACCCTTTACTGATGAAATCTGACCCTTCATCGGGGTTTGCGCCAAAATATCTGTAAATAACAGTTAACCAATCGGTTACCGCAAAATCGCGAGCCAACTGACAGTCGCCGATACATTGACAATCAGAACGAAAGGCGGAAAAATTACGGAAACTGTATGATATAAAAACCCTGTTGATTCCTGATATTCCGATATATAAATCTCAGCGGGCGGCGCCTCGGTACTGAATATGGCCGCTCATAGCCGGAATGGCCAAACCTATCACACTATCACATCGGGTTAGGCCAGGTGGATGGGAGAGTATGATATCAGCCAATGGCAGCTTGCCGGCACATAGATACACACCCCAAGTGACCCAAAGATGGCCACGGGGGTCCGAACCGGCTCCAGAGCACTAAATAACAGGCTTGCCAAAAACACAACAACGCCACACAAAAGGCAGTGAACCTTCTGCAAAACCCTGTCCATGCTGAAAAAAAAAAGACAAACAAAGGCAGAGCAACAAAGTGGAGCCTCAAAATTGTTCCCGTAAATGTCCTCAAGTCACTGAAAAAAACATTCCTTAGTATATACAGCGAGGACGTCTTCAAAACCCATCGTTAACTTACTTCAGGACTCCAGCTCTCGCCATTGCCTGTGAGACAATACACAAAACGAAAAGAAAAAGCACGAACCAGCAAACTAGCGAAGAAACGAAGAGACAAGGTCGGACACCCGAAGCTACGATGTCTCAAAGGATGCCTGAGAAGGAATCAGGAGCAAAAACAAAAGCAAGAGCGTATGTCAGTGTGTACATACCAATCAAACGACAATGGCGCTGAAGGAAAACTGAGCACCAACACAGAACTCATTTTGACATGCACGCATCATCAAATCAGATCTCAGCATCATACACCACGACCGCACGTACAAGCTAGCCTAACAGCGCAAAGGCGCACGTACAAACAAGCTTAACAGCGTTCGCAAAGCACAGGCCTACACGGCTTAACACACCACAGCAAGCATGCATGCACGAAGCTGAAACCAATCGCACGACGCGCGCACGAAGACTACGAACGCACGACTACGCAAGTGCACCATGAAGCAGACACACCCAAAAAAAACTTGTCCACTCTTCGGCGCCCACTTCTCCTTGTGACTGAATCACTAACTTCTCACTGACATACGAATGAAAACAGTACAAACAAAAGCAGCAACAAAAGAAAACGAAACAGCGAAGCACGCAAACACATACCAGAGCTACTGGCATGTGCGGCTTCTCTCGCGTTTGCACCGTAAATCTGGGAAACAGCTGTCTTGAGAACAGCTCACTTGAAGTCTATCAACAAGAAAAAAAAAGTGAACCAAGGCAGACGTAGGGAACACAGCCAGGAACGCACCCACGGCCGACTAAATGCTACTCGCGGCACGTGAAAGGAGCAAGGTGCTACACAAAAACGGCCACGGAGCAAAAAAGACACACAGAGCGCAACGCTACTCGTGCAAAAGACACAACACACGGGTCGGATTGCTACTGTTCCTACAACCTGCACTTAATGAGTAGTGGTACCGCTTTTAAAGGAGCGCCCCTTGCCACGCGTTCCTCTCTTGCGCGGCTGTTTGGACATCCCATTCAGAACGCTCGTCAGAGCGCGATCTTCAGCCCAGGCGCTCATCACCTTAACCTCAGAATCCAAAGCCTCCACAGTGGTTTCAAAGGAGCCCCAAAAGGACTCCGCTGCTTGTAGCTGTTCAACAGCGCGGTCTACGTGTCGGTGGTACTCTTCAGTTTCAGCCCGCACTTGCCGTAGGCTTTGAGAGTCACTTTCATACCAGGACTGGCAGCCTTTCTCGTGGCTGTCAAAACACTCCTGTCGCTCCTTCGCCGTCAGCAAGTAGTCCAGCTCACCCAAGCTGTAGTCTCCAGTTTTGCGGCAGTATTCTCGAACTGCCAGCCTGTTGATCTTGACATCCACGACTCGCTGGTGTTGGATCATGTTCAGCAGTTTTGTTTTGGAGTAGTTCTCATAGTTCCCCACAGACGCAACGTTGCAGAACATCACAGGAGCGACACGGAAACGACGAGTTCAAATCCCCGTGGGATCTGAAAGTTTTGTAAGGCCTCTTGCTATCCCTGGCACGGCGAACACCAAGAAGTCCAAGCACAGACCTTGTCGAGACAAACGTTCAGGATATTCCACACGGGTTCATGTCATATCTACAAACATGTAAACATAAACTGTGTTTCCAAATAACACACCAATTGTTGAATCTCCCATTATCATTTACGCACTCACGCGCGACCTATATTCTGCGGCATTATACCTCGCAACCTGCTTCTGTGGGTTATGGGCGCATGTACACCTTACACTTCCTCTGATCGATACCATCCTCCAAAAGCAACAGAAAAAGCGGATCTTTACGGTGTTAGACCTGAAACACGGCTATCACCAGATGCCGCTACACCCGGACTCCAGGCCCTGCACAGCGATGTCGACGCCGCTGGGGCCCATGCAATGGAAAGTTGTGCCTATGGGCGCCAAGAATGGCAACGCCGCTTTCCAGCGCATGATGGAGGACCTACTTGGTCCTGTCCGGGACTGTGCCGACCCCTTTGTGGATGACATCATCATCGGGTCCGGCACGGAAAACATGACTGAGGACGAGCTCATCAAAGCGCATGAGAAGAATCTGCGCCGAGTGCTCAGCGAGCTGGACAAGCACAACATGGTGTGCAAGCCCACCAAAGCCTCACTCTTCGTGAAGGAAGTGGAGTTCGCGGGTCACGTGGTTGGTCAGGGGCAACGCCGTCCCATGCCTGGGAAGCTGGCGTCCCTGCATCACTGGGAAAAGCCCCAGACCATCAGCGAACTCCGATCCTTCATGGGGTTCTGTAATTACTATTCGGGCTATGTCCGGATGTATGCAAAACTGTCGGGGCCGCTGCACAAGATGCTGCAGGTGGGCAAGTTCGATTGCCGGAAGGGGAGCAAGAAGAAGCTTGCCTGGACCCCTGAGGCCGAAGATGCGTTCAGCCGCCTGAAGGAGCGGCTCCTGGGGCAGCTGGCACTATTCCTGGTGGACCCGGACAAGGGATTCGTGCTACGGACGGACGCCTCGGACTATGCTGTAGGGGCAGTCCTCGAGCAGATCCGGGACGATGGGTCGCACGTACCCGTGGCGTTCTGGAGTCGGATCCTGGCCGAGGGCGAATGTCGAACCTGGACCGCGAGGGAGAAGGAGAGATACGCCATTGTCTGTGCGCTCAGGAAGTGGTCTGGCCACATCGGATTGCAACCGGTGGTTGTCTGTACGGACCATCAGTCCTTGCAGAGCTGGCACAAGGAGCACGTCGACACCCCCTCGGGACCGGCGGCAAGGAGGGCCCGATGGCATGAGACGTTCGCCAAGTTTGACCTCAGCGTCATATACGTCCCGGGGAAGGACAACACTGTGGCAGATTGCCTCAGTCGATGGGCCTACCCCGCGGGCAAGGCTTGAATGGACATATCCAGCCATCGGGACGCCGAGGAGACCGAGGAGGCCAAGCGCATCATCGAGATGGAGAAGGCCATGGAGCAAGAGGGGGTCAAGTGCTTTGTGGTGATGGCAAACCGTACGGACCTTCCCAAGTTCCGGGGCGCCCGAGTCCAGGCTATTCGAGAGGAAACCCTCGAGCAATGGATGGTGGCCCCTTTAGAGCTAGTCAGGTCGGTGCTCACAGAGGACTGGTCGGATGACTACGCGGCATCCGAGCACTGGAGCAAGTACTGGAATGCCGTGAGCGCCCCGTCGGACGACGAATGGCCCGAGGGCTTGACCGAGGATGGGGATAAACTATTCCTCAAGGACAAGCTATTGGTCCCTGAGAACCGAATGGAGGAGCTCATTGACCACTGGCATAACGCCCAGCTCATGCATCCTGGTCGAGACAAGATGCAGCAGGACCTGGAGTGGCGCTTCAAGTTCCCACCGGGGTACTACGCCCTCCTGGACAAGTACTGCAGCGACTGCGCCGTGTGTCGGGCCACGAAGAGCCCCAACCATTCCACAGTGGGCAACCCGGTGTACACGGCTATACGGGAAGTCCCTATGCGGTCCGTGGCCATGGATGTGTTTGCCATGCCTGAGGTCACTGTAGAAGGAGAGACCTACGACTGTGTCATCCTGTCGGTGGATAGGCACAGCGGGTATATCATGGCAGTCCCAATCAAGAAATCCAAGAAGAAGGACAAGAAGGACAAGCATGGAGTGGGTCTGCAGGCCAAGACCATCCAACGCCATGATCAGGCATTGGCTGACGATTTTTGATGTCCCAGCTGTCATCTGCAGCGATCGGGGCAGTCAATTCCTGGGGACGTGGTTCAAGACGATGTGCAAGCACATGGGGATTCGGCATGCCAAGGCCGTGGCGTACCACAGCCGGTTGAATGGCCGTGCTGAGGTGGCCAGGCGGCAGATGTTCGAAAC
Organism: Eutreptiella sp. 'Long Island Sound 2002'; assembly: GCA_964036045.1. Taxonomy (NCBI): domain Eukaryota; phylum Euglenozoa; class Euglenophyceae; order Eutreptiales; family Eutreptiaceae; genus Eutreptiella; species Eutreptiella sp. 'Long Island Sound 2002'. The sequence goes on along the minus strand of OZ038378.1, from coordinate 54,967,320 downwards.
GTTCCGCCAGCTGCACATTGACGAACCGGGCCGGAATTGGTACAATTCGCTGTGGAGAGTACTCCAGGCGTACCATGACCTTCCGGGGCCCACTGGACTGTCGCCCCATCGTGTCCTGTTCCTACGGGATCGAGTGTTACGCACTCTCCCGTGGTTGAACCATGGCAAAGTGGCCCAGGATGCGAACGCTATGATGGCTGAGGCGGACGACACGGCGGCCAAGGTGTGCAAAGCACTTCAGGACGAGCATGAGAAGAGGGCCAAGTACTTCAAGCAGGGAAAGGTCCAGAAATATGCTCTACAAGACACCGTATGGGTGGAGCGGCACCACAAGGATGTCCTGTCCAGGCATCGACAGGCGTCCTGGTATCTGCCGGGGGTAATCGTGCGGAAGGTCGGGCAGGATGTGTATGCGGTTCGTGTGGGGGATAACAAGATCCTGGACCGCGACCATACCCAGCTTCGTCCCCGAGCACCAGACCCCAGCGGACGTCCCGTCACCTTCGAGTTCACGGCGGGCGATGTGGACTCGGACGACGAGGGTGAGGACGACGACTTCACCGCTGAGAGGATCCTGACGGACAAGCCAGACTCGGGGACGCCTGGGGGGAGGCTTTATAAAGTCCGTTGGAAGGGATTCGCCGCATCCAGGGATTCGTGGGAGCCTCCGAGCAGCTTTGTGCCGAGGTACACCACGGTCTGGATGGACTATCTAAAGAAAAAGAACATTTCTTTGGATATCAAGGATGTGTTGGTCCATTTGGTGGCTGCAGTAGCACCGTAATGGATCCCCCTTGGCATTTTTGTTTGTTTTTGTGCTTGGGAGACGGGTGAGGGCGTTCATCCGGGGATCTTTGGGCCTTGATTGGCCAGATACCCCCTTCACTCGATCTCCATATATATATTTCATTGTGGTATACTTATTTAGGTCGACCGACGACGTTTTTCTATCTTTGATCCCCTTGGTCCATGTTGTAGATCAAGAGGAGACCGGATATGGCGTAGGGCACCGATTATGAGTGTCCTCACCCCTCCCTTGGGGCATGGGGGACGCCTACGACGTGTGTGGGGCCTCCATGTGTCCTTGGGACATGGGGGGGGGGGTTGTGGAGCCCATTGGGGTCCTCCCGTCCTCTCTTCAATGACTTCCGAGCGGATACAACGCTCTGAGAAGGGGGGTGAAGCCGGTTCGGACCCCCGTGGCCATCTTTGGGTCACTTGGGGTGTGTATCTATGTGCCGGCAAGCCGCCATTGGCTGATATCATACTCTCCCATCCACCTGACCTAACCTGATGTGATAGTGTGATAGGTTTGGCCATTCCAGCTATGAGCGGCCATATTCAATACCGAGGCGCCGCCAGCTGAGATTTATATATCGGAATATCAGGAATCAACAGGGTTTTATTATCATAATGTTTCCGTGATTTTTCGGCCTTCCGTTCTGATTTTCAATGTATCGGCGACTGTCAGTTGGCTCGCGATTTTGCGGTAACCGATTGGTTAACTGTTATTTGCAGATATTTTGGCGGAAACCCCCATGAAGGGTCAGATTTCATCAGTAAAGGGTTCGTTGCTTCCGCATTTTTCATGTTATACACTCGCAAAATTAATCCGATTTTTTCAGACTTTCAGAATCGGATTTTCGACTTCGACATCGCCGCACTTGATATGATGAATCTCGAGTGGTCCTACATTTTTCCCCGATCACGAATCAACCTTCCTTTTGTTATGCCCTTCGCTTTTCTTGGAGATATAGGCGAAACAAAATTGATTCGTGAGGCCACTTTGAAAGGTCATATCTCCGGCTCACAGCGAGGAGTACCAGTTTCGAGAATTGGGTTGAAACCGCCTTGGTCTCAACTTAATTTGAAAAGCATCAAACGCCTTTGATGTGTATTCATGCCCGTTGTAGCAAGGGATAATGGTTAAGAGGGTAGAAAGTGATATATAACTCTTGGACCGTGCAACCGAATATTTTAATGCGACTTTCGAGTGTACCGCATGAGTGTTGGTGTTGCATAGAAACTTTCTTTGGGTTCCTACGTATTTTTAACGTGAAGTTATGTCCATGGAGGGGCAGGGCATATCATGGTGGGAGCCACCTTTTGAGGGTATGTGTTGTATGCTCGGTATGTGCTTCGATATGCTCACGCCCATGTTATATATCTCCGTTTGTAGGAACATATATGGAGTCATACGTGGCAAGGGCTTCGCCCATGTCCCAATGGTGAGCTCCATAGCGCTAGACTAAGTCTACCACTCATATAGTGCATGTGGGAGGGCTTACGGAGCGACCCACAAGCGCCACTATCAATTTTCCCATTTTCATGGTGCGTGTTGGGAGGAGGTTCGAAGGTGTCCCTATGCGTCCATGTGGGGATCCAAGTGGGAGGATTGTTTGCAAATGGTCCCAAGCAATTGCGTTTTGAATCATATGTTGATGTCATGGGTGAGCGAAGTTATATACTATTGTAATTATCTTGAATTTGGCATTATTTGCATGTTTTTGACCTCATTTTATGCTCATTTTTGTGTTTTATGTGCTCAACTGGTCGGCTAACAGTAAAGTGCCTAGAGATCTGTGAACTATGGTATGTTGCTTATATGTTGGCATATGCTTCGGTGTTGCACCTCACCATATGCCGGATCACGTGGTCACTTTGGCTTGGCACACGAGGCCTCACAACATTAGGTCTCAAACTCATGAGCTGACTTGTGAAGCATGTCATGTACATAACCGGAGGGGTTTCGGAGCCAATGATGGGATATTCTTGGGCATGGACCTTTGGTCTATATCACCCTTGTATATTACTTTCCGGGTTGACACACGCATGGAGCATTTGGGTATTTGCCGTATGCATTTTTGAGTATATAATTGAATATTGGGCACTATGGTGTGTTTTGCCTGATTTTGCCATGTTGTCAGGTCATCTTCATGGGGCAGTTCTCCAAGCCCATTCCACTCCAAGTCCAACCAAGGTTATGTCAGGGTAGGGCATGGTCCTGAGTGCCACTCTAGGCCATGACACACCACCTCCCCTATTGCGCTAGGATATAGAGGCTTGGGAGGGAACACACTTTTGGGGTTTGTGTAGTGACTTTTGACACACGGCATTTAGCCATCTCATTTGACTGGGTTCAGGGCATCATTTTGGCGAGTCAAGGGAAGGTCTTGAGTCCGGGGAATGAGGGGTTTATGGCTGTGATTGTGTAGGTTTCCATCTTTCCCCAACTTTGCTTGATATGTGTTGATATGCCAATTTCAGGGCTTTCCTCTTTGGTGCAATTCTTGTACATGCCCGCCACCGTGAGACAACCAGTGTGTTGAACGGAAGCCCGCAGTTTAGATTTGGATTTGGATTGTGCTTGGTGCTGCTAGGGATCTGTGTGAAGGAGCGATTTTTACTATTTTTTTGTGATGCAGAGCCTGGTGAGAAGCAGGACCATGGGAGTGACGGGAAATGGTTGAAGGGGTATAGCAGGGGCCGATCCTGGTAGGGAACTTCTTTACAGCCCCCCCACAAGAAGACTAGGGACCTGCCGAAGCTGCAGCACCAGCAGAATCACCAGCAGCAGCTGCACAAGAAGAAGAGGCACCAGCCCCAGCAGCAGCAGCAGCACAAGAAGATGACGCACCAGCCCCACCACAAGAAGAAGAGGCACCAGCGGCCGCGCCACAAGAAGGAGAAGGAGCAGCCCCGAAAGAAGAAGAGGCACCAGAAGGAGCAACCCCAGAAGGCGACCCAAGCCCACAAGAAGAAGGGGATGCAGCCCCAGCTGCCACTGGGGCAGAAGACCACAGACCCGAATGGGAGAAGGAGTGGGAGGCCGAAGTGATGGTCCAAACCATTAAGGAGATCACTGAATGACAGCGCGCGCCGTACCTGGTATAGCGCGCGCCGTAAGGCTCATAGCGCGCGCTGTAAATATGTTGCGCGTGCTACACTGTCTGTGCCCGTGAGGACCTGTACTGTTGCACACTTTTCAGACCTTTCAGACAGTGTTTTTGCATGTGTCTTGGGTTGGATGAGCAACAGGGAATGTTTTTGAAAAGCAAGGAGTTTTCGAGAAACGCACGACACTAGGAAAAGCATGGTTTTGAAACATTTTCCGGTTTTGAAAATTTGAAAAACGGGACAATATAGCGCGGTAGAGCGCGCGCAATAGGCGCGCTATAAAGGTCATATTTTTAAAAATTTGCGCGCACTATGGAAAAAATGCACCATTGCGCGCACGCAGGGGCGAGCTTGACCAGCTACGGTTTCTAACGTTTTCCTGTACAAGTAGACATGGGCACTACCATGTACGACGTGTCCACCTACAACCCCCAGACGGTGGAACCCATCCCGCCGAATGGGGTTGACCACGCTGTATATGATGGCTCTCCCTCCCGTACGTTGGATGGGTTCATCCCTCCTGCAGAAGTGCAAGACAAAGGGATGCAAACAGCTACAGTCCGTGTCCTACCCGCTACGGGCTATGCAGGTATGCCTCAGCATCTAGCGTTCTTGGACCCCATGGTTGATGCCGACGACAACATCATTGGCTACACACAATTTGTCTGCTCTTGCCGTCATGCTCGGTTTGGCCAACCTTGTCGTCACTACGTCGCTGTGCTTCATCGTGGGAGCATTCCCGTGTTCTTCCACATGGGGTTGTTCCACGAACAGTGGTTTGCGGAGCAACAACCGTATGTTCAACAGGTGGAAATGGTGCAACCCTCGCAACCACACTTGGCTGTAGTGGAAAGCACTATCCACCGCTCAATGCCGACACCCACGGGTGACGTTCCCGCAGTCGAAATGCCAGCTACCATCGATGTAGACACAACGGCCGCTGCAATGGAGGCCAACCGGGGTCGGTTGTTCAACAACCTTATGGCCATCGCAAAGCGCATCATCACGGGTGCCGTTGAGGCGGGTCCGGAGAAGTGTAAGCAAGTAGAGGCTGGTTTGCATGCACTTGCTGTGTCCATCACCGCACCTCCGCCTTTGCAGCATGCCAATCCTCCCCCCCGTGCTAAGCGGTACCCTAGTGCCAAACGGTCCCCACAGGCCAAAAGGCAAAGGAAGGAACCTGTTGCGAAGCCGGCGCCTCGAACCGAGGCCCCTACTCCTCCGACGCCTTATCCTGGACCTGTTGTGAGCACAACTCCCACTCCGTTGCCCACAGCAGTGGGCAATGTGGCACTTCCCTTCCCCGACATGTCGCAGTTGCCCTTGGCACCGTTGATTCCTCAAATGTTCGATACCACCCTTGTGGCAATGTCGGGCAACATGTCATTGGGTTTGCCTCAGGGAATGCTGTCGCAGTCATATACGCAACCACTGTGGCAACCGACTGCTATGCCCTTGGCACCCACTACTATGCCCTTGGCGTTGCAGATGCAAATGCAGCCACACCTTTTGGGGTGATACCTTCCATCTCAAGTGCTATCCAGTTTGCTTGTGTACATCTACACACAGACTGCTTCTCGATCTACTGATTCCCTTCGCACAACCCTAGCCCCTAAAGACTTACTATGGTGCAACCCCCCCCAACCTGCGACCAATGACGGTCCAACCGCTCCAAGCCGGTGTGGAACAGCCTAGCACAGCCATGCATATTTGAAAAGTAGACACTCGAGGCTTCACAACGGGCCAAACGGATTGGAAAAAATTCACCGTGGCGCCAAGTTACCCCCCCAGGACTTCTGGCAACCCGGTTTTCAAAAATAAATTTGTCACTTTTTTGACCGACCTCCGACCAATGACGGTCCAACCGCTCCAAGCCGATGTGGAACAGCCTAGCACAGCTATGCATATTTGATAAGTAGACACCTTAGGCTTTCGAATGGTCCAAACGGATTGGAAAAGCTCCACGGTGGCGCCAAGTTACCCCCCCGGGACTTCTGGCAACCCGGTTCTGAAAAAAATCTTTGTCATTTTTTGGACCAACCTCCGACCAATGACGGTCCAACCGCTCCAAGCCGGTATGAGACTAGGGGTGGACAACGGCTGTGAGGACCTTGCGGCAGATTGCGCCGGTGCGCTTAGGCCCGGGGCCGCCTCCCACCTTGGTGAAACCCCCTTTTTGGAGGGTTTTTTACAGGTAGGAATGCTGATTAGGGGTGGATTCCTACCTAATAGCCATGGACAGGTACGGGACAGCTGGCGATGGCCGCCGGCTCCTGCGGAAGGGGCAGTTTTAGTGCAAAATCGAATGTAAAATCATAGTGCCGCATCAGGATCCAAGATTTTTTTTTATTGGATGATAAAACTATTAATTCTATGACGATTCCATGCTTCAAATCTTTGGATCCTGTTGCAGCACTACTAATGGCAAGGAAGTGGTGTTGGGTCCATGGCGACATGGTAGTTTCGACCCAATGGCGTTCGCTGCCGGCCGAGCTACCATTGAAGCCACCCCCTCCTCATTCGAGATATGGTAAGACACCACAATGGTGCTACATTGGTGATTGCAAGGCTAGGGCCAAGGCATTCTTGGGGACAATCAAGCAAGAGAAGTTTGAGAAGAAGACTTTTGAAGGTCATTGTCAACAACTTGCAACTAGGACGCGCTCAAGGTTAAAAAGGCGTAGGGTGGTTGCTCCTGAAGCACAGGCTATCGTGAACATGTCTGCTCAGCCCAGTTGCTCGGGTCGGGCCCGCGCCATCCCGCGCCGGCTCCTTGATTGATGCTTTGTGCCCATACGGACCAGCTTAGGAAAATCCAACATTGTGTTGCTTAACATTTTGAATGGTGAAGCTGCTCCAATGACTTATTGCTTGCCTTTGTGTAGTGCTATTGTGTGGCCTTGCCCCAATCCTAACCCTAGCAGTGGCAGACAGGGCTGGCTGAGAACTACCAGGACCGGCCCCCGCTGTGCCCCTTCCGCCTGTTACCCCTGCTGATTTACTCCGGATCAACGATTGCATTTCTCAAAATCCTCAAAGTCCAAGGTCCAAAATCAAAAAATATAGAAAATCGAAAATACAATCCTCCTTCAACCCTGAACAGCAATCAGATCCCACAAATGCAGCAATAACCCGATTCACAATCCAATCCACGATACGGGCTTCCGTTCAGCACACCGGTCTTCTCACGGTGGCGGGCATGTACAAGAATTGCACCAAGGAAGAAAGCCCTGAAAATGGCATATGAACACATATCAAGCAAAGTTGGGGAAAGAGGTAAACGTACACATTCACAGCCATAAACCCCTCATTCCCTGGGCTCAAGACCTTCCCTTGACTCACCAACATATTGCCCTGAACCAGGTCAAATGAGATGGCTGAATGCCATGTGTCACAAGTCACTACACAAACCCCAAAAATGTGTTCACTCCCAAGCCTTTAAATCCTAGCCCAATAGGGGAAGTGGCGTGTCATGGCCTAGAGTGGCACTCAGGACCATGCCCTACCCTGACATAACCTTGGTTGGACTTGCAGTCGATTGGGCTTGGAGATATGCCCCATGAGTTTGAACTCATAACATGCCAAAAAACTGCCAATTCACACCATGTTAGCCATATATCAAATATATGCTCAAAATTGAAGTTACTACTTATCCGAAGGCTCAAAGCATGCATGGAATCGAAGTCTAGTATTCATGGAGGATAGAGACCAAAGGTCAATGCCCATGTACATCCCCACTTTACCCTCGAAACCCCTTCGGATATGGGCGCCACGCACTGCCCAAGTCAGCCCATGATCTTGAGACCAATTCTTGCCATCCTTCGTGTGCCAAGCCAAATGGAGTACGCGATCCGGCTTATGGTGGTGTTCAACTCCAAAGCATATGCCAACCTATGAACAACATACCCTGGTTCGACTCTCCATAGGCTTCTTGCTGTTTGCCGACCAGTTGAGCACACAAAATACAAAAATGAGCAAAAATTGAGTTCCCGGATAGAGTGCTTCTCTTCGCCTGATCAGGGCGCTTCAAGCGCTCATGCTCCCAGAATTCCATACTAATGGTGGCCTCATGGGTGCCGCCACCCATAATCTCTCCGTTGGCGACCTTCAGGCGGACCGGTCTCCGGCTGGGCTGCAGGAGTTCCTCCTTGAACAACCCTCTCCGAACCAGGCTCACCTGGGCACCCGTATCCAGTAACACATCCACCACCTTCTCCTCTCGTCCGCACCGTACTCGCACTTTCAAGTGCAACTGCCGCTCGTCGCCATGAGGTGTATGGACAACTCTCACGGCATGCAACTCTAGCACGTCCGGGTGCATCAGGACTTCAAGGGTATGGTCACGGATGGTGTAGATCTTGGGTTGGTCCTGCCCGTCCACGGGGCTCTCCGTGGTCGCTCCTTCCTTCTTGCCATGTCCCGTACCCACATGTACTTCCCTTGGCAGGGCGCTCCAGGGGTTGGGAGTGGCGAAGCTCAGTGGTTTTGGCTCTTCTGGAGCCTTCTTCGGCACCCGATGTGCCTTCGCTTTCTCTGGGATTCCACTGATTTTCGGAGGAGAGACCTCTGAGGTCCCACTCCCGTGGGGGCTCCTCTAAACTTGGCTTCCCGCAGCCCCTTCCGGCTGCGATCCGCCAGGACGTTGTCCACCACGTTGCTGGGCTTTGAGTTCCTCCAACGCCCTCAACATGTCCTCAGCAACCTCCTCGCACGACCTCACTCGTCGGTCTTGGCCAGGTCCGCCACCATAGCCTCTTCCTCCGCCTTTCCCTTGGCCTTTGCCTTGGCCTTTTCCCCCATCTCCGCCCTTCGCCTTCCAATCGGAAATCCGCTGCTCCTTGGGCTTCTTCTCGGGGTGGGCGGCGAAGTAGGCCTTCTTGTCCGCCTCATACACCTTGCACTGACGGTGGTCGTGTGCATGGTTGTTTGCCTTGCCATAACAGACCCAGCACCCGTCCTGCTGAGACCTGTACTCCCGGAACGAGAGCGGTGGGTTCCCGATCCTCCTTTGCTCTTTGCCCTTCTTGAGTCCCACCTGGCTCCATCTGGAACGATCCTGCCCATGGTTCTTCACGTTGTGCGCCACAAACGCGAAGAAGTGGGCCTCCTCATGATGCTCCTGGGACCCGGTCCAGTGGTCTTGGCCACTTCCACTACCATCCTCCGCGGAGTTTGCCGTGTCCTCCTGGATCTCCCGATGATGGCGGTCTTCTCGGTGGCCTCGTTGTCCATGACCATGTCGATCCTGCACGTGGGCCTCGTTCTTCGCATTGAGCTTCAACTCCACCGTGATGTACTTCACGATCTCGTCAAGCCTCATGGGGGCGAAGATGACTTGCATCCTCAGCGGCTCCCCGCGCCTCCACTCCACGTTGTTGAGGCGCAGCAACCTTTGCCCCATGGAGTCTCCAAACACCTCCACATACACGGCGTTCTTCAGTCCAAACATCCGGTTGGGCTCGCCCAGGTTCCTCCTGAAGAACTCCATGATACCCGCATGGGTATCCTCCGCCGCCACGATCCTCACCGCCACCCGCTTCTTGGCGCGCTTCTTCTCCTCGTCCTCCACTCGCCTCTTCCAGTTGCCGGGGAGGACGTCCTTCAGGAGGTGGCGGATCTTGCTGGCCTCGTTCCAGTCCTCCACCAGCTTGAGGCATCTGCGGTACTTCCGCAGATACCGGTTCCACTCCCGGACCCGCAACTCACCGCGGTCCAGCGGCAGTGGGATGGACCACAGGTCCTCCAGCTTCTGATTCGGAGCGTCCACCCGCTCCTCATCCTCCAACCACTGGAGGCAGGCCTGCTCCGTACGGATCAGTCCTTCCCGGATCTGATCCCGCAGCTCCTCCTTCAGGTCCTGCGCCAGCCGGTGTGGGAATGTCCGGCATACCCACTTATCCCGCGGCGCTCCCCGCATCTCGCCGACGACCTCCTCGGCAAAGTCCTCCCAATCCAGGATGAAGTCATCCAGGTTGGAGGGGTTGCCATCGTAGTAGGGGATTTTGATTCCCCTGAGGTCGTCAATCCTGATGGCGTCTCCGACGTCTCCAGCCACCACTCCACCGAGACGGATACCACCTGTGGCCGGGGGGTGTGAGTACACTCCCCGTACATCCCTCTCCTCCATGGAGTGCGGTCCAGTTGGGCCTGAACCCATGGGGTTTGGAATGCGGGAAGGATTTGCTCCATCGGCCGTCCATATCCCCGTATTGGGGTCCTTCGCCCACAGGTTTCCGCCTGGATGACCTCGACCATGTCCGTCGGCGCTTCCCATGGTTCGCCCCTGCATGGTCTGGCTCTCGATCTTCTCTTCCGCATAAACTACCATATTCGTCGTGATCGGTAGATTCTGGGCGGCATGGGACATCTGTACCGTCAGGCTCCTCGGGTCCGTGGTTACGTGCCCTTCCCGCATGGACCCAGCCGGTGCCGTGTGTTCCCCGAGCATTGTGGATTCGCTGAACATGGGAACAAACGGCAGCGCACCCGGGTCAACACGCGGAGGCGCGTATGGTGCCTCTGCAGGGCCGCCCATGGGTTTATCCATGGCGCTCCTGAGGGTCTTAACCCGCTCCACCAGCTCTGCCGCTGCCGGCTTTGCCGGGAGCTCCTGACCCGAGGCGAGGGGCTGTAGCTCCTCTAGCCTTTTCAGGCGTCCCGACATGTCCTCCACCAGGTGGAGGGGGCTGTCCACCACTCGCTGCTGCTTCTCCAGGGCCAGCTCCAGATTTTCCCGGTACCGGTCCCGTTCCGCTCGCAGCTCCTCCATGTCTTTCTCCGCGGCCGACTGGTCATCCAGAATCCCCGCGACGTCCTCCTCTAGACCGTCCTTGGCGTTGTCCAGGCGGTCAAGGCGATGCACGATGGCGTCCATCCCCATCTTCGGGTACTTGCCCATGAGGAAGGACACGTGCTCGCAGTGGCACGCAGCGTGCTTTCTGCCGGATTCAGCGCATCCCGCGGTTCCCGGCGCCTCAGACTCATCGCCCATGGGCGTATCGCCTATGGCGTCCGTCTCTGGTCCCGTGTGCCGGGGCACAGGCGCTGTCCGGGCCCGGGCTGGCCTCTCCAAGCCCTCGGCGTCGTGCTTCAGGGCGGGCTCGGGGGCCGTGTGCGCCCTGGCGATCAGCGCGGACATCTCCGACTCCAAAGGTGGCTCGTAGGCTGTCCGATAGCCCTCGGAGTGCCCCTCGGATTCCCACAGCCTGACCGGGCTGGGGTCCGTGTCCATAGCCCCGGCGTCCCTTGCCGCGGACTTGGGTGACCCGCGCTTCCGGTAGCGCCGGGCCCGTCCTCCACTGCTGCCCGAATGGCAGGCCTCATCAGAGTCCTCCGCGGCGGAGCGGAGGTTGCATGCCTTTCGGCAGCGACGCTCACACATGGAGACCAGGTCCTCCATGTCACGTCCTCCTCCTCCCGAATGTCGTACTTCTCTTCGGGCTTCAACTTCCGGAGTTCGCCATGCTCTTGAACGTCTCGGTTCTTCTATGGCTCCAATCTCCGGCGTGGTCTCCACCGAGTCCAGAATACGCACCCGGGGCGTACTTGGGCAGGGCTCATAAGGGCCCAAGTCCCCGGGTCGGCGGTTGGTAGGGGCAGCAGGTACGCCTCTGCTACCATAAAGAAGGTCCCTACCAGGACCGGCCCCCGCTGTGCCCCTTCCGCCTGTTACCCCTGCTGATTTACTCCGGATCAACGATTGCATTTCTCAAAATCCTCAAAGTCCAAGGTCCAAAATCCAAAAATATAGAAAATCGAAAATACAATCCTCCTTCAACCCTGAACAGCAATCAGATCCCACAAATGCAGCAATAACCCGATTCACAATCCAATCCACGATACAGGCTTCCGTTCAGCACACCGGTCTTCTCACGGTGGCGGGCATGTACAAGAATTGCACCAAGGAAGAAAGCCCTGAAAATGGCATATAAACACATATCAAGCAAAGTTGGGGAAAGAGGTAAACATACACATTCACAGCCATAAACCCCTCATTCCCTGGACTCAAGACCTTCCCTTGACTCACCAACATATTGCCCTGAACCAGGTCAAATGAGATGGCTGAATGCCATGTGTCACAAGTCACTACACAAACCCCAAAAATGTGTTCACTCCCAAGCCTCTAAATCCTAGCCCAATAGGGGAGGTGGCGTGTCATGGCCTAGAGTGGCACTCAGGACCATGCCCTACCCTGACATAACCTTGGTTGGACTTGGAGTCGATTGGGCTTGGAGATATGCCCCATGAGTTTGAACTCATAACATGCCAAAAAACTGCCAATTCACACCATGTTAGCCATATATCAAATATATGCTCAAAATTGAAGTTACTACCTATCCGAAGGCTCAAAGCATGCATGGAATCGAAGTCTAGTATTCATGGAGGATGAAGACCGAAGATCAATGCCCATGTACATCCCCACTTTACCCTCGAAACCCCTTCGGATATGGGCGCCACGCACTGCCCCAGTCAGCCCATGATCTTGAGACCAATTCTTGCCATCCTTCGTGTGCCAAGCCAAATGGAGTACGCGATCCGGCATATGGTGGTGTTCAGCTCCAAAGCATATGCCAACATATGAACAACATACCCTGGTTCGACTCTCCATAGGCTTCTTGCTGTTCGCCGACCAGTTGAGCACACAAAATACAAAAATGAGCAAAAATTGAGGTCAAAAACATGAAAATATGACCAAATACAAAGTTGTCATGATAGTATATCTCTATGCTCACCCATGATATCCGCTCATGGTTCAATACACAAATGATTGGAACCATTTGTGAATAATTCCCCCACTCTGATCCCCAATCGGGCGCATGGAGATACCTCTGCCACCCATATCTACATGCCCCATGAAAATGGGAGTGCACCCATGGATCTCTTTGCCAAACATACCATGAGCAACACATATGCGGTAGACTTGGTCTAGCGCTTTGAATTCCACAATTGAGACATGGGCAAAACCCTTGTCACGTATGGCTCCCCATCTCTTCGGCCACACAAAGATATATAACATGGGCGTGAGCATATCAAGACATATACCATGCATATAAAACATACCCTCAAAAGTGGCTCCCACCATGATATGCCATGTCCCTCCATGGACATAAGTTCACGTTAAAAATGCGTAGGAACCCAAGGAAAGTATCTATGCAACCCCAACACTCATGCGGTACACTCGAAAGTCGCATTAAAATATTCGGTTGCACGGCCCAAGAGTTATATATCACTTTATACCCTCTCGACCATTATCCCTTGCTACACCGGGCATGTGTACACACCAAAGGCGTTTGATGCTTCCTAAATTAAGTTGAGACTGAGGCGCTTGCAACCCAACCTTCCTTATTCTCTTTCCTCACACTCGCGCGTAGATATGACCCTTCAAAGTGGTCCCACGATTCACTTTTGTTTCCCTTATATCTCCAAGTCAAATGGGTGGCAAGTATAAGGGAAACCTGATTCGGGCATAGGGAAAAGAGTATGACCACTCGAAGAAGACCAAATCAAGTGCGGCGATGTCGAAGTCGAAAATCCAATTTCGACATCGCGAAAAATTCAGAATAAAATTTCGAGTGCATATTTAGAAAATTGCGGAAGCAACGAACCCTTTACTGATGAAATCTGACCCTTCATCGGGATTTCCGCCAAAATATCTGGAAATAACAGTTAACCAATCGGTTAACGCAAGATCGCGAGCCAACTGACAGTCGCCGATACATTGACCATCAGAACGAAAGGCTGAAAAATTACGGAAACATTATGATAATAAAACCCTGTTGATTCCTGATATTCTGATACATAGATCTCCGCTGGCGGCGCCTCGGTACTGAATATGGCCGCTCATAGCCGGAATGGCCAAACCTATCACACTATCACATCGGGTTAGCTCAGGTGGATGGGAAAGTATGATATCAGCCAATGGCGCCTTGCCGGCACATAGATACACACCCCAAGTGACCCCAAGATGGCCAGGGGGGTCCGAACCGGCTTCACCGGGTGTAGGCTGGAAACGACACGTCCAAGGGCGGGCCACGGAAAAAAAACCATTGAAGTGTGTTTACTACATCCATATGTGTCCAAACAACCCCCCCTCCCCCCCCCAAGTAGGTGTTTCGACTTTCCTAACAAGCCTTGTCCACCCCGGATGAGACGGCCTAGCAGGGCGATGCACATTTGAGAATGAGACCCCTTAGGCTTTTCAATGGTCCAAACGGATTGGAAAAACTCCACGGTGGCGCCAAGTTACCCCCCCCGGTACTTCTGGCAACCCGGTTTTGAAAAAACCATTTTTGTCATTTTTTTGACCAACATCCAACCAATGACGGTCCGACTGCTCCGAGCCGGTTCAAGACAGCCTGGGGTGCCATGCATATTTGCAAAGTATACACTGTGGGCTTTGCAATGGTCCAGACGAATTAGAAAAACTCCACGGTGGCGCCAAGTTACCCCCCCGAGACTTCTGGCAACCCGGTTCTGAAAAAATGATTTTTGTCATTTTTTTGACCAACCGCCGACCAATGACATTTTGACCGCTCCGAGCTTGTATGATACGTTCTGTTAGAGCTAAAATATTCCGGAAGTAAACATTTTGGGCTTTCTAACGGTCCAAACGGATTGCAAAAATTCCACGGTGGCGCCAGGTTACCCCCCTAACACCTTTGCACCATGGTTTGTCAAAAACACTCTTGGGTCCAATAAAAGGGCACTTCCACCTTGTCCCACACCCCCAAACCTGATTGTAAGGCATTGCAGGTGTGGACATGTGTCGTGCAATGTTGTGTGCAAGCCCCTTTGTCAGTTTGTGATCAGTGTGGCCCCGGGCTTGGCCCGGGGCCTTTCCTTTTTTAAAAAATTTCACTTTTCTTCAGACAAATCGGTATCAAATAATTTTCGGGGAGATATTAGCGCCGCAGCAGCTGAGTGGCAATGCAGCGGTCTCCCAAATGGCCGACGGCGGTTCGATACCCGCCGGTCTGTTTTGCGCCAGCCGCCAGCGCCAGCGCACTTAGGAAAATCACACGTTTTTGACTCTGGCGGCTGTTCTGCAGCTGTTCTGCAGAAGGAGGAGAAGGAGGAACGCACCGCACACAAGGAGAAAAGCAAGAAGGTATGGGCAACGGTACGACGGTGGTGCAACGTTCCTTCAATTTTGATGAATTTGCATTGTATACGATGCATGTCACATCCACATGCCTCAACTTCGACTCAACATCGATGCAACATGGCCGGCACTCTCATCACCTCACTCTCCTCTCCACAGGGCGACCCCACCCAACAAGAAGTGCCCCCGCAAAAGGCACCGGCGGACAATGGTAACGAAGAGCCGTTGGATGAGATAGTTCAAATAGAAGATGGGCGGGAGGTACACCATGTGTGAGTGGTTGTGGGACACCGAACGACTCGCACATGTAAATATTTCAATGTGATTTGTGTTTCGCCTTTGCGAACGGTCTTTTTTTTTGTTGTTTTAACACATTGCCACATGTCCTTAGGTAGCTGGCCGCCGGAAGACGACGGTGCCAGAACGGCGTGTAATGGGCGACATCGAAAGGGGGCTCGCAAGAGAGACTCACGGATGGCCACCCAAAAGCAAAGTCCGATGGGTCTTGTGGAAGACAAGCTTGGAGTGCGGTGCGGACGGGAGCGACGAATGGGGACGCGCGGGGCCCGGGTGTGTACAACCGGTGGTTGGCGTGGTGACCGGAGAGAAGGGGAAAAAAGTATGGATTGACACACCCTCCGAATGGGAGGGATCTTGGGAGGCATGTAAGCTCGAAATTGATCGTACGGTGTGTGCACTCTACACTTCCCTTACCGCGGTGAGGGAGGAATGGCTTGGGTGGGATTGCCAATGGTGTGCCTCAACACCAACCCAGGAAGACTCACCCCCCTCCCCACTCCGCAGAGAGAGGTCCGTTGCCTTTGAATCTCCGTTGGAGTGAAGGTTGTTATTTTCCAATTATAAACTTAATTATAAACCTATCGTGTGCTCCTTTGCAGAAAACCAAAGTTGAGCCAATGTTGCATCAAAGTTGCAATGCTCAGCATTTTTGAGCCACAGTTGCACTCAAGGTTGCCAATGTTGCACCAAAGTTGAGGTTATTTACACCAAAGTTGCATTCACTTGTCCCAATGTTGAGGCCCAATGTTGCTAGTGCTGCTGGGATGCTG
Organism: Eutreptiella sp. 'Long Island Sound 2002'; assembly: GCA_964036045.1. Taxonomy (NCBI): domain Eukaryota; phylum Euglenozoa; class Euglenophyceae; order Eutreptiales; family Eutreptiaceae; genus Eutreptiella; species Eutreptiella sp. 'Long Island Sound 2002'. The sequence goes on along the minus strand of OZ038378.1, from coordinate 54,951,252 downwards.
TTGGGATGGGATTGCCATGGTGCTGGGTGGTGTTGAACCTTTAAAACAGCAATGAGGGGAGGTAGAAAAATGTGTCTTCATAGTGTCCTCAACCCATCACCGGTGGAAAGGGTAAAAAAATGTAGATTCTCAAACACCAATGAAAACCAAAATTGCACCAAAATTGCGCTTGGCAAAAATACAATTCTTTTGTTTTTTGGGTACTCAACTTTGACGTTTATGTCAAAACGGGCCCCTAGCGTGGCGCCTCCGCGCCAATTTCCTCTGGATAAGCGGGGATGGTTAAGCAGATATGACCTCTTAAGCAGATCGGTCAGATCGGCTGAGCAGATCGGTCAGATACGAGCCGCGCGCTGAGCATCTGGCGCCGCAACTACCAGCGGCTGTAATAATGCTTACGCGCGGCGCTTTTTGGCCGGTTCGTTCAAATTTTGGGAATATCTTCAGCAGGAAACCACCAAATGTGGATTTTTTTGACAGATCTGTAGCTTGAGAGCTGTTTTATACCTGGGAGCATCAGAATCTCTGTCACAATGCACTGTACCAGAATTTCTGCCCTGGGGGGTTGTGGCAATTTGGCCCATATCTGGCAAAATCCCAAAATTGCCGTTCAATTTTTGGACATTTCTTCATGCCAATGCCATGTTTTTTGATTCCGAGCTTTTCTGCTACATTGGTATTACAATCCGCATTGAATGGATGCTCGCCTAGGTCCATTGGAGCCAAAGTGCCTCTTTAAAGTCCAATATTTGAACAACCGTTTTTTTGCCTTTCCTGTCATAATTTCTCAGCATTATGAGGAGATCTTCTCGCAAATGCTCTGTGGTCACCGACCATGAGAAGTTGATTGCAAATCTCTCGCAGAAAGATCGTGCCTGGATGGAGTTCTCAAAGGTCCCACACAAGCCGGAGAGAAGTGGGTTATCCCGAAGAACAATATTGCCTACTACTTGAAGAAGCTGACGGAAGAAGGACTTTGCATTGAAATGTAGGTGAATGCCCCCCAACCTGAAGAGTCAACTCCTCGACGTCGAGAAGATGTTAAGGTTGATCCTTGGGACCTCTATGTCCAAGCCTACCAACGGGCGGGTCAAGAAGTAAGTAAAGGGAAACTAAGTTCTCGTAAAGCTGCTTCTGAGGTGTACCTTCGATTTGGCATAAATTTGTCACACACTACTTGTGCCAAGGCCGCCGAAGATGAGGGTGCCCCCCCCCAAGAAGAGAGGGAAGGCTACTTTTGTGCCCCCCGATGTCGAGTCCAAACTTGTCGACTTTTGTATGGCATTGCGGTGTTTCAACTTTCCAATATTTAAGGAAGAATTCATAGGCTATTGTAATACCTTGATTCAAGGAACTAAGTTGGTTTCCTTGTTCAAGCACGGTGAAGTTCGCGACAGTTGGTATTACAACTGGCTGCGTAGGTGCCATGAGAGGCTCGGTACCGCAGCAGCAAAGCCTTTGGAGGTGGATCGCGAACGTTGGACCACTTCAAAGAATGTTGGCAAACGCTACCAAATCTTAGAACAAACATTTGTTGGTTTGGGCTTTGCTGTCAAGAACCCTAGTTACTCAGCAGATGAGCCTCTTAGTGAGTCCATCAAGTTCCATCCTTGGGCTTTGGGTCGAATTGTTTCATTCGATGAATCCCGATTCCAATTAGACATGACGGACGAGGACAAAAACACACGGACAACCATTGCCAAAGAGTTGTCGGACAAGGGGAAAACTCATGCGGTTAAGGCGGGTGGCTCCGCCACTGTCGTAGGAGGTAGTCTTGCCAATGGCTTTGCCACCCCGGCACACATTATCTTTGCCGCGGAGAGCATTCAAGCCACTTGGACTGAGGGTGCACCCCTTTCCAACTACCATGATGATGGTGCCATCCGATACGTTAAGTGGAACATCCTTCCTTTGTTTCAAGGATCCCACGCCAATTCCCCCTCCAACCCCATTGTTTTGATTTGTGATGGGCACGGCTCCCACATGACATATGAGTTTCTCATTTTTTGTCGCGAACTGGGTGTTGTGTTGGTGTTGCGGCCCCGTTACATGACCGCCGCCTTGCAGGGTGAGGATCGTCGTGATTTCAAATTAGTAAAGGGAGGTTGGAGGGTGGCACGGCATAAGAAGTTGGCAGAGTTGATCGCGAAGGGAAGGTACCGTATGGGCTTTGACAACTTTTGCAATTGCCTGTGTGCTCTGTGGCAAGAGGGCTTTTCAATTGCCAATAATCATAGGGCATGGCATTCCATTGGTGTGGTCCCTTTTAGCCGTAAGGTATACTGGGAGCTTGTGGAGAAGGAACAGGCACGGGATAAAGCATGTGCCAAAGTTGATCTTCATGCATCTAAGTTAAATGTGCAAGACATGGTTCAAACCATGTTTGGAACGGACAACAGAGAAGAGGTTGTGGACCCCACAACACAAACCACACGCTTGACAAGCTCCATGTTGTGTATCCCTGTGTCCATCTCCAATACCGACTCCAATGTGCTTGCGTATGCATTGGCCAGCTTGGGCGGCTTGTGCTTGCCGGACACCGGCATTGCGACGGCGACGACCTAATGCCTTTAAGGATGTGTTCTTCAATACATCCATTTGATTCATTACTTGCAAGATTGGTGGTATGTTTGTGGGGTCTGTGTGAGGACAGTCACATGCGGACCCACGAAACCCCTTCAACCCCTACCTTCCCCCCCAAATAGCTCAAAGTGAGCAAGAGACGGCCTGTCACGGCCAAATATATGCTTTTACTACATGTTTCAAGCTACAGTCTCAAAAGAAAGCGCCACAAAACTCAACGGTGGCGCCAAGTTACCCCCCCCGGGACTTTCGTTGCGACCCCAAAAATACTGCGTGCCACCGTTGCGGTCAAACCTGGAGAGCCCCACCCCCCGACCAAAATAGCTCAAAGTGAGCAAGGTACAGCCTGGCACGGCCAAGCATATCCTTTTACTACATGTTTCAAGCTACATTCTCAAAAGAAAGGCGCCACAAAATGCACCGGTGGCGCCAAGTTACCCCCCCCCCCCGGGACATTCGGACATTAAAATACATCGATGCATTGTACACAAAAAGTGCTTTCAAACAAAAAAAATGGTCTGTAAAACGGCCACGGTGGTGAAGCGGTACCCAGAACCCCATGGCTAGGTTAGGGCATACAACCGGTCTCCGGTCAACTAACCCCATGTACGGAAGGGAAGACCGGTCTCCGGTCCACTAACCCCATGTACGGAAGGCGCCCGTTGACGCCCAGTGCGAGCCCGGCGGGAGCGTGTTCCGTGCCGTAAAGCCCCGCATCAGCAACCGATGCACCGCCAGCGGAGATTTATATATCAGAACATCAGGAATCAACAGGGTTTTATTTTCATATTGTTTCTGTCAATTTTTACGCTTCCGTTCTGATACTCACTGTTTTGGCAGCTGGCGGTTAGCTCGCGACTTTAGCGTAACCGCCAGTTTAACTGTTATTAATGGAAATTTTAACGCTATCCGTGACGAAGGCTCTAAAGTCTTCAGGAACTGCATTGATGCATCCGCAATTTTCACATTCTACACTCGCAACCTTAATCCGAATTTTTCAGGATGTCGAAATCGGATTTTCGACTTCGACATCCCCGCACTTGATTTGACCTCCTTCGAGTGGACCTACGTGCTTCCCTATGCACGAATCAACTTTCCTTTTATCTTGCCCTCCATTTGTCTTAAAGATATGGGCAAAACAAAGTTGATTCGTGAGGCCACTTGTGAGGGTCATATCTCGTGCCGCTTGCAAGGAATGACAATAAGAAAACGTGGGATGTATTCACAATACTCCCGACGTAATTTAGGAAGCTTCATATGCCTTGCGTCTCCACACGTGCGCGCTAGTGTAATGGATCATGGTCAAGAGGGTAGAGTTTGCGTTATAACTCTTTGACCATGATATTGCGTGCGTTAAGATAACCTTCGAGTGTAGCGCGCGAGTGTTGGTGTTGCATAGGAACTCTCCTTGAGTTCCTACGAACGATTGACACAAAGTTATGCCCTTGGAGGGGCATGACATATCGTGGGGGGAGCTACGTTTTTGGGCAATATGGAGTATGTGCCTTGTGTTGTGTTGCGTGCCCATTTGGCGGGTCCATCGCTCCAAGCCAAACCCGCCAATGGACCTCATATTGTGCAAGCCCCTTCTCCACACTCCCTACGATCAATTGCGAGCCTAACCTTCGTGAAGGGAAGCTTGTGTGGCGATCCCGAAGCGATACGTTGGGAGCAAGGTGTATGTTTTGCAATTTTCCATAATTTCATGTGCCCACTTGGGAAGTAGCGCTCGTGACCTTTCAAAGCGCCCCAAGTGGAGCACATATGTGGAATCGAAGGTCATTGGTGTCAAGTCATTATGTTTAGAAGGATTAGTTGATTGCACGATCCAAGCCGAAGATATTATAATATAATTGTGCACCTTTCAAGGCACTTTTGTGTATCTTTGTGCCAATTTTGCCGTTTTTGGCCCGTCATGATGTCAAGTGGCGACCGTATATTTCAACGTTGCGCTCAATTGACATCATGACCCAAGTATGATATGAGGGTACATACTTCGGTGCCCAACATATCTTGGACCCGGCGAATAACTCCTCTTGGGCTTGGCACACCGTGGCCGCCATGTTGGCGATTTGGGACTATCCCAAATCATGGGCTCACTTGGCGACCCTGCCATTCCCAAAACCGGAGGAGTTGGGCGACGCCCAAAGGATATGTTGGACACACATGACTTGATACCAATCCTATGGCACACTCCGGTCCAAGTCGGACATGTGCCTCATTTGCCCTAACCATGAGTGTGCGCATTTTTGGGCAATTTGAGCAATTTTCCACTTTTGCTGCCCGCCGTGCACTATGTTGAGCCCACCCGTGCACGCCGGACGCATGGACCAATGGACCATATATGACGAGGGTGATATGTATATTGGTCCCCATGGTTCACACACCACGTGGGCGAAGAGGAGCATCCTTCGTTAAGGTGCTAGCCCAAGGTGAGTGTGGGCAATTTTGCCATTTTGGCATTTGTGGACCCGATTGGGATCGTCACCACGCCAAGTGGCATGGAGATTTTTGAGAGCCAAGGGCATGGGAGTCTCTGTTGGACTCCCTGTGGATCGCGTATGGAATGGCGGATCCGATCTCCCAGCGGGGGTGGAGATATGCTATTGGGAGTACCCCGAATTTTGGCTCATTTCGAGCAGCCAAAATGACCCCATTTTGGGACGCCAATTTCACCCCTCCGTGTGGTCAATTGACGGCCCCATTTCTCTATGCCCACAGTGAGCCCGGACCTAATTTCAGGTTGTACACTCAGATGAGAGTCCTAGGTCCTGCCTCCTAACCTGTGAGACATTGGCCTTGCCCTGGCCGGGCGAGCCGCGCGTGGGAATGACGCCAATTTTGGTGATTTTGGCATCATGACCCCACTTGACGAACACGTGGTGCCCTGATGCAGGGACCTCAGAGGGAACCAAGTTGGGTGAGGGCTCCAGGGAGTTCGTACTCAAAGGGCATAGGGTCAGTTGCCTCGTCCCTACCTCTGGCGGCTCCAGACGAGGGGTCAATTTTGGAGATTTTGGAGCTAATATCAGTTTGGGCTGAAACAGCCCATTTTCAGCTACCAACTCCTAGGGGATAATGGCGGAGCCATATCTCTGCCTCAGAGCAGAGTTGGAACCTGCTGTTCAGGGAGCATGGGACGCGACTGTCGGTTGGCCTTGCAGCTGCTTGGTTCCCAGGAACTGGCCTGTGGCTGGGCGGGACACCTCCCCCATTGGCAGGGTTTCAGGGTCCGGACTGAGCAGGGCATGGGTTGTGTTTGAGCCCCCGCCCCCACCAGCCACTGAGAGGGTCGGACCTGGGATTGGGATACAAGTTAGGATAGAGTGTCTATTGTCCTGTGATGCCCTTACCCCAGTCCAGTCTTAACCCCATGTGTACATATCCTGATGTGTTGCTGTACATACTTTCGTTCCCTTGTTGCAGAGTGGCAAGGATCCTGAAACGCTTTGTCACATGACACGAGCGTATTGATGCCCTTGTGAGCGTAGTGCTTTGCCTGCCTGCTCACCTGTGCGTGTCACCGCAGCGTCCCGTGGCCGGCCCCCCACGGGAACGCGTCAAAAGCGTTTCACCGCCGCGGGGTTACCCAGCCCTCGCGTGCCACTCGGGGCCACCAACCCCGAGCAGCGCGGCGCAGCTCGCAGCTCGCAGCGCAGCGCAGCGTCTCGCAGCGCAGCGCAGCGGCTCGCAGCGCCATCCAGCGACAGCGCTGAGTTCGTCACGGAGCCAGCAGCGCCGTCCAGAGCATCGCCCTGACCGCGCCGCGACCGTGAAGGAAGTGGACTGACCAGGACTCCTGCATCAGCGGGTCCCATCGGCCGACCAGCAAGGCCGCGTCAACCACCTCCACAACCACCAGCTGACCAGCACCAGCCGCACCCCCCTGCCCAGTGCTGCAGCACCCGCCTCAACAACCACCACCAGTTCGTTGACTGGAACGAGTGCACACCAAGGACCTCAAGACCAACTACGCCCCCGCTGCCATGGTAAACTGGCAAGAAGCGGGTAAGACGTGGCCGCGGCCCCACCCCCATGCAGCGCACCTACTGCGTGGGTTGGTTTGGGACCAGCACTACCGCCACAGCCACCCCCAGTGCGAGGGCGGCATGCCCCGGAGCTTCGAGCTCCGCACGGACATGGCCCCCGACCGCCTGCAGGCCGTGGAGGACTGGCTGCGGGCGGAAGGGTTTGCCTTCCGCTTCCCGCAGAGGCGCTGGAGGACCTGGACCCGGCCGGACAGGCCCGGCGAAGGGCTGCGCCCCGACGGGATTGAGGAGGACGAGGACTCCAACGCGTACTCGTCGGGCGCCACGATCAATGTCTCCATGTGGGACATGATCGAAAAGAACTTCCCGGAACCGGGGAGCGAGCGCAGGCTGCAGGGCAGCAGCAGCGCATCTCCGGGGAAGGAGAAGCGGTCCGCCGGGGACAGGAAGCGGGACCGGAAGTGGCGGGAGTACCAGGAATCCCTGGCCGCCGAAGCCGCCCAGGGCGCCAAGGGCGGAACCCCAGCCCCCAGTCCCCAACGGGCCAATGGCGGTCACCAGCCCGGCTCCACCACCCTTGGCGACTTCATCCAAGTCGCCAAGCAGACCAAGGCCAAGCCCCGTCCGCTGCTCCTGAGGCCCCAGCAGGCCCCAGCAGGTCCCAGCAGCGACGTGGAGTCGGCCCACCGCGGGAGGATGCCGGCCGACCAGGCCAGCTCCAGCAGCAGCGTCGCTCCCGACAGGGACGTGGCGCGCGCCTGTGAGCGCGCCTGTGGGGTGCCCTGCAACCTTCGGGTTGCCCGGCAACGGGCCAGGCAGCACAGCGCTGCCGTGGAGGGCGCCGTCGGCATCGCCCAGGAGGAGGCTGCGGAGTGGGCGCATGGCATGGCCATCCACGCCCAGACCGTGGCGGCCATTGCGGCCGGACTCACGGCCGTAGCCGCCCATGTGGCAGCGACTGCCCAGGTCAACGGTGAGTTGGCGGCAGCCGACGAGGAAGCCCGCCTGACGCAGGAGGCCATTGCCTGCAAGGAGGCCGAGGTGAGGGCGCTGGAAGAGGCGCTTGCCCAAGAGAGGGCAAAGAAGGAGGCGGAGGAAAGGGCCCACGCCGAAGCGACGGCTAAGGCCCAGGCGGACGCCGCCAAGAAGGACGCCATCGAGGCCGCGCGACGGAAGGTCGCTGAGGACAGGGCCAAGACGGAGGCGGAGCTGGCGGCGTTGGAAGCGGAGAAGGCGCGGCTGCAGCAGACCCGGGAAGCCGAGGCGGCTCGTGCCTGGGAGGAGGCCGAAAGGCGAGCTGCCGCAGCCACCGCCGCCGCAATGGAGGAGGCAGAGGCCAAACTCCGCCGCGAGACTCCCCCGGGAGGATCACGAGTGGAGACCCTTCGAAAACTTTTCGAAGGGGACGCCTCCTCCAAGATGACGCTGGATGAGGCGGACACGGGCAGCAGTGGGAGCAGTGGCCCCACTGCCCATCGACGGAGGAAGGTCAAAGGAAAGACCCCCGAGAGGCCACGGAGGCCAGCGGGCGGACACCCCCACGACAGTGACCCCTTCTTCACCGCCAGCGACGGTCCAGCGACAGGGGATGAACGAGGCTGCCAACATCGCCAAGTGGTGGCTTGGACAGGCGGAGGAGGCGGAGACGTCCCCATGGAGCCGGAAGGTGAGGATGAGGATCTCCCTCCTCCCTACCGGAGCTCGGAGTCTTCCGAGACCGAGACGCCCAGGTGGGGCGACATGGACGAGGATGACGACATGGACTTCGGCATCACGAAGAAGCGCCCATCCTCGGACCCACCGAGGCGACCCGGCGGAGACCCACCGGGACCCCCTGGCGGAGGACCATCAGGACCCCCTGGAGGACGCCCACCAAGTGGACCCCCTGGAGGCGGACCACCGGGCGGGGGAGGACCCCCTGGACCGGGCGGACCCGGCGGAGGCCCTCCTGGAGGACCCCCTGGGTACCCCGACGACCCACCAGGGAACGGCGACCCGGATACCACCTGGCGGTGGATTGTCTACCTCCGCAGGAGGGTCCAGTTCCTCGAGCGCGAGGTAGACACGGGCAAGGGCGAGATGACTCGCATCTCCGAGGTCGCCGCGCGCGCGCAGAGAGAGCTGGAGATCGCCAGGGCCGAGACCAGGCAGCTGAACACGGTCATCAGCGGCCTGCAGCAGAGGCTGGACGCGCTGGAGGCCCGTGGGAGCGTCGGCAGCGACCACCCACCCCTGGAGTCTGGCTCGTTGGACGACGGCTGGGGACCCGGACCAGGTCCAGGCAGACCCCACGCCCCCGGTGGAGCCCCCAGGAGTCGCCCCGGCGCCAGTGCCCCCTCTCTCACCGCCCCCTCTCACCACAGCGCGGGCCGCCGCAACGAGCGCGTGCCGCCCGGCAGTGGCAGTGAGGATTGGCGTGATGAGTGGCTCAGCGCGGAGCACCGCAACCGCCGTGCTCCACCGCGGACACCGGTACGCCCCCGGCGCCCCGCACCAGCCCTGGAGCCAATCCCAATGGCTGGTGGACGTTATGGTGGACTCAGGGATGAGGTCCCCAGAGGAGACGTGGAGTGGGATGTCGGTGAAGGTCAGGACCTGGATCTGGACCTGGAGGAGTTCGACATCAGCCCGCCGCGTGGTGTACGACGGGAGGCCGCTGAACGCAGCCGCCGGCGCCGTGATGAGGAGGCATACATGGAAGGAGTACGGCGTGAACATCTGGGTTCAGCGTACATGGAGGAACCGCGGCGTAGCCACAGGGATTCCATGGAGGAGATGGATGTGGCGGCCGTGGGAGTCCGTGGGAGAGGCCGATGGGAACCTCGGTCGACCTCGCGGCCGGCGTTCATGGTCTCTAAGGCCGCGGATGCCGCCGTGTGGGAAGACTTGAAGGACATCAAGCCCCCCATGTACGACGGCAACCCCCTCAACCTCCACCGCTTCTTGGAGAAGCTGGACGATTGGGGGCTGACCGTCACCGAAGTCCTGCCTCCCGCTGATGCGGAGAAGCATGTCTTCAGACGGTTCAGGTACCGCCTGCCGGAAGTGCTCGGAGAGCTATACTTCGTGGCGACCAAGGAGGGGAGAATCAAGACCCTCAAGGAAGCCAAGAAGTGGCTCAACGAGCAGGAGCGGGTGGACGCTCCGCAGGTGGCGGCCAAGCGCTGGAAGTCCATCAAACTTGAGCATGATGGACGGGAGATCCGCCTACGAGACTGGCGAGACTTCCGAGGGAAATACACCCTCTTCCGCCGCAACGTGGAGGATTGGAACAAGGGTGACGAGCAGGCTCGCCTGCTCTCCATGCTGCCGGAGGCATGGATCAAGAGGGTCACCAAGGAGGAATCCAAGCGGGCCAAGTCCAACCACACGGTCAAGATGATGCTCCCCAAGGAGTACCATACGAACGTGGTGGCTTGGACGAGGAAGAACGTGGCCCGGGATGTCAAACAGCACTCCCTGCGGAACGCTCTCCTCATCACCGTCTCGGGCGATCGCGAGAAGACTGCGATGTGGCGCCTTGACGAGTGTGAGTTGAGCGGCCAGACCATCCGTCTGCAGGCTATCCCGGCGCGGATGAGCTGCGACGAGATCCTGGAGTGGGTTGGCGAGGAAGTACTCAAGGAGTACCGAAACCTCCACCACACCCGCGGGTTGAGGCCCGGCGACCGCGACGTCAACTACGTTGGCGAGGGACTTGGCGGGGAAGCTGCCATGGACCCAGCGGGAACCGGCGGCGATGAGACTCTCGTCGACGATGACGACGACGATGAGCCCGCCGAAGTGGCCGTTTGTGCCTTCGTGGCCAAAAACCTGAGCGCAGGGAGCAAACCGGGAAACTGGAAGCCCCTGCAGCAGGGTTGGAGGAAGCAGGAGAAGAGGGACCCTCGCCGCATTGGCGACCCTCCGCTGTCCTTTGGGGAGTTCATACGAGCTCACCCTCAGGGCTGTTTCGTATGTTATGGGAGGAAGAAAGGCTTCAACCATGACCATCGAACATGCCCCATCCACCAGGCCGACACGGAGGCCTACAAGAAGGCGCACGGGTCGAAGAAGCGTGCACCTGCAGGTATCCGGGAGGCCAAAGTGGAGGTGGACAAGGATGAGCTCTCCAAGCTGGTGTCGCAGGGGACCGAGTTGGCCAAGGAGATCCAGGAGATCAAGAGGAACTGGGTCCCCAGGTCGGACAACAATAACAAGGAGAACAACCAGAACGACCAGAACAAGGACAAGGACAAGAAGCCTACTCGTAGCGAGAGGAGGAAGAAGGGCGTCAACGAGGTTGATGCGAAGGAGAACACCCCTACTTCCACAACCGACGCCCCCTAGCGGAGCCCCTGCAGCCAAGGGCCCCAGCTAGGGCGGTCGCAGGATGGTGACGTGGGAAGCGCCGAACCATCACAGTCGGGAGTCGATAAGCACAAAGGGACTGCCGCGGGCGGAAGGCCCGGTCCGGCGCCCAGTCGCGGAGGCGGGGTGAGGGCAAGTGAAGGCACGAACCCTTGCACCCGTCCGTCCTTCGCGACCAAGAATGTGTTTGATGTACTTCAAGATCTATCCGAGAGTATCGGAGGATCAGCCCGGACCGCAGCTGGATGCTGCAGATGGGCAGCCTGAGCCCATTGTCCACGACCTGCACCAGTCGCTTGTTGAGCTTCTGGAACGGCCGGAGATCCTGAGCTTGCACGCCGTGCGCCGAGTTGGGCGCGAGCGGCAGTTGCACCTTAAGGTCCGTGCCCTATGCGGGGAAGTGGAAAAGGTTTTGGACGTGTTGGTCGACACGGGCGCTCAGGTCAGCTTGGTCAAGGCTGGCCTACTTCCGCCAGAGTGTCTGACCGACAGTCGGAAACCTGTCAGGCTGAAGGTGGCGAACGGCCAGTACATGGTGGGAGGCACGAAGGAAGCGGCCATCGGGCTGCAGTTCGTGAACCATGGTGAGCTGAGCCGCCCAGACCTCGGCAAGGAAATCCTCCTGCACGGTCGCCTCTACGAGGCCGAGATGGACTGGGACATGATCGTTGGATACGACTTCATGATGGAGACGGACTCCGGCGTTCTCCCGGCCCAGGCCTCAATGACCCTGTACCAGGACGACCAGCTCTCGTGGCTTTCGTCACCTGAGCACCATGTGGAATGCCAATGGATCCACCCCAAACGCAATCAGCTCGAAGTGGCCGCGCTGGACACTGAGCCCACTGGGCCAGCAAACCAGGAGTACGGCGTAATGCCGGAAGTGGCGAACCGAGTGGTCGCGGACCTGGGAGCGTCGGATTTGGCCCTGGATGCGTTCTCTTCAGGAACCTCCGCCCATCTTCGGGTATGTGAGAAGTACTGGAGCGCACAGGACTCCGCGTGGAAGAAGCACTGGGGTCCGCATCAGGGCTTGATGTGGATCCATTGCCCTCGATGAGACATTCCAAGAGCGATAGCGAAGATTCGCAAGGACCGCTCCAAGGCAGTGCTGGTTGTTCCTATGGGATGCACCGAGGAGGAAAGTACCCGACATTGGGTAGCCACATTGACCAACATGACCTTAAACAAGGTCGTCCTACCGGCTGGAGAGAGTGTCTATCAGGACGCTAAGGGACAGCCCATGCCACCCCAGAGATGGCCAACGGAATTCCACTATGTGGATCGGGGCCTTGATCAGGCCGACGCCAGGGACTTCGTGTGTGTCAACCGCATCATAGCGGAGCCATGGCGGCAATGCTTTGCGGTTCCCCCTGTTGACATCTAAGAATCGGAATCGGAAGACCCCCTCACTGACGAGGAGTGGGATCTGGTTCAGGGGTATATGGATCAGCCCTTTCACGACTGGGGAAACCAGCGTGAGGGCAAGGGCCAGGACAAAGCCTGGTGGGAAGTGGACTCGATCGTCTCTGGTTCCTACGATGGAGATACCTTCGTAAGGAGGGTAATGGACCACCTGTCCAGCCAGGACGAGCCAATCGGGGATAACCCACCCACCTACGGCGATCTATTCCGAGGCAAGACCAGAGATGGCCCTTTGGGCCACCTGGGAAGACCGCCTGAGCCGAAGACGAGCGGAGTAGCTACCCCTCAAGTAAGCTCCGTGGTTCAAGTGCCCGGAAAAGCCAAGGCGGAGTCCGACGATTGCCCCAAGATTCAGGCATTGAGGGCCAGTGCTGAAGCAGAAGTATGGGGATACCTTCTTCAGCGGAAAGCCTGTGTTTCCCCCACCGGTACGTGGACCGTATGGCGAGGCCAAGATACGACTGAAGCAGGACCCCCGTGTGTATCGTCACCGGGAGTTTGCCCTGAGGGGCGAGAGGAAGAAGGCCATGGAGAAGATCCTCCGTGACTTCATCCAGAGAGGCTGGCTCGAGCCGTGCCACTCCGAATGGGCCTCTGCGTGCTTCGTCGTCCCCAAGAAGGTGGCCGGTGAATGGCGGCTCGTGGTCGACTACCGCGGCCTAAACGCCCAAACGCAGCACGACAGCTATACGCTGCCCCTCATTGAGGACATGCTGCAAAAACAACACCGGCGGAGGATCTTCACGGTGATTGACCTGAAACATGGTTATCATCAGATGCCTCTCGCCGAGGAGTCCCCTGCCTGCACAGCCATGAGCACTCCACTTGGACCTCTCCAGTGGAAGGTGATGCCCATGGGCGTTACCAACGGCAATGCGGCTTTTCAGCGGATGCTGGAGAACCTGCTTGAGCCGGTGCGCGACTGTGCGGACCCCTTCGTGGACGACGTGATCATCGCGTCCAGGGACCCCAGTATGAGCTACCAGGAGCTCCTGGAGGCACATGAGAGGGACGTCACCCTAGTGCTGGACCTTCTGGTTCGGCACAAACTCACGGGCAGCAGTGACAAGGCCACCATTGCGGTAAGCGAGGTGGTCTTCGCTGGCCAGGTAGTCGGGAACGGGCAGCGAAAGCCCATACCTGGCAAGGTGGCTGCGATTGAGCACTGGGAAAAGCCCAAGACGGTCTCTGAGCTACGGGCGTATCTGGGGTTCTGCAACTACTACTCGGGGTATATCAAAATGTATGCCGAGTATGCAGCCCCCATGACGATTATGCTCAAGGGCAACCGAGAGGAGACCAAGAAGGGGTCCAAGAAGGCTCTGGTCTGGACAGCTGAGTCCGACCGTGCCTTTGAGGGGATGAAGCAGGCGCTGCTATCCGCAGTGGGTCTGCACCTCGTGGATCCCGACCGAGGGTTCGTCCTGCGCACCGACGCTTCCGACTACGCCATTGGCGCTGTGTTGGAGCAAGTGCTTGACGACGGGAGGCACGTGCCCGTGGCCTTCTGGAGCCGAGTCCTGGCGGAAGGCCAGACACGGACGTGGACGCCCCGTGAAAAGGAGGCGTATGCCATCGTCATGGCTCTCAGGAAATGGGCTGGGTACATAGCCCTCCATCCCGTCACCGTCTGCACCGACCATCAGAGTCTGCAGTCGTGGCACAAGGAGCACGTGGACACCCCCTCAGGTCCCGCCTCCCGACGGGCAAGATGGCATGAGACCTTGGCTAAGTTCGACCTCACGGTTGTGTATATTCCTGGAAAGGATAACACCGTGGCGGACTGTCTCAGTAGGTGGGCCTATCCCGCCAGCAAGGGCATGACAGATATCTCTGCCCATGGCGATGAGGCTGAGACCGCTGAAGCCAAGAGGATCATCGAAATGGAGCGCCTGATGGAGGAGGAGGGTGCTAAGTGCTTCGTCGTCATGGCTGCGGATGCCCCCCTCGCGTCGAGGGTGAGCAGAGCGGTCAGAGTACTCGCCCCTGAGGGACCTGAGTTCGACAAGCACCTCTTCCCGGAGTCTTGCCTCCAGGACGACTGGACCGACGATTACGCCAAGTCTGAGGCCTTTGCGGCCGAGTATAGGGCTGTGACCGACCCTGACGACGGGCAGAAGTGGCCAAAGGGGCTGACCGAGGAAGATGGCAAGCTCTACCGGAATGGTAAGCTGCTAGTACCGGAGTCCCGGGTGCTCGAGCTTTGTGAAGCTTGGCACCACCACATGCTGCAGCCAGGAGTCAAGAAGCAAGCTCTTGACATGCAGCGTCGGTTCGAGATCGAACATATCGTTCTCTACACCGCCACCAAGAAGGTCAGGAAGGGTTGCTCGGTCTGTCAGGCCTGCAATCCCGACAACCGGAACGTCAAGGGGGAAGCCCAATGGACCCCGGTTCCTGACCAGCCCATGGAGAGCGTGGCCATGGACGTCTTCTCCATGCCCGAAGTGCACATTGGCAAGGAGACCTTTGACTGTGTGGTTCTTTGCGTGGATCGCCACAGTGGCTACGTAGTAGCCGTTCCGGCACGCAAAAAGGAGTTGCTTGCCAAGGAAGTGGCAGTCATGATGATTCGTCATTGGCTGACCGTCTTTGACATCCCCCGCACCATTTGCAGTGACCGAGGGCCCCAGTTTACTGGTAGCTGGTTCAAGGCTATGTGTTCCCTCATGGGAATACGTCACGCCAAGAGCGTCGCCTATCTCAGCCGGTCTAACGGCCGAGCTGAAGTGGCTGGACGGCAGCTGTTCGAGAAGCTGCGCAAGATCCACATCACCAATCCACGTCGGAACTGGTTTGAGGAGATGTGGCCTGCTCTGAAGGCCCATCATGACACCCCCACTCCGGGCGGTTTGTCCCCTCACCAGATTCTGTTCGGCAGGGACCCCCTGGGCAGGGGACTTCCATTGTCTGGTGATGGCATGGCTATGGATGCCAAGGAGTTCTTCGCGCGGCAAGAGCAAACGGCGCGGGACATCCGCCAGCAGCTCGAGAAGGAGCATGCTGAGCGTCAGAAGTCCGCCCCGAGCTCGACAGCGCAGAAGTTCAGGGTGGGAGACCCGGTGTGGGTGATCAGACCCCGCCCTATGGGCACCCACCGCACCAAAACCTGGTTCACACCTGGAGAGGTGGTTCGCAGGATTGGTGAGGACACCTACCACATCAAGGTAGGTCACGGACAGTTCCGGGAGCGCCACGAGAGTCAACTCCGTGTGCGGGAGCCCGACCTCCGTGGCCAACATGTGTCCCTGAGCTATGCCGCACATGAGGCTGATTCGGATGATGACTATGCTGAGCAGGACGACTATACTGTCGAGAAGATCCTGGCTCAGCGTCCGAAAGCCTCGGCACCCGGAGGTCTGGAGTTCAAGGTTCGTTGGCGAGGCTATGGGCCGTCCCACGACACCTGGGAACCCGTCTCCTCGTTCGTGCCGCGGGTCAATACTCCCTTCATGGAGTACATCCGCAAGCACAAGACCAAGATCCACGTTTCGGACTTGGCAGCACTCACCCGGGCGATAGCAGCCAGGGGTGCCTGATCAGCGCCCCGAGCTCTCCCTTGATGCGTTTTGAGCTCTTGTGAGGCCGACGGATCGTCCCTTACTTGCTTGCTCTCTTCCATCTTCCGGTGACCTGCCATCAGAGTGGCCATATACCCCCCCCTGCTGAATCCAGAGAAGGATGGCCCCTCTCCTCTTCTATTCGTCACTCCCCCCGTGCTGAATCCTTGGGAAACCAGGTAGGGCGACTGACCTTCATGTTTCTGAGCTCTTGGGGCCTTGAAGCCCATACGACGTTGCGCAACGGATGCCGCTGTCATCGGCATTGCGATTTTTGGTGTGTGGTCTGGTCCCATGGCATTTGCGGGATCCAGGCCAGTCGACGTGTGTCTGCAGACTATATATGGCCTGAACTCAGGCGTTTTCCTGTCCACCCTCCTGCATTTGCCTTATCCTGACCGTGGCGTGGTTTGGCACTCTGTCCAGAGTGTGTTTACACGCCTATTTACCCCGCTTGTTTTGCTTTTCTGTTCCCCAGGATATGTGCACCTGTATGTCAGCCCATCACTGAAGTGTGGACTGTTTTTCCCCCCCAACGGGATGCGAATCGTATACAAAGGCGCCTTGAGTCGCCGTGTACATGTTCTTACAGCCTGGTCCAGCCTGGACCAGTACAAAAGTACAGATTCTACTGTTTGAGTGCCCGTGATACCGTGTGCCCTATTCGTTGTGATGTGGAGATCCTGATGGCGCCAGGCGGGAAGCCCAGTTGCCTGACTACACTCCCAGCGGTCCGCCACTGTCAGTCCCAGTGTGAGCCTACCGATTCGCAGACGCACTTGCAGTCGGATGGCGGCCTCCGGTGCTCCTGACCTCGGTCAGTCTGCCTGGGAAACTGGTGGTTTGAGGAGTCGATGCCTCCGCCCACACTGCATGAGGACTCCCTCATGTATGGCCTTCGTGGTAATAGGGCGAGGGAAAAGACGGCCTTGATGCCCGATCCCTTAAGGAGGAGCTCGTTCGGCTGTAACACTCTGGACTCGCGTCGTATGGATATGGACATGGTGCGCCCGAGGAAGGACCCGTGGGGACTCTCCCCAGTCGGGGGGCCTTGGGAAGCTTGGGGTAGCCTGATGGATCTTTGTGGTCGCTCTCGACCTGTGGGACCACCTCGGTGGTCGTGTGTCGCCTATGTTGGCCGTGTATGCCACTGCCACTGTGGTGGTGACCGTAGCAGCCGGCACCCGGTGCGCCTGGTATGGGTTAACGGGTCCTTTGGATGCCAAACAATCGCCGCCAGGACCCGGGACTTGATACTTGATACTATACATGTGCTACGAGTTTTTACGGCATCATACCTATCTTACTGTGGGATTTGGGCAGCCTCACCTGAGTCAGCCTGAAGTGAGGGTGTGACACCCCCCCCTTCAGGGGATGGTCCTGGGTACCCGCTGCCATGCATGGGTGTTATCGAGCCCCCCCCAGGGTTTGCTCTAAGGAGGGGGGTGAAGCGGTACCCAGAACCCCATGGCTAGGTTAGGGCATACAACCGGTCTCCGGTCAACTAACCCCATGTACGGAAGGGAAGACCGGTCTCCGGTCCACTAACCCCATGTACGGAAGGCGCCCGTTGACGCCCGGTGCGAGCCCGGCGGGAGCGTGTTCCGTGCCGTAAAGCCCCGCATCGGCAACCAATGCACCGCCAGCGGAGATTTATATATCAGAACATCAGGAATCAACAGGGTTTTATTTTCATATTGTTTCCGTCAATTTTTACGCTTCCGTTCTGATACTCACTGTTTTGGCAGCTGGCGGTTAGCTCGCGACTTTAGCGTAACCGCCAGTTTAACTGTTATTAATGGAAATTTTAACGCTATCCGTGACGAAGGCTCTAAAGTCTTCAGGAACTGCATTGATGCATCCGCAATTTTCACATTCTACACTCGCAACCTTAATCCGAATTTTTCAGGATGTCGAAATCGGATTTTCGACTTCGACATCCCCGCACTTGATTTGACCTCCTTCGAGTGGACCTACGTGCTTCCCTATGCACGAATCAACTTTCCTTTTATCTTGCCCTCCATTTGTCTTAAAGATATGGGCAAAACAAAGTTGATTCGTGAGGCCATATGTGAGGGTCATATCTCGTGCCGCTTGCGAGGAATGACAATAAGGAAACGTGGGATGTATTCACAATACTCCCGACGTAATTTAGGAAGCTTCATATGCCTTGCGTCTCCACACGTGCGCGCTAGTGTAATGGATCATGGTCAAGAGGGTAGAGTTTGCGTTATAACTCTTTGACCATGATATTGCGTGCGTTAAGATAACCTTCGAGTGTAGCGCGCGAGTGTTGGTGTTGCATAGGAACTCTCCTTGAGTTCCTATGAACGATTGACACAAAGTTATGCCCTTGGGGGGGCATGACATATCGTGGGGGGAGCTACGTTTTTGGGCAATATGGAGTATGTGCCTTGTGTTGTGTTGCGTGCCCATTTGGCGGGTCCATCGCTCCAAGCCAAACCCGCCAATGGACCTCATATTGTGCAAGCCCCTTCTCCATACTCCCTACAATCAATTGCAAGTCTAACCTTCGTGAAGGGAAGCTTGTTTGGAGATCCCGAAGCGATACGTTGGGAGCAAGGTGTGTGTTTTGCAATTTTCCATAATTTCATGTGCCCACTTGGGAAGTAGCGCTCGTGACCTTTCAAAGCGCCCCAAGTGGAGCACATATGTGGAATCGAAGGTCATTGGTGTCAAGTCATTATGTTTGGAAGGATTAGTTGATTGCACGATCCAAGCCAAAGATATTATAATATAATTGTGCACCTTTCAAGGCACTTTTGTGTATCTTTGTGCCAATTTTGCCGTTTTTGGCCCGTCATGATGTCAAGTGGCGACCATATATTTCAACGTTGCGCTCAATTGACATCATGACTCAAGTATGATATGAGGGTACATACTTCGGTGCCCAACATATCTTGGACCCGGCGAATAACTCCTCTTGGGCTTGGCACACCGTGGCCGCCATGTTGGCCATTTGGGACTATCCCAAATCATGGGCTCACTTGGCGACCCTGCCATTCCCAAAACCGGAGGAGTTGGGCGACGCCCAAAAGATATGTTGGACACACATGACTTGATACCAATCCTATGGCACACTCCGGTCCAAGTCGGACATGTGCCTCATTTGCCTCAACCATGAGTGTGCGCATTTTTGGCCATTTTGAGCAATTTTCCACTTTTGCTGCCCGCCGTGCACTATGTTGAGCCCACCCGTGCATGCCGGACGCATGGACCAATGGACCATATATGACATGGGTGATATGTATATTGGTCCCCATGGTTCACACACCACGTGGGCGAAGCGGAGCATCCTTCGTTAAGGTGCTAGCCCAAGGTGAGTGTGGGCAATTTTGCCATTTTGGCATTTGTGGACCCAATTGGGATCGTCACCACGCCAAGTGGCATGGAGATTTTTGAGAGCCAAGGGCATGGGAGTCTCTGTTTGACTCCCCGTGGACTTCGTATGGAATGGCGGATCCGATCTCCAAGCCGGCGTGGAGATATGCTATTGGGCGTACCCCGAATTTTGGCTCATGTCCAGCAGCCAAAATGACCCCATTTTGGGACCCCAATTTCACCCCTCCGTGTGGTCAATTGGCGGCCCCATTCCTCTTTGCCCAAATGGAGCCCGGACCTAATTTCAAGTTGTACACTCAGATAGAAGTCCTAGGTCCTGCCTCCTAACCTGTGAGCCATTGGCGTTGCCCTGGCCGGGCGAGCCGCGCGTGGGAATGACGCCAATTTTGGTGATTTTGGCATCATGACCCCACTTGACGAACACGTGGTGCCCTGATGCAGGGACCTCAGAGGGAACCAAGTTGGGTGAGGGCTCCAGAGAGTGCGTACTCAAAGGGCATAGGGTCAGTTGCCTCGTCCCTACCTCTGGCGGGTCCGGACGAGGGGTCAATTTTGGAGATTTTGGAGCTAATATCAGTTTGGGCTGAAACAGCCCATTTTCAGCTACCAACTCCTAGGGGATAATGGCGGAGCCATATCTCTGCCTCAGAGCAGAGCTGGAACCTGCTGTTAAGGGAGCATGGGACGCGACTGTCGGTTGGCCTTGCAGCTGCTTGGTTCCCAGGAACTCGCCTGTGGCTGGGCGGGACACCTCCCCCATTGGCAGGGTTTCAGGGTCCGGACTGAGCAGGGCATGGGTTGTGTTTGAGCCCCCGCCCCCACCAGCCACTGAGAGGGTCGGACCTGGGATTGGGATAGAAGTTAGGTTAGAGTGTCTATTGTCCTGTGATGCCCTTACCCCAGTCGAGTCTTAACCCCATGTGTACATATCCTGATGTGTTGCTGTACATACTTTCGTTCCCTTGTTGCAGAGTGGCAAGGATCCTGAAACGCTTTGTCACATGACACGAGCGTATTGATGCCCTTGTGAGCGTAGTGCTTTGCCTGCCTGCTCACCTGTGCGTGTCACCGCAGCGTCCCGTGGCCGGCCCCCCACGGGAACGCGTCAGTGGAACCAAGTTATGATTTTTGGGCAGTGGACGCATGTGACTTTGTATGCACGTGTGCACTTGGTGAGTTTTAGGTAAGTTGGTGGTATAATGCCGCCTATGTGGGCTTTCCAGCCCAATCTTTGATGCGTGCATGTGCCCGTTGATGCCCCAGGGCACACTGATTGATAATTGGTAAGGTTCTCGAGCCAGGGCGCCCGCCCGGCCTTGTTTTTTAAAAAATTTCGAAAAAACTAATACAAAGCCATAAACGAAACCGCCAGCACTAGAGCCAGCGGCGGTGCTGCTCCAGCGGTCTGAGCGCTGGAATCGCAGCCAGCAGGCGTTGGTTCCATCCCCAGTGCGGGCGCACTCGATTGGCGGCGCCGGCGCAGAGATTTTCTCAATTTTTGAACAAAGTGTAAAGTTTTTTACAATGAAAATTTGACGCAGCCGCAAAATGCGTCTACTTCAGGCAGCTAAATCTAGGGCCCCCTGGCAAATCCTCTCTCCCCCCACCTCGGATCCCATTCCCCATCAGTGCAGCTGCCACGGCGTCCAAGTCCGACCCCAAAACTCGGCGGCAGCCAAGAACAAACCCCAAAATTTGAACGCGGCTATAAATCTATTAACAGCCGCTGGTAGGCAGCCACTGACACTGTGAAATGCTCGCTGCTGCAATTAAAATCAGTGAAATGCTTGATTTTGTGGGATCTGCAGCAGCCGACTGATTTCTTTTACCTCTCATGGTAGCTGCTTGCATATTTCAGGTAATGCTTGAACCACGACCTCCAACACTTAGATTGCAGAAAAAGACAGGAACTCAATGAAATGGAGAGTATGTACGTCACAAGGATTAAGGAACATGCCTTTGTTCCTCTTCCGACAGCGTGTTTCCATAACCTTTCTGGAATATGATCGGATTGGAGAGAAAGGCAGAGATTCCGCAAATGGAGAGTATGTATGTCACTTTGTATGAATGCTATTGCAAAGTGTTTTAAAGAGTAAAGGACATGCCTTTGTTACATGCCTGCTACATGAAAACCATCCATTTCCATTTTTCATCGAGTCCTTTTTCTTGTCTAAAATACATTTTTAATAGAAGGAACATATGCATCTTGTTTTTCATGCACTTCTCCCTCCAAATCTTTGCATTTTTCATTCGCCTCTCTCTCGTCTAGCTTCCAGCGTCTAGCATCACGGAGCAAACATGAAGGTGCTGTGCATATCACATGATCCCAAGGCGTCAACTAAACACATGGATTGCAATGTTTCAGAACACCAGTCACGCTTCATTTTTGGTGTAGCCTCTTGGCATGAATTGCGTCGTGCTTAACTAACGGGTGAATGCTTCAAGTTTGGGATTTGGAATTAGGAAGGGGGATGCAAATTTCGCTCAAATAGTTGCCCTGTTGAAGAGGTGAAGAGGCACTTTTTGGCGAGTGTCGCATTCTCTTGTTCTTTAAATGTTAGATGGCCCAAGCCCAAGCCCAACCAACGACAACCAATGGGGCGGAGCCCGTTACAATCGATGATGCCACCAACGTGCTCTTCGTGCGCCAATTGCCTCAATTTTGCATCAAATTTGATTTGCAACTTTTCGCGCAACCCTTTGGGAAGTATCACTCTTTGCATGTCGTAGTGATTTGATCGCGGTGAAAAACTCGTGCCTGTACTGACATGGGGATACATCGACAACATATGAGAGGTTTCGGGCTCAAAATGCCCCCTTCTTGCGCCCCATAAAGTTTTCAAGCGACGAGCCTTCTTTGTCGTAGCGCCCGAAGTTTCTCCCATGGGGGCGGAGACTAGCCAAGACGCCATCATTTGCGTCCATTTCTTTGGTCCGAAATCAATTCATTCCGCCACGAGTTGTTGTGTGCGGGTTTTGTACGTCCGTGATCTTTTGTCATCTTAAAGTAGTTGAACTACTCCGCAACTTCGTAAACTTGCTTTCAAGCTTCCCTTACACAATTGGCAGCGATGCACCTTTGGGATGCCTACAAGCGGGCTTTTTCGGGACGACCGCAATATACGCAATGATCCATTATGCCGATGCAAACAACCTCCTTGATTGTGCTTCTCACCGTCATAGCGTGTTGTGTGCCGCGCTATTTGATGACACAGCTAATTGAAGAATTGAAATTTGTTTTGCCGAACCAATTCGCTTAGCGCATGCATTGCTTGGGTTCCACCGCCCCCACAAGTTGAGATTGGTGGATTGTGGGTCTTGCCAATTGCCCCAATAACGGTTGTGCCCACTTGGTGACCATAGTGTAATAGGACCACAGAGCGACGACAGACCAAGGGTAAACACAGGAGGGATGTGGCCTTAGGCACACCAGACCTGTTAGTGAGGCCTGTACATATGTCGAATCTCTGTACACAATAATACACAGAACAGGTTTGTCTGTGGTGATATTGTGACATCTTACAGGAGGGATTATCAAGCTGGCTGTGCGTGCGCTGTCTGTTGGGTCGCGCTGTAATGCAGGCCAGCCAACAGAGTACCACCGTAGTGCTAATAGTGTTAGATCTGTCATGCGAAAGCATAGATAGGCGCACTACGGGTGGAGGAAAATTGGTTGTTGCACTGCAACATGTCTTTGCTTCGTAGTCAGCGCCGTGCATTAATATAGTTTCACTGCATGTGATATTGGACGATGCGAGCGACTCCCTGGCTACATGTGTTTCACTCGTACAGGGGTCCACTCTGATTTAGTGAGTCGTTTTTACAATTTTCCAATTTTCTTTTTTGCATCTCATATCACATGTGTCCTCATTGCCTTGTCTCTATGGATTTATGGAAATTGCTCATTGAATGTCGCCACTTTGCCCAATTGCTATTGATTCTTTTGTTTGCCTTCGCCACATATATGTAGTTACTTCGAATGTACATACCATTTTATTTGCATGTCCTTGTTGCGATTATGTGCACATAATTAAAGTAGGGAGAACATATGTGTGGTGTGGTATTATAGAAAGAAGAGAGAGTCAATGGTTCATGCGTCGGTAAATGTCACTCGTCCGTGCATTCATGCACACATGTTTGGTTTCGAACATGCACATATGCATACATCATTTTGCATCTTCTTTTGGCATGCTTCTTTCTCGCCCTCTCTCAGGGTCTTGCGGATTGAATATTTGGGAATCAAATTACATAACATGGAGATTCAATAATATGGAGATTCAATAAGTGAAGCAGCCTCACGGAGACCCTCACTTCAGGTTCATACACAGTTTAGTGTTGTTTGTTTTGTTGCCTTGCATCTTGGTGTTGGGTGACTTGAGGGCAGTTGTCTTTTGGGAAAAGCATTGGAGTTTACATTTGATTTTTGGGTTTGTATCATTCAATTATCCTTTGGGTTTTCTTTTCCTTGATTTTTTTAAGATTTCAAGAAGAATAGGATCATTTACGAAAGGTCTTATTGCACATAGACGTGGCGGTTGGCAACCTATTCGCACACGCACGCGCATGTCCACGTGTACCAGCGTCGTCAATGTGCTCAATGTTCCGATCCGAGACCTCGGCTTCATCGAGTTTTACTCTGTGCAATTGGCTGCAAGTTGTTACCATTATTACCAAGGCCAACCGCCGACAATCCGGTGTGTCATAATGCTATGCCGCCTTTACCTCTCTTGATTGCCTTACAGTCAATGATGAGCGCTCATCGTGGTTCCCAATGTGTCCCATATAGAACCCATCGTGCCTCAATCATGGTCACCCCGTCTTTATGCACCTAGTAATTGTAGGGGCCAAATGGTGGACATCAAGCTTTCCACTCGTAGCCACATTACGAAGCCGGCGAACGCCACTCCCATGGTGTGGATGCGCACTCTCGTTGATCTTAGGGTTGCCCCATCCGCTTGTCCAATGGCAGAAACCCCGATGACAAGGGCGTAGTCCAATCCACCCGTGCGTTGTTCGGTTTGGCGGCAAATGCTACCTTTTTGGTTGTCCCATGCGTTGCACGATTCGCTCCGAGTCAAAGAAGTCACATTGTTGCTCATGTGCACCAACCACACGCTGCTTATGGTTTGGGATTGTTTGTATCAGATTATGTGGAGCATTGCACGTGCACTCGTACTTCTGACGGCCCCTACAGGGTACACTACCCTCTTGTGTCCCGGAGAGTACACTGCCCTCTTGTGTCCGGAAGGGTAGGGCTACCGATTAGCCCTTCTAAAGGCAAGGGTCGAGATATGGTGCAATGTTTGGAATGCATGGTTGCATGGTTGCATGCCACGATATTGCAGTGTCTCTCTCGAATTGCCATGGTGTGCTAGCCGCATACCGGCGACGCTACCTTGATGTACGGCCTGAGCTGCCTCATTCCATTTTTCCAACAGCCAAACATAAGCCGGACATCCCCCGTATTGCTTGTCACGATCACCATCTGCAACCATCCAGTGGAGTGCGACACGTTATACCACATCTTCACACAATATGGCGGCACTAAAGAAGGTCCCTACCAGGACCGGCCCTCGCTGTGCCCCTTCCACCTGTCACCCCTGCTGACTTGCTCCTGATCAGCGATTGCATTCCTCAAAATGCAGGGTCCAAAATCCAAAAATATAGAAAATAAAATCCTCCTTCAACCCTGAACAGCAACCAGATCCCACAAATACAACAATAACCCAATTCACAGTCCAATCCACACTGCGGGCTTCCGTTCAGCACACCGGTCGTCTCACGGTGGCGGGCATGTACAAGAATTGCACCAAAGAGGAAAGCCCTGAAATAGGCATATGAACACAAATAAAGCAAAGTTGGAAAAAAATGGAAACATACACAATCACAGCCATAGACCCCTCATTCCCTGGACTCAAGACCTTCCCTTGACTCGCCAACATGTTGCCCTGAACCCAGTCAAATAGGATGGCTAAATGCCATGTGTCAAAGGTCACTACATAAACCCCAAAAATGTGTTCACTCCCAAGCCTCCAAATCCTAGCCCAATAGGGGAGGTGGCGTGTCATGGCCTAGAGTGGCACTCAGGACCATGCCCTACCCTGACATAGCCTTGGTTGGACTTGGAGTGGAATGGGTTTGGAGAACTGCCCCATGAAGATGGCCTCACAACCTAAGAAAATCAGGCAAAACACACCATAG
Organism: Eutreptiella sp. 'Long Island Sound 2002'; assembly: GCA_964036045.1. Lineage (NCBI taxonomy): Eukaryota > Euglenozoa > Euglenophyceae > Eutreptiales > Eutreptiaceae > Eutreptiella > Eutreptiella sp. 'Long Island Sound 2002'. Next base: position 54,925,781 of record OZ038378.1, on the reverse strand, counting down.
TGCCCAATATTCAGTTATATACTCAAAAATGCATACGGCAAATACCCAAATGCTCCATGCATGTGTCAAACCGGAAAGTAATATACAAGGGTGATATAGACCAAAGGTCAATGCCCAAGAATATCCCATCATTGCCTCCGAAACCCCTCCGGTTATGTACATGACATGCTTCACAAGTCAACTCATGAATTTGAGAACTAATTTTGTGAGGCCTCGTGTGCCACGCCAAAGTGACCATGTGATCCGGCATATGGTGAGGTACAACACCGAAGCATATGCCAACATATAAGCAACATACCATAGTTCACAGATCTCTAGGCACTTTACTGTTAGCCGGCCAGTTGAGCACATAAAGAAAGATGTCCTTGATTTATGCCGTAAATATTTTGATGAAATCCTGCAGGTTTTGTAGCTGTAAACCCAAACCAAAGCAGCAAGTAGAGCAAGAAGAGGATGTGGATTGAATCAATGATTGGTTTTGGAATCCAGTGTAACACAGAAGGGCTGCAGATAGACAAAGCAGGTTTATACACAAAGATTCAATCATAAATATATAATACAAATAATTTTATATGAAAATTGGTCTGACTCCTGCCTCAGAGATTGCAATAGGCACTTCATGTGCACTCTTTTGGGTGAAATGGTGCTGGTTAGGAATGTGGGGCATAGGTGTCAGGACCACACAGAACATGACTTGGCCAAGCAACTGCATTCAGAAACAGTTACAAAGTAGGACCACAATAAGTGGTAGAAACAATTGAGTATAGGGACCTTGGGGTGGGAGACCACTAGGCTTAACCTCCAAGGCCTAAAGCATGTAATGCCTATTTTATTTCGGTATATCCTCCATGAAGGAAGGTACCTCCGCTCAGTTGAGTGGTAGGGGTGAACTTCATGGGGGGCTATGGTCACAACCCTAGTTACTTTGAGAAGGTTTACTTTAGGTAACAAAAGAGAGATAAAAACACTTAAGTTTGTCTTAGCATCAACAAAAGGGTTTTAAGGGGGGCTTGGCCTGGATCAAGTCCTCCAAGAAAGACATGGCAGTGACTTTTTCTTACTCCCCCCTGGAGTACTAGTTAGCTAAGCTAGTAGGACCAAGGAAAAAGGCTCAAATATTCCCAAAATTACCTCAGAAAATGCATGAAACTTACCAAAAACATTCTCATCAGTTTATAGAAGCCTATCACACTGTAGGTACCCTTGAGAAACAGTGTAATGTACCGTGAATGATGTCCCTTCGATGGGGCATTCCTCAAAAGTCGCCGGCGTGCGGCGAAAACTTTTGGAAAAAGTTTGGGGGTAGTGGGGTTTGAACCCAGGACTCCCTCCCTAGAGCACATATGCTTGCCCACTAGGGTACAGTCGAACGCTCTAATGCGGACGGCTATCGCTGTATAAACAGCGTTTTAGTAAACGTCCTGACCAAGGGCCAGGGCAGAGCAATACTCCCAATGGAGGACACAAACCTCCAGGAGCTGGAAAAAATAGAAAATGTAACCGGCAGGGAGTGATTCCTGCGGTTTAGCGGAAGGGGTTGCGATTTAGCAAGTGAAATCGTTAAAAATCGACGAAACCACGCGGGAAATCGTCGTTTTTACACATAACTCAAAGTCGCAGACAACCGCAAAGGGAGCAGACTCCAAGAAAAGGGTTGCGCAAGGGTAAACGGCTTTTGAAAAAGAAGGTATGAGCCGTAGTTTTTAGAGTTTTAAAGGAAAATTTTGCACAGTTGCATCAAAATTTTTATAAACTCCAGAGAAAAGTATTCAAATTCAACCCACACCACAAAGCAGGTCAACAACCCACCTCTCAGGTATGTCAGTGTCATCTGACACGCATGCAGTGCGTTCGTGTTGGTTTCTTTGTCAAAACGTTAGGGTTGTCAACGCTGTGTTCGTTGGGGGTTCGGGTGTTCCTTCCTCGTGCTCTGCACAGGTCAAAACAGGAATGAAAGGTATGCGATGCGAATGGAGCGCGCAGCGCGCACGTAGGGTTAGAATATGCGCTGTGCTCGCGATGCATGTGCCTAATCGAGGCATTCACACGCTGTGACGCTTTCCCTGTACCCCAAATTCACCCTTGTTTTCTTCTTCACAGGTTGGTAAAGAAAGTGTTTGTCCGTGTGTGGCCGTGGTGTTAAAGTAGGGTTGCTTAAAACGCTTAGGCTTGCCTTGTGTTCGCTTCATTTGGCATTCACACGATGCATGGTGAGTAAGGTAGGTTAGCCCAGGAGGAGCTCACCTCCTGGTTGAGTCAGTGTGGAAACGATCCTGCCTCCCTTCCCTGCGTGCACATGCACCTATGATTTTGTGGGGCATTCTGCGGCCAAAACCGCATTTACGCTACCGCACTGGATCTGAAACGGCCCAACGGACCTGAAACGGCCGCGGTGCCAAAAATTTGTCTTTCAAACATGAATTTTTGCAAAATCCATTGCTTGAATACATTTGATTCCTTGGCACAAAAGTGTGGATGTGTCAGAACATTACAATGCTGTGGTTGAATCTAAAGATGCCTGCCAAAAGTCGTTTTAATATTGTTGTTCTGCTGTTTTTGTGCTGCTCAGCTGTAGTGCAGATCGATCCGGACATTTCCGGCTATTGACTGCTAAACCCACTGCATGCTTGGCAAGGATTGATGGCAGCACAGGCATTTGCTGCATCCATTAGTTGTTGCTGCCATGCTGACATACAGCGAGCGATTTTGCATGTGCGAGAATCAGTTTGCATATTACGATTACGCAACCCTGTGAAGTGCAACAACCCATTGCATGCTTGGCAAGGATTGATTTTGCAACATTTGAAGTAATAAAACGCATGCGAGGCAGAGACTGCAAGAAGATCAGTTTTGGTCAGAGTTTAGGGCGGCGTACAAGGTTGACGACAGTTGGTAGGTGCAGTGATCGGTTGCTAGACATTGGGTGAAGCAAATGATTGGGCATTTGTATGATTTTTTTAGTGAAATGTTTGTTATGAAAAGTTGGGGTATTGACGAGCATATCACATTATAACTGCATGGTGCAAGACAAAAAGCACAAGCACAATGTGAATCGTGTGTAGATCAGGGTCAATCTATGTTGTCTACATACATTGCAATGGTTTCCATTTTGTATTGTGTTGGACAAGTAAGTAATTCATTTCTCCACACAAATTGAGTTTTTGTTTTGCCCGAAATATTGGATGTGCATGACATCTTGGCACTCAAAATGAGCCATGCGTCAACTGTTATCATGAATGATAAGCGAAAACCACAAAAATTTCAAAACAAGCTTAATGCACAACAAAGATGTGTCAATTTTGTCAACCATTTGGATAGAATCCGGGTTTTGGCCATTTTGTGCCCGGTAAAATCAAAGGTGGATGCATTAAAGGGTAGGCCACGCGAATTGCGCACGGTAAACCTTGTTTAGGTTACCCAGGGGCTCCTCGGTACGTTCTTTAAGAGAACCTGAGGAGTCTCTTAACGCTTGCTTGCTTGACAGGGGAGCTGATCCTTCAGCGTGTTTGCGGACAATGTATTATAGGTCACACTGAGAAGCGTATAATACGTGGAGTGTGGCTTGGTTCCTCCGCCGCAAACACCCCTTCATTTGCCTCTGTTGTACACGTGGGAGAGGTTCAGGGTGATTGGTGCATGCAGCAGCTGCCTTCGGCGGCTATCCATTTCTCTGCCCCAGCAAAACAGGGGCGCTGATCACGAATCAAATGACTGTGCCTCAGCCAGGACTGGCGAGGGCAGTTGGACTTCAACAACATCTGCGCTGTGCACGCAACGAGAGCACCCCTTCCCTCCAAGCCCTAGCAGGGGAAACGCGTTGTGGCGTCCCCTGTTAGGCCACAGTTGCTTAGCAGCGCTGTGTTCTCTTGTCTTCTTCACAGGAGGGCCATTAGGGCCCGAGACTTCTTCGACAGCAGCACCAAGTAGCGTGTGTAGGGGTTAGGGTCAGCAGGCCTGGCAGGAGTGGAGTGCAAGTGATGAGTGCTCACCCTGCTTTCGAAGGCCGGTGCTGGCGTTAGTGAGTATAGTATAGTGGTGTCTCCTGTCCCGCGTGCTTTTCCTCGTTGGCAGGGGAGTGCGTTAGCTTTTGGCCTGTAGCAAAAATGGACGTTTTGTATGCCCTTAGCACACTTGACCACCCCTTCCCTCTAGTATGTAGGGCTTTTGCCGTCTTCCCCCAAGGATAGGCCCCAGCACAGAAATTGGGCGCCATAGGAGTGGTAATAGTACCTGATTAGGACCTTCGGTCCGACGTCAGCGAAGCCCGGTCTCCGGGAGCCACGCCGGGGAGAGAAGTGAGACACACACAGACATACGTAGCACACATAGGGGTATGGTAAACCCTGTAAGGATGGGTAGAACCCCATGGGTCTGGACCAGTCAGGGGTCCTAACTGTGGGTTCGCTTGTCCCCAAGGAGGGAAGACACACATTGCCTCATAACACCTTGCTTGTCATTCCCCCCTGGTGTAGTAAGCCACCGTTCTTCGTTGGCTCTCCAAGGTCATTACATTAGGGCAGTACTCATGCAACACATGGTCAAAAAGGCATACACTCGCCGGGTGGCTGCAATCCTGATAAGCGGCCACCTGGCTCACGCTGGAAACCATAGGCATGGGTCTGCAGGGCACAGACAGGGTCAGTGCAGTGCTCAGTAAGCAGTAGTCTGTGAAAAAACCAATGGCCTTCGGCCAGGGAGTGCTTGTCACGGGGGGCTAACGGTCCTGTCCTGCGATGCAATGCGGGGCAACTGTGACAACTGCTCTTACACCCATACACAGGCACGTCTGCAGAAGATTGCTCACTGCACCTGTCAGTAGACTGACACAGGGAAATTAGTTTCGCTTCTTACGCTTGGACATAGTCTCAGCACGGGTTAGGAGCTGCCCCTCGTTGTTCTCAACGAGGTAAGTGCGGAAGATGGGGTTGATACTCCCATCTTGTTGTATGAAGGCTGACATACGTTCCCAGGTCGCCTCGGATAACCCATAGCCATCCCACAGGGTTAGGAATCTCCAGCCCTGTTTATACTCGTGGCGAGCAATACCTGCAACCACGTAGTAACCATCGACTGCCATCTCATCGGCAGTCATCTCTTTCAGTTCGTCTGCCTCCTCTGGACTGGCAGCGTTCTCTAGGTCTATACGTTCAACCTCACTGTCGCTGAGGCGCCACTCATCCCAAGACAAGTCGTCAGGGGAGTGATAGTGCCTCAACTGCTTAGGTGCACACAGCAGTTCACCACCTAGACGTGGACCGCACCTGACATGGATCTTGGATCCATCTATCCTGATGATACGATAGGGTCCAAAGTAAGGGTCCTGTAGGCAGTTACCTGGCCAGGAGGGTAGGCGTGAATGGTGTACCAAAACAAGGTCACCAACCTTGAAGCTGGCAGGTCGCCGTAGGCGGTTCCGTCGGCTCTGTTCACGGTCACGAATGTGTCTCAGGTTAGTACCAGCCTGGTTAGCCAGAGACTGCTTGTGTTCCAGCCAATCTCCCACAGGGCTCTTGAAGTCCTCAGGAAAGGGGGTTTTAAAGAACCAAGCAGGTCGTGCTCCATGGAACAGTTCATGGGGGGTGAAACCCGTAGAAGAGCTCCGCTGTGAGTTCATGGACAGCACTGCCCAGGGCACTAGGCGTACCCAGTCCTTAGTGCGCTCCTGTTTCATCAGGATTCTTAAGTTTTGCTCCACCACACGGTTCTGTCTCTCACAGAGAGGGTTAGACGTGTGGGTATAGGGCACACCTGTGGTTACCTCCACGTTGAGGGCATTTAGCACTCGTTTGTACCACCCAGTGTTACTGCGGATGCGTACATCCTCATCAGAGTGCACCTGCTTAGGTGCTCCATAGGGTTCGAACCATTGTTCGACCAACATTTTCACAGTTTGCTCACCCGTGATTTTCTTATTGCAAGGGAACACACGGGTGAAGCGAGACAGACCACAGGTGACCACGAGGCACCTATCATAGACGCCAAAGCGTGGTAGGCCGTGGATAAAATCCACGTAGAGAAGACAGTTAGCACAATAGGGTATGGGTAAGCTGGAGATCAGGCCCCTATCCCTACTGTCGCTCTGCTTGCTGGCATGACAGCCACAAGCATCCACAATCGTCTGCATACGCGACCTCAGTTCAGTCAGGGTTAGACTAGAGTAGAAACACTCACGGAAGAAGTCCACTGAGCGATTAGCGCCAGTCTGACCAGAACTGAGATGGGACCACTGTAGGCACCCATTCAGTCGTGCCTCAGGCACCACAATTCGGTCCTCATAGAAGAGGTACTAATTGTTTTTATACCACTGGTGCCCGTCAATGACACTGGGTTCGAGACCAGTGCTGAGGGTTTGGAGAATTTCTTCATACTCTGACTGATAGTCGGTTAGACTCCAACCCTCCAGGATTCCAGCAGTGCGGATGGACAGGTCAAGCTGGACATCCATACACTGGAAAGCCTCTTTGGCGAGCGCCTCAGAGCTCTCACCAATAAGCGCATCGAAGTTGTTGCGCGATATATAGTCAGACAGTTCATTCTTAATCCCGGGGATATGATGCACTGTCAGCCTGAGCTGGCTCAGGTAAGTCCACCACCGTTTTAGCTTTGCTTTTTCTGGTGGTGGGCCCTTCTGAAAAGACTTCACAGGCTCCTGGTCACACAGCCAGACAATAGGGTTAGATCCCAGGAGTCGGGATTATGACGATAGCACCAACATACCGGCCAGGAGTTCCTGGTCATAGGTGCTGTAGTTGGAACGCGCTTGGTTCCATTTCGAATTTCAGTGTCCTAGTGGTACCAGTTGCCACTCACTGGTAGAATAGTCATGTTTCAACGAACCATCACGGTTCAGTCCTGTAGTACGACAATGGCAGTGGGTTAGTTCAGCGGGGTTAAGCTCCTGCCATTGGTAGATCGTACCACCCCCCCCTACATCACTGGCATCAGTGATCAGGACTATCTCGCCCTCAGGGCGGGGCACTCCAAGGCAGTTGGAGGAGGCAATCTTCTTCTTCAACTCCTGGAAACACTCTTCCTCTCCAGAGGTCCACCTCCAGGGAGTAGTTTTCTTGATTAGGTCAGTGAGGGGTGCAGAGGAGTAAGTAAAATTGTGGATGTGACGCCGATAGAAATTACAGGCGCCCACAAAACTCCTCACATCGTGTAGGCCCTTCTTAGGGTCATCGCGAATCTGCATGTCCTGTAGGGGCTGCATCTTAGACGCGGCTGGTTTCCACCAGCCATACCCCACGTCGAAACCCAAATACTCCATCTCCTCTTTCATAAACTCACATTTTTCGAGTTTGATTCGGAGATGGTTTTCTTGACAGACAATGAAAAATTCACGGAGGTGAAGGACGTGGTCCTCTTTGGTATTAGTACCCAAACTCACGTCGTCGATGTGAGCCTCCATTTCTGCACCCCGAGAAATCAACTCTTGTACTAGAGGCCTGCGCCTCAGTATGTACAAAATTTTGTTCATAAGCTCCTGGAAGAGCGCTGGGGCATTAGCCACCCCGAAAGGCATAACCTTCCACTTGAAGACACGACCCTTAGGGGTTATAAAGGCCAACAGCTCCTGAGCTGCGGCGGTTAGGTCCACCTGCCAGAAACCAGAGCGTTTGTCCATTTTGGTCTTATACCTGCATTTGGCAATACGCTCCAGGGTGTTTTCCATGTTAGGGATACTCCCTGAGTGGTTCTGGGTTTTCTTGTTGACCTCACCATAGTCTACAACCAGACGTAGGGCAGTTGACCCTGGTTTGGCAACAAGGAAACAGGGAGTGCAGTGATGGGGATAGTTCCCGTGCTTACACCTCCTCATAGGTTATAAGCAGTTTCTTCAGGCGGGGGTCAAGGTTAAGACTCTCGAGTTTCTGAAGGAAATCCTCCTCAGCATGGAGGTTGCTTTTTCCATGTTCTTTCTTTTTCTGCCGATCAGCAGTTTCGGCAGGCACAGAACCCTCGTCCCACTCAGGGGGACATTGCTGCCCATAGTGCAGAGAATACACTAGAGGTATCTCAGGATCAGGCAGCGTATAGGACTCATCGTCCTCCTCAGACCAGACGGAGGATTTCCAGGTCTGTCTGAGGTATTGCAGCCGCTCTTGGCGCTCAATACCTTCGGCCTTCAGGTACAACAGCCGCCAGAGTTCCTGAGTGTCATGCTCAGACAATGGCATGTTATTAGCAGCAGGCCGCGCCAGAGCATCAGCACTCCGGGCCACGGGTTCACCTGTGTGCATAGGCTGCATGTGTAGTACTGGCTCCCCAACAGGGGAAGCGGGTTCAGAGGTTGACTCTAGATCTACCTCCTCTAGCAACAGCTGGGCTAGGAAGGCACTATGTTTTAGGTCAACACAGCTGGGATCAACAGAAGGAATAGTGCTGGCGATCTCAGACAGTTGGTCGTCAGCATCCTCTTTTACAGCTGCATGTTCCAGATAGTCATCGGGAGACTCACACCCTGTAAGTGTGGCAGATAGGTGCTCAGGAGATCGATTTTTGAGATCATAAAGGGTCAGGCCACGATTTTCGGCCATGACCTCTTTCAGTAGCACCTGGTCTAGGTCACACAGGGGTACAGGATTGAGAGATCCATCGACGATGGACAGGAAACTAGCCCACTCAGGGGCCTGCATAGCTGTGTATGAGTCCTCAGGCACGTAGATGGGGCTGTCGGGGAGTTGCACTCTTCCCACGGTCATTCGATCTAGCATACGGCGCCAGAAAGCATGTTCACCAGAGCAGCCCCAGTCAGGGGTGCACATAACAACCCTTCCTCCCTCATAAGCGATTTTGGTTAGAACCTTCGCGAGCAGGGAGAAGGGAGGGTTAGCATACGCTAGGCCCATTGCTTTCCAGAAGAAACGGAAAGCATTGTTCAGTTGTTTCGAGCAGTACAACTGCATGATGTGCTGTTGTTGGCTCGCAAACAATTCCACCTGGATCTCATCCAGGTTTACCTGTAGGGCCGCCAGTCCATTTTCAAGAAGGTGACGGGCCAATTGGTAGTTTTCAGTACCATAGTTAGTCTTGGATGCGTAGCGCAGCCCAGACTCTTTTCGTCCTGACAGCTCCAAAGGTACGGAGAATAGCCCACTGCCAAAGTCGCAGTGCAAAGAATAGGGGCGCTGGAGGGACAGCATTTTTACCTGGAGGTTTCTTCTTAGGAAGTCGGTGCCAATGACTATGTCAAAGGCGTCGGTGTCCAGCACTCTGCAGTGTTGGGTCACGGTTTCGTCGCCCAGACATATAGTCACATCGACCCCCCCCAAGGAATGGATGGTACGCCCATCCCCTACTCTTATGGCCACGGTCTTAGTTTTCTTGAAAGTCTTTAGCAGGCGCCGGGCCACTATGCAAAGTGTTGCACCGGTGTCAAGCACCGCTCGAAAAACCTGATCCCCGATTTTCACGAGGATCCAGAAAACCAAGTCCTCCTCTTCGGAGCCGCCCCCCTACTCCTCATCAGGGAACTTCACATCCACCCCTGCAGCAATGAGGGACTTGGCCATCCAGGCCAAGCGCCTCTTCTTGGAATTATTCCCCTCAGGGGTAGCGTTATCCCCTTGGGGGCGCTTCTTGGGGTCACCTGCGGCAGGAGCGGGTGTAGCAGCAGAAGTGGGTGTATCAACGGGCGCTGATGAGCGCCTCTGCGGGTTAGGGGGTCCATTTTTGCCTCCCCCCTTGCCACCTCCTTTACCACCTTTATCCCCATTCGGGGGATTTCTGGCGGGCGTTTGGGTCTTCTGGCGTTCCGCCTCCTGACGCTTGAGTTTGTCACTCTCGCGTTTCTTGATGTGGCATTCGTCCTCGTAGTGACGACGTTTGCCACAGTAACCACAGGTGATGGTACACCCGAAATGGTCCTGATGGGTCACAGGTTCCCCATCTTTGGTATGCTGCTGACGTTTCATCTGCAGCATACAGCCACTGCGGAGGTCGCAGTCAGAGGCATGACAAGGTCCCCCCTTGTCATTGACAGGTTTGCAGTAGAACAGGGGGGGTGTACCTGCATCGGGCTTAACCTCATTCATGGCACGTAGGTTACCCCTCCCTTTACCACCTCTCTGGTTGGCGTTAGTGGGATTTTTATGCCCTTTCCCTTCGCCACGTTCGGGGGTAGGGGTACCACCTCGTCCCAAATGCTTCTTGAGGAATTTCTCCATGTGGGAGTCATTCTCTCTCTCAAGAGCTAGCTCAATCAAGAGATCCACCAGTTCATCGTACGAGTGGGTCCTGCTCTTCCTCTCAGAGGTGGAGCGGCAATCATCCCACGTACGTTGGGGGATCTTACTCATGAGCCACAGGTGGGGCTCAGTGGCTCCGTAGGAGCCCACGTTCATCCTCGAAAACAAGTACTCCAAGTCGCACACATATTCAGAAATTCGCGCAGCGGATGGAAACTCAGGGAGCATAGGTAGCTCCTCGATCTGTGTGCGTACGCTGAGGTCAGTCTCATAGACTGGGAATGTTTTCTCCAACCTCAGGAGTACCTCTGCCCAGGTAGAACAGGTTTTCACAATCTGTTTCACCTGTTTTTGCAAAAAAAAAATTTGCATGAGCGTTTCAGCAGTGAACATTTGGTGGCCACATCCACATGGGATTGGCCAGTCAGCAAAAGGAACTCTGCAAATTCTTCTGCCCATTCGGGCAGATTTTTGGGGTCGAACTCCAACAGTTCCGGCTGGATGTTCGCCTGGGCAATAGGTCTGCCCGTCTTCCCACCCCCCGGAGTTAGGCCTGAAGGCGACACGCCGGCAAGAGGTGCCACTGCTGACAGCCCTCTTCTCTCAATCTCTGTGACAGGCACGTCCTGTAGATCAGCCATAGGCACTGTCCTGGCACGGGGGTGAAAGGGGCTGGGGCAGGTGACCTTAGGCAACAGCCTTGAGACCCTTGATCTCTTAAGATCTTCGGCCAGGGTACTCAGTCCTGGAGAGAGAGAGGGTAACTCTGGCTTGGGTAAGGGTTCAGCAATACCCAGTTTAGCCTTAATGGCCTCCGATAGGGCCGTCACATCTGGATCTTCTGATCCAGACAGGAGTTTGGCCAACAGCTCGGCCGTATGGTCCAGGGCACCGTAAATTGGCCTTGGATGATGTTGTTCTTCAACTGGAGTCGGGCCCACTTCGGGAGCCCTTGGGGTTGGACAACATGCTCTTGGATACTCAGGTCTTGGTCGTCTTGGCAGGGATGCAGTCTCGGCTCTGTCCGACGGCGGGCCAGAGTGCGCGTAGGACCCTAGGTCTGTACGTGGTCTGGATCCATGTACTGCCAATGGCTCCTCTGCGTCTTCTCCACGAATGGATTTGTAGTACTCCTCATGTAGGATGTATTCATCCATCTTCTTCCTCAGTTCCTCATACTCCTCAGGGCCTTCAATCGCTGTTGAGGATGAAGCCGGACAGTTGGATCTGGATACTGAGGCAGCTACACGTCTGTGGAGATGACTGCAGCTGTCTCCACCGTGGGCTGCTAAGGCCTCGGTGGTAAGGCCTTTATTTTCTTCCGCCCTTCTGCGTTGTGGATCTCCTTGGGACCCAGATGCGCCACTGAGATGTTGTGGAGCTCGGTAAGGTGGTTCACTCATAGGGTGGGCCATGCTGCCCATTTGCACTTGGACAGTTCTGATGGGCCAGGTCCTGACACTTGGCGTGGACATGATGAACTTGTTGTTGAGCTTTTTGTGCTGCACTTCTTCTCAGGTTCGGTTCAAAAGGTCACAAGGGACTGTCTCTGCTACCGGAAAGATGTCCTTGATTTATGCCCTAGATATTTTGATGAAATCCTGCAGGTTTTGTAGTTGTAAACCCAAACCAAAGCAGCAAGTAGAGCAAGAACAGGATGTGGATCGAATCAATGCTTGGTTTTGGAATCCAGTGTAACACAGAAGGGCTGCAGATAGACAAAGCAGGCTTATACACAAAGATTCAATCACAAATGGATAATACAAAAGATTTTATATGAAAATTGGTCTGACTCTTGCCTCAGAGATTGCAATAGGCACTTCATGTGCACTCTTTTGGGTGAAATGGTGCTGGTTAGGAATGTGGGGCATAGATGTCAGGACCACGCAGAAAATGACTTGGCCAAGCAACTGCATTCAGAAACAGTTACAAAGTAGGACCACAATAAGTGGTAGAAACAATTGAGTATAGGGGTCTTGGGGTGGGAGACCACTAGGCTTAACCTCCAATGCCTAAAGCATGTAATGCCTATTTTATTTCGGTATATCCTCCATGAAGGAAGGTACCTCCGCTGAGTTGAGTGGTAGGGGTGAACTTCATGGGGGGCTAGGGTCACAACCCTAGTTACTTTGAGAAAGTGTACTTTAGGCAACAAAAGAGAGATAAAAACACTTAAGTTTGTCTTAGCATCAACAAAAGGGTTTTAAGGGGGGCTTGGCCTGGATCAAGTCCTCCAAGAAAGACATGGCAGTGACTTTTTCTTACTCATAAAATACAAAAATGAGCATAAAATGAGGTCAAAAACATGCAAATAATGCCAAATTCAAGATAATTACAATAGTATATAACTTCGCTCACCCATGGTATCAACCTATGATTCAAAGCACACTTGCTTGGGACCATTTGCAGACAATCCCCCCACTTGAATACCCACATGGACGCATAGGGACACCTTCAGACCTCCTCCCAACACGCACCACGAAAATGGAAAAATTGATATTGGCGCTTGTGGGGCGCTCCGTAAGCCCTCCCACATGCACTATATGAGCGGTAGACTTAGTCTAGCGCTATGGAGTTCACCATTGGGACATGGGCAAAGCCCTGGCCACGTATGAGTCCATATATCTTCCTACAAACGGAGATATATAACATGGGCGTGAACATATCGAAGCACATACCATGCATATAACACATACCCTCAAAAGGTGGCTCCCACCATGGTATGCCATGCCCCTGCATGGACATAACTTCACGTTAAAAATACGTAGGAACCCAAGGAAAGTTGCTATGCAACCTCAACACTCATGCGGTACACTCGAAAGTCGCAACAAAATATTCGGTTGCACGGTCCAAGAGTTATATATCACTTTCTACCCTCTTGACCATTATCCCTTGCTGTACCGGGCATGTGTACACACCAAAGGCGTTTGATGCTTCCTAAATTAAGTTGAGACCAAGGCAATTCCAACCCAATTTTCAAAATTGATGTTCCCCGCCGTGAGCCGGAGAGATGACCTTTCAAAGTGGTCTCACGAATCACTTTTGTTTCGACTATAACTCGAAGCAAAATGAAGGGCACAACAAAAGGAGAATTTATTCGTGATCGGGGAAAAATGTATGACCACTCGAGATTCATCATATCAAGTGCGGCGATGTCGAAGTCCAAAATCCGATTCTGAAGGTCTGAAAAAATCGGATTAATTTTGCGAGTGTATAATATGAAAAATGCGGAAGCAACGAACGCTTTACTGATGAAATCTGACCCTTCATCGGGGTTTCCGCCAAAATATCTGTAAATAACAGTTAACCATTCGGTTACCGCAAAATCGCGAGCCAACTGACAGTCGCCGATACATTGACCATCAGAACGGAAGGCGGAAAAATTACGGAAACATTATGATAAAAAAACCCTGTTGATTCCTGATATTCTGATATATAAATCTCAGCTGGCGGCGCCTCGGTACTGAATATGGCCGCCCATAGCCCGAATGGCCAAACCTATCACACTATCACATCGGGGTTAGGTCAGGTGGATGGGAGAGTATGATATCAGCCAATGGCGGCTTGCCGGCACATAGATACACACCCCAAGTGACCCAAAGATGGCCACGGGGGTCCGAACCGGCTTCACCCCCCTTCTCAGAGCGTTGTTACCGCTCGGAAGTCATTGAAGAGAGGACGGGTGGACCCCAATGGGCTCCAACCCCCCCCCCCATGTCCCAAGGACACATGGAGGCCCCACACACGTCGTAGGCGTCCCCCACGCCCCAAGGGAGGGGTGAGGACACTCATAATCGGTGTTCTACGCCATATCCGGTCTCCTCTTGATCTACAACATGGACGAAGGGGATCAAAGATAGAAAAACGTCGTCGGTCGACCTAAATAAGTATACCACAATGAAATATATATGTGGAGATCGAGTGAAGGGGGTATACGGCCAATCAAGGGCCAAAAATTCCCGGATGAACGCCCTCACCCATCTCCCAAGCACAAAGACAAACAAAAATGCCAAGGGGGATCCATTACGGTCCTACTGCAGCAACCAAATGGACCAACACGTCCTTGACATCCAACTAAATGTTCTTTTTCTTCAGATAGTCCATCCAGACCGTGGCGTAACTCGGCACGAAACTGCTCGGAGGCTCCCACGAATCCCTGGATGCGGCGAATCCCTTCCAACGGACTTTATAAAGCCTACCCCCAGGCGTCCCCGGGTCCGGCTTGTCCGCCAGGATCCTCTCGGCGGTGAAGTCGTTGTCCTCACCCTCGTCGTCCGAGTCCACATCGCAGGCCGTGAACTCGAAGGTGACGGGACGTCCGCTGGGGTCTGGTGCTCGGGGACGAAGCTGGGTATGGTCGCGGTCCAGGATCTTGTTATCCCCCACACAAACCGCATACACATCCTGCCCGACCTTCCGCGCGATTACCCCCGGCACATACCAAGATGCCTGCCGATGCCTGGACAGGACATCCTTGTGGTGCCGCTCCACCCACACGGTGTCTTGGAGAGCATACTTCTGGACTTTTCCCTGCTTGAAGTACTTGGCCCTCTTGTCATGCTCGTCCTGAAGTGCTTTGCACACCTTGGCCGCCGTGTCGTCCGCCTCAGCCATCATAGCGTTCGCATCCCGGGCCACTTTGCCATGGTTCAACCACGGGAGAGTGCGTGACACTCGATCCCGCAGGAACAGGATACGATGGGGCGACAGTCCAGTGGGTCCCGGAAGGTCATGGTACGCCTGGAGTACTCTCCACAGCGAATTGTAGCAATTCCGGCCCGGTTCGTCGATGTGCAGCTGGCGGAACTTTTCGAACATCTGCCGCCCGGCCACCTCAGCCCGGCCATTCGACCGGCTGTGGTACGCCACGGTCTTGGCGTGCCGAATCCCCATGTGCTTGCACATCGTCTCGAACCACGTCCCCACAAACTGACTGCCCCGATCGCTGCAGATGACAGCTGGGACATCGAAAATCGTCAGCCCATGCCTGATCATGGCATTAGCGACGGTCTTGGCCTGCAGCCCCACTCCATGCTTGTCCTTCTCGTCCTTCTTCTTGGACTTCTTGCCAGGGACCGCCACGATATACCCACTGTGCCTATCCACCGCCAGGATGACACAGTCGTAGGTCTCTCCTTCCACAGTGACCTCAGGCATGGCGAATACATCCATGGCCACGGACCGCATAGGGGCCTCCGGTATAGCCGTATACACCGGGTTGCCCGCTGTGGAGTGGTTGGGACTCTTCGTGGCCCGACACACGGCACAGTCGCTGCAGTACCTATCCAGGATGGCGTAGTACCCCGGAGGGAACTTGAAACGCCACTCGAGGTCCTGCTGCATCTTGTCTCGGCCAGGGTGCATGAGCTGGGCGTTGTGCCAATGGTGAATGAGCTCCTCCACTCGGCTCTCGGGCACCAGCAGCTTGTCCTTGAGGAACAACCTGTCCCCATCCTCGGTTGAGCCCTCGGGCCATTCGTCGTCCGACGGGGCGCTCACGGCATTCCAGTACTTGCTCCAGTGCTCGGATGCCGCATAGTCTTCCGACCAGTCCTCTGTGAGCACCGACCTGACTAGCTCTACAGGGGCCACCATCCATTGCTCGAGGGTTTCCTCTCGAATAGCCTGGACTCGGGCGCCCCGGAACTTGGCCAGGTCTGTACGGTTTGCCATCACCACAAAACACTTGACGCTCTCTTGCTCCATGGCCTTCTCCATCTCGATGATGCGCTTGGCCTCCTCGGTCTCCTCGGCGTCGCCATGGCTGGATATGTCCATCCACGCCTTGCCCGCGGGGTAAGCCCAGCGACTGAGGTAATCTGCCACAGTGTTGTCCTTCCCCTGGGACGTACACGACGCTGAGGTCCAACTTGGCGAACGTCTCGTGCCATCGGGCCCTCCTAGCCGCTGGTCCTGAGGGGGTGTCGACATGCTCCTTGTGCCAGCTCTGTAGGGACTGGTGGTCCGTGCAAACCACCACCGGCTGCAGTCCGATGTGGCCAGACCACTTCCTGAGCGCACATACAATGGCGTATGTCTCCTTCTCCCTCGCGGTCCATGTTCGGCGTTGGCCCTCGGCCAGGATCCTGCTCCAAAACGCCACGGGAACATGAGTCCCGTCGTCCCGGACTTGCTCGAGGACTGCCCCCACGGCGTAGTCCGAGGCGTCTGTTCGTAGCACGAATCCCTTGTCCGGGTCCACCAGGAACAGCCCCAACTGCCCCAGGAGTTGCTCCCTCAGGCGGTTGAACGCATCCTCAGCCTCAGGGGTCCAGGCAAGCTTCCTCTTGCTCCCCTTCCGGCCATCGAACTTGCCCACCTGCAGCATCTTGTGCAGCGGCCCCGAGAGTTCTGCATACATCCGGACATAGCCCGAATAGTAATTGCAGAACCCCATGAAGGACCGGAGTTCGCTGATGGTCTGGGGCTTTTCCCAATGGTGCAGGGACGCCAGCTTCCCAGGCATGGGACGGCATTGCCCGTGATTAACCACGTGACCCGCGAACTCCACTTCCTTCAAGAAGAGTGAGGCTTTGGTGGGCTTGCACACCATGTTGTGCTTGTCCAGCTCACTGAGCACTCGGCGCAGATCCTTCTCATGCGCTTCGATGAGCTCGTCCTCCGTCATATTTTCCGTGCCGGACCCGATGATGATGTCATCCACAAAAGGGTCGGCACAGTCCCGGACCGGACCGAGTAGGTCCTCCATCATGCGCTGGAAAGCGGCGTTGCCATTCTTGGCGCCCATAGGCACCACTTTCCACTGCATGCGCCCCAGCGGCATTGACATCGCTGTGCAGGGCCTGGAGTCCGGGTGTAGCGGCATCTGGCCATAGCCGTGTTTCAGGTCTAACACCGTGAAAATCCGCTTTTTCTGTTGTTTTTTGGAGGATGGAGTCGATCAGGGGAAGCGAGTACGCGTCGTGCTCGGTCTGCTCGTTCAAACCTCTGTAATCAACCACCAACCTCCACTCGCCCTTCTCCTTCTTGGGCACGATGAAGGCTGGGCTGGCCCACTCACTGTCGGAGGGTTCGATCCATCCCCGCTCAATGAACTCGGCCAACAGCTTCTTCATGGCCTCGGCCCGATCGCCCTGAAGTTGGTAATCCCGATGACGATAGATCTTGGGGTTCGGCTTCAGCTTGATCCTCTTTGTGCCAAACCTCCCACGATCTGGAGGGTTCTTGTTGGCGACGCCACTGAATAGCCGCGGATAGGCATTGATCAGCCTCTCCTTCAGCTCGGCGACCTTCGGGTTCTCCTGGGCCTCTTCAGCCGCTTGCTCCGGTATCGATACAACCGACCGCACTGCGGTATAGGCCTCTTCCGGGTCCGAGTCCGGCTTCTCCTCGTCCGATATGCCGTCTTCATCGTCGTGGGGCGCGCTTCCCACCGATAATCTTCGAAAATTTGCGGCATCGGGCTGGTTCTTGTCGCTCTCGGCCCCCATTCTTGGAAAATCCCACGTCGGCGGGTCCGACCCAACCGGACCATCATATTGGTCTGCGATGTGATCCATGACCCTCGCCACGAACTCATCCTTCTCGTACTTGCCGGTGACCAACATCTTGTCATCCCACCAATGCGGAGATGTGACCATGGCCTGCCTCTTCTTGGCTGCCACACGGTCGTGCATCCCCATCCGCATGTAGTTGACGACGTCGTCGATCTCGGAGTGGGACAGGATGTCAATGCCATCAATAGGCTGATCCGTCCCCTCCTTGGGCTCAAACATGACCTTCATGGGCACCGCCTCCACCCTACGGATGAATGCTTCATCACCCGTGGGCTCGGCTTGCGCCCCATCCACCAGGAAAGCCTTGGTACCCCACGCTTGACCCGGGGAGGGCATTGATACACCCTTGGCGTCGATGAACAAGTCCTCCTGTGGCCCGAATGACATCTCGTTCAGGGTGATGGAGTCCAGCGTCGACTTGAGACCCTCCAGCGGACATGGGGTGGATCCTATGCCGGTTATGACCAGGATCCCCTTCGCCCTATCCGCGACGATCTTCTCCACCGTACGTCTGGTATTGTCCAGGGAGCCATGCCAATACATGGGCCCCCACTCCTTCAAACCCCAATGCCTGTGCCAGGCTGAGTCTCCTCGATGCCAATGCCTCCTACACTTCGGCAAAAGTGGGGCAGCCCGGGAAGCGAAGACGTCCGTCTCAGGCGCTTCGGCTCCCAGCGTCTGGATCATCCTGGCATACACCTGCGGCGCCATTCCATACTCCGTGAGCTGAACTCCACGGTCTCCTCTGGACTTGGCACCCACAGCTTGCACCGCTTGGACGATCCGATCCTCTTCCTCAGCATTCCATTGGGATGATCCGCATGCATAGTCCGTGGACAGCCATGTGAGGCATTCATCATCCTCCCGGACCAGCGTTGCACGATGGGGAAGGGCTCCAAAGGCGTTTGCCACCATGAAGTCATACCCCATGATCATATCCCAATCTGTAATGTCGGCCACATAGAAGTTCCCGGATAGAGTGCTTCTCTTCGCCAGTTCAGGGCGGTTCAAGCGCTCATGTTCCCAGAACTCCATACTGATAGTGGCCTCATGGGTGCCCCCACCCATGATCTCTCCGTTGGCGACCTTCAGGCGGACCGGTCTCCGGCTGGGCTGCAGGAGTTCCTCCTTGAACAACCCTCTCCGGACCAGGCTCACCTGGGCACCCGTATCCACCAACACATCCACCACCTTCTCCTCTCGTCCGCACCGTACTCGCACTTTCAAGTGCAACTGCCGCTCGTCACCATGAGGCGTATGGACGACTCTCACGGCATGAATATCTAGCACGTCCGGGTGCATCAGGACTTCAAGGGTATGGTCACGGATGGTGTAGATCTTGGGCTGGTCCTGCCCATCCACGGGGCTCTCCGTGGTCGCTCCTTCCTTCTTGCCATGTCCCGTACCCACATGTACTTCCCTTGGCAGGGCGCTCCAGGGGTTGGGAGTGGCGAAGCTCAGTGGTTTTGGCTCTTCCGATGCCTTCTTCCGCACCCGATGTGCCTCTGATTCCTCGGGGATTCCACTGATTTTCGGAGGAGAGACCTCCGAGGTCCCACTCCCGTGGGGGCTCCTCTAGACTTGACTTCCCGCAGCCCCTTCCGGCTGCGATCCGCCAGGTCTTTGTCCACCACGTTGCTGGGCTTTGAGTTCCTCCAACGTCCTCAACATGTCCTCAGCAACCTCCTCGATCGACCTCACTCGCCGGTCTTGGCCAGGTCCACCACCATAGCCTCTTCCTCCGCCTTTCTTTTGGCCTTTGCCTTGGCCTTTTTCCCCGGCTCCGCCCTTCGCCTTCCAATCGGCAATCCGCTGCTCCTTCGGCTTCTTCTCCCGGTGGGCGGCGAAGTAGGCCTTCTTGTCCGCCTCATACACCTTGCACGGACGGTGGTCGTGTGCATGGTTGTTTCCCTTGCCATAACAGACCCAGCACCCGTCGTGCTGAGACCTGTACTGCCGGAACGAGAGCGGTGGGTTCCCGATCCTCCTTGGCCCTTTGCTCCTCTCGGGTCCCATCCGGTTCCATCTGGACCGATCCTGCCCATGTTCTCTCACGTTGTGCGCCACAAACGCGAAGAAATGGGCCTCCTCTTGATCCTCCCGGGACCCGGTCCAGTGGTCTTGGCCAGTTCCACTACCATCCTCCGCGGAGTTGGCCGTGTCCTCCTGGATCTCCCGATGATGGCGGTCTTCTCGGTGTCCTCGTTATCCATGACCATGTCGATCCTGCACGTGGGCCTCGTTCTTCGCATTGAGCTTCAACTCCACCGTGATGTACTTCACGATCCCGTCCAGGCTCATGCGGGCGAAGATGACCTGCATCATCAGCGGCTCCCCGCGTCTCCACTCCACGTTGTTGAGGCGCAGCAACCTTTGCCCCATGGTGTCTCCAAATACCTCCACGTACACGGCGTTCTTCAGTCCCAACATCCGGTTGGGCTCGCCCAGGTTCCTCCTGAAGAACTCCATGATACCCGCATGGGTATCCTCCGCCGCCATGATCCTCAGCGCCACCCGCTTCTTGGCTCGCTTCTTTTCCTCGTCCTCCACTCACCTCTTCCAGTGGCCGGGCAGGATGTCCTTCAGCAGGTGGCGGATCTCGCTGGACTCGTTCCAGTCCTCAACCAGCTTGAGGCTCCGTGGGTACTTCAGCAGATACCGGTTCCACTCCCGGACCCGCAACTCACCGCGGTCCAGCTGCAGCGGGATGGACCACAAGTCCTCCAGCTTCTGATTCGCAGTGTCCACCCGCTCATTATCCTCCAACCACTGGAGGCAGGCCTGCTCCGTATGGATCAATCCTTCCCGGATCTGATCCCGCAGCTCCTCCTTCAGGTCCTGCGCCAGCCGGTGTGGGAATGTCCGACATACCCACTTGTCCCGCGGCGCTCCCCGCATCTCGCCAACGACCTCCTCGGCGAAGTCCTCCCAATCCAGGATGAAGTCGTCCAGGTTGGAGGGGTTGCCATCATAGTAGGGGATTTTGATTCCCCTGAGGTCGTCAATCCTGATGGCGTCTTCGACGTCACCAGCCACCACTCCACCGAGACAGATACCACCTGTGGCCGGGGGGTATGAGTACACTCCCCGTACATCCCTCTCCTCCACGGAGTGCGGTCCAGTTGGGCCTGAACCCATGGGGTTTGGAATGCGGGAAGGACTTGCTCCACCGGCCGTCCATATCCCCGTATTGGGGTCCTTCGCCCACAGGTTTCCGCCTGGATGACCTCGACCATATCCGTCGGCGCTTCCCATGGTTCACCCCTGCATGGTCTGGCTCTGGATCTCCTCTTCCGCATAAACTGCATGGGCAGTCGTAGTGATCGGTAGATCCTGGGCGGCATGGGATATTTGTACCGTCAGGCTCCTCGGGTCCGTGGTTACGTGCCCTTCCCGCATGGACCCAGCCGGTGCCGTGTGTTCCCCGAGCATTGTGGATTCGCTGAACATGAGAACAAACGGCAGCGCACCCGGGTCAATACGCGGAGGCGCGTAGGGTGCCTCTGCAGGGCCGCCCATGGGTTTGTCCATGGCGCTCCTGAGGGTCTTAACCCGCTCCACCAGCTCTGCCGCGGCCGGCTTTGCCGGGAGCTCCGGACCCGAGGCGAGGGGCTGTAGCTCCTCTAGCCTTTTCAGGCGTCCCGACATGTCCTCCACCAGGTGGAGGAGGCTGTCCCCCACTCGCTGCTGCTTCTCCAGGGCCAGCTCCAGATTCTCCCGGTACCAGTCCCGTTCCGCTCGCAGCTCCGCCATGTCTCTCTCCGCGGCCGACTGGTCATCCAGGATCCCGGCGACGTCCTCCTCTAGGCCGTCCTTCGCGTTGTCCAGGCTGTCGAGGCGATGCACGTTGGCGTCCATCCCCATCTTTGGGTACTTGCCCATGAGGAAGGACACGTGCTCGCAGTGGCACTCAGCGTGCTTTCCACCTGATCCGGCGCATCCCGCGATTCCCGGCGCCCCGGACTCCTCCGCAATGGGTGTGTCGCCCATGCTATCCCATGTTGGCTCCGTGTGCCGGGCCACAGGCGCCGTTCTGGCTCTGGCGGGCCTCTCCAACGCGTCGGCGTCATGCTCCAGGCTGGGTTCTGGGGCCGTGTTCGCCCTTGTGGGCGGTCTGGCCGTCTCCTCCGACTCCGAAGGTTGCTCATAGGCCGTCCGATAGCCCTCGGAGTGCCCCTCGGAGTCCCATAGCCTGACCGGGCTAGGGTCCGTATACATAGCCCCGGCGTCCCCTGCCGCGGGCTTGGGTGACCCGCACTTCCGGTAGCGCCGGGCCCGTCCTCCACTGCTGCCTCAATGGCAGGTCTCCTCAGAGTCCTCCGCGGCGGAGCGGAGGTTGCATGCCTTTCGGCAGCGACGCTCGCACATGGAGACCAGGTCCTCCCTGTCAAGTCCTCCTCTTCCCGAACGTCGTGCTTCTCTTCGGGCTTCAGCTTCCGGAGTTCGCCATGCTCCTGAGCATCTCGGCTCTTCTCTGGCTCCAATCTCCGGCGTGGTCTCCACCGACTCCACAATACGCACCCGGGGCGTACTTGGGCAGGGCTCATAGGGGCCAGAGTCCCCGGGTCGGCGGTAGGTAGGGGCAGCAGGTACGCCTCTGCTACCATAAAGAAGGTCCCTACCAGGACCGGCCCCCGCTGTGCCCCTTCCGCCTGTCACCCCTGCTGACTTGCTCCTGATCAGCGATTGCATTCCTCAAAATCCAGGGTCCAAAATCCAAAAATATAGAAAATAAAATCCTCCTTCAACCCTGAACAGCAACCACATCCCACAAATACAACAATAACCCAATTCACAGTCCAATCCACACTGCGGGCTGCCGTTCAGCACACCGGTCGTCTCACGGTGGCGGGCATGTACAAGAATTGCACCAAAGAGGAAAGCCCTGAAATTGGCATATGAACACAAATAAAGCAAAGTTGGGGAAAGATGGAAACGTACACAATCACAGCCATAGACCCCTCATTCCCTGGACTCAAGACCTTCCCTTGACTCGCCAACATGTTGCCCTGAACCCAGTCAAATAGGATGGCTAAATGCCATGTGTCAAAAGTCACTACATAAACCCCAAAAATGTGTTCACTCCCAAGCCTCTAAATCCTAGCCCAATAGGGGAGGTGGCGTGTCATGGCCTAGAGTGGCACTCAGGACCATGCCCTACCCTGACATAACCTTGGTTGGACTTGGAGTCGAATGGGCTTGGAGAACTGCCCCATGAAGATGACCTCACAACCTAACAAAATCAGGCAAAACACACCATAGTGCCCAATATTCAATTATATACTCAAAAATGCATACGGCAAATACCCAAATGCTCCATGCATGTGTCAAACCGAAACGTAATATACAAGGGTGATATAGACCAAAGGTCCATGCCCAAGAATATCCCATCATTGGCTCCAAAACCCCTCCGGTTATGTACATGACATGCTTCACAAGTCAACTCATGAATTTGAGACCTAATTTCGTGAGGCCTCGTGTGCCACGCCAAAGTGACCATGTGATCCGGCATATGGTGAGGTACAACACCGAAGCATATGCCAACATATAAGCAACATACCATAGTTCACAGATCTCTAGGCACTTTACTGTTAGCCGACCAGTTGAGCACATAAAATACAAAAATGAGCATAAAATGAGGTCAAAAACATGCAAATAATGCCAAATTCAAGATAATTACAATAGTATATAACTTCGCTCACCCATGGTATCAACCTATGATTCAAAACAGACCTGCTTGGGACCATTTGCAAACAATCCCCCCACTTGGATCCCCACATGGACGCATAGGGACACCTTCGGACCTCCTCCCAACACGCACCACGAAAATGGGAAAATTGATATTGGCGCTTGTGGGTCGCCCCGTAAGCCCTCCCACATGCACTATATGAGCGGTAGACTTAGTCTAGCGCTATGGAGTTCACCATTGGGACATGGGCGAAGCCCTTGCCACGTATGACTCCATATATCTTCCTACAAACGGAGATATATAACATGGGCGTGAACATATCGAAGCACATACCATGCATATAACACATACCCTCAAAAGGTGGCTCCCACCATGATATGCCATGTCCCTCCGTGGACATAACTTCACGTTAAAAATACGTAGGAACCCAAGGAAAGTTGCTATGCAACCCCAACACTCATGCGGTACACTCGAAAGTCGCAATAAAATATTCGGTTGCACGGTCCAAGAGTTATATATCACTTTCTACCCTCTTGACCATTATCCCTTGCTATACCGGGCATGTGTACACACCAAAAGCGTTTGATGCTTCCTGAATTAAGTTGAGACCAAGGCGATTCCAACCCAATTCTCAAAATTGATATTCCCCGCCGTGAGCCGGAGATATGATTCTTCAAAGTGGTCTCACGAATCACTTTTGTTTCGACTATAACTCCGAGCAAAATGAAGGGCACAACAAAAGAAAGGATGATTCGTGATCGGGGAAAAATGTATGACCACTCGAGATTCATCATATCAAGTGCGGCGATGTCGAAGTCCAAAATCCGATTCTGAAGGTCTGAAAAAATCGGATTAATTTTGCGAGTGTATATTATGAAAAATGCGGAAGCAACGAACCCTTTACTGATGAAATCTGACCCTTCATGGGGGTTTCCGCCAAAATATCTGTAAATAACAGTTAACCATTCGGTTACCGCAAAATCGCGAGCCAACTGACAGTCACCGATACATTGACCATCAGAACGGAAGGCGGAAAAATTACGGAAACATTATGATAAAAAAACCCTGTTGATTCCTGATATTCTGATATATAAATCTCAGCTGGCGGCGCCTCGGTACTGAATATGGCCGCTCATAGCCGGAATGGCCAAACCTATCACACTATCACATCGGGGTTAGGTCAGGTGGATGGGAGAGTATGATATCAGCCAATGGCGGCTTGCCGGCACATAGATACACACCCCAAGTGACCCAAAGATGGCCACAGGGGTCCGAACCGGCTTCAGCACGGTCCTGAGGATTATAGTTTTCGAGAAAAGTGGTATGCGAATGCCTGCGAGTGTTTGTCTTCTTCTGGCCCAACCAATGCGCCGTGTCGTTGAGTTGGTTCTGAGGGTTTCAATTGGAACTGCGAATTGTGCAAGCGACAATGCAACGTTTCGCAAGGTGAAGGGTCGCGCTCACAATCGCATAGGAGTTCAAGTTGTGAACCACGGGTGATTGTCCAAATCCGGGAAATTTTGGTACGAATTGCATCTACGGGAGCCATGATGTCGAGCAATGAAGGGACAATATGGGAAAGACATTAGAAAAAATCAAAGGGGATGGCCGCATTGTGTTGCTACCACCCAACAGTATGTCCTCCACAAGAAACGTGGGAGGGGAGGTGGGAGGGCATGCACATAGGCAAGTACAAAGCATTTTAGGCTAATCTTTGAAGAAAAAGCCATGGTCTCATTCACAGATTGATGGTGTTTGGATCATTGGCAATTAGAAAAAATCAAAGGGGATGGTCGCGTTGTGGTATTACCACCCAACAGTATGTGCTCCACAACAAATGTTGGTGCGGACGTGGGAGGGCATGCACATAGTCAAGTACAAAGCATTTCAGGCTAATCTTTGAAGAAAAAGCCATGGTCTCATTCACAGATTGATGGCGTTTGGATCATTGGCAATGAGAAAAAATCAAAGCGGATGGCCGCGTTGTGCTGCTACCACCCAACAGTATGTGCTCCACAAGAAATGTGGGTGGGGCGGTGGGAGAGCATGCACATAGTCAAGTGCAAGCATTTCAGGCTAATCTTTGAAGAAAAAGCCATGGTCTCATTCAAAGATTGATGGTATTTTGATCATTGGCAATGAGAAAAAATCAAATGGAATGGCCGCGTTGTGCTGCTACCACCCAACAGTATGTGCTCCACAAGAAATGTGGGTGGGGAGGTGGGAGAGCATGCACATACTCAAGTGCAAGCGGTTCAGGCTAATCTTTGATGAAAAAGCCATGGTCTCATTCAAAGATTGATGGCGTTTGGATCATGGGCAATTAGAAAAAATCAAAGGGGATGGTCGCGTTGTGCTGCTACCACTCAACAGTATGTGCTCCACAAGAAATGTGGGTGGGGAGGTGGGAGAGCATGCACATAGTCAAGTGCAAGCATTTCAGGCTAATCTTTGAAGAAAAAGCCATGGTCTCATTGACAGATTGATGGTGTTTGCATCTTTGGCAGAGAGAAAAAATCAAAGGGGATGGCCGCGTTGTGCTGCTACCACCCAACAGTATGTGCTCCACAAGAAATGTGGGTGGGAAGGTGGGAGAGCATGCACATAGTCAGGTGCAAGCATCTCAGGCTAATCTTTGAAGAAAAAGCCATGGTCTCATTCACAGATGGATGGTGTTTGGATCATGGGCAATTAGAAAAAATCAAAGGGCATGGTCGCGTTGTGCTGCTACCACCCAACAGTATGTGCTCCACAAGAAATGTGGGTGGCCGCGTTGTGCTGCTACCACCCAATAGTATGTGCCCTTTGCAACATTGTTTTTAACTGTAGTGATGCCTTTGTTTGTCTCTCTTTGTTGGGTAAGCTGCGGGAGGCGTCTCCTTCTTGCCCATCAAATTGCGAAAAATTTTCCTGAGGCCTCTCCGCACCTCAGTGTGCGAAGGCAGTGGTTTGTTGAATGTGCCTCTGAGTTGATGGGGTGGGGCCACGCACAAGGGCCAACAGGCTGCACATGGGGTGTGATGAATGGCCGTTGCCGATCTTTGGTTAGATGCACCGGGAACTTACCTCCGTGGTGCCGGATGGTTTGGGGTGGTGTGGGGCAGGAGAAAGGTGTGGTTGCCCTCTGTTTTTTCCAAGACATGTCGACAATCGCACAATGAACCCGCACGCAACGAACAGCCAGTGGCACGCTGAGCGAGCAGCCAATATGCAGCACAGCAGGAAGGTGGCAACAAGCAGCTTTGTCAGCTGCACCATGGGCACCAGCAAATATCGCCCAGCCCGCCCAACACATGTGGCGGTGGCGGCCACACAAGCCCAGCAAGCGCCGCGCGCCTGCAGCATTGAGCAAGCAGCAGCCAAATGCAGAGTGTTCAGACGCCGTTTCATGCACACGCCTCTTACTGAGACCTGCCATGTGTTGTTTCTCTTCCCCAATTGCTCACATCCTTCTACTTGTTTTCCGATGTAAACAAGCGGCACGCAGCAGCGGGCAGTCAGCAACATGTAGCTCTGTAATTGCAAGCAACAAGACTCGGCGAGTAGCAGACATGTGCAGGTAAACACAAAGCAACGAGGGTTGGGCTGGGCGCTAAACACTTATTCATGTCCGCTGCGGACGATTGTGCACAATTATTCTCTCTGCTCAGGGGATATCAAGGTTGCACAAAAGGAGCTGGGGACACTGGCTCGGCGTTTGTACTCCTCCCACGTGGGTGTTGCCCATGAAGCAGTCCTGTATGCCCTCGGTGACACAGCCGCTGCTGAGGATGCCGGGCAGGCAGCCTGCTAGCCGAATGTGCCGAATGTATACGATACCAAGAAGGGGACGGGCGGTGGTTGCTGAAATATAGGCAGTGGACACCAGGCATGGCGGATGCAATTGAGAAGTTTGTGAAACTACAGTGAACGACGCAATTACTGACAGTGTGATACGCGCTGTTGAACGGGTGTGGCAAACAAAGCGCCCGAGAAATCCTCACAATTGTTGGGATCAACAAGCTTCTGCTGCCGTACCAGTGCATATGATTGACTCGATTGCCCGTCTACATGCGCCGCCGCGCCGCTGAATGCATGCAATTCGATGCAGCGCGGCTTCAAGGTAGTTCCACATGTGCAGGCCCCGTGCCCCATGTCATGCGGACTACCTGTGTTTTTTTTATGCAGCGATTTGAGAGAAGAGTGGCTTCAGGGTTCCAACATCCGCTCAGGATCCCAGATCGCACCCACACCTCGAGGAATGTAGGAGGTGGGGAAGGAATTTGCTGCCACGCATGCACAATATGTTTGCAAACCGATCGCAAGGCCAGACTTAAGGTCCACAGCAATGTTTTCACAGAGCAGTCCAGATCCAAGACAAACAATGCAGTCGAAGCAAAGTGCGCACACAAGACGTGAAACCTGCCTGCACAAAAGGGCTGCAGCCGAAGCTGGCCTCTGCACTTCCAGCCCTGCCCCCGTTCTCTGCCCCACATCCTGCTTTCAAATCTGTCGTTGATTTGGGAGGTCCCCTTCGCTTCCGCGTACGGGGGTGGTGTCAGAGGGTGGTTGCGTACCCAGGATCTGCAGCTTTGGTGGGTTAAAGCGGGCTGAGTGGCTTGCGTGCACTTTTCAGACAATTTCACGCCACCCTGGGCATTGTGAAATCGATGTGCGGCCATCTGAACTGGATTGCGCCCCATGTGCATGCTTCCAGTCCTGTGCGCCTCAGCCACCGCTCAGATACTGTCATTGTCATATTTTTAGCCCAAATCAGTGTTTTCTGGGTACGGGTGGTCAGTTCGGCCCCCCCCTAGCCTATTTTGAGGGTGCCGGACCAAAAAAAAGATGTGTTGCATGCCGTTTAAGCCATTTAACAAGTGTTTCAAGGCCGCCACCACGAAAAAACACCATTTTTCACCCAAAAATGGCCAAAAAATGCCAATTTTGGGCCCAAATCAGGGTTTTCTGGGTCTGGGTGGTCAACTCGTGCCCCTGCTACCCTATTTTGAGGGTGCTGAACTCAGAAAAAGATGTCTTTCATGCCATTGAAGCCAATGCACGCGTGTTGCAGGGGCGTCACCACCAAAAAAAAACATTTTTCGCCGGAAAATGGCCAAAAAATGCCAATTTTTAGCCCAAATCAGGGTTTTCTGGGTCTGGCTGGTCAGTTGGTCCCCCCCCTACCCTATTTTGAGGGTGCTGGAATCAGAAAAAGATGTGCTGCATGCCATTTAAGCCATTGAACAAGTTATTCAGGGCCGCCGGCACCAAAAAAACACCATTTTTCACCCAAAAATGGCAAAAAAAATGCCAATTTTTAGCCCAAATCAGTATTTTCTGGGTCCGGGTGGTTAGTTTGTGCCCCCCATGCCTATTTTGAGGGTGCTGGACTAAAAAAAAGATGTGTTGCATGCCATTGGTGCCATTGCACACGTGTTTCGGGGGCGCCAACACCAAAAAAAAACATTTTTCGCCGGAAAATGGCAAAAAAATGCCAATTTTTAGCCAAATCAGGGTTTTTTGGGTCCGGCTGGTCAGTTGGTCCCCCCCCTACCCTATTTTGAGGGTGCTGGACTCAGAAAAAGATGTGCCGCGTGGCATTGAAGCCATTGAACAAGTGTTTCAGGGCCGCCACCACCAAAAAAACATCATTTTTCACCCAAAAATGGCCAAAAAATGCCAATTTTTAGCCCAAATCAGTTTTTTCTGGGTCCGGGTGGTTAGTTTGTGCCCCCCTGCTTATTTTTGAGGGTGCTGGACTTAAAAAAAGATGTGGTGCATACCATTGAAGCCATTTAAAAAGTGTTTCAGGGCCGCCACCACCAACGAGGGAGTTGAAATTGAGGAGGAGGGCGTTGGAGTTGACTAGGAGGGAGTTCAATTGAGTAGGAGGGGGTTCAAATTGAGCAAGGAGGAGTTACAATTGACCAAGAGGGGGTTCAAATTGGAGGGAGTTTATTTTCATTTGGAGGAAGTTCAAATAGAGCAGAAGGGAGTAAAAGCTGAGTAGGAAGGAGTTGAAATTGAGGAGGAGGGAGTTGAAATTGAGTAGGAGGGAATTAAGATTCAGGGAGTTGATTTTCATTTGGAAAGAGTTCAAATTGAGATGGAGGAAGTGAAAATTGAGTACGACAGAGTTGAAATTGAATAAGAGGGAGTTGAAATTGAGTAGGACGGAGATGATTGTCATTTAGAAAGAGTTGAAATTGAGTTGGAGGGAGTTGAAATTGAGTAGGAGAGTGTTGATTTTCATTTGGGTAGAGGTGAAAATGAGTAAGAGGCAGTTGAAATTGCCTCAGAGTGAGTTGAAACTGACTTGGAACGAGGTAAAGTTCAGTACGAGGTAGTTGTGTATTTTCATTTCGACACAGTTCAAACTGAGCAGGAGGAGGTGAAACCTGAGTAAGAGGGAGTTGAAATTGACTAGGAGGGAGTTGAAATGGGGTAGAAAGGAGTTAATTTTCATTTGGAGAGAGTTGTAATTGAGTAGGAGGAATTTGAAATTGATTAGGAGAGGGTTGGTTTTCATTTGGGTACAGTCAAACTTGAGAAGGAGGGAGTTGAAATTGACTAAGAAGGAGTCAAGATTGAGTAGGAGAGATTTGATTTTCATTCGGAGAGAGATCAAATTGAGCAGGAGGGAGTGAACTTTGAGTAGGAGGGAGTTGAAATTGAGTAGGAGGGAGTTGAATTTCCTTTGTGGACAGTCAAAATTGATTCGGGAAGAGCAATGTTTTTCAACACCCAATTGTTGCAGAAGAAAACCGTTGTAGCAGGCCAGCGGACCACTGCATGCACAGGCACAAAAGCAAGTCACACTGATTTCGCTGTAGGACCTTTCATAGTGCCTACAAACAAATGAAATGTATTTTCAAGTATAAGAACATACAAAGCATTCATGCATCGATTCACAATCTGAGTTTGTCGACATTTCCATCTGCATGCACGCGGTAAGCGCTTCAGGCGCGCATGTGACTGCTGCACGCCCCTCCTTGGTACCGCTTTTTAGAAATGTTGACAAAAACTGTCAGAATCGAAACGGGGGATGGGGTTTTTTCAGCCCACGGCGCACATGCGCACATGTGCGCATACCTTAGCATTTTTTTCCTTCAACAAGCTCTGCTGTTGGTTCTTTGTATCTTGTTGTCTGGGTTGAGGAGAAGAAGGCTGTGCGTTTCGATTAAGGGTAGAGGCGACCTGCGCTCCCACGTAGAGAAAAACTCTGAGGGACCTAAGGCCACGTGAATGCATGGGTGCACCCGCCCCCATGAGACAACATGGAGCCCGGGGGTATAGGGTAGGCCACGCGGAGGAGCCACATACAGGCACACATGTGTGTTTGCGGTGCTCTTGTTGTCAAAAAATACAGCATTGGTTTTCGGAAACACACGCATAAGAAAATGGAAGGCTTTCTTTGATGTTGTTCAGAAGCTAGACGAGAGAGAGGCGAATAAAAAATGCAAAGATCTGGAGGGAAAAGTGGTAGAAAAACAAGAAGCATATCTTCGCTCTATTAAAAATGTATTTTAGACAAGACAAAGAGCGTGAAGAAAAATGGAAATGGATGGTTTTGAAGTAGCAGGAACAAAAGCATGTCCTTTACTCTTTACAACGCTTTGCAATAGCATTCATACAAAGTGACATACATACTTTCCATTTGCGGAATCTCTGTCTTTCT
Organism: Eutreptiella sp. 'Long Island Sound 2002'; assembly: GCA_964036045.1. Lineage (NCBI taxonomy): Eukaryota > Euglenozoa > Euglenophyceae > Eutreptiales > Eutreptiaceae > Eutreptiella > Eutreptiella sp. 'Long Island Sound 2002'. The sequence continues at coordinate 54,894,725 of OZ038378.1, read as the reverse complement.
CTCCAATCCGATCATATTCCAGAAAGGTTATAGAAACACGTTGTTGGAAAAGGAAAAAAGGCATGTTCCTTAGTCCTTAGAGCCCTCTGCATTAGCATTCATGCTAGGTGACAAATTTACTATCTATTTGGTGAAATTCCTTTCTTTTTTCCCAATCCTATAATCTTCACACAGTTTGGGCAAGGAACAAAGGCATGATCTTTACCGCTTACATTGCTCGACAATAGCATTTATGCAAAATGACATAAGGTAATTTACCTTACATAGTATCCATTTGATTGAATTCTTTCATTCTTTCGCATCCGATCATATCTCATAGAGTGTAAAAAAAAAATAGTGAAGGGGGAACAAAGGCATGTTCTTTACTGCATAGAGCATTCTGCGATAGCTTGCATGTGACGTACATACTTTCCTTGTGATTTTAATCTTGTCTTTTTCTGCAATCTAATCTTACTCCATAAAGTAAATACACACTGTTGGAGGTCATGGTTCAAGCATTACCTGAAGTATTGCAAGGAGCGACTACGACAGGTAAAAGAAATTAATATGCTGCTGCAGATCCCACAAAATCAAGCAATTCACTGATTTTAATTGCAGCAGCGAGCAGTTTCACAGTGGTCGCGCACAGTTGCGACGCCAGATGCTCATCGCGCGGCTCGTATCTGACCGATCTGCTCAGCCGATCTGACCGATCTGTCTTAAGGGAAAACCTCGCCCGTGAGACTACCTCACTAGTGAGACTGGCGCGCGCAAAAAATGCGGCGGCGCGTGCTGCGATTTGGCTGCGCCAGCTCCCCCCAAGTGCAAAAACGGATGCACGGGGCATCGAACCAGCGATGTGACGAAGGCCCGTCCCCTGGGGGGAGATGCGTTAACCAGCTGTACTGGTAGCGCCTGCTGTCGCCGGCGGAATCATACAATATAGATTTGTCCCACCGGAACGAAAATTTTAAAAAAAAAGGGGTGCCGGCCGAAGCCAGCACCACTACAAACATTACGAACACACAGCCGACATGTCGGCGACCAATGGATGGCTCGGAAACCGGTGGAACAACCAAACATGTCCCATTTGTTGGCTCATTGTAACAAATGAGCACCATTGGGACATGACATTCAGGGGAGGGCCGTGAAGTGTAGGAGCCATAACTAAGTCTTAGTGGTGAGTTTTTGGAGAAGTTTGTTTCTGTTTGAAAGCCCTTTTTATGACCAACACAACAACCAATATCCGTTATGGGCCAAAACACGGCCACATAAGTGTTTTGTCTTGGAGGGGTAGAAAAAAGACACTTTTGGGAACAGTGTTTACAAATGCACCACTAAAGTACCACCAAGGTAGAAGAGTCATATCTTGGGTGTAAGGGTGAGTTTCAGGTTGGTTCCTTTTGTATTTGAAAGCCCTTTCCTTCCTCAACAAAGTGTGAAACCTAAAGCTGTGTCAGGGCAGCTAGACATTACCTTCTAGTGGTTGGGGGTTGTGTGGGTGGCTGTTTTTGAGGTAGTGTATGGCAGCGGAAAAGTGCGCCTAGAGTGGGCAAAAGTGTCACCAAAGTGTGGTGTCAACTCTCCACTGCCTTCAAGGCACGTCTGTTCTTTTATGGTCAAGGTCAAGGGCCTACAAACGTCACAAAAAGTACTCTTGAAGCTCAATCCCAGGCCCAAAACGGCAAGGGTGGCCACGATGATGGCACAAAATGACCTCACTAAGGCAACCCAAAACCACTCAAAAAGAAGGGAAACCGGACACTACAACACTCAAAATGACCAACTTCGACCCCAAAGTTGGTTCCCTTCACAAGAAAAGTGGTGTGGGAACTTCCTTTGGCAAGCATTCCGCAATTTGACTTGGGAATGCCATGTCCCATCAACGTGGAATGGCTGCAAGAATGCTCAAATGCTACAAGCAAACACAAACAACAAAGACAACGAACTGCTGTTGAACAAGTTTAAACTGGAGATGAAGACCAAAAAACCACTGCACCTGGTGATCATACACCTAAGAACACCATCGTAACACCCCATTACTCTCCTCGTCACTAGAAAATGGCCGGAGAGCCTAAATGAGCAATGCTAACACACCTAACTTGCATAACAAAGATTGTTTTCGGCGTAAACTCCCCCCACCCAAACAAACAAGGAACAAAGGCTAAGAACAGTGCTAGGACCCTTTACCACTTGCTAGACCTACCTCATAGGCCTCTAAAGCAACAAACTTCACTGAAAACCAAAACAGTGGTACAAAGTTGTTGAACAGGAGGTTTTGACACTCAGTCTCATTTGCTGAGGTAAGCACCAAAAACAGCACTCTGGAACACCCAAAAGTTTGACCAAAAATCAACTACCTGGAATCGATTTGACGTAAATCTAAACAGTGCACCGGGTGGACCAACAGTTGAAAAACACGTTCCCAGCTCCTCGCCTTTCAATCTGCCAAAAATTTCGAGAAATTTGCAAAACTCCAGAGCCCGCGCGCGAGTCTCATTTGCCGAGGTTTTCCCTTAAGGGAAAACCCCGCGACTTAGATTACCCCGCCTGTTGGACTGGCGCGCGCCGATGCGCGCCGAAATCTGACTGCGCGCCAGTCCCCCCAAACGGAAAAAAGGAAGCATGGCAGGAGTGCTCCCTCCTACGAGTACATGCCCGGCTTTACCCATTGGGCCATTGGTTTGCCTGCAACACCATCCGAAAATATTATTTATGGATTTAGTCCCTCCGACGAAATTTTTTAAAAAAAACCAAGCCACCGGCCGAAGCCGGCGGCTGCTGGCTTTTCCCAGCCATGCGCCGAGGTTGTCGACGGCCCCTGGGCCCCCCGGGCACCTCGGTTGAGTTACAAACTTGACCACTTTCGGTCACATTGTGCACAATCATTGGCCCATCTCCATCATTGAGCCTAATGGTGAAGGGAGGGGCCAAAGAGGTGCTTGGGCCAAAACTTTGCCCCAAAGGTGAGTTTTCCTTGGAACTTTTTTGAGTTCGGAAGACCTTCTTAACACAAAAAGAACACACCCTATCCGTCACGGCCCTAGGGATGGTCAGACCTTAGCCTAAGGGTGGAGGGGTAGAAAAGTGACCCTCTTTTGAATGGCTACTTCTTGGTGGCAACAAGTGTTTGGCAACACAAAGTAAGGATAGTGTGCACCTTTGGAAAGCTTGTTTTCCATATTGACGCCCCTTTCCATAACAAGGAAAGGTATCAAACAAAAATGGTGACCAAGTAAGGTTGGCACTCGTTTGTAGTCGTTGGTGTAGCTCGGAGTGGCCACTTTTTGAGGTGGTTTGTTGTTCCCAAAGTGTGCCACTCCAAGACCTCCAAGGACTTTTGTGTGGGCCTTAGTGTGAGCCTTCCTTGGTCACCGGTGCCTTTTGGTGCTACAAAGACCTCTTGAACACAAAAAGAACACCCCATATCACACCTTACCACAAGAGTACATCTTACCACAAGAGTGGGGGGGTAGAAAAGTGGCACCCTAGAGTACCAACTCTAGCTATATCCTACAATAAAAAGTGTTTGGGTGCATAAGGAAAGGATAGCTTGGAGCTTGAAGCCCCGTGAGCTATTATGCAGAGATATTGAAGTGCAATGGTAACCAATATAGGTTGACACTAACTTGTTAGGTTGACACTAACTTGTACTCTATGAGGGGTCGTGGAGTGACACCCCTAGAGGTGGTTTGTAGCACCCCAACACCGCCGCATAGTGTGCCACCCAAGCACTAAAGCACCACAAGTGCTGTGAGACCACTCCACAACCCACAACGTATGTCAACAAATAATGTGTATTCTCTCTGCTTCTAGTGGTTTTGCAACAAAAGTTGGAGCAAAAGTTGGTCACTACAACATTGTACCACACCAATTTGCCACCCTTGATGATAGGCAACCAACAAATGCTATAATTACAACACATCCCCAAGCCAGCCTTGTGTTGTAAACATCAAAAGCACTTAGAAACGTGTTGAATGACCATGACTTACCTTGTGCAGGCAGATGCAAGCCACATTTTGGTGGCAAAAGCAAACAATCTTCACAATTGCACATCTCCCTCCCAACCAACATGTGCAGAATTGGTCCAAACACCCCAACGGCCGAACCACGAACTTGTGACCTATGGAAAGGGACCCTAACCGCGAGTTAAACCCATAAAACGTACGTCACCCTGTGGCCAAACACCCAAAAACGAACTTCTAAACTCGAAACATGGGACATGTCGAGATCCAACCCATCATGTCTCAAGGACATGGCATGCTCAGAGTACATGACCAATGACCAAAGTTTCACTTTAAGGGAACAAACCCCCAACAAGTACAACACAGGACCAACCAAAAGACAACTCAAACCACGTTTTCGACATGACTAGACAGCTGCAAGCTGTCCAATGCAAAAAACACCACTTCGAACGCAAACAGTGGCACAAAGTTATTCAAATGCGTCTACATACAACTCAGTCCAAGTTAGTGGGGTTGGGGTAAAAAGTGGTCCTCTAAGTGTCTGAAAGTTTGACCAAATTACACTGCGAAATCGACGACTCGACGACATTACAGATAGCTCACCTGGTAAACAGACACCTGAAAAAGACATTCCCAGCGTCTCAACCTTTCATCTGCCAAAAATTTCGAGAAAATCTCAAAACTCTGCGCGTCGCGGTTCAGTCCAAGTTAGCGGGGTTTTCCCTTAAGAGGTCATATCTGCTTAACCATCCCCGGATAAGCCCTTATCAGGAGAAAACGCGTTTCTCCGGATAACACTTGCGCTGCAGAGGCGCCTTTGATTTTGAGCCGTCATTTGGCAAATGGCAATTTTAGCCCTCACCTTAGATCACTTTAGATCTCACCTTCCCGGCCTATAAAACTGTCAATCTGGCACCAAATCTGGGATTTTTCATTGATGAGTAGCCTGGATCTCGATCTATAGAGTTTCATTTCGGCCGGCGTTTGGCATATCGCCGTAGGCTGAAAGGCTGACAAACTGGGGGTTCATCCAACTGCCCCCCCCTCCAAACTCCCAACCCCCTCCTCTCTTCTACTTCTTCCGTGGGAGGGAGTCCACATTGGGCGCGGAAGGCGCCAAAGCAAAAATTGAGAAAAATATCCAATTACATTATCCAAGACACCTGTCCATTAAAAATTAACATTTTACATTGTCCATTTTTCGGCCAGATTATTTTTTTCTAACATTTACATTTTACATTTGCGTTTTTCCTCTACATTATTAAACTGTGAATCACTTTGTAACCCCAGTACTTCTCAGATCCAAATGAACCCTCAGCGCCTTGTACTTGGTAGGCTCCACTTGGCAAAAGTAGGCCCAATTCAGAGTTGGCCTATGACAGCGTGTCGCCAACAGTTTCTATTTTGTCACAAGAAATGAAGAGACCGTGCAGCATTCCACTCAATGGATAGCTTTCGTGCACTGACATGGAGGGTGTCATTATCTAGCGAGGTATTCCTTTAGATTGCCACGTACACTTTGTGGTAACAACCCATTGAAAACGTGCCGTGCCTTCCGAGTGTACAACGTAGAATACGGTGTTGGGCAAAAAAATTTGGAACACCATATGAAACCATGACACCCTCTCATGCCACCACGGTGCATGGCACAAATAGCACCATTCATGAACGTAATCATGTCTGCTAGACCAGCTTGTACGCTTGGTGTACACCCTTCACATAATCAACGCATGGCTCCACTCTTTGTACAAGGGAGTAGCCATCATGTGCAGTAGGCGTTCCGTGGCACAAGGCCTCGTTGCCCCCCCCCCCCCATGGCAGCACGGCACGGCACGGCACAAAACAGGGCGGCACACGGAGATTCCGAGGAGAATAGGCGGGGGGGGGGGGGTACTTTTCAGGTCCGTGTTGGGCCCGTGTTAACACAACACATGAGGGGGTGGGGGGGTACTTTTCACCGCCTGTGTTGGGGCCGTGTTAACACGTCCAATAGGTACGTGGTACGTGTTGTGTGTTGTGTTGTGTTGTTTTCCTTTTGTGTTACGTTGTGTTGTGTTGTGTTGTGTTGTGTCATTCCTTGTTTTGTTTTGGGTTTTTTTCTTGTGTCATTTTGTGCAGTGTTCTTGTTTTTTTTTTGTTGTGTTGTGTTGTGTTGTGTTGTGTTGTGTTGTGTTGTGTTGTGTTGTGTTGTGTTGTGTTGTTTTGTGTTATGTTGTGTTGTGTTGTGTTGTGTTGTGTTGTGTTGTTTTGTGTTGTGTTGTGTTGTGTTGTGTTGTGTTGTGTTGTGTTGTGTTGTGTTGTGTTGTGTTGTGTTGTGTTGTGTTGTGTTGTGTTGTGTTGTGTTGTGCTGGGTTGGGTTGGGTTGTGTTGGGTTTGGTTGTGTTGTGGTGTGTTGTGTTGTGTTCCCTGCGTGCGCGCAATGTTGCATTTTTTCCATAGTGCGCGCAAATTTTCAAAAATACGACCTTTATAGCGCGCCTATTGCGCGCGCTCTACCGCGCTATATTGTCCCGTTTTTCAAATTTTTCAAAACCGGAAAATGTTTCAAAACCATGCTTTTTCTAGTGTCCTGCGTTTCTCGAAAACCCCTTGCTTTTCAAAAACATTCCCTGTTGCTCATCCAACCCAAGACACATGCAAAAACACTGTCTGAAAGGTCAGAAAAGTGTGCAACAGTACAGGTCCTCACGGACGAAAACAGTGTAGCGCGCGCAACATATTTAGAGCGCGCGCTAGGAGCCTTATGGCGCGCGCTATACCAGGTATAGCGCGCGCTGTCTTTCAGTGATATCCTTAATGGTTTGGACCACCACTTCGGCCTCCCACTCCTTCTCCCATTCGGGTCTGTGGTCTTCTGCCCCAGTGGCAGCTGGGGCTGCATCCCCTTCTTCTTGTGGGCTTGGGTCGCCTTCTGGGGTTGCTCCTTCTGGTGCCTCTTCTTCTTTCGGGGCTGCTCCTTCTCCTTCTCGTGGCGTGGCCGCTGGTGCCTCTTCTTCTTGTGGTGGGGCTGGTGCGTCGTCTTCTTGTGCTGCTGCTGCTGCTGCTGGGGCTGGTGCCTCTTCTTCTTGTGCAGCTGCTGCTGGTGCTTCTGCTGGTGCTGCAGCTTCGGCAGGTCCCTTGTCTCCTTGTGGGGGGGCTGGTGGCTGGGCTGGTGGGTCTCCTTGGGGCTTCTTCTTCTTTGGGGTTGGTGGCTTGGACGGGGACATCCTCATGGTCTTTGGGTCGGGGCAGAGGTCCTCAATCTCATCGGCCTCGTACGTCTCCCACCACGACTGCCACTTGCCCAACTCCTCATACGCTTTGCTTTTGGCGGAGAACACCTGGCAGCTGGGCATGAACTCCGACCAGTCGTCCTCTTCCTCCTCCTCCTCCCCTTGTTGGCTGGGGCTCCACTGATCGTTGGGGATGATGACGGCCACGTGGTCCTGAGGGGCCCTCCTGGCGCCTGCTGGCTTGATTTCGGCTCCCTCCACAATCATCGGCGCGATCGCAGTGGTGCAGTAGATGATCCACCGAGGCTTGTAGCCGTCTTTGTAGGACCAATCTCGGCGCTGCATGAGCTCATCTCTTGCCTCCTTGTCCGCGTCGGCTCTGCTCTGCTGCTTGGCCTTGGGAGCCGTACTGGGTGGGGTGGAACCGCACGGACCTCCTTGTTCTTGTGGCTGGTCTGGGACTGGGACAGGCTGCTTCGGTGCTGGCTTTGATGCGAGCTGCGGCTGGGGTGCCTGCTGCGGTGCCGTCTTGCTTGCCTGGAAAGAGTAGCGCGGAGGCATAGCACAGGCATAGCACGCGCAATACGGAACATAGCACGCGCGACGAGATGCATAGCACGTGCAATGACGACGATAGCGCGCGCTGCATTACCTTTTCTGCTTTCTCCTCCTCTGCTTTCTTCCGTCTCTTCTCCTCCTCTTCCTTCTCCTTCTTCTCCCTTTCCTTCTTCTTCCTCTTTTCCTCCTCATCCTTCTCCTTCTTCTTCCTCTTTTCGTCCTCTTCCTTCTTCTTCTTCTTTGCTTCGTCCTCTTTCTTCTTGGCCTGTTCCGCCTGACGTTGGACTCTCTGTGCCGCCTGTGCCATCAGCTGCTCGTCGGCGGTCTTCTGGGCAAGGACCTTTCCAGGCGGGTGGGGGGGCTTAGCGGTGTGGGAGGCGGAGATGGCTGGTGGTAGGTGGCTGGTGGCTGCTGGCTCCTCGGTACGCTTCTTCTTGGGCCTTGGGACTGTCACGGATTCCGTCTCCGGCACGGCAAAGGCGTCGGCCCATTCCACCTCCAGCTCCTCCAGCTGCCGCTTAGCCCGGGCCAGCACCGGGGAGGGGCCTTGCTCCTTCCGTCCGTCAAGCCAGTCGGCCGCATGCTTGGACTGCCCGGCAATGTCCGCGGGCACGCTGATCATCAACGGCCCTCTGCGGGATCCCAGGCACAGAAGCTGCTCGAAGCTGCCCACCTACGTGACAATGGGACAGAAGGTAGGGCCGTAGCGCGCGCAAACAATCAAATCGCGCGTGCTACAACAAATGAAGCGCGCGCAACAATGTCGAAAGCGCGCGCAATGGCAAACATAGCGCGTACCTGTGGCTGTGCCAGTTGTTGTTGTTGTTGCTGCTGTTGCTGGGCCATGTGCACCCGCTGCTGCTGCTGGAGCAGCTGCAGTGTTGCCTGCTGCACGGTTGGGCCAGATTCGGTTCTTGAAGTCGCTGCTGAAGGCGAAGCCCTGACGTGGCCCGGGTGGGGGAGACTGAAACTGTGCTTGCACTTGGGGTTGCTGCTGTCTTGGTTTGACCTGCTGCTGCTGCTGCTGCTGCTGCTGTTCTGGGCTGCCGACTTGCTGGGCCGCAGCCTGCACTTGCTGCTGCTGCATTTGCTGCTGCTGCTGCACTGGCAGTGGGCCGAAGAGCACTTGTTGCACTTGGCCCACTGGAAGACTGCCGCGCACTGGGGAGCCCAAGGTGGGCGACCCACCGGGGAACAGCATGGGAGACAGCTGCTGTGAGGCACCTCGTAACGGGGACTGCGGCGCGAGCCACAGAGGCTGAGTTGGGGAGAACTGGGTCAGCTGCTGGGACAGCGTCTGCGGAAAACAGGACAAAGCACGCGCAACCAGGACGTGCGTAGTGCGCACAACGAGACAGCTAGCACGCACAATAAGAGCGTAGCACGCGCAACGGAAACAGTAGTGCGCGCAACGGAAACAGTAGTGCGCACGGCAAGTACCTGTGGCTGCATGCTCCACGGCGTCGTCGACGGCTGCTGCAGTCCCGGTTGTACAGCTGCATGTGGCGGTGGTTGCGGTGTCGCACCTGCTCCTGTGGCCCCTGCAGCAGTTGTTGGCGGTGCTGCAGGAGGCGGATACCCCCAGCCCACGGGCTGCATGGGCAAGAGGGTTACATTAAAGTACCCCTGTTCCAGCAGTAATACAAAAAGGAAAATGCAGTAACAAAAATATCGAAAGCACCAAAACAAACGGACCAAAAGTAACAAATCAATGCATTCCAAATTCCAATCAATGCATTCCAAACGCTTTAAGTGCGTAGTCATAGCACGCTACTTCCGACTATATATCGCGATTTCAAGGGTTCCGGCGCTTGAAAACAGCATAGCGCGCGCGATAGTGATCATTGCGCGCACTAGATAACATGTAGCGCGCGCTAAAAAACAAATAGCGCGCGCTACCACAGTTCCTCATCCGCAAAATATGCCCGAACCTCGTCAGCCAATTTTTGTGCATTGCACAGGTTGCTTCTGGAGTTGCCATTCCACCTTGGTACTTCAAAGTACAGGAACAGACGCTCATTAACCTGCCTGAGCATCTTAATGCGGCGCGACACCAGGGACTTGCACCACGTCATGTAAGTGAACAGACTATGGGATGCAGCGTTCTAGGGCGTGGTGCGGAACCCCCCCAATTTTGGGTGTTGTTAATATGGTTGGAACCCGGAATTTCACATGTTACAAGGGTGCACTATGATGCAACAATGTGCCTTCCATGTATTGTTTGCTCGATATTGCCCGTTTTGCACTTTTTGCGATTTGATCTTTGTGTGCTCTAACTAGTTATCGCGGGGTTAGAACGGGGTTAGAGCACTAGTTATCGCGTGGGTTATCGCGCGATAACCTAGTTATCGCGGGGGTTATCGCGGGGGTTATCGCGCGATAACTAGTTATCGCGTGGGTTATCGCGTGGGTTATCGCGCTTCATTTTATGTTTCCCCTTTTCGCTTTAGCTCTCAAAGCCTTCGTATTCTTTGATAATGGCCCTTGCTGCTGCCCACGCTTGGTGCGAGCACCATCAAAAGCTCCTTGGGGTCCGTCGCCTTGGCGGTCCTGAGGGGTTTACGATGGGTGATGCCAATGTGAGGCGCCCTGTGGCGACCCGCTTTGAACATGGTGTGGACTTTGGACTCCTTGTCCATAAGTCCCCCTTCATGGCGGACGACCGAGACCCCCTGGTTCTCAGCAACTACATCTTCGAGTTGCTAGAGGTAAATCCAGGGGTTGCTGGATTTTTGATCCAGCTTCATCCGGACGATGTGGACGCGGTGGTGGAGTCCGTCACCGCCCATGCCGAGAAGGGTGCGGGGACGAAGACGACCCTCTATGTGGGTCAGGAGGAGGAGGAGGAGGAAGTGGAGGAAGTGGAGGAGGAGGAGGAGGATGCGGGGGGGGTGGGGGCTGGGGGGAGGAAGGAGAAGCCCCACAACCCCCTCATGATTAGTGTCCAGAAGGTAAGGATCCGACCGGGTAAGGGGAAGGGGCAGTCGGATGGTTGGTTCCCCCAACCCCTCACCCACAACACCCGCCGGGTCTGCACTGACGACCCCGAAAACAAGCTCCCCATGCACTCCCTTTGCCCCACAAGGGAGTGGGAGCGTGAGTGGTATGGGGTCACCACTCCCAACATTGTTTCGGGGCAGGGGGTGATTCTTTTTCCATTTGGGGCAACACCCCCCCTTATTGGGGAGGCGGAGGAGGTGGTTGCCGCCGAGCCCTTGGGGGCCTTTAATAGGGACCCCAATGACCTTGTGCTCACGGTGGGGGGGAAGCTGGTGGTCAACCACCTCCTGGAGCACGATTTTTTGAGTGATGTGCAGCTCCAAAGTCTTTTGGATGATTTGGATAGGGTGCCTCTCTCAGAGAAGGCACCCATTTTCAATGAGAACCCCCCCATTGTCGGCAGGCCCCAAGATTCTGGGACCCGCCGTACATTGTACGGCAACTATGGGGGTGCCAACCACCACAGGCACAACCCCCACAAGCTCCATGATCTGCCAGTCCTCAAAAGGGTGGCAGATCGTGTGCTTGAGACGGCGAAGAAGACTGTGGTGGGGGGGGTTGGATGGAGCTGCACCATCCTTGACATGGCCGAAATTTCGAGCTATGACCACACCCCCCAGCACCTCCATCGCGACGCCCCCCCCTACACCATTCCTGAAGGCACATTGATTGTCAATTGCCTTATTATGCTAACCCATAATCATGAGGAGGAGGATGGGTCACATTTTCTTTTTGTGCCCTCCAGCAGTTCGGGGTTCCCTGACCCTTGGGTGGAGAGGGCTGTGCCATTCAAGAGGGGCACTGCCTTTTTTTTTAATGCCCTTGATGTCCACAGGGGGTCGGGGATTCCCAAGGCCTCCCCCACGGGGGTGTCCCACCCCCGCCTCATGGCATGTTTTGCCATTGAGCTTACCGTGGGGGGGAATCTTCGATTCCCCAACCTGCACGTGACCCAGTCCATTAAGAGGCCCCAGCTGGGGGCACCTGGTGGCCGGGTGGCCAGGACAGTCCAGTGTGATGGGGCGGTTAGGTGTAGGGGGAAGGTGGTAGCCAATTGCTACGGATGCAATCGGCTGATTTTGTGCACCGCCCACAAAGATGGCCTTTGTGTGCCATGCCAGGAGGGGGAGGAGGTGGAGGGGGGGGAGGAGGAGGAGGTGGTGGTGGACCCCAATGGGGTCAGCATTGAGCAATCTGCTCAGTGCTTGCTCCCGGTGGGAACAACCACAGGGCATTTTTTGTTGTCGGGGTGGGGGGTTGGGAGGGAGGTGATTGCCCCCCTCACTAATGAGGAGGCGGGGGCGGTCGCAGGCCACCCCGATCAGTGCCCCTTGGCCAAGGTGTGCCATGGGGAGGCACTGCCCTGGCCCACCCTGCAAGGGCATGTTGGGATGAAGGTGCCGGCGGGCACCATTTTGGTGGTGAGGAGGGGGTTGTATGGGGGAGTGGCAAGGGTGGCCCCTGAGGCGGAGGGGGAGGCCCAGGTGGTGGAGTGGCGGCAGGTGGGTGAGTATGCGGCCGTCACGGACTTCGTGTGGCTGCGGAGGCTGGGCCTGGTGCTGGACGACGCCAAGAAGGAGGGCCAAGGCATGTGTCCATGTCACCAGGTGTGAAAACCTCCCACAACACCCTGCTCTAACCCCTGCTCTAACTAGTTATCGCGCTAGGTTATCGCGTTCTAACTAGGTGCTCTAACTAGTTATCGCGCTAGGTTATCGCGTTCTAACTAGTTATCGCGGGGTTATCGCGGGGGGTTATCGCGGGGGTTATCGCGCGATAACCTAGTTATCGCGGGGGTTATCGCGCGGGTTATCGCGTGTTTTTTTTTTGTTTCTTTTGTTTTTTTCAGGCCACCATCTTGCAGCTGCCCCGCATCTTCGTCAAGGACGACGCCCAGGCAGCCGACGCAGCGGGCGGAGCGGCAGCAGCAGCGGGGGCACGGCCCGCCAAGCCGGTGGCGGCCCGGTTGGAGCTGGAGGGGGAGAAGAGGCTGCCGGAGGGGGCGTCGTGGCGGTTTGGGGAGCCTGGGGATGAGGCCTGCAGGATGGGGGGGACGGGATGGTACCGGCAGGTCACCATCACAGAGAAGGAGGGGGGGGTGGAGAGGAAGACCAACCTCACCCTCCCCTCCTATGTGTGGGTTGGGGGGGAAACGGCCAAGTGGCCGCAAGCCGCAGAGGGGGAAACGGTTGCGGCTTTTTTGTGTTTGTTTGGGATGAGCGACCCCCCCCAAAGGAAATCTTATTTCCTTTTGAGGGTGTGTTTTTTGTGGGAGGGGGAGTATACGGGGAGGGAAGTGTGGCAGAAGCTGCACAGGGGGGGGGACATCCACCAGGTTGGTGGGTATGACCCCCCCCCTTCTGTGGGGGACGCCACTGCCGATTGGGTTCGGCAGTATGCACCCAAGGGGGGAAGGCCGGGAAAAGGCCAGACGAAGCGGGGACCAGACGTGGTGGTGGTTGAGCCGGATGCCCCCCCCCCCCTTAGGGGTAAGGGCCAAACCCCCGCCCCCAAGCCCTCCCCCAAGCCATCGAAGGTGGCAAAGGTGGCGGCAGCCCAGCCCCCCCATGAGGCCCTGGACGTGGAGGCCTTGGGGGCCAGTGTGGCCACCCACGTGACGGACGCTTGCCAGGTTTTGGTGGAGCAGGCGGCCGCCACGGGGGTCGAGGCCGCACTGGCCAAGGGTCGGTCGGCCGACCACAGGTCGGCCTTGGCAAAGGCCGAAAAGGCCCAGGGCAACACCCAGCGTGCCCTGGACCAGGCCCTCAACCTGGCCGCCAAGAGGGGGGAGGAGGTGGAGGCGATGAGGGAGGCCCTGAGGGAGGCCCAGGAGGGGAGGCGGAAGGCGGAGGTGGAGGTGGCCCAGCTTAGGGTGGAGGTGGAGGGGCAGCGGAGGAGGGGGGATGACCTTGGGCAGCGCTTGGGGGTGGCTGAGGCGCAGGTGCGCAGCCTCACCTCCACCCTCTGTGCCTCCTTCGGGGCGCAGCAGGCCCAGCAGGGGCTGGCGCCGCAAGGGTTGCAGAGTCAGGGTAGCGGGAGTAGGAGTGGGAGCCAATGACTAGTGGATTTGCTCAGGGGGTTGCCCAAGGGCATTTTTCGTGGGGAGGAGCGATATGGGGCCCAAGTGGACATGTGCCACTTTGGCCTCGTGGGAAGTGGAAACCCCAACCCCTCTAATTTTAGGGCGACCCACATGGCCGCTGCTACCCTCAGGCCTGCCCTCACCCCCTTGGTAGCAGACCTCAATGGGTATTGCACCTCCAATGCTCCACCATGGTTCACATGGTGTAGCATCCAAATTGTTCGCCCCCAAGGGACGGACACCATGGGCCTCCACTCCCATTTGCGGGATGGGGCGCCCATGGCGCTTATTGTGTGTGTGGGGTCTTTCACGGGGGGTGAGTTTTGGGTGGAGAGTGGTGGCCTGCTGAATCCCTCCTTGAGGGAAAAAAAGCGGCACACCCGTGTGTGCAAGGGTAGGGCGGTGGAGGGTTGGGCATGCACCGCCACCCCCCAAGCCCCGGTGTTGTTCAACACCAGGGCACTACACGCTCCATTGTCATGGGAGGGCGAGCGATGGAGCGTGATTTTTTATAGTGCGGGGGGGGTTCTGCACTGCACGCCTGTGTGGCGGCAGCAGCTGCTGTCCATGGGTTTTAGGGTCCTCTAACCCCTCCAGCTGATTCGATTATTGTTCACTATTTCTATTACTGTCTAGCCCGGAACATGTCCATTTGACTGATTTGAGAGGCACCCTATCCAAATCATCCAAAAGACTGTGTGACTGATTTGAATTTGTGATTGTGGCGCCATGTACCCCGTGCCTGCACATTGTTGACATCTCCAAGGTTTCCTGGGTGCAAAATCAACGTTTGTGAAGGTTTTAGGGTGCCCAACGCTTGCTCTAACACCACCAGTTAGTGCGCACTAACCCCTGCTCTAACTAGTTATCGCGGGGGTTATCGCGCTCTAACTGGGTGCTCTAACTAGTTATCGCGGGGGGTTATCGCGCTCTAACTAGTTATCGCGGGGGGTTATCGCGGGGGTTATCGCGCGATAACCTAGTTATCGCGGGGGTTATCGCGTGGGTTATCGCGTGTGTTTTTTGGGCCCTTGCTTCAAAACCCTCCCTCATTTCGCGCCCAGGTCCTCTTATTCTTCATGGACAATGCTGTCAATGAGGCCCTGCGGGCTCTCAACACAGCCAACCTGCGGCGGTACACCGATCTGCAGTGCCCCAAGGCCCGGCGGCGGCGTTTGAAGGCGGTTCAGCGGCTGGTGCGAGTTCTATTGGGTGACCCAGACGTCGTGTGTGGCACCAACACCAAACGCGAAGTTTGTTTAAGTGGTGGGGCGTGCACTGCCCTGTCTGGCCCACTTGGCGGCCATCTTGCATTAACAGCTCAGGAGCATGAGGCCCTGAGCATGCTACGCATGGCATGCAGCATGCATCTCTCCCAACGGGCCCTTTTGCGAATGCCCCGCCGTTGCACACAACGGGACCTAAGGACCGTTCGGCAACGGATCATGCCCTACTTTCCCCAAACCACCATTGTAAAGTCTACCACAGGCCGCAATAGGGCAGCTGCCCATGTGCCTTTGCAATCAATTGTGCAAAATGCAATATCTATGGCCCGAGTTATTGGGAAACCCCCCCCTAGTGGCGTTGCCATTATTGTTATTTCAGTTGATGCGACTTCCTTGTGGAAGGCATCCTCCACCCGTGCGGATGTATGGGTTAATGTATGGGGGGGGGCAAAATATGCTTCGAAGGTGAAGCTATGGGCCTCATGGTTTTGCATGGATGGCGGGGATGAACAGGCTTTTTTGAGAAGCCTTGACATCTCCGCCAACCTCAACCAAGAGGTGAGGGATGTGGAAGAGGACGTTGTCCTCTTTCAAAACCAATTTTTGACTTGCACTGTCATTTTGACAGGGGATGGGAAGGGGATGCAAGCAATGGGGGGGGCTGGGTCTAAGTGTTGGTTGTGCAAAGACCCCAATGGGATTGTTGAGCAAATGGGGGTGGAGTCCACCTCAAGATGGGGGTCATTCTTGAGAAGTGTGACCCCTGATAGGCGGCCGGGGGACTACCAACATGCAGCATGCCGCATCCTAAACGGCATTGCAAAGCGCATTGAGACCACCCTCCAGGCCCTCCCCCCTAGTACCCCTGGTAAGGCCCAAGCTCTTGCAGCTTTGCAGGCCTTCAAACAAGCCCTCAAGGATGAGACCGCAGGCATCCCTCTTAGGGAACGCCTCCCTTCGGCCTCGAGGGCCACAGAAAAAGATTTCGATCTAACCAGCACCAAAGTTTTCCTAACCTCCCCCCCCTTCCAAAGGCAATTTGTGGAATGCCTCAAAGAGCATGTCCCCACAGTGAGGACCCCTGGGGGACCTATGTTATGGGTTGTTGTGCATGTCATGGTGAAATGCATTGAGGGTTTGTATGAGCTTTGGAGGGTGAGGGAGTTGTACACTCTAACCCAAGTGGAACGCCACCGTGCGTTGACCACAAAATTTTCAAAAGCGTGGGGAGACTCAGGTTGGTCCCCCACCAGGTGGATCCATTGGTGCTTGGCACATTCCACCTTTTTTGCCGAGAAATGGAGGAACATTTTTCAGTTTTCCTCCATCCCAACGGAGTATCGGCATGGGCCTTACAAGAGGAGGCTCAAAAATTGTTTTAAGGGTTGGTCTTTGGTGAGGCCAAGTATGTCCCTCCGCCACATGCACCATTGCATGTCCATGAACGCCCTGGAGCAAGGGCTTTTGGGACTGGAGGCAGCCAAGGCCTCAGACATTGATGACTTTGTATGAAAAACGACCACAGATGCTTTGTGCCAAGTGTTTTGTGTTGTTTGTCCTAGGGAGGGAGGGAGGAGGGGTGCGCGATAGCTACCCGCGATAACTGCGCGATAACTGAGTTATCGCGCGATAACTAGCGCGATAACTAGTTAGAGCAAGGTGCTCTAACTGCGTTCTAACTCTGTTCTAACTGTGCTCTAACTCTTTGACCCCCCCCCCAAAAACCACCCCCATGATGCGGGTTATGTGGGGAAAGAAAGGGGATGGGGGGTTTTTGAGGGTGCTGAATCCATTTTTTTAGGTGGTTTGCCCCAAAATTGAGGGTAGGTGGGTGTTCCAGAAATTGCGTTCTAACTAGGGGTTCCGCACCACGCCCTAGAACGCTGCATCCCATACCTGCCATCCAATGTGTAGTGACACCCGACAACCGACGCAGCCAAGGGCTATCCCCACCGCAGAAAATCCTACAGCGTCTGGATGCACCCCAGATGGGAAGCACACCAGTGTCAAGGGCACTTTGCAGAAAAGCAAGATTGTTAGCCCAGACCTGGGACAACACAGAGGTGGACTTCTCACCACAAAGGGCGACGTTAACAGTCCAGTGGTAGGACAACGTCCTTGCCAAGTGACCATGGTTGGCAAAGGAAATGGACATCTGGCACCACGATTCCCCCCCACAAGGCAACCCATCCCCCCTCACAATGATCCACAGCTCTCCTTGGCACTCCCTGGGGTATTGGAGGTTAGAAACAATGGAATCAAAGGAAAATATATAGTCAAAAAAGTGCTGCAGGGGCCACTGCGAAAAGACTGTGACCCCATCTGTGTGCACGGCAACCTCTAAATGCTGCCTACTTGCAAGCTGGTTCCATTCTGTGGCGAAACTAGCATAGGAGGGGAGAGAAAAAAGGTGTGTGGGGACCTTACTTCTCGTCCAAGTAATCAAATCTTTGTACCTGAGTAAAATAGCGCGCGCAACATGGGGACGTAGCGCGCGCAGAAGTCAACGAAGTTCGTGCTATGAGCGGAAGTGCGCGCAATGTCACATGCAAAGCGCGCGCAATAATACCTTCTTCTTGGAATCTTCAGGAGCAGGACCAAGTCCACCACCGACAGGGGTGTGACGGCGTTGGCAGCCTCGGTCCTGCGACGCTTCTTCTCTGCTTCAGACACGGGGACCCTTTTTTCCAACCTGGCCCACAAAGACCGTTGGACGGCAGACCCTGAGCAAAAAAACTCAACTAGGTCCGCCAAAAGGTCCTCGTTCTTCCACAGGGACCACCCATAGTGGGGGCCCAAAATGTTTGCAATCTTCCCTGACATTAACAGCGTCAGATGCGGTGCCGGAAGAATCTGAAACTTTAGAAAAATAGGCGTTTTTGCCCTGCTTATTAGGACATGGGGTTACAAACCCAAGACCCCGAGTCATAGCGCGCGCTATGCTGCGCGCTATAGTTTTGTAGTGCGCACTGAGCCATCGCGCGGCAATACCCTGTAGCGCGCACACAGGGTTGTGTTGTGTTGTGTTGTGTTGTGTTGTGTTGTGTTGTGTTGTGTTGTGTTGTGTTGAGTTGAGTTGTGTTGTGCCCCTTGAACACACTCGTCAGGGACCCTATTTGGTGATGACAAAAAAATTGTATGACCAAGTGTCGGAGTATTCTGTGGACAATCTGTAGGTTTGTAGGTTCCTGTGTCATGTTGCATGAGCACTCTCGGGTTGCTACAGATGACTGAACCCGCTGTCTTTGGGTACAATATGTCATACGTGCATAAGTGGTCAAGCAATTGTTGCACTACCTTTGCGTGTCTCCATTGCAAACACAACACAACACAACACAACACAACACAACACAACACAACACAACACAACGCAACACAACACAACACAACACAACACAACACAACACAACACAACACAACACAACACAACACAACACAACACAAAATCTGCGGGTTCGTGTGTTGCCATAGGGGGGACAGAGGGGGGGGGGGGTACTTTTCAGGTCCGTGTTGGGCCTGTGTTAACACAACACAGGAGGGGGTGGGGGGGTACTTTCTACCTCTGTGTTGGCCGGCCGTGTTAACACGCCTGATCTCCCGACCCCCCCCCCCTCCCTATTCCTACCTCGCCCGACCCTACCCGGAACGGGCCCTTAGAGACGACCACTATGGAGTGCCAGTCACATACATATGGGCCCAATGCATTTGTTTTCATGTCTCGGGCCCAAAAATCTGAATCGTTCCAAAATATTCGTCAAATGGCACAAAGTGACATGGAAAGACATGCAAGGAAAAGCAACCCAATGATCCATGCAAACTTCTTGAAAAAAATTTTGCGTCCCACTATGACAATTCCGAATTTAGCAACATGAACCATCTCACATCTTCAACAACAACATGCAATGATCACATTTGAGTCACATTAATTAATAATTGAATTGAAGTCATGAATGGGTTGGAAAACACATGGTGCAACACCAAGAGACAACACACAAAAAGTTGCAAATGCAACAGTCACGAAAAAGAGCAACATGCCGTCCAAATCTGAACCACTGATACATGTGTGCCTCTACAAAGGATCTTGTTGGGTAGGAACACTTGGCACGGCACGGCACAAGGCCTCTTTGCCCCCCCCCCCCCCAATAGGCGGCACGGCACGGCACGGCACAGCACAAAACAGGGCGGCACACAGAGATTCCGACCCCCCCCCCCTCCCTATGCCTACTGCACCATGCGTTGATTCCTCGGAGGGTGTGGACTCTTCAAATCATCAACGCGTGGCCCTACACCCTCTGTACAGGAGAGTAGATTCCCCCCGAACATTTTGACATGCAAAGGTATAGAAACAGTGTGTAACACACAACACAACAAGAGTTGCTTGCTTCTTCATTGGTGTTAGTCCATTATGCTGGGGCTCTATCGAACACTTCTCCGTGCTAGTCATCATCGGTTGTAGCCAAGTGTCAATGTGTGTCAAGGAGGTTGGGCGGGGGCGAAATTTACAAACACTGTACAACAAGTAGCGAAGAGGTGGGTGCATTTTGGGTTGAATGTTGTGATTCGCCAAAAGGCGAAAGCCTTGATTGCCCAATGACATGCAGAGGCATGGAAAGACAGACCACAGACCAACAATTGCTTGCTTCTTCGGTGCCGCGCCAGGCCCACCGGGCAGCATTCGCTCAGTAGGTGCTTCACTTCAATGTTAATATATCCCACCACACTCATCGTATGCATGAAATCCACATCAGTCGGCTTCGGATTATTGTGCCAAACCCCCTTGTACAAATGTTAAAACCTTAGTGACCAAGTGCGCCTTTTCCTTTAGGGTTCTCGAATGAAGAAGTGAAGGTTCAGACCCTTCAAATAATCAGTGCATGGCCTTATACCGAATGCAGAGGGGAGTAGGCTCCATGCATTGATTCCTTGAAGGGTCTGGACCCTTCAAATAATCCATGCGTGCCCTTATACCCTTGTAGAGGGGAGTAGATTTGTTCATTTCTTGAAGGGTCCAGACTCTTCAAATAATCAACACATGGCCCTAAACCCAGGGTAGGGGGGGGTAGACGCCCGGCGTTGATTGTTTTGAGGGACTAGACCCTTCAAGTAAGCGACATATGGCCTGAGACCCCTTGTACAGGGGTGTGGATGCCATGTGTTGATACCTTGGAGGATCTGGACCCTTCAAATAATCACCGCATGGCCCTACACCCATTGCAGAGGGGTGTATGTAACTACGAAGCCAAGAGACATTCGCCAACTTGCTTCGGAATGCAGCCAAATCATGGCGGGTGTCTATTATGCTGTTACTTAGGGAAGAGTTGAGGACGAAGACACGGACTGATCACAACAAAGCAAAAGCAAACAAATCAGTGAAGCATGTTGAGGTCTGAGACAACAGTGACAAGCAATAAGCTACAGCAACGCCAAACTGCTAGTACACTGGATATGGCTTTGTCTGTACCCCAACCTTTCGTCCAATGGCAACCTCAGCTCATAATTTCACTAGGACTGACTCCCACCCACCCTCCCTCCGTCAGTCCGTTGCATGCATGTGCAGCGGGCAGTGCAGGGTAACATGCATACCTGTGGCTGGACCACAGCACAGTCCAGTGCCGGCCCAGCTGGACCCAGGAAGTCCACATGGAGACCGTGATGTGGTCCCCAAGGTGCAGTGTCCTAATTGCAGATTTTAGTGTTTGCTTCCACCAGGCATCAGGGTAGTCTAGGGCGCCAACACCCATAAAGATTGACCGAAAATTCTGCAACACTTCCGGCAGAGTCGTCGCATGCCACACAGATTGATGTGCCAGGGACGGCAGGTATGCACTGGCTACCTAGGGATTTTTTCCTCCTTTTTGGTGTAAATGGAAACTTTTTACCCTGAAAAACCCCGGGTTTCATGCCCCTCTCGTGCTGAAAACACTCCTGCACGGTAAAAAAGTCCCAAAGTTGGCTCCCCGGGCCTGGGCTCGCGCAAATTCACAAGTCGGCGGGCCAAGTCGCAAGTTGGCGCGCGCCAACTCCCGAGTTGGCGCGCCAAGTCTGGACTTGGCGCGCGCCAAATGTCCCCCCACCGATCCAACCATCGACTTGCACACTATTGTTGTCACTGGAAATTCCGTCGATCACCTGCCCTTGCACACTTGGCACGAAGAAAGCATTGTTCCATCTTTTTTTGAGGAATGTGCAAAAGAATGTGTAAAACAATGTGCAAGAGATGTGCTCCTGATGTAGTATACATTGTGGAGCCGTAGCTCAAAACTGGGGGCCATGGAGGCATATCAATCATATTCCTTTGGCTACCATACGCGAATATTTTCACAACCGGTCCACCGGTCTTCGTTAACTCACCGTTTCGACTAGGCAAAATCACCAACTGTTCAGTTGAGACCGTTTCGCGCCACTTTAGCTTTCTGTAGCGAACCGGTTAGTTCGGGGAGACCGGTCGGACCGGTCCGACCGGTCTTTGCAAACTGAACGGACCGGACCATTTTAGCACACTTTAGCACACTTTGGAGCACTTGGTGATGCGTGTGTAGTGTGTGTGTCCGCATGTGTGTGTTGTGTGTGTGCGTGTGCTGTGTTGTGCGTGTTCACACCTTTGCACAGGCATTGCAATGCATGGGAGTCAATCCTCACAAGACATGTATTCATGGTTCATTCATGATGGTCCGCAAAGCATTCAACGTGTAGATAGCACCCACATGCTTTGCACTTGTATCGGGTGGTGCCCATCCCACAATGTACACAAAAGCCCCGCTTCCCAACCACTATTGGTACATGCTTGTCCACCACCTGAATTTGCCTTGCCGGAAACATGTATCTCATCAACCTCCATTGCCAGTCAAACATTGTTTCACCCCCCGGACTAAGACGCAACGCTTGGCATGACGTAAATGCATTTGTTGCCGCTATCCTTAACACCATCCCCCCAAGTGCCTTCCACCATGATTGAAACCGGTGCTCTTCCCGGTGTTGTAAGCACATTTGGTTAAACGTATCCACCCCCGGGGCAAACCTACGGTAGTTGGCAATTATCCCCGGTAGGTGGTATCGTCCACTTCGGTGTGGGAGCGAACCTCCGGTTAGGCAATTGGTTAGTAGTGGTACCACCTTTGCCGGCTTGCGCCCCACTTTGGGGTTTTTGTATACCGAGAGTGCATACCGATGTTCCTTGTGCACCACCGTGTTCACATCCCCCGGGTCTAGTCCAACGTTCCCATCTTGCACCAAAGCACTTGTGGAAGTGAGCATCAAGAACGGACGCTCTTGTGCACTTAGCATCGCCGCCGCATCATGAGACCCAAAGAATGAATCCGCCACAAGCACCTTTCCGGGTGGAGTCACATCATTCCAAAGTTGCACAATCTCAAACGCATTGTAGTGTCCTGCAAACCGGCTCCGGGACTCCGGACCCACACGAGGGGCTGCACCACGGTACAAATACACATGCCAAATGTAATGGCTTTGTGCGTCGCACAACGCGTACAGTTTCACACCGGTGGGGTGAGGCTTGCGCGGTATGAACTGCCGGATGACAAACAACCCCTTGTGGGGGACCACGGTCTCATCCCCGCACACCACGTCACCTAGTTCCCATCCGCCTTGCCAGTGCATCGTGCACAACTCAATCAACGCATCCGCATCCGGATCCGCAAGTCGCTGCAGCACATAAAACTGTCGCCTGCTGGGAAACAGTTCCGCCATGTATGCATTGTAGTGCATACTCTCTTTGTCCCACACATCATCTATTCTGCGCGGTTGTAGCCAAGTGTCAATGTGTGTCAAGGAGGTTGGGCGGGGGCGAAATTTACAAACACTGTACAACAAGTAGCGAAGAGGTGGGTGCATTTTGGGTTGAATGTTGTGATTCGCCAAAAGGCGAAAGCCTTGATTGCCCTATGACATGCAGAGGCATGGAAAGACGGACCACAGACCAACAATTGCTTGCTTCTTCGGTGCCGCGCCAGGCCCACCGGGCAGCATTCGCTCAGTAGGTGCTTCACTTCAATGTTAATATATCCCACCACACTCATCGTATGCATGAAATCCACATCAGTCGGCTTCGGATTATTGTGCCAAACCCCCTTGTACAAATGTTAAAACCTTAGTGACCAAGTGCGCCTTTTCCTTTAGGGTTCTCGAATGAAGAAGTGAAGGTTCAGACCCTTCAAATAATCAGTGCATGGCCTTATACCGAATGCAGAGGGGAGTAGGCTCCATGCATTGATTCCTTGAAGGGTCTGGACCCTTCAAATAATCCATGTGTGCCCTTATGCCCTTGTAGAGGGGAGTAGATTTGTTCATTTCTTGAAGGGTCCAGACTCTTCAAATAATCAACACATGGCCCTAAACCCAGGGTAGGGGGGGGTAGACGCCCGGCGTTGATTGTTTTGAGGGACTAGACCCTTCAAGTAAGCGACATATGGCCTGAGACCCCTTGTACAGGGGTGTGGATGCCATGTGTTGATACCTTGGAGGATCTGGACCCTTCAAATAATCACCGCATGGCCCTACACCCATTGCAGAGGGGTGTATGTAACTACGAAGCCAAGAGACATTCGCCAACTTGCTTCGGAATGCAGCCAAATCATGGCGGGTGTCTATTATGCTGTTACTTAGGGAAGAGTTGAGGACGAAGACACGGACTGATCACAACAAAGCAAAAGCAAACAAATCAGTGAAGCATGTTGAGGTCTGAGACAACAGTGACAAGCAATAAGCTACAGCAACGCCAAACTGCTAGTACACTGGATATGGCTTTGTCTGTACCCCAACCTTTCGTCCAATGGCAACCTCAGCTCATAATTTCACTAGGACTGACTCCCACCCACCCTCCCTCCGTCAGTCCGTTGCATGCATGTGCAGCGGGCAGTGCAGGGTAACATGCATACCTGTGGCTGGACCACAGCACAGTCCAGTGCCGGCCCAGCTGGACCCAGGAAGTCCACATGGAGACCGTGATGTGGTCCCCAAGGTGCAGTGTCCTAATTGCAGATTTTAGTGTTTGCTTCCACCAGGCATCAGGGTAGTCTAGGGCGCCAACACCCATAAAGATTGACCGAAAATTCTGCAACACTTCCGGCAGAGTCGTCGCATGCCACACAGATTGATGTGCCAGGGACGGCAGGTATGCACTGGCTACCTAGGGATTTTTTCCTCCTTTTTGGTGTAAATGGAAAATTTTTACCCTGAAAAACCCCGGGTTTCATGCCCCTCTCGTGCTGAAAACACTCCTGCACGGTAAAAAAGTCCCAAAGTCGGCTCCCCGGGCCTGGGCTCGCGCAAATTCACAAGTCGGCGGGCCAAGTCGCAAGTTGGCGCGCGCCAACTCCCGAGTTGGCGCGCCAAGTCTGGACTTGGCGCGCGCCAAATGTCCCCCCACCGATCCAACCATCGACTTGCACACTATTGTTGTCACTGGAAATTCCGTCGATCACCTGCCCTTGCACACTTGGCACGAAGAAAGCATTGTTCCATCTTTTTTTGAGGAATGTGCAAAAGAATGTGTAAAACAATGTGCAAGAGATGTGCTCCTGATGTAGTATACATTGTGGAGCCGTAGCTCAAAACTGGGGGCCATGGAGGCATATCAATCATATTCCTTTGGCTACCATACGCGAATATTTTCACAACCGGTCCACCGGTCTTCGTTAACTCACCGTTTCGACTAGGCAAAATCACCAACTGTTCAGTTGAGACCGTTTCGCGCCACTTTAGCTTTCTGTAGCGAACCGGTTAGTTCGGGGAGACCGGTCGGACCGGTCCGACCGGTCTTTGCAAACTGAACGGACCGGACCATTTTAGCACACTTTAGCACACTTTGGAGCACTTGGTGATGCGTGTGTAGTGTGTGTGTCCGCATGTGTGTGTTGTGTGTGTGCGTGTGCTGTGTTGTGCGTGTTCACACCTTTGCACAGGCATTGCAATGCATGGGAGTCAATCCTCACAAGACATGTATTCATGGTTCATTCATGATGGTCCGCAAAGCATTCAACGTGTAGATAGCACCCACATGCTTTGCACTTGTATCGGGTGGTGCCCATCCCACAATGTACACAAAAGCCCCGCTTCCCAACCACTATTGGTACATGCTTGTCCACCACCTGAATTTGCCTTGCCGGAAACATGTATCTCATCAACCTCCATTGCCAGTCAAACATTGTTTCACCCCCCGGACTAAGACGCAACGCTTGGCATGACGTAAATGCATTTGTTGCCGCTATCCTTAACACCATCCCCCCAAGTGCCTTCCACCATGATTGAAACCGGTGCTCTTCCCGGTGTTGTAAGCACATTTGGTTAAACGTATCCACCCCCGGGGCAAACCTACGGTAGTTGGCAATTATCCCCGGTAGGTGGTATCGTCCACTTCGGTGTGGGAGCGAACCTCCGGTTAGGCAATTGGTTAGTAGTGGTACCACCTTTGCCGGCTTGCGCCCCACTTTGGGGTTTTTGTATACCGAGAGTGCATACCGATGTTCCTTGTGCACCACCGTGTTCACATCCCCCGGGTCTAGTCCAACGTTCCCATCTTGCACCAAAGCACTTGTGGAAGTGAGCATCAAGAACGGACGCTCTTGTGCACTTAGCATCGCCGCCGCATCATGAGACCCAAAGAATGAATCCGCCACAAGCACCTTTCCGGGTGGAGTCACATCATTCCAAAGTTGCACAATCTCAAACGCATTGTAGTGTCCTGCAAACCGGCTCCGGGACTCCGGACCCACACGAGGGGCTGCACCACGGTACAAATACACATGCCAAATGTAATGGCTTTGTGCGTCGCACAACGCGTACAGTTTCACACCGGTGGGGTGAGGCTTGCGCGGTATGAACTGCCGGATGACAAACAACCCCTTGTGGGGGACCACGGTCTCATCCCCGCACACCACGTCACCTAGTTCCCATCCGCCTTGCCAGTGCATCGTGCACAACTCAATCAACGCATCCGCATCCGGATCCGCAAGTCGCTGCAGCACATAAAACTGTCGCCTGCTGGGAAACAGTTCCGCCATGTATGCATTGTAGTGCATACTCTCTTTGTCCCACACATCATCTATTCTGCGCGGCTGCAGCATGCCCAAGCCAACTCGAAAGAGCACGTACCGCGGAAGAAGGTCCACAAGGTCTAACCGGTTGGCCTCTTCCAAACACAGCGTCATGGCCTCCAAAATTGGCCGAAACATAAAGTTCCAGACGGCAACGGGGGTCTTGCCATCCTCGGTGCCCTCCAAGAGGCTGCGCCCTTTGCGGAGTTCATCTCCAAAATCCCATTGGGCCTCTAGGGGGGCCAGGGGTCTTGGTTCCCATGGTGTAGCCGCAGGCATGCCTGAAAAAAAAACAGAATACAAGCTTTTGCTGACCAGACCGCTTCACTTTAGATCACTTTGTCCAGAGACCGGTCGGACCGGTCTTTGCAAACTACTCTAAACCGTTCGGACCGGTCCACTTTAGCTCACTTTGTCCAGAGACCGGTCGGACCGGTCTTTGCAAACTACTCTAAACCGTTCGGACCGCTTCACTTTAGCACACTTTAGTACACTTTAGACTTTCTTTGCTCCCAAACCGGCAAACTACCCTAAACCGTTCAGACCGCTTCACTTTAGATCACTTTGTCCAGGGCCGGTCGGACCGGTCTTTGCAAACTACTCTAAACCGTTCGGACCGGTCCACTTTAGATCACTTTGTCCAGAGACCGGTCGGACCGGTCTTTGCAAACTACTCTAAAACGTTCGGACCGCTTCACTTTAGCACACTTTAGCACACTTCAGACTTTCTTTGCTCCCAAACCAAACACGCAGCAGAAATCATGGAATCATGCAATCCTGGAATCATGTCGCTGGTGTCCCATCAAGCACATGTCTGGCACACGTCTGGCACACGTCTGGCTCACCGGCCACACAGGACCGAAACAGTTCGTCGATAAAATCAAAAGGGAATAGCAAATAGCAAAAGCAAATAGAAAATGAGTTACTCATCCTCATTATCCTCATTATCCTCATTATCCTTCTTCTCTTCCCCGGTCTTCTTGTTGCGGGCCTCGAGCTGCAGCGCGAGTCGCGCCTGTTGTGCGGCGAAGGCCGGGGTGATTTTCATCCCCGGAATCGCGGTAGCAGCAGCAGCGGAAGCCGCCTGCAGCTGAAGTGCCTGGGTGGAGGGCTCCTGCAGAAAAAGGAAGTAAAGTGGTTTCAACCGAATGGACCGGTACACTTCGTGACACTTCGTTCAAGGACCGGTCGGACCGGTCTTTGCAAACTGTCGTAAACCGTTCGGACCGGTACACTTTAGCACACTTCACACGAAGACCGGTCGGACCGGTCTTTGCAAACTACTCTAAACCGTTCGGACCGGTCCACTTTAGCACACTTTAGCACACTTTAAAACGAATTGAAGCACACGCATGCCTGAGTTCCGGCTTCTGGCTTGGGGGCATCGGCTTGCTGGGCGATCGGCTCCCCTGCGCCTGCCTCCTCCGCTGGGACCTGCTGCGGGTTTGGTTCTCCGGGTTCTTTCTCTTTGCTCGGCTCCTCCTTGCTCTTCCGTGCCTTGTCCAACTCCTCTTGCAACGCCTTCAACTTCGCCTCCAAAGCCTCGGTCGCCGCATCCTTCTTTTCGCGTTCACGCGCGGCCTCCTCACGACGTCGGGCGTCCTGCAGACCACAGACCACAGTGCTGACTCCATGCATGCACAAATGTAGGCTAGGGGACCCCTGGACACACACCTCCATTGCACGTTCGGCTTGGATTCTTGCCTCCTCTTGTCGTTCAAACTCCTCGCGCGCCTCTTCTTCCTCGGCGAACCTCATCCTCTCCGTTTGTTCACGGAACCAAGCGACTGTCCGCATCTCTTCGATCTGCTCCCCCAACGTCTTGGTTTCGGCGTGTGGTTCATGCCAATCACTTGTAGGAAGAGAACCCCCACGGACCTAAAAATGGCACGGCAAAGGGGAGAGCGAGTTCCACACACAACCCCGAACGGCCATTGGGTGCTCCATACCGTTACGAGCTCGAATTCGGTGCGTTGCAATTCCCGTTTGAGGGCCATGAACTTCTCGCGCAGCTGGGGAGTGGTGAGCTGGTCCATGGTCTGCACGTGCAGCGGCATCTCCGGAGGGACGGGCCTTGCGGCGGGTTGGGGGATGGCGAGCTGGCGCGCTGCGGGCGCGGCGGGCAGGGCGAGCATGTCCATGTCGGGCTCATCCTTGATCCCCAAGCACTTCGGACACGTTGCAGCCCCCTGCAAGACCTTCTCTGTGGAGAAATGGAATAAAGTGTGCTAAAGTGTGCTAAAGTGAAGCGGTCCGAACGGTTTACGACAGTTTGCAAGGACCGGTCCGACCGGTCTTCGTATGAAGTGTGCTAAAGTGGACCGGTCCGAACGGTTTACGACAGTTTGTACAGACCGGTCCGACCGGTCGTCGTGTGAAGTGTGCTAAAGTGAAGCGGTCCTAACGGTTTACGACAGTATGCACAAACCTGCGTATTCTTCGTATTGGGGACCACCGGATTGACGAAGGGGCTCGACACACTTGCGCTGCGCCACGATGTAATCCGACCGAATGCAGAGAGGACCACGAAGAATGCTGTTCGGGCACTCGAACAGCAACTGCAGCGCTGCCGCCAAAAGTGTCTTGGTGCCGGGTTGGCCATGGAGACATTGCCGGACGTGTTGCCCAAGCCTTGGCAAGGTGGTGCCATACATCTCCAACGCGTTGCCCATGCGCACCTCTTCCGCCGACCTCTCTTCGTCCTCGGTGGAGGCCTTCCTGCCTTTCTTGCTTGTGCGGGGCGCCGAGGCGGACTCACTGCCCTCGGCTTTGATTTCCTTGAAAAATGGGACCGGCAACCGTCTTTTGGTGGTGTGCTTCTCCTTCGCCGGCTTCTTCTTCTTCCTCTCTTGCTCTTCCTCCTTTGCCTCTTCTTCCGGGATCTCCATCACGCTTTCTCGCTCCTCCTCCTCCTCGTCTTCTTCGTCCTCTTCTTCCTCGTCCTCGTCTTCGTCTTCGGACTCCTCGTTCACTTTCCTTTTGCGGGACTGCGCTGCTCGGGCCGCAATCCTCTGGCCCGGAGTAGATGTCTTCGCCTCCGCGACCACCCAACATCCGAGCACGTCCTCGGTGACGAAGTCAAGCTCGCCCTTGCTGATGCTGCGCTTCAAGCCCCCGGTCTTCTGGTCCTCCGTGAAGTAGATTGTCCCGGATAGGGACATTTTACCGGTCGCCTGCGACTGGCACGTGCCGGTGTAGCGGCCCCCGTGCGAGCCCTTGAGGAGCAGCACCACCCGATCCCCGGCCCGGACCTTTTTGAAGGCCGTGGGCACGGGGGTCTCGGCGTCCTTCACGCCGGGGATCTTCGTCCCGGGGCCTGAGATCGGCATTGAAAAAGGCTAAGCAACAAAGCGGGGAAGAGCGGTCTGACCGGTCCTGTCAAAAGGCAGCAGGAAGTAGGGGACCAGGAGCGAGGTTCGGAAGACCGGTCTGACCGGTCTGCATGAAACTGTTTGAACCGATCTATTTTCATGCTAATGGTGCATCCCACCCATCATGCATCGTTGAAACACCCAAGAGGACATGGGAAGCAAAGTCTGTGTATGTGTGTGTGGTTTGTGCATGGTGTGTGGTGGCGTGCATGCTGCAACGGGCGCGCAAAGGTAGGTTTGGGAGGCAAGTGTAACAAAGTGCTCCAAAGTGTACCGAAGTGGTCCGGTCCGTTCGGTTTGCAAAGACCGGTCCCACCGGTCTCTGAAACTGGTCTTACTGTTTTTCTCTAAAATACTATTGAGTCTAAGAAAACCACCAAAACCATCATTTCCGCCACGTTCAAAAACCCTTGACCCAATCCTTTGCCAGAAAGTGATAATTTTCCCCACAAGACCAGACCGGTCCTCCGTCCGGTCTGGTAGCCAAAGGAATATATAGAGGTCAGATGCCTTGGGACCCCTGTTCGGCCTGGACGAAGACCCCGTTATTCTCTATGTACCCCCTTTGCTTCGTCCACGACGACTCCCAAACAGAAAATTTTTTATCATACAACCCCCAGTCCAGATTATCTGAGCGGATCACTTCCCCCCACCCCTTCCGCGTGCGATCCCCCTTGCCCCCCTTCACCCGCACTCTGGCCCCCCGCACTCTGGACACCCGGCCGCCTTTACTTCCACCTCGAAAGCTGCGCTTGGAAATTTCACATTTCAGGGCTTTGTGCCGCCCCTCTCCTTTGAAGGCGGCAAAAATGGCAATGTGCCCCCACCTGCGGGCCCATCCCAACAGGTGGTCAATCCACAGATGCGCCCACAGGGTGACGTTCATTTCACAGGCCTTATGGGCCTCCCCCATTTTTTTCTATTCTGTTCGCAGAATTTTCATGTCGGGCAACTGCAACGGTCCGGATTTCCGGACGACATCGCTTGTTGCCAACAGGGATTGTCCCCATCGCCGGAAGGCGTCCGTCCAGGACACCTGGACCCCCCCCATGTCAACGACATGCTGCAGGAGGCCCCCTCCAGATGGTCACACATGGTGTCCCATCCCTCACTCTTCACCCACTCTGCAGGTGCCGTCTGCTCGATTTTCAGGGGCACCTTCTTCTTATCCTTCCTCTCGTCTTCGAACGCCACACCGGTGGCGGTCCGTGCCTGGATCCGAATGGGATCCAAGAACCATTGCACCCACCTCACGGCCTTTCCCCTCTTCCACCGATGCACTGTGTGGAGGCTGTTCACGAGGGCTGAAAGCCCATTGTGCACTTGCCGGTGCACGCCATGCAGCCCATAATTGGGGGGCCGCTGGGGGAGGCGCACGATCGGGCATATCATCCCTGCCCAGAGCCACTCCTCGACAATCACCCCCATCCCGCAACCAAATTCGAGGAGGATGGTTGCCCGATTTTTCCCACACAGCCAACAATTTGAAACAGTGGCTGCGGGGTTTTTGGCTCTGAACGAGGAGCAACCCTCCAAAATGACCTGCGCCTTGGTGTCTGCTATAAAAAAAGGAATCACCTTACGCAAGTAGCCCCCTTTATCGGGGATTCGCCGCTGCGCCACCTCGATGAGGTCCGCGTTTAGGTCATAGACCTCGGCCAATTGGGAAATGATGGCCTTCTTCTCGGATCCGCGCAGCAAGATCCGGGAGCCCAAGGGCATATGACTCCCCAGGTCTCCAACGGCAAAATGCAAGAAGGATGCCTGCCAGAGCTTTGTCCCGTCGAAGGAGATGCCCACCCACACGTTGTCCGTCAGGAACGTGGGGCCGTCACGGTGCCACATCACCTGTGCCAGAAAACAAGCCGTATGTAACGGGTCACCGTGAACGGTCGCCGGGAAACGCTTTGGTGCAGGGTCAAAATACATGCAGTTTCTGCCACAGATTGCATGCGGCCCCAAAAATGTCATTGTCCTCGTCCGTCTGAAAATGGACCTCCGTGACACGGGGGGCGTCGACGGACAATGCCTTTCGCACCTACATCAGGGTTCCCCATTCGACCGAGAGCGTCGTGGGGTACCGCCCCATCACGGCACAGCAGAACCTGCTAAGAACCCCCCTGGTCAGGGCGAAGTTGACGCGGGTGGCGTCAATTCGCCAGACCAAGTAGGGATTGCCCGGCTGGTCCCACTTGCCGAAGAGGGCGGCCTCCGGGGGTTCGCGGAGGGGGGGGAGCTGGGGGAAGGATTCGGCGTCCGGGGGGGTGAGGGTGTAGGGGATGGGAAAATAGCCCGCGGGGAAGTGCTCGGAGCTGACGTTGGCGATGTGGGCGTCGAGCACCGCCTGCATATTCCTTTGGCTGCTAGCACAACGGTCTTGTCCGGTCTGGATTTTGGTGCAAATTGTGACTTTTGTGTGAAAAGTTGGGTCAGGGGTATTTGCATGTGGTGGATCTTGTGGTTTTGGTGTTTTTTGATGATTCGACGAAGGATTAGAGTTTTGCAAGTAGACCAGTTTGGCAGATCACAAGACCGGTCTAGACCGGTCTTTGTACCAACTCAAACGAACTCAAACGAAAAAGGGATACAAGGATTACAAGGTTTTTACTTCTTCTGCGCCAACTGCATAAAACGAGACGAACTGATCGAACCGACCGGACCGAACCGTTCGTTTCACTTCGTGTAAAGACCAGACCGGACCGGTCCGGACCGGTCTTTGAACAAACTGCATAAAACGCGCTAAACTGGGCGGTCCGACCGGTTCGATCTGTTTATACGTGTTTTTGATGTGAACTGTATAAACTGCATAAGCTGCTCGAAATGATCGGACCGGCCCGTTTAGATCGTTTTACGCGGTTTGTTCAAGGACCGGTCTGGACCGGTCTGGACCGGTCTTCTGGTAAACTAAAACGAACCGCATAAACTGCATAACCTGTTCGGTCTGCATAAACTGCATAAACTGCGTAAACCGGCGTAAAGTACAAGTTTTGCTAGAACAAACTGCGCGAAACGGGAAGACCGGACAGACCGGAAGACCGGACTTTATGAAATGCGTACCTGTAGCCAAAGGAATATGGTGAGCATAACCTGGCATACCAGGAATACCTGGGGGTATACGGGTAAAAAAGGGGGTTTTGGGAGAAAGGGGTATGTGGCATGTACAGGTGGGTACGAATGTATAATGCACAATGCATGCATAGGTGGGTTGGGGAATACCTCTAGTTTGCCAATTGTGATGATCAATGTTGTGTTTGAAAATACCCCATTTTGGGCTCTTGGGGTATACAGCCGTATACTCAAGGCTCCAATACCTCAGTATACGGCCGTATACTCTGGAGTATACGGCCGTATACTTAGAGTATACGGCCGTATACTTGGGGTATTTGTTTGCACCAGGTGGTTGTTTCAAGTTGAAAATTCCATTGTTGTGCCTTTTGTGCCCATCTTGTTGCATGCTTTGCCTTTGCCCAACAATTGCACACCACTTCAAACCAATCTAGGCTCATACTTCACTCATGATTGCAATGTATGTCTCCATATGTGTCCATTCCAATCCATATTATGTTGCTTCTTGCTCTCCCAGGCCCTCTTTTTCTGCCACCATGACTGATGCGGGCACTCATGCCTTGTTGAAGAAGTGGGCCGACGACCTCAAGGATTTCAAGCAATGGGGCCATGCTTTCCAATCTAGCTTCATTTCTGTCAATTGGATGGACAAGCTTCATGATGAGTATGGGGAACTTAGGGCATGGGATGCAGCGTTCTAGGGCGTGGTGCGGAACCCCCCCAATTTCGGGTGTTGTTAATATGGTTGGAACCCGGAATTTCACATGTTACATGGGTGCACTATGATGCAACAATGTGCCTTCGATGTTTCGTTTGCTCGATATTGCCCGTTTTGCACTTTTTGCGATTTGATCTTTGTGTGCTCTAACTAGTTAGAACGGGGTTAGAACGGGGTTAGAGCACTAGTTATCGCGGGGGTTATCGCGCGATAACCTAGTTATCGCGGGGGTTATCGCGGGGGTTATCGCGCGATAACTAGTTATCGCGTGGGTTATCGCGTGGGTTATCGCGCTTCATTTTATGTTTCCCCTTTTCGCTGTAGCTCTCAAAGCCTTCGTATTCTTTGATAATGGCCCTTGCTGCTGCCCACGCTTGGTGCGAGCACCATCAAAAGCTCCTTGGGGTCCGTCGCCTTGGCGGTCCTGAGGGGTTTACGATGGGTGATGCCAATGTGAGGCGCCCCGTGGCGACCCGCTTTGAACATGGTGTGGACTTTGGACTCCTTGTCCATAAGTCCCCCTTCATGGCGGACAAGAGAGACCCCCTGGTTCTCAGCAACTACATCTTCGA
The DNA here is from genome assembly GCA_964036045.1 of Eutreptiella sp. 'Long Island Sound 2002'. Lineage (NCBI taxonomy): Eukaryota > Euglenozoa > Euglenophyceae > Eutreptiales > Eutreptiaceae > Eutreptiella > Eutreptiella sp. 'Long Island Sound 2002'. Next base: position 54,860,925 of record OZ038378.1, on the reverse strand, counting down.
AATGCTAGAGGTAAATCCAGGGGTTGCTGGATTTTTGATCCAGCTTCATCCCGAGGACGTGGACGCCGTGGTGGAGTCCGTCACCGCCCATGCCGAGAAGGGTGCGGGGACGAAGACGACCCTCTATGTGGGTCAGGAGGAGGAGGAGGAGGAAGTGGAGGAGGAGGAGGCGGATGTGGGGGGGGTGGGGGCTGGGGGGAGGAAGGAGAAGCCCCACAACCCCCTTATGATTAGTGTCCAGAAGGTAAGGATCCGACCTGGTAAGGGGAAGGGGAAGTCGGATGGTTGGTTCCCCCAACCCCTCACCCACAACACCCGCCGGGTATGCACTGACGACCCCGAAAACAAGCTCCCCATGCACTCCCTTTGCCCCACAAGGGAGTGGGAGCGTGAGTGGTATGGGGTCACCACTCCTAACATTATTTCAGGGCAGGGGGTGATTCTTTTTCCATTTGGGGCAACACCCCCCCTTATTGGGGAGGCGGAGGAGGTGGTTGCCGCCGAGCCCTTGGGGGCCTTTAATAGGGACCCCAATGACCTTGTGCTCACGGTGGGGGGAAAGCTGGTGGTCAACCATGTACCCTTCGTCAACCGGCCGTTTGAATCCGAGATTCACGGTACCGTGAATTTCACCCAATTTTGCTGTGTTTTGCTCGTAACTTGGTGCTATCGTGTGCTTTTGTCGTGCTATCTTCGCCCAAAGTAAGATCCAACAAATGTGTGCAATTTACAGTTTTGAAGTAGCCGCATGGTTCAACACATTTGGTGAGATTGGCGTGAATGTGAAATTCACGCACCCAAATTCACGCATAAATTCACGCTAGATTCACAGATTCACGAGAATGTGAAATTCGCACGAATTTCGTACGAATTCGTACGAATTGCGTACGAATTTCGTGCGAATTTCGTGGGAATTCGTACGAATCTGCCCCAATTTTGTCTTGTCACTGCTATTTGTTGCACACATTGGATATTGAACAATTTGTTTTGTAGATCAAATCAAAACATTACACATTACATTTCTTAATCTTTGTTGCATTGCTCACAAATTTGTTGGGAAGGGCATAGGTTATAGGTGATAGTGGATGCAGTGGTGGGGGGTCCATTGGGGTCGAACCATTGTTGCCTTGCTCACACAGTTGTTGGGAAGGGCAAAGGTGATAGTTGCTAGTAGATGCATGAGGGTGGGGTGGGGGGGTCCATTGGGTCAAACCATAGGAGCGTAATCAACCACGTCTAGGGTTGGAAGGGGGGGGCGGGCAAGGAGACCCCCCACTTACAGCCCCTGAGTGTCTGGGTGTGGGGTTATGAGGGTGTCTTGCTTGTTGCAGTGCGCTTAAGGTTAGGGAGGGTATCCTTTTTCTCTTCACAGGTTTTGTGTATTGAGTAGCTTCCCAATGGTGTTGCCTGGCTTCTCACCACAGTCAGCCGCATCGCGTCGCGGCACGGCCTGGCTCTGCAGGATCCAGCACGAGCATTCTGTAGAAGGGGTGATTGGGAGCACAGATTGTGGGGTATTGAGAGGCCTCTTCTTGTGCACTTTCCAATGTTGAACAGGGACGGCATTGCTATTTCAGGATTGCGTACAGATGGGGTGTAGCTTGTGCTGATACGAAAGCAAACAGGTATGTTTGTGTTTGTGTTTGTGTTTGCTCGATAGGGGGAAAAATCAGTATATGTCCTCCTCGACCAACGCAATTTACCACTCTTCTGTGATGCGAATTTGATGTTGCGAGCTGGGGTTTGCCTTTGTGGTAGCCGAACAGTCCATTCAGTGAAAGTCTGTTTTGAACACCAAGGAGCAAAGCTGCTTGGTCAGGGCTGGTGGCCATTTTGTTGTTTGTGACGTTCGGCAGATGTGATGGCGTAGCTGTTGCATCTATCTGCAGAATGTTGGCAGCAGGTTGCGCGCCAATCCCCAGTCGCAAGAGGGCATCATTTGCTGGGTACAGAACCCCACGCCCATTTACAGCTTCAGATCCGCCAGAAGGTCCACCAGATGCAGAATTCATTCCAAAACCTGCAATTCCTTCCGTTCCATGGTGATGATGTTGAAGTGAAAATGGATATCCAGATTACTCAATTCATTCGTCTGGTACAGGTGCCCTTGAGTTTTCTGGCTTCAGCCAAGCAGTTGAAGACGCCTCCCCTATTTTGAGGGTGCTGGATGCGAAAAAGCATGTTGCAGGCAGACACAGATCACGAAAACACAATTTACAGCATCCGTATGCACCAAAAGTTGCCATTTTTCATTAATGGTCACCTCACGCCGTGTGTGTGTGTGTGTGTGTGTGTGTGTGTGTGTGTGTGTGTGTGTGTGTCTGTGCGTTGTGTGTGTGTGTGTGTACATTGCTGCACTGTATGGGTGTGTGGGTGCCGGGGGGGCAGGTATAGGGAAATGTGTGTGGGTGTGGGGACTCCGGTACATGCATAGGTGGTGTTGGTGTGGCTCTTCTGCCAGTGTCCTGCAAAAATGGTGCGAGATTCGTACGAAGTTCGCACGAAATTCGTGCGAATTTCGTACGAATTTCGTCCCTCAATACGTACCGTGAATGTGGTTGTTACGAATTTCGTACGAATTTTGGTACGAAATTCGTACGAAGTTCAAACAATTTGCATGAATTTGTGTCATTTTTGTGTGTGTGTGGGTGTGCCTGGTCGGAGGGGTTGTTGTTTGTGTGGGCGTGGGTGCATGGTGTGCGTGCCTGGGTGATATGTGCATGCATTGGTGGTTCTTGGGTTCTTGGGTGGTTTTGTTGAATCATGTGGGACAATACTTTTGTGTTGTTTGTAGTTTGTGACTGTCTGTCGTTTGTGTTTGTTGCTGCTGAATGTCATTATGTGTGTTTAATGCCTGCTTTTCGACTCCGTTGGTATCGCTGTTTTGCTTGCTGCTTGTTGTGCTTCGTCTGTCTGCTGCTCCTCACTGGTGATTGTTGCTGATGACCTGACTGTGTTGTTCTTCTGTGTTGTTGTTGTGTTGCTGTGTTGTGTGCTATGAGTGGGTGTGGATGGTTGGATGGGTGGCTGCCTGTTGTTGAATCATGTGGGACAATACTTTTGTGCTGTTTATAGTTTGTGACTGTCTGTTGTTTGTGTTTGTTGCTGCTGATTGTCATGATGTGTGTGTAATGCCTGCTTTTCGGCTGTGTTGGTACCGTTGTTTTGCTTGCTGCTTGTTGTGCTTCGTCTATCTGCTGCTCCTCATTGGTGACTGTTGCTGATGACCTGACTGTGTTGTTCTTCTGTGTTGTTGTTGTGTTGCTGTGCTGTGTGATATGGGGTGACTGTGTTGTTCTTCTGTGTTGTTGTTGTGTTGCTGTGCTGTGTGCTATGGGCTGAGTGTGTTTGTTCTGCATAAAAATGATACAAATTCATGCCAATTGGTCGAAATTCGTACGAAATTCGTGCGAAATTCGTACGAAATTCGTAACAACCACATTCACGGTACACTTTGGGGACGAAATTCGTACGAAATTCGTACGAACTTCGTATGAATTTCGTGCGAATTTCGTACCATTTTTGCAGGACACTGGCAGAAGAGCCACACCAACACCACCTATGCAATAACGAAGTCCCCACACCCACACACATTTCCCTGTACCTGCCCCGCCCCCCGGCACACACACACACACACAAACACACACACACACAGACACACACACACACCCATGCACAAACACACACATACCCTCAATGAAAGCAAACAGCCCCCCATGCACTCGACCCACACCCACACACTGCCCGCTCACACACCCTCATACGTACCTGGACAGTGGATGTGCCACGGTTAGATGTTTAGGGGGGGGGGTTCTGTGTGTGTGTGTGTGTGTATGTGTGTCTGCCTGTGTGTGTGGATGGGTTTCTGCGGATGTGTGTGTGGGTGTGGGTGGGTGGGTCGTTGTGTCCATGTGTAGTTGGGTGTCCGGTTGTGTGTGTTTGTGTGTATGCGCGTGTTGGTGTGAGGTGCAGGAAGGGTGTGTCTGTATGTGTGTGTGTGTGTGTGTGTGTGTGTGTGTATGGCTTGTGCGTATATCTGGTTTGGTGCTCCTCACATCCTCACCCGCCCCACACACACAGGCGCACGCCCACACCCATAACCAAAAAGACAGTCATACACCCCCCCCCCAGACAGAAACACACACACACCCATGCACAAACACACACATACCCTCAATGAAAGCAAACAGCCCCCCACTCGACCCATACCCACACACTGCCCGCCCACACACCCTCATACGTACCTGGACAGTGGATGTGTCACGGTTAAATGTTTAGGGGGGTGATTCTGTGTGTGTGTGTATGTGTATGGTTTGTGCGGATGCGTGTATGTGGGTCGGTGTGTCCATGTGTAGTTGGGTGTGTGGTTGTGTGTGTTTGTGTGTGCGCGCGTGTTGGTGTGAGGTGCGGGAAGGGTGTGTGTGTGTGTGTGTAAGGCTTGTGCGTATATGTGCATGGTTTGGTGCTGCTCACATCCTCACAGATAGTCGTACATGTACCCCCCCCCCCCCCCACAGACACACCCACATGCCATTAGTAAAATCAAACCGCCCTGCCACCCCACCCACACCCACACACTGCCCAGCCACACATACACACACACACCTGCATAGTGGATGTGTCGGGGTTAGGTGTGTAGGGCGGGATCATTGTGGGTGTGTCTATGTGTGTGTGTGTGTGTGTGTGTTGATTGGTTTGTGCGCGTGGGTGCGTGTTTGTGTGTGGGTGTGTATCCATGGGTCCGTGGTTGTGTGTGTGGGTGTGTGGGTGTTGGTGTGAGGTTTGGGACGGGTTTGTGTGCGTATGTGGTCGGGTGGCCCCCACATCCTCACACACACCAATACACAGACGCACGCCCGCACGTAGAAACAAACAGGAAGTCACGCATCCACCCACATGCAAACCCAACCATACAACCATACACAAACCAACACAAACCCACACACCCCACATAAAGGCACACACACACACATGTGCACATGTCGCCTGTAGCCAGGGTGCCTGCAGGGGTGTTTGGGGGGGAGGTACCCCGGGTGTTAGGACAAATGAGGGGGTGCACAAGGGTGGAATTGGTATGAATTCACGTGAATTCACGTGAAATTCGTACGAAATTCGTGCGAATTCGTGCGAATTTCGTACGAATTCACGTGAATTCACGGCCGTGAATCGGCTACACGCTTGCCGGGTTTCGGCACCTCTCATCTTTGGCACGGTTCGGACATGATGGATGCTTTTGGGGCGGGACCTTATTTGGATGATGCGTAACGAAGCTAGGGGAGGAGTTTTGGCCCCTCAAATCTCTCGGAATGAACCAATAATATGGCATTTTCCCCCAAAAACCTCAAAATTTGGGTAAATTCACGTGAAATTCACGCAATTATTCAAACGGCCACTTAACGGCCGTTCACGAAGGGTACACACCTCCTGGAGCACGTTTTTTTGAGTGACAATCAGCTGCAAAGTCTTTTGGAAGATTTGGATAGGGTGCCTCTCTCAGAGAAGGCACCCATTTTCAATGAGAACCCCCCCATTGTCGGCAGGCCCCAAGATTATGGGACCCGCCGCACATTGTATGGCAACTATGGGGGTGCCGACCACGACAAGCACAACCCCCACAAGCTCGATGATCTGCCAGTCCTCAAAAGGGTGGCAGATCGTGTGCTTGAGACCGCATCCTAAACGGCATTGCAAAGCGCATTGAGACCACCCTTCAGGCCCTCCCCCCTGGTACCCCTGGTAAGGCCCAAGCTCTTGCAGCTTTGCAGGCCTACAAACAAGCCCTCAAGGATGAGACCTCAGGCATCCCTCTGAGGGAACGCCTCCCTTCAGCCTCGAGGGCCACAGAAAAAGATTTCGATCTAACAAGCACCAAAGTTTTCTTAACCTCCCCCCCCTTCCAAAGGCAATTTGTGGATTGCCTCAAAGAGCATGTCCCCACAGTGAGGACCCCTGGGGGACCTATGTTATGGGTTGTTGTGCATGTCATGGTGAAATGCATTGAGGGTTTGTATGAGCTTTGGAGGGTGAGGGAGTTGTACACTCTAACCCAAGTGGAACGCCACCGTGCGTTGACCACAAAATTTTCAAAAGCGTGGGGAGACTCAGGTTGGTCCCCCACCAGGTGGATCCATTGGTGCTTGGCACATTCCACCTTTTTTGCCGAGAAATGGAGGAACATTTTTCAGTTTTCCTCCATCCCAACGGAGTATCGGCATGGGCCTTACAAAAGGAGGCTCAAAAATTGTTTTAAGGGTTGGTCCTTGGTGAGGCCATTTGTGTCCCTCCGCCACATGCACCATTGCATGTCCATGAACGCCCTGGAGCAAGGGCTTTTGGGACTGGAGGCAGCCAAGGCCTCAGACATTGATGACTTTGTATGAAAAACGACCACACATGCTTTGTGCCAAGTGTTTTGTGTTGTTTGTCCTAGGGAGGGAGGGAGGAGGGGTGCGCGATAACTACACGCGATAACTACGCGATAACTGAGTTATCGCGCGATAACTAGCGCGATAACTAGTTAGAGCAAGGTGCTCTAACTGCGTTCTAACTTTGTTCTAACTGTGCTCTAACTCTTTGACCCCACCCCCCAAAAAACCACCCCTACAATGAGGGTTATGTGGGGAAAGAAAGGGGATGGGGGGTTTGTGAGGGTGCTGAATCCATTTTTTTAGGTGGTTTGCCCCAAAATTGAGGGTAGCTGGGTGTTCTAGAAATTGCGTTCTAACTAGGGGTTCCGCACCACGCCCTAGAACGCTGCATCCTACAGATGCGGTGTACCCTTCGTGAACCGGCCGTTTGAATCCGAGATTCACGGTACCGTGAATTTCACCCAATTTTGCTGTGTTTTGCTCGTAACTTGGTGCTACGTGTGCTTTTGTCGTGCTACCTTCGCCCAAAGTAAGATGCAACAAATAGGTGCAATTTAGAGGTTTAAAGTCCCCGCATGGTTTAACACATTTGGTGAGATTCGCGTGAATGTGAAATTCACGCACCTAAATTCACGCAGAAATTCACGCTAGATTCATAGATTCACGAGAATGTGAAATTCGCACGAATTTTGTACGAATTCGTACGAATTTCGTTCGAATTTCGTACGAATTTCGTACGAATTTACCCTCCTTTCCACTCTTTCGCTTTGTTACAGCTCTCAAAGCCCTGGCGTTCTTCTCTTTTAACTATGTCGCAGCAGACTATGTCTCAACTCGCAAGCTTGGCCTCGCGCCCCGACCCCTCAGCCGACACCCTCGCCCACTACCAAGCCCTCCCCGTTGCCCACCATCAATTGGAGGAGGCAACGTACGAGTCGGAGGCACTGGGGGTGGATGACATCGTGGGCTGGGCAGCCTCCCTCGACCCACCCCCGATGTCATCCACATCGACATGCGCAGCCCCACCCGCAACAGCTACCTCGGGGGGAGGGGATGGGCCACAACCCTATGGAGGGAACTGCGCCACCAACTCCCCACCCTCAAATTTCTCCATCTAACCCCTCTCCCCTCCATTGTTGACCAGCTCCTCAACTCGATGAGGAATAACCCTGTGGGGAAGCCTAAGGACGCCCACGTCCAGGTGTACCCAACCACTAACCTCGTCCACACCCCCCCCCACTGCGATATGGTGTGCATGCACGATCTTGCTGCAGGTGCACCAGCAGATCACTCTTTTTTCCCCTTTTCTTGGCATCTTGCCAACCCCCGGTGGTGGGATGATTTGGGCGTCGCCCCTTTCCATCCCACCATCCCCCCCAGGTGCACGTCCCCGACGTCACCCACCCCACCTTCTATAGCACAACTTCTTTGCAATGGTACCGTGGTGCCTCATGCGCCCCCCCCTTCATTTCGAGTGAACCCCCCCTCCGCACCGAACCCCTTCCCGACCCCCCTCATGGGGTGACGGGCAGCCCTGACCCCGCTTCCGACAGGGTTGGCCCCTCTCAGCCGCCCCTCAACTTTGTTGATGGGAACGGCTACATTGTGCTTCGGGGGCTTGTGGAGGCACGGGATTGTGAGGTGGGGTGGAACAAGGTGATGAAGGCGTGGGGCAGCGGCGACGAAAAAGTCGTCGCAAAGAATTTTGAGCTCCTTTTCAACGTCGCGCGGAGTGAGGAGCAGGCCAAGGATCCTGCGCTCCCCCGCCGGTGGCAAAGCAAGAGCACCTTGGGGTCGGGGGTGGGGGGGCCTCTCTTCAAGAAGTTCCACCCCCACCTCACCGAAAGTGTCCCTGGGGTTGGGGACCTCCACCCAATGACGCCGGGCAGCGTCATTGTGGCCAGTGTGGGGAGTGGGCCGCAGCTCCCCCACACCGACGTGGCCACCCACCCCGACGTCCTCCCCCCCGGCGACAGGGAGGTGGGGGACTGCCACCTGAGTAGCTTCCTCTGCTTGTCAGAGGACTACCAGGTGGCGGTGCAGGCGGGGACGGCCCTGGGGGAGGCGGGGGAGGCGCGCTGGGACACCGTTGAGCTGCATCGGGGGGACATGCTGCTGATGGTGGCCACCAGCCGCCATCATGGATTACCTGCCCTCCCCGACTCCAAGGATGGGCTGCAGGGGGCTCTTTTTAACTTGTGGACCCCCGACCCCCGACACAAACACCACCAGGCCAACACCACACACTTGGACGCCATCCCCCCCAAGGAGGCCCTGGACATTGCTGGGGATTTGTCCAGCTGGGACCTCCCCAGAGTGGACTAGGTGTTGTGGGTGGGGAAGGGGGCGGTTGGGAGGGTGGGGTCGTGGGAGGGGGAGGCTGCCCAGGCCCTCTTCGCCGACCCCCCCCAGACGCTCCCGGCAGGCCCCCCCACGTGCCCCTTCCACCCCACCTTCATCTCCCAGTCGGCCCCGGCCTCCGACCTCGCCGTCATCGAGGTCGGCCCCCAGTGCATGCTGTTCTTCGTGGGCAGCGTGCACCAGCTGGAGGTCGCCAAAGGGGGCGATGTCGACGCGGAGTCGGAGATCCACTTCGCCTTGTCCGGCATTGCCCCCCCGGGTCGGCCGACCACGCTGTGGCACCTGGTGAACACGGTCCCAGCGTGGCGGTCGCCCAAGTGCGCGAGGACCGGGGCATGGAGCATCACCTGCCCATGCGAGTGCAAGGTGTGTTTGCTTTGTGTATTGGCAAATTGGACGAAATTCATGTGAAATAAATTTGTGTGAATTTTCTCGAGATGTGAAATTCGCACGAAATTCGTACGAAATTCGTACGAATTTCTGTGAATTTCGTCCAATTTGCTCCTTTTGCTCTTGCATTGCCTCGTGTCCGCTCCCCCTTTCTCAATTTGTGCCTTGCACACCTCCCCACATCTGCATGCAGGTCCCGTTCACCGCTTGGTCGCCGGATATTCGGCACCACACCAAGCGCCAGTACAAGCCCCGGCCCCAATTGCCCGAGGAGCACGCCGAGCCCGCCGAAGGCCCCGGTGGCGACCAGCCCGCAGGCACCGGCGGTGGACGGGCACCAAGCGAGGCCGGCAGTGTGCGCAGTGAGGGGTCGCAGCGCTCTCGACGTTCGGGAGGCAGCGAGGCCAGCACCGCCAGGGGGCATGTGGCGCGCGAGGTGGTGGTGCCCCATCCGTCCCGCGACGAGTTGGGCGACGCCCACAACGACCCCCCCCTGGACCGGGTCACCCTGGCCGCCAGGCAACCGGATCCGGCCTGGACCCAGCAGGTGCCGCCCGGGCCCGATGGGCGGCAGCGGCATCTCAGTGCCGTGTGGGACATGGTGTTGGAGTCGCGGGGGGTGCAGGGCACCCTCCGCATCTCCTTCCCCTGCCCCATTGTGGTCCGGGGGGGGGTCCAACTGCTTGCGGGGCAGGAGCTGGTGGTCATGTTTGCCTACCGGCTTGTGAGTGGGCAGTGGCGGGTGCAGACGGGGGTGGCGCGCAATGGGGAGGCGAGGACGGTGACGACGGCTGGGATTTGTGGGCTGAATGTGCTCACGGGTTGGGAGCAGCGGAGGCCGGAGTGGGTGGACGCGGCATGGCTTGCCATGCACGTCCATGCGGGGAGGCAGCGGAAGATGGGGGTGGTGGTTGACGTCATTGACGTCGAGGAGGACGAACCCCCTTCCAGGAGCAAGCGGAAAGGGCGCCCCGAAGGGGACACGGGCCCCAGCCCCCCCCCCAAAGCCCCGCGTACGGCCACCCCGGCGGAGCGGGCAGTGCGGGCGGAGCAGGCGGAGCCGGTGGGGGGGCGGGGGCAGAGGGGGGTGGTGCAGGAGTGGGTGGACCAGCAGCGGGCGGGGGCGTGGGAGGCACGCGCCATCAGCGCGGAGGCCGCCAACCGCGACCTCGAGGCCCGTCTGTCCACGGCCAACGAGGACAGGCGGGACTGCGAGTCGCGGTTGGCCGACGTCACCAAGGAGCGTGACCGGCTGGCCACCAAGGTGAGGACTCTTGAGCGCGACGTGGCGACGTAGCGCAAGGCAAAGCCAGCGGCACAGCCAGCAGAGGCAGTGGAGAGGGCTGAGGGTGCCGAGGCCCCCGCCTCCCCGGGTGACAGGGGGGGGGGCAGTGCTGCCGGTGTCCGGTACCTCCTGGCCGGCGCACAGGCCTGGCATGCCCAGGCCGAGGCATGCGCCGGCCAGATGTCCGCAGTGTCCACCGGCCTCCGGATGGCCATGATGGCCAGTGCCAAGCAAGTCGATGTGGACAGCGTGGCCCCCGACGCCCCCAAGGTGACTGCCGCAATGGAGGAAGTGCGCCGGCAGTACCCCCCCCACCGCCTCACGTCGGCGGCCATGGACCCCTCCTTTGTGGAGGCGGTGGCGGAGCAGAGCTCCCAGGGCACCGCCAGCCGGAGCTCTGCTCCCGGGGGGGGGGGGTGCGTAGGTACCCGCCGGAGCACCTGTCCTTTCTAACCACGACGAATGTTATCCTGCCCCCCCCCCCCAAGCATGGGCAGTTTGACCGATATGTGGTGTACTCCCCCCCCACTGTGCGAAATTTTCTGCACCACTGTTTGTACATTAATTGGGGTACGGTGTGCCCCCTGACCTGTTTGCGATTTTTTCTGCGGAACTGTTTGTATTTTATTTGGGGTATGCTATGCCCCCTGACGTGTTACACTGCGGGCTGAGTGACAGCCGGAATGACAGCCACTGGACTGGGTGTGTGATAGCCCATGAGCACCATCCTGAGCTTGCTTTGTGAGGGTCAACGAGGGCAGAAGGATGAGGCTTTGGCAGAAGGTCGGTGACAGTCATGTGAAATTCGCACGAAATTTGTACGAAATTCGTACGAATTTCACATTTTCAGAATATTCACACATTTCTATTCACGTGAAATTCGCACGAAATTCGTACGAAATTCGTACGAATTTCGTGCGAATCTATGTGAATTTCTTTTAATTGCATGCGAATCACAGTAGATAGAGTTGTCTGCGGGAGGGGGATGGTAGAAACTTTGCGATGACTGCTTGCCCATTCAACAGGTCCTGTATCTCACACCATGCCACGGCCCAAGGAGCCATTCCATCTGGTAGCGGATCGTACACGACGGCGGCGCCTACAAGAGCTCCAGGAGGTTGTTACCAAGGAGCTTGCAGCACCCTACACCGTCAAGTACCTGCCCGACACGGGGCAAATAGTGCTTACCCCCGAAACAAGAATTGTAGCCACCGTCCAGCCCGAGCCCACCCAGGAGGAGAGGTTGATTATGGCCGTGTGGAGGATTCGGTCATTGTACCTCTCTAGGACAGAGTCCCGGTACCTAGTGGGGAGCATGACGTACGGTGTGGTATGGGACCAGGTGTACGGCATGCTTCGGCAGCTAGCGTTGCCGGAGTCCCGGGCGTTCACTGCCTATACGGGTGACGACACGGCCATCAATGGTGCGGCCTGCTACCTACCTGACCGCATCGGCCACCTATTCAAGTGTCGACCACCCCCACCCTCGGCCATCATGCAGCCCGGGGACCGACGGCTGCATTGGTTGCCTATTGCGGTGGACGGTACATCGAGGCATGAGGCCTCGTACGTCCATTGCACGCTTGGTGGCACCGCCGGCCCCAACCAACTATCTAGTTGGTGGCTACTAGGGGGCAGTGAAAAGTGGGAGACCCTCTACGCGGCCTCCCAGGAAATTGATTTTGATGATGAGTTGCGCAAGGCCGCAACCGTAAGTTTTAAGGATACGGCAGGGAACGATAGGCAGTCCCTTTTTTTTCTGTGTGCAGATGGTAAGGCACAGGTGCTCATGGCGGGCTGCCAAAACTGGAAGGCAGAATCCCCTCGTGCCACTGTGTGTTGGGTCTGCATGCGTAACCGTGCACTGTGCCTTGCTACCTTTGGCACAGCAAGTGCGATAGACGGCAACTGGGAACCAGCCGTTGCCATAAATGCTATATATAGGACCATTACGAGTGATAGGCGAGTGCCTGATTATGGCCTCCATGGGGTCCTTCGTGTCCTGTTGTGTGCAGTCAACGGGACACGGGACCTAGTTGTACAATTGACAGGGAAGGCACCGGCCACTGTGGCACGCACCATGCTGCAACCGGTTCTAGATGAGGCACGGCTTGCTGCACGAACTTGCACCCGTGCCTCATTAAATAATGACAAGGCAAACAGCAAGGGGAAGGTGAGGATGGAGTGTGCTGCTGCCATCCATTTCATGCGCAATAGGGCTTGGGAGAAGATAATAAATGCTTGCCTAGAGCAGCCTAGTGTCAGGCAGCATCAAGTAGGGGGAAAAAGTTGGGAGTCGGTGTGCAAAACGTGGTGGGAGAATTTTGCAAGCATGTGTGTATACGCGTGGCGTTCCGCATGGTTCTCCGGGGCCGACTTGGGGCGGCTCCGGAACCATAGCATAGCCATGGGCGCTGCCCACAATGAGCTCCAGTGGGGCAAACTTCTGTGGACGCATCTTTGGATCGACCACATGTATTATTTTGCAAAGAAGTGGAGAATCTTGTCAAAGTTCTCCTGCTTTGCCATGGAGGGAAGTCACCGGAGGCTGAAGCGCATGTTGCGCAACAGCGGGGGCCTAAGCCTCCTCCGGGGGAGACTAGGGGTGCAAGTGGTTGTGGACAACCACACCATTGACGATAGCCTTTGGTTGCATGGGTGGGATGCGACCAAAAGGGCTCAACATGGGCAAGGGCCCATAAGTGTACAAACGTATGCAAGCCGCACAAGAAGACGGCTTCTAACCGACATGCAGCACCTTCAGACTCTACAGCGGCGGTTCTGGTGCTGCAAGAGACGGACATGAGATGACCTTACGAACCCAGACCATTGTTGCCTGTGACCGGGGTGCATGCTGGGGGGCTTACTAGGGGTGTGAGGACAAATCAGGGGGTGCACACGGGTAACATTTGTGTAAAATCACGTGAATTCACGTGAAATTCGTACGAAATTCGTACCAATTTCGTACGAATTCACGTGAATTCACGGCTGTGAATCGGCTACAGGCTTGCCGGGTTCCGGCACCTCTCGTTTTGGGCACGGTGCGGTCATGATGCATGCTTTTGGGGCGGGACTTTCATTGGATGATGCGTAACAAAGCTAGGGGAGGAATTTTGGCCCCTCAAAGCCCTTGAAATGAACCAAGAATATGGCATTTTCCCCCAAAAACCTCAAAATTTGGGTAAATTCACGTGAAATTCACGCAATTATTCAAACGGCCACTTAACGGCCGTTCACGAAGGGTACAGGGGCTCAATATTTTTAATGAGGATTGGCTCGCGGAGACTGGTGCAGGGGACAGTGACACCCGCCGCACATTGACTCCAACGGAGGGGGGTGCAATGTACAGTTTCGCAAGGGAGGTCCTCATACCCCACTTGGAGACTCATTTGGGTTGGAAGTGTCCGGTCGTGAATGTTACCACCTTTATTGTGGTGAAGGCCGGCACAATTGATGTGGAAAAAAAACAGTGTTGGCACCGTGACATTAACCTTAGCTATGTTGCCGGCCCAGACCAACACCATGTTATTTGCTTGTTTCCGATGTTCTCCCCCACACCCGATGATGGTTGTGCTGGGGATTTTGTGGTTGCATCCCACACGGGCCTCCCGGACCCTTGGGTGGTGGCCCCAATGGCCCCATTGGACATCGGGGATGTGTGGTTGGGCAATGCACTGACTGTGCATCGCGGAGGTATTTGCCCTACCACAAACCCCCATCGGCCCCGTGTTTTTGGTTTCATTTCGGTTGGTACCTCCAGGTTCGACTACAACAACACTTGCCCTGTTGTTGTTCCCCCTTGGGCCGGCAAAGCGGCTGCATCCCCCGAAGGGTCTCAAGGCCCTCATGCCACTTGTGGTGCGGTTGGTTGTGAGGTGTTGTTGGATGTGAGTGATGCTACCACAGTTTTTTGTGTTACATGTGGTAACGTGCCATTGTGTGCCACCCACGCCGTGGAGGGGCAGTGTGGTGCCTGTGAGGAGGGCGCTTGGAATCAGGGTGAGACAATGACGCAACACAGTGGTGTTGCATGGGGTCGTTGTCCTGCCCCACTGCAGTTCTACATGCCCGTTGATGGGGCTACTTTTTTTGCAGTTCATGAACATTTGTCCCCTAGCCCCCTTCGAGTTGGGGTTGAGGGTCACCCTTCATATGAGGAGTGCCCATTGCGGCAAATGCATGCTAACCCCTTGCCTTGTGTGGGCTCGGATGGCATTTTGCTTGCTTGTCCCCCCGGTTCATTGATGGTTTCGCGGGGTTTGATTGGTGGTGTTGCTTTGGCTTCCACCGATACTACAATTGGCGGGGTTTTGCATTGGTTTGCAGTTGGGCACAAGCACCACCTCATGGATGTTGCACCGGCGGAGAGCTGCGGTTGGGTGAAGTGGTGGCCATTCAAGACGGTTTCGAGAAAGAAGAAGTCGAAGCCGAAGCCCAAGGCAAAGTCAAGGAAGGGCAAGGAGAAGGCCGGAGAAGAAGATGAGGACGTGGAGGAGGAGGAAGAGGAGAAGCAAGAGCTGCGGTGCATCTGCAATCAGGTATTTGTGGGATCCGGGCATGGGTTGAACTGTGTTGTTGTTATTCATTAAGTGTCGTTTATCTCAAAAGGTAGGGTCACTGGTGGCTTTTTTTGTTTGGCCTGTCTTCAGCGCCTCCCTATATGGTTGCAGTTCTTCAGGTTGAGTTGAATTGAATTGATCATCAACCTGTTCAACTTCTTCCCGGGATTCTTCAGTGGCCTACACATGTTTTTGCATGTTTGAGGGCAGTGGGGTTTGAACCATGCAGGAACATGTCGTTTGCAAGTGTAGCATGCATACCTCTCACCCACCCGGTGCCATGGTCTTGAAATACGGCCGTATACCTTGTGTATACGGGCGTATACGCACGGTATACGGCCGTATACTCCCAGTAAACGGCCGTATACCGCGAGTATACGGCCGTATACCTGCCCACCCATTTGGAGTATACGGCCGTATACTCCGAGGTATACGGCCGTATAATCAGAGGTATACGGCCGTATACTCATAGTATTTGTTGCCAATTTCGATCTATTTTGCCTAGTTCTTTGTTAGAATTCCCCCCTTTCTTCCCATTCAGGTCCAGTATGATCCCTGGCCACTGCGGAGCATCACCCATTACGAGGTGGCCGAGCCCGAGGTGGAGTTGGTGGCACCAAAGGCTGCCGCAGGGCAAGTGGTCTCCGGTCGGGAGTACATGGACCCCATTCCTGTGGGTTGGGGGGATGTTGCCAGTGCGCCCTCCGACCTGGCGTGCACCACTGGCAAGGACACGGGATACTATTCCCGATTGAATGTCCGTGCCAGTGGTGCACTTTACGACATTCGCCTGCCCATTAGGGCATTGGCGAATGTCGTAAAGGGGGGGGGGGGTTGTGGAGGCCATTTGGGGGGCTGCGGTGTGGAGCAAGAGCTCCAGGAAGGTGCGGGGTTTTTTGAGCACCACCGGGGGAAAATGGAGCATTTCGGACTCCATTATGGTGCTCCAAAGTTTTGGGGGGGAGCCTGTCCCCGTGGAGCACTCCCTCGCCCTCCAGTCCGAGTTCAGGAGTTGGCCTCGAGGGCGGGGAAACAGCTTGGGGGGAGGGGGCTGAAGCGGGCTCATGATGAGCCCGCTGAGCCAAGGGCCACCCCTGCACCCACCCCCACCCGGAAGGCCCCCAAGCCTTCCGGGTCTGCTGCTGCTGCTGTTGGTGTTGGCTCGGGGGGGCGTGAGGGGTTTGGGGGGGTGGGGGGGATGGAAGCAGCTGCCCGCCGTGGCACATGCGAGGCCCTGGGGGACCTCTATGTGCCCAGCACCGCTGACATTGTCAGCGGTGTTGTGGCGGGCTTGGGGAAGTCCCGGCTGAACATCTCCCGAGACATCGGGGAATTCAGCCGGACTTCCCTGACCTCCTTGAGGGAGGCCAATGCCTCCCTCAAGGAGGAGCTGAAGGTTGCCCCTGCTGAGGGTGACGCCAAGGACAGGAGGATTGCGGGCCTGGAGACCATGCAGGTTGGCCGATGCCACCGCAAGTGCCCATGACTGGCACCTCAAGGCCAAGGAGTTGGAGACGCAACGCCAAGCGGCCAAGGCCAACGAGGAGTGGGCGAGGTCCATTGTGGCCCATAGTGTCACACGGAGTGCACCCCCACCCCAAGGGTCTGGGAGTTAGGGCAGTGGGAGTCAGGGCAGTCAGTCCGCCACCCCATCACGTGGCCTGCCCCCAAAGCCGCAATGATTGCCCCCATCGAACCCCGCCCTTGCAGCTTTATGCCGAGAGTTGGTGTACCGCAAGGTGCACATCTTGGGTGTACAAGTGCACAATGTGTTGTTTGGGGCTACAGGGACACGCAGGCAGGGGAAGGATTGGCGCCGTGTGGGGTGTCCCACAGTAAGGGGGTGCATAGTAAGGTATCCTAATGTGAGCCCCCCTTACTATGGAGCACTTTTTGTGGGAGATGGTGTCTCGCTCCCTACACCCCCTCAATTTGGGTGTGACGAATGCATTTTGACTCGAGTCACATCGTATCAAAACCGAAATGGGGGCAAAAGTTGGGCAAAACAATTAGGATCAAGCTGGTATGTGACCCCCTTACTGTGGGACACCCCATGCGCGCTTGTGCAGCGGCAATGAAAGGCAAAGGGAGCTAATTTGCCTTTCAAATGCACATGCGCATGCGAATTTTCCAAGGTGGTTCCATTGGACCACCATTCAAGTGGTACAATGCGATACTTCACAAAGAATGCCGGGCCATCGCCATATGAGGGATCCTTCTCCACTTTCCGCCATCTGCGTTGTCGGGGCGCATAGTGGTGGGGAGGTCTGTGTTGAAACAGGTGGAGTGCTCCATAGTCCCATGCAAGAGACCCCGATGCGGTTTGATGTACATGGAGGTGGTGTTGTGGATGCGAAGGCCTACAAGGGCTGGCCGGGTGTGGTTTTCAACTCCAAAGCCCACCACGGGCCTGCCCCATGGAGGGGGGAGCGCTATGCCATTGTTTTCTACAATGGGTGCAACACAGATTACCTCCCGGATGAGTCTGTTGATGAGTTATTGGCCTATGGCTTTCGTCCTTGGGGCCACTAGTGAGCACCGTATACTACTAGTATACGGCCGTATACCTCCGAGTATACGGCCGTATACCTGGAAGTATACGGCCGTATACTCGAAGTATACGGCGAAATATTTGTGCTGAATCCTACATGCTGTGCGCCTGTTGCATGCGCCTGTACGCACGGTTCCATTGGGCAACTGGCCCACATATGCCTGGCACATGTTTCTGCAGCAATTATTGTCACAAATATGTTTACGAATGCCCATCCGAAGGAGAAGGGGCTTTGTTTGGAGAGTATTTTGATGAATTCCGATGAGGGCTTTGTTTGAAAGCACATCACTCTGGGGATCATTGATCACAATACACATCCGCCTTGTGTATTGCTTGCCGTCGCCGGTTGAGGCCTCCGTTGGCTTCCCGTTGGTGGTTGGAGGGTATTTTGTCAAAAGGCTATTTTTTACCAAATGTGCGTCCCCCTCCTTCTACCGTCTTTGTTGGCCCCGCCTGATTAGAGCTCTACACTTCCTGGGGTCCACCCGCTCAGCTTGGCTGAGCGAGGCCCCTTGGGGGGCGGGGGTGGCAGCAGCAGGTGCTACATGACCCTGGGCTGCACTGAAATCAGACTTGTCACGGTGCAAAATCGGGAATTTCCACCACTCAGACCAATGTATGTACTGACGTTCGATAACAGAGTCAGGCCCCTGCCATCGATGGTCCACTGTCCAGAGTTCATGTCTTGAGCCTCAGGTATCACTCAGCCCTGCCACTCCTATGGCCCAGGGCTGTCCACAAACTGAGATCTAAACTGACATTTGTGCCAAGTATTCATCTGTTTGAAATTTTAAGACCGCTACCCAGCCTAAAACAGCTTTTCCGCCGGTGGCTCATGCGCCCACTCAGTGAATTTCTGTCTGCGCTGTACCATTTGTGGTCTGTTAATTACAAATGCGATGTAAATATTTGTTGCATGCTTGAATTGTTTTAATTTCAGCATTTCAGAACTGATGAGGGCTTTGCTTTAAAGCCGAAACGCCTATTGTGGCACATCACTTTGGGGATCATTGATCACGATACACATCCGCCTTGTGTATTGCTTGCCGTCGCCGGTTGAGGCCTCCGTTGGCTTCCGGTTGGTGGTTGGACGGTATTTTGTCAAAAGGCTATTTTTTACCAAAAAAAAACACATGTAGGTATATATCATGTGATATGATATGTTGTGCAATATGCATAAGTATGTATATTCAGTGTATATTCCTTTGGCTACCACGCGTAGAACGCATAGCACGAAATTTTGTCGCGTTTTTGCTTTTATGATTGTTTTGTGCTTCCGGGGGGTTTTCGAGGGTGCCCGACGCAATGGAACTATCCGTTTAGCTCATATCAACCATTTTCGAGGAGAGAAGCACAATTGCCTCCTCCCTTTGCCTCTGTCTTGGTGCTACGCGTGCTGCGTGTGTTGCGCGTCCTGCGTGTTTCGGTCCGGTGCCTCTGAGTGTGCCTCTGGAAGTCTTCCTACGCGTTCTACGCGTTCTGCAGGGGCTAAGCGCTTCACACCTATCATACCACCCCCGATTTTTTTTTTTGCCATGCTTTCACCCGTGTACTCTGCCACCCACCTGCACTGGTTCCCAATGGAACTGAAACGTGCGTATTCCAACGACCATTGCCTTCTGCCTATGCGTTTGCCTTGTTGCTACATTGCCCACGTGTGTTGGGTGTTTTGTGTGTTGTCGTTTTTCGCTTCTGACGTTGCCTCTGGAGCCGTTCTACGCGTGCTACGTGCTCTGCAGCATGTTTTTGTCCCAACATTCATAGGCCGCTCTGCTTTTATGGTGCAGGAGCCATGCCTGCACCCCTGTACCCCGCCACACATTCTCAATGGTTGCAGAAGGGTGGGAAGCTGGGAGACTGGAAGCATCCGGAGAAACTGAAGCACGACGCCTTCGTTGTCTTTCAAATTAAACAAGCCACAACAATGTGTGTGTGTGTCTTCGTTTTCATCTCGCTTCTCGCCTTGCACCGCTGTCCTCCTCACCCCCTTGTGTCGCAGCGGGGTGGCATGCCAGATGGGTCAATCGGAAGAAGAAAGGGGCCAAGGACAAGCAGGAGAAAGAATTTTGGTTGACGAACCTCACAACGTATCAGGTGTACCACGTTCACGGGTTTGCGGTTCATGTGACCACTATTTTGCGCTGCCTGTTGTCCCCTACCGCCTCTTGCACCCTTTCACAGGTCAAGGCCCCGAAGGGCAAGCCACATGCGCCGCATGTGGTGCAGGACGTCCGCAACAAGAAGGATGGCTACTTGAAATACAAAAAGGTGTTTTATGTGTTCTGCGCGTTTTATCCGTTCCCTTTTCCGTTGCCTCTGGATGTGCCTCTGGTTGTGTGTTATGCGTTTTGCGCGTTCTTGGCGCTCTGCGTGCTTGCTCTGGTATTGCCTCTGGGGTTGCCTCCATGTGTCTTGCATGTTCTGCATGTTCTACAGATTCCGCGCGACCGGCTGTGGACGTGGATCCAAGATGAGGGAACCACGGAGAGTTCGGATGAGGACGAGTCGGAAGAGGATTCGGAAGAGGAGCCGGAGGAGGCAGAGGAGGCGGAGGAGGAGGAGGAGGAGGAGGGCAGTGATGCTGCCAGTGTGAAGGATGAGGACGAGCCCTCCCTTGCCCAACGCGCACCCCGAAGCACCTACCTCGAGGTGGTTGCCCGCATGGCCGCAAAGGGGACCCCTGTGAAGGCGAAGCAAGAGGCAAAGCCAGAGGCAAGGCCAGAGCCGGAGGAGCTGTCCAAGAAGAAGAAGGAAAAGACGAAGAGTCCACCCAAGAAGAAGAGCAGCAAGGGCAAGAAGGTGGAGGAGAGGCCCAAGCATGTGCGTTACGCAGTGGAAGGCGAACCGCACAGGACGATGCCCACAGGTGCAACCCGAGGGGAGAAGTACCAAGCCGGGGCCACCTACGACAACGATGTGCAGGTCATGCAGCGCACCCTGGAGTCGGAATATGAAGTGTCACTCGGACGAGTATGCCAACACTACAAAGTGTGTTTGGCCGAGGAAACACAAGCGCGCCGCGAATTGGGCCTGGCGCTGCTTCTGGTGACGGACGTGCGGGCGTACAGTGTGCAGATGGTCCTCCGCTGTGGCACGAAGAATGCACAAAGCACAGCCGCTGCCAGAGAACTGTTTGAGGAGCGATACCCCAGCAGCTCACCCCGCCAAGTCGCAACCGGGCTGATCAAGGGGGTGTCGGTGTGCACGAACTGTGTCGGAGCCCCGGACTGGCCTACGAAATTTGGTGACCCCGCAGCTGCAGGCCTGCCGTTGGCGAAATTGAAGGGGGAGCCCCTGTCGTCTGGATACCGACCACGGCGCAGCATGGACCAGCTGAGTGCGTTTGGTGCGGAGGACATTGTCGACATGCCCACTGACACTTTGCAGGTGTACTGCATGTGTTGCGTGTTCCCTCTGTAACGCCTCCAGTGCAGCGTGTAGCGCGTCTTCGGCGTTCTACGCGTGCTACGTGTTCCCGACGTTGCGCCTCTTCGTTGCCTCTGGGGGTGCCTTCCGGTGTTGCACGCGCTTTGCGTGGTCTGTACAGGAGAAGCTGTCGCGCATGGTCCGCATGGCTGGCCTCATGGCCTACACCTTAACGGAGGACAGAGGTGTCGACCTCCCCGACACAGGGGCATGGACACTCGTGAGAACAAAGGATGCAAAGAGGCAGCGGGTGTGCATTCCTGTGCTGGGCGTCGTGGCACGGGTCTTTTCACTTGCCTCTGGAGTTGCCTCCTGCCTGCTTTGGGCGTCCTACGCGTTCTACGCGGTCTGCACGTTCGATTCTGTGACTGCCTCTGGATTTTCCTTCCCATGTCTTACCTATTTTGCGCGCTCTGCATGTTCTGCAGACAACCTGGGAGGAGTATGGGTATCCGCAGCAGCATGGGTATCCGTATGAGCCGCGATACGAGTATGAGCCGCGGTACGAGTACCAGCCGATGAAGACGGATCCGGAAATGCCTTCGAGCTCCGGGAGCCTCCCGTATGGGTCCGACCCGTACAGGAACCGGCCCCAGGATTATCCGCCGCCACCCACGTATCCTCCACCGCAAGGAATGCTGCAGCCACCCCCACCGCCGGGGATCCCACCAGCGCCAATACTCGCACCACCCCAGCCACTGCCGCAAGGACCTCCGCCACCACCGCCACCGTCCGGGGAGCAGCAAGGCAGGCCGGAGATGGGGCCGGAGACGGGACCCCCGCACATGGAAGGTGCACAGGTGCGCGTTGCACATTAGTACTATGCGTTCTAGGGGATTTGCGCGTAGCCTCCGGGTGTGCCTCTGGATGCGAGCCCCGTGTTCTCCGCGTTCTGCGCGTTCCACACGTTTTCTTTTTGGTGCCTCTCGGATTGCCTCTAGAGGTGGGTTGCATGTTTCACGCGTGTTCCGTGTTCTGCAGCACCCAATCAAAACGGAGCCGGAGGAGGAGTCGACCGCGCCAATGGATCCACCGCATGAAGGGTGGCGGCTGCGGCCGCTGCTCTGCGTGGACCATGTAGGGTGCACGGACACCGTTTCAAGAAAGCAACAATTGACTTGCTCGTGTTGCCGCCCCCATTGCCCCATCCCCTGTCCTGCGTGTGTTTCGTGTAATACGCGCTCTACGTGTCTGCTTCGGCGTCTGCCTTTGGAGGTCGTGTTACGCGTTCTGCGTGTGCTGCGCGTTCTGCACGTTCCGCTTTTGCTGCCTCTGCTGTTGCCTCTGGAACTGCCACTGGTGTGTTGCGTGTTCTACAGAGTCTCATTTCTCAACAATCTTTGTTTGTGATGCCACCAAAATTTCAACCACCGCTGTACGACCATAGGCTCCCACGGGAGGACTGTGCGGCCGATATCCAATACGGTATCCGGCCCGGGGAATCCTGGCTCATCGGCTATTCTGAGGACGAGGTGTGGGACCATATCATGGCCCCCATAGAGAATCTACAATGCCAAGCCCTACGGGACCACGGAAGGCCAGACCTGCTACCTCTAGTACCTAGGTACAATGCATTTCTAATTCTATTGGGGATGGTGCGACCAATGCAGGTGGACGGGGTTTGGGAGCGCAAGGGCCTATTATACAATCCCTATATGGCAAACATGCTGACGCGTCGGCAATACTACTTGCTGCAACGGTTGCTACGTACGGATGTCGTCTCGCTACTGGAAGACTGCAATGGCCAATGGGCGGGAGCGTGGTGCATGGGGGGTGGGGCCTGCGGCGATGAGTCCGTGGTGCCCCACAAGGGGATGCTAGCGGGCCCCTTGAAAATGTTCATAGCCCGGAAACCGCACCCAATCGGGATAAAGTTGTATTGCCTGGCCGATGCAACATGGGGGTACGTGGTGGACATGTATTTGTACACCGGTGTACGTGGCCGGCTACGCCGCTACGGCACTGCGGCGGGAAACTTCGATGCCAAAAACATCATGAAGTTGTGGGCATCATTGCTGCCCGAGGGGACGGTGCTATGTGCCGCCTCCTTTTTCGGGTCCCACGGCCTTGCAAAGGAATTGGCCGCCAACAAGCGGGCATTCCTCATGATGACGAAGAGGTCCACGTACGGCGTGACATGGGCCGGGGAGCAGGTGCAGGAGGGGCAGACGGCGGTGTGCACTGTTGCGGATTTCAAGTACAGCCTGTGCACGTACAAGAATCCGAAGGTCGGGCACAAACCCCCCCGCGTTGTGCCGATGTTGACGAATGTGTGGTTTCCCCGAAAGGGACCACCTCACCGGCGAAGCGGGCGGGAAGTGCACCCCGTGGTGGCGGCGTACCGCACACTGTCGCGCGGTGTCGATGGTGTGAAACAGATGGCCCTGCAGATGAGGCAGGTTGGCCGCCAGATGACATGGGCCCACGCGGTGCGTGCGTTCGTGCTCCGGTACGCGGTTGTGAATGTGTTCGCAACTTGTCGGCAATTGGGACTTTGCAAGGAGACCACTAGTATGTGGGAATGGCAATGGCAAGTTTTGCGGCGGCGGTACTTTGCCCACCCCCTACGGCAAGAGGTACACGTGCCGGTGGCGACACAACGGCGTTGTGTGTGCCACTTTTGCAAGAGGGGAAGAACCGGCTATGAATGTACCGGTTGTGGAAAGGCATTCCACGTGTTGTGCTTTGCACCGGGACATGGCTATGGAGGTGTGCAAGGCGCACGGGACATGGAGGTAGACGAGGAGGACGAGGAGGTGTGGGAGGAGGACCATGAGGAGGACGAAGAGGACGGGGAGGACAAGGAGGACGAGGAGGACGAGGAGGACGAGGAAGGCGAGGAGGACGAGGAAGGCGAGGAGGACTAGGAAGGCGAGGAGGACGAGGAGGATGAGGAGGATGAGGAGGATGAGGAGGATGAGGAGTAGTGTGGTGGAATGGGGGGCTTGAACGAGACGATCATGGAGGCGGAGCCTCTGCTATCCCTACCCATGGGACCAGTGCGAACCCTGGGGGACAACCGCGTAGGCTGGATACCCAACTGTGAGGACGCGGCCCCTCCTCGATGTGCGCCCGTGTGCAAAGCGACGTGCTGCGTGTTCTGCGCGTTCTGCGCGGTCCGGTATTCCAATTTTGCACGTGCCTCTGGAGGCACGTGTTCGGCGTGCTACGCGTTTTGTGCGTGTTACTTGGTCTGTACGTGTTGTACGCGTTGTGCGCGCTCTACGCGTTTTCAAAACCTTACGTGCAACACGGTGGGCCACAAAAGCGCGCCTCCGGCCAGAAACGTACAGATGGTAGCCAAAGGAATATAACATGCAGAAGTGGATCACATTTGACATTTCGGATGGGACATCAAGCAAAAATGCTTCTTATGGTCTTTTGCTTTGCTCATATGGTGCTCTTTTGTGTGTACAATGTGTTTTGGGGTTGGAGAGTCATGAGTACTTGCAAGGGGGGGGGTAGTTGATGAGAGTGGTGGCATGGGTGGAAGGTAGAAAGTCTCCGTATACTCCAAGTATATGGCCGTATACTTCCGAGTATACGGCCGTATACTTCCGAGTATACGGCAAGAATACTTCTCCAATACTTCGAGTATACTGACAAATACCTCAAAATGTGTGGATTACCACACACAGGTGTGGGTGTATGGAATTGGCTTTATGGTTTTTTGACCCCCCCCCCTATGTTTAGGGTGCTAAACTCATTTTTTCATATCCCATGGGCACACGGAACGACTAGGTACATGTGACAAAATGGCTGTTTTCGGGGGGTATTCTTGGTATGCCAGGTTATGCTCACCATACACCTCGGGGTTGGCGGGGGCAGACGTGGGGTCAGGGACGACTGTCACCTTCTTCCCCTTGCCCTTCTTGGGTGGCTTTGCAGGCATATTAAAGTGATGAGATGCCTAGAAGGCAAAGGGAATGCATGAAGGGTGTAAGTGGAACACTGGGTGCAAACGAACAGGAAGAATGGGGCAGTTGGCGCGTGCCAAAACCGGACTTGGCGCGCGCCAACTCAAGAGTTGGCGCGCCAAATTGGCGCGCCAACTTGGCACTTGGCGCGCCAACTTTGCAGTTGGCGCGCGCCAAGTGCCAAGTTGGCGCGCCAACTTTGACTTGACTTCCAAAAAGTTGGCTTCGACCCAAAAAACCCACATATTGCAACATATCAACAAAGCAACGCAACCATAAGCTGTAAAATATAGATAGTTCCTCACGTTTCATGCACAAGGCGTAGCAACAACACAGTGCACAAGTACAAGCAAGTTGAATGCTCTCGACATGGAGTTGACCAGGAGTTGGCGAATGTACAGTATCTGGGGTTGGCTTCGTAGTTACATAGCCCCCATGCATTGATTCTTCGGAACGTCTAGACCCTTCACATAATCAACGCATGGGGACTAGACCCCATGCGCTGTCATGATGATTTGGATGCTCTAGACCCTTGAAATAAGCAACCTGTCGCCTTGTGCCCCTTGTAGACGGGAGTAGACCCGTGCGGTGACTGCTTAGAGGGTCTGAGCCATTCAAATGATTGACGCATGGCCTGGTACCCCTTGCAAACATCGAAGACACCATGCATTGATCGTTTGCAAGATCCTTGCAACATGTACACTCTTCAAATAATCAGCAGGTGCCCTATTAGATACTCATGGTCCAAATGGTGTACATGTATGATGTACATGGTAAAATGGTCTTTTGTTTGTCCCTCCAAAAAATGACCAAAATCACCAACGAACCTGCTTTAAATCCCCAATACCAACGGCGAACAAGTCCAAATCATGACTACGAAATCCGAAAGGATTTCGAAACGATCCCTTTCACATGTGCTGAAGTGCGATGACCTCTGCTCTAACTCTGCTCTAACTTTGCTTCAACTCTCCCCCCCCCCCCCCTGAAAACCACCCCTACAATGAGGGTGGTGTGGGGAAAGAATGGGGATGGGGGGTTTTTCAGGGTGCCGAATCCATTTTTTTAGGTGGTTTGCCCCTAAATTGAGGCTAGGTGGGTGTGGCAGAAACTGTGCTCTAACTAGGGGTTTGCACCACGCCCGAGAACGCTGCATCCCAATTGTAACTGCTAAGATCTGTTCACATAGACGCGTACATGTTGAAATATCAACACGTACGCGTTTGTTTTGTCTTTGTTGGAAATTTATCATTTTTCATGGAAAATTTATGTGTGGGGTATCACCTTACCCAACCCAACCCCTTTTTGCACTTCCCCTGTACCACTGGGTGCCACTGCAAACATTGCCGACCGTAGGTCGCCTTCTCCCTCCGCAGAGTGTCCCGAAAACCGTACTGAATTTCCCAAAACCTTGCTTTCCGGCTGTCCTCTGACACGTGCGTGTTGGAAGTGCAACGCGTACGCGTTGGGTGCGTGGCGCGTACGTGTTGGTGTGTGGACGCGTACGCGTTGGTAAGTTAACACGTACGCGTCAGCTCACCAGCGCGTACACGTTAGATCACCGACGCGTACGTGTTGATCTGCCGGTGCGTACGCAGTTCTTACGCACCGCCTACGTGTTATGTGGTATGGCAGCTGGTTGGTCTAGAGGTATGTGCATGTTCCCTACGTCACAGAACCCTGGGTTCAAACCCTTGCACACGCACTGCGTCTGCATCGTAGGAAGAGGAACCGCAAGACCAGGGGCCCACAAAGGACGTGGAGGACAAGCTTACCCCATGGGGCGCAACCAACAAATACAGGCGCTGAAGACACGCATTCAAATGTGATCATCAGCTGCCCTTGGTTTTTTTAGCAATAACGCCTACTGAGGGCTGGTTTGTTGTGGCTGTCCCAGCGTGGGCTAGGCTGGTCTTGTTGGAGCCACCATCCTTGTGCCGGAGGCTGTTCGACGACGAGGTGGCTGGTGCTGGGCTGGAGCTATTGTTGGAGTTGGCCAAGCCAGGGTTCGAACCAAGGAGCCTTGCCGCCGGAGTCTACGCCCATAACCACTCATCCACAGACGAACGTTGCAGGAATGTGAACCATGGGATGCAGCGTTCTAGGGCGTGGTGCGGAACCCCTAGTTAGAACGCAATTTCTGGAACACCCAGCTACCCTCAATTTTGGGGCAAACCACCTAAAAAAATGGATTCAGCACCCTCAAAAAACCCCCATCCCCTTTCTTTCCCCACATAACCCTCATTGTAGGGGTGCTTTTTGGGGGGGGGGGTCAAAGAGTTAGAGCACAGTTAGAACACAGTTAGAGCGCAGTTAGAGCACCTTGCTCTAGCTGGTTATCGCGCTAGCTATCGCGCGATAACTCAGTTGTCGCGTAGTTATCGCGTGTAGTTATCGCGCACCCGTCCTCCCTCCCTCCCTAGGACAAACAACACAAAACACTTGGCACAAAGCATGTGTGGTCGTTTTTCATACAAAGTCATCAATGTCTGAGGCCTTGGCTGCCTCCAGTCCCAAAAGCCCTTGCTCCAGGGCGTTCATGGACATGCAATGGTGCATGTGGCGGAGGGACACACTTGGCCTCACCAAGGGCCAACCCTTAAAACAATTTTTGAGCCTCCTTTTGTAAGGCCCATGCCGATACTCCGTTGGGATGGAGGAAAACTGAAAAATGTTCCTCCATTTCTCGGCAAAAAAGGTGGAATGTGCCAAGCACCAATGGATCCACCTGGTGGGGGACCAACCTGAGTCTCCCCACGCTTTTGAAAATTTTGTGGTCAACGCACGGTGGCGTTCCACTTGGGTTAGAGTGTACA
Organism: Eutreptiella sp. 'Long Island Sound 2002'; assembly: GCA_964036045.1. Classification (NCBI taxonomy): domain Eukaryota; phylum Euglenozoa; class Euglenophyceae; order Eutreptiales; family Eutreptiaceae; genus Eutreptiella; species Eutreptiella sp. 'Long Island Sound 2002'. The sequence continues at coordinate 54,833,255 of OZ038378.1, read as the reverse complement.
ACTTCCTCACCCTCCAAAGCTCATACAAACCCTCAATGCATTTCACCATGACATGCACAACAACCCATAACATAGGTCCTCCAGGGGTCCTCACTGTGGGGACATGCTCTTTGAGGCAATCCACAAATTGCCTTTGGAAGGGGGGGGAGGTTAGGAAAACTTTGGTGCTTGTTAGATCGAAATCTTTTTCTGTGGCCCTCGAGGCTGAAGGGAGGCGTTCCCTCAGAGGGATGCCTGAGGTCTCATCCTTGAGGGCTTGTTCGAAGGCCTGCAAAGCTGCAAGAGCTTGGGCCTTACCAGGGGTACCAGGGGGGAGGGCCTAAAGAGTGGTCTCAATGCGCTTTGCAATGCCGTTTGGGATGCGGCATGCTGCATGTTGGTAGTCCCCCGGCCGCCTATCAGGGGTCACACTTCTCAAGAATGCCCCCCATCTTGAGGTGGACTCCACCCCCCTTTGCTCAACAATCCCATTGGGGTCTTTGCACAACCATCACTTGGACCCAGCCCCCCCCATTGCTTGCATCCCCTTCCCATCCCCTGTCAAAATGACAGTGCAAGTCAAAAATTTGTTTTGAAAGAGGACAACGTCCTCTTCCACATCCCTCACCTCTTGGTTGAGGTTGGCGGAGATGTCCAGGCTTCTCAAAAAAGCTTGTTCATCCCCGCCATCCATGCAAAAACATGAGGCCCATAGCTTCACCTTCGAAGCATATTTTGCCCCCCCCCATACATTAACCCATACATCCGCACGGGTAGAGGATGCCTTCCACAAGGAAGTCGCATCAACTGAAGTAACAACAATGGCAACACCACTAGGGGGGGGGTTTCCCGATAACTCGGGCCATAGATATTGCATTTTGCACAATTGATTGCAACCGCCACGACGCCCCCTCCGGCGGCCTCTTCTCCCCCTCCAGCTCCAACCGGGCCGCCACCGGCTTGGCGGGCCGTGCCGCTGCTGCTTCTGCTGCTCCGCCTGCTGCCTCGGCTGCCTGGGCGTCGTCCTTCACGAAGATACGGGGCAGCTGCAAGATGGTAGCCTGAAAAAAACAAAAGAAACAAAAAAAAACCCGCGATAACCCGCGCGACAACCCCCGTGATAACTAGGTTATCGCGCGATAACCCCCGCGATAACCCCCCGCGATAACCCCGCGATAACTAGTTGGAACGCGATAACCTAGCGCGATAACTAGTCAGAGCACCTAGTTAGAACGCGATAACCTAGCGCGATAACTAGTTAGAGCAGGGGTTAGAGCAGGGTGTTGTGGGAAGTTTTCACACTTGTTGACATGGACACATGCCTTGGCCCTCCTTCTTGGCGTTGTCCAGCACCAGGCCCAGCCTCCGCAGCCACACAAAGTCCGTGACGGCCGCATACTCCCCCACCTGCCGCCACTCCACCACCTGGGCCACCCCCTCCACCTCAGGGGCCACCCTTGCCACTCCCCCGTACAACCCCCTCCTCACCACCAAACTGGTGCCCGCCGGCACCTTAATCCCAACATGCCCTTGCAGGGCGGGCCAGGGCAGTGCCTCCCCATGGCACACCTTGGCCAAGGGGCACTGATCGGGGTGGCCTGCGACCGCCCCCGCCTCTTCATTAGTGAGGGGGGCAATCACCTCCCTCCCAATCCCCCACCCCGACAACAAAAAATGCCCGGTGGTTGTTCCCACCGGGAGCAAGCACTGAGCAGATTGCTCAATGCTGACCCCATTGGGGTCCACCACCACCTCCTGCTCCCCCCCCCCTCCACCTCCTCCCCCTCCTGGCATGGCACACAAAGGCCATCTTTGTGGGCGGTGCACAAAATCAGCCGATTGCATCCGTAGCAATTGGCTACCACCTTCCCCCTACACCTAACCGCCCCATCACACTGGACTGTCTTGGCCACCCGGCCACCAGGTGCCCCCAGCTGGGGCCTTTTAATGGACTGCGTCACGTTCAGGTTGGGGAATCGAAGATTCCCCCCCTGGGTAAGCTCAATGGCAAAAAATGCCATGAGGCGGGGGTGGCTCACCCCCGTGGGGGAGGCCTTGGGAATCCCCGACCCCCGGTGGACATCAAGCGCATTAAAAAAAAAGGCAGTGCCCCTCTTGAATGGCACAGCCCTCTCCACCCAAGGGTCAGGGAACCCCGAACTGCTGGAGGGCACAAAAAGAAAATGTGACCCATCCTCCTCCTCATGATTATGGGTTAGCATAATAAGGCAATTGACAATCAATGTGCCTTCAAGAATGGTGTAGGAAGGGGCGTAGCAATGGAGGTGCTGGGGGGTGTGGTCATAGCTCGAAATTTCGGCCATGTCAAGGATGGTGCAGCTCCATCCGACCCCCCCCACCACAGTCTTCTTGGCGGTGTCAAGCACACGATCTGCCACCCTTTTGAGGACTGGCAAATCATGGAGCTTGTGGGGGTTGTGCTTGTGGTGGTCGGCACCCCCATAGTTGCCATACAATGTGCGGCGGTTCCCAGAATCTTGGGGCCTGCCGATAACGGGGGGGTTCTCATTGAAAATGGGTGCCTTCTCTGAGAGAGGCACCCTATCCAAATCTTCCAAAAGACTTTGTAGCTGAATGTCACTCAAAAAATCGTGCTCCAGGAGGTGGTTGACCACCAGCTTTCCCCCCACCGTGAGCACAAGGTCATTGGGGTCCCTATTAAAGGCCCCCAAGGGCTCGGCGGCAACCACCTCCTCCGCCTCCCCGATAAGGGGGGGTGTTGCCCCAAATGGAAAAAGAATCACCCCCTGCCCTGAAATAATGTTGGGAGTGGTGACCCCATACCACTCACGCTCCCACTCCCTTGTGGGGCAAAGGGAGTGCATGGGGAGCTTGTTTTCGGGGTCGTCAGTGCATACCCGGCGGGTGTTGTGGGTGAGGGGTTGGGGGAACCAACCATCCGACTTCCCTTTCCCCTTACCGGGTCGGATCCTTACCTTCTGGACACTAATCATAAGGGGGTTGCGGGGCTTCTCCTTCCTCCCCCCAGCCCCCACCCCCCCCACATCCGCCTCCTCCTCCTCCACTTCCTCCTCCTCCTCCTCCTGACCCACATAGAGGGTCGTCTTCGTCCCCGCACCCTTCTCGGCATGGGCGGTGACGGACTCCACCACGGCGTCCACGTCCTCGGGATGAAGCTGGATCAAAAATCCAGCAACCCCTGGATTTACCTCTAGCAACTCGAAGATGTAGTTGCTGAGAACCAGGGGGTCTCTCTTGTCCGCCATGAAGGGGGACTTATGGACAAGGAGTCCAAAGTCCACACCATGTTAAAAGCGGGTCGCCACGGGGCGCCTCACATTGGCATCACCCATCGTAAACCCCTCAGGACCGCCAAGGCGACGGACCCCAAGGAGCTTTTGATGGTGCTCGCACCAAGCGTGGGCAGCAGCAAGGGCCATTATCAAAGAATACGAAGGCTTGGGGAGCTACAGCGAAAAGGGGAAACATAAAATGAAGCGCGATAACCCACGCGATAACCCACGCGATAACTAGTTATCGCGCGATAACCCCCGCGATAACCCCCGCGATAACTAGGTTATCGCGCGATAACCCCCGTGATAACTAGTGCTCTAACCCCGTTCTAACCCCGTTCTAACTAGTTAGAGCACACAAAGATCAAATCGCAAAAAGTGCAAAACGGGCAATATCGAGCAAACGAAACATGGAAGGCACATTGTTGCATCATAGTGCACCCATGTAACATGTGAAATTCCGGGTTCCAACCATATTAACAACACCCAAAATTGGGGGGGTTCCGCACCACGCCCTAGAACGCTGCATCCCACACCCCTCCCTTGCAAAGAGCATCACGTAAAGCAGTACTGCACAAGAACAGCATGTTGAATGCACAGTGCATTGAAGACGAAGTATACTTGCCCAAAACATTTCAATGGGATCCCAAATCAAATATCATACACAAGAGCTGAAACACCATACAGACTACTAAGACGCATTGGCCTACCAATACGTTTTGTGTTCCTTCACGTGTGGTTGCTGTGTCCATGCACGCACCCATACATCCCACCCCCTCTTTAACAAATTTGGTTAAACCCCAATCCAGATTATCATTTTTTACAACTTCCTTCCACCCTTTCACGAAAACTTGCCTCACCCGTCTACCTCTCCGTCCCCGTACCGCCCTTTTACTTTCCTTGCCCCCCCCTTGAAGCTCCTAAACCGAATCTCGGATTCCAGAGTTTTGTGCCTCTCTTCTGCCTTGAAGGCAGCAAAGGCAGCAAGGGCAAACCCAAGCATGTGGTCAACGCAAAGGTGCATGCACCCACAGAGTTTGCCCCAATTGGCACCTTTTGTGATGCACTGCCATTTGGGGTAGCACATTTTTTAGGGTGTCAATTTCTTGGGCTCCTAAGACCCATCCTTTTTGGCAATGGTTGCACCTTTGTGCAAACAGTCCCACCACCAATCAACATTTTGCGCCCATGTGTGTCCCCCTTCCACGACATGTTGCAAGAGACCTTCATTGTTCAGCTCTACAATGAGGGGACCCCAGGCCTCTGGCAAAACAAATAGAATTGCTGCGCTTTGTTCACAACGGAGTGATGGTTTTTCACCCCCTTGCCCTGCGATGTCTTGTGGTGCAACACTGTGTGAGGCAGCCCTACAAGGATTTACATGGGTCTGCACCCATGCAACAGCGCGCCTCTTCGTGAAGCGATGGTGTTGTACAAGAGCCCTCCAACTGTGAGTTACACGTGTCACCCCATGCAATGCATAGTCGGGAGGCCTATACTTGGGCAAAATGCTACGTAGCACCTGCCCGTACCAGGTCCAGTGTGACAGAATGGGTGAAAGTCCCTTCCCAAAGTCGCGATCGCAATGTGCCCTGCATTTTCCACATACCCAACACACAGGGTCTACACTGGTGCAGTTCCATCTTTTGATGCCTGCCATTGCCTGTTGTGCAACGACATCTGCAACCAGGAAAATATGGGGTTTTCCCATGTAACCCCCTTGTACCTCATACTTTGTGTTCAGGGCCTCTTGCACCTGCTCATCCATTTTGCTAACCCTTGTGAGTGATCGTAGCACGGCACGTTTTTCAGCGCCGTGTAAAATGCACCAGCTACCAAGCGGGTTACCCGATCCAAGCACTCCAAGCATAAAATGCTCGAAGTGCCGCTTGTGTAGTTGTGTACTATGCACACAAAGGCGTACCCAGAGGTCCGGGTACAAATTTCCCTTACGGGCGGCCATCATGAGTCCCAGTTTCCCCCTCAAATTTTTACCGCCCCCCAGCAATGTGTGGTCCCCGTCCATTGCATTGTAGTCAACTACTGGTGGTGCACTAAGTTCGTCCTTCACCCGTCTGATTTCATCGAGGGGGCATTTGATCCGGGACGTGGGGATGGAGTACTGTAGGGCCCGCCAGCTTTTGCCCTCTTTGCGGCAATCCCATAGGAGGGCCTGTGCATGCCACATCTGGTTTTTGGGCATGGGCTCATCCGTCGTTTTCAAAATCAGGGTGCTCACGTTTTCGCCAGCTTGCACTTGCCAGGTTGGACCAAGAATTTCCGTGACTTCCGTTTGCAGTTCGGCCATCCGTTCCCATCTCTTAGTCCTTCGTAGCTGTTGGTGCTCCTTGAACGGGGGCATGTTCCTTGAGTGGGGGAAAAAAAAACCCTAGGGAAAGGCGACAACGGGGGGGGGGTGCATTAGAATGGACACAACAAGGTTCACATGTACAGGCACCAGTGCAACATTCAACACGTACGTCTGTGCGTACGAGCCTCGTACGCATTTCCTTTTTAATGCGTATGTTCCACAACAGCGAATTGTACGTTTCATGAACCCATCGCGTACGCGCCAGAACAGCGAATCGTACGCGTCATGAACCGAGCACGTACGCGCCAACACAGCAACGCGTACGATGCAACACCGTAGCGCGTAAGCACCACGCACCCCAGCGCGTACGCGCCCCTTCCACAACGCGCGCTTGTTGACGCACACTGCACCCATTGCACATGCTACCCAGCACACAGCCTGAACCCAAGACTCCGCAGCAGCACCAGGTCCTCCCACGACACCTTGCCGACGCCGACCTGGGTAAAAAAACACCAGTGCGTAGCGTTCACCAAGCCACGGGGCTGGCATGTGCAAAGCACCACTGCAAAAAACGACCCCATTCCGGGCATCCAATGCCACCCCATCCTCATCCACCCTGTCATGGCCCTCTGGCCCTGCAACATGCCATTGTGTAGGGGCGGGTTCCCCTTGTGGGGAACACGAGCCCCGCCTCTTCCACACAAAACTCCCCACCTGAAAAATCACCAACAGTCACAATGGCACTCAAGGGCAGGTGATCCTTTTGCTTGTGCCTTGGCATAGTGCTTGAAGGGGAAATAGCTTGGTTCACTTGGACGGCAGTCCAAGTGAAGCACGATGGCAACCGTGCGCGCCCGTAGGCATTGATGGCCCCGCACACCTTTGGGAAGTTGCGTGTTGCAACAGCCACACGGACATTGCCATGCTGCACCCCCCCAAACATCGTGGAAGGCAATCGTACTCCTGACCTGTCCCTGGACTGCCACGCCCCATCCAACCCCTCCAACAAAAAACCTATGTGAGAAGAGCGGAGAGCAGCAGCCCCTGGGAGTCAATTGCCACCGCCACTGCCACTGCCACTGGCCTGCTCCGCCGCCTTGCCTATGTGTAGACTCTGCACAGTGTACTTGTCCCTCAATGATGTAAGGGCAGCGAGAGTCTTTTGTCCTTGTGTCGACTGCTTGCCTCTTGCATCGTTGAGTGAATCCCTCAGGTCCTCAATGGATGTGGTGGCTTGGACAAGGCCATCCCTGATTTCCATTGTTGCCAGCTGCAAAAAATTCCTCTGGTCTTCCACATCTTTTCCCCCCTCCCGAGGGCCAGGGCTGGCTGGGCCTTTCTTGCTTGCCCTCCCAGAGGCATCCTGCAGCTTCACTCTTAAGTCCCTAATCTCACCGTCCTTTTCTCTTCGCTCTTCCTCCCACTTTACACGCTCTTGCCTTAGCATGTCCTCTGCAGCTTTCTGTGCATGCGCACTCTGCTTGCGCACCTTCTCAAGTTCCTCAATTCGCGCCTTTAGCTGCTGCTGTGTGTCTTTGAGGTGCTCACGCAGTGGTGCTGAGGGGGAGGCGGGGGGGGGGCTTTGGGGGGAGTATGGCCCCCCCCTTGGCACCAAGCTTTGGCTTCTTGGCACGGGACATACGAGAACCGTGCCGCGATTGGTCGGTGTCGTAGCCCTCCACTCCCCCCCCCCGTCTCCGTCTCCCTCTTCCCCCCCACCTTCCCCGCAAGGAGAAGCTTCCACCTCTGCATTGCCCCATACACCTCTGCAACAACAGCAGCATCAGGGATCGGGAAGTATCCCGCCACCCCTGACCACTGAACACGCTTGGCCTGATTGAGCTGCCCTCCATGCACACGCCATGTCTGCACGTAACTGTGGCTGTCACCTTCAATCTGGTACAAAGTCCCCCCAATGAAAACTGCCGCAGGGTCCCTCCCAACGGCATGCCCCTTCATCCACATGGGAAAGCGGACCATCACGGGCTCAGCCCATGGGACCGCACCACTGTCTTCCTTTACCTTTGCTTGCAATGTAACTTGATCATAAAAACTATACTTGGCAACATACCCAATATGGACGTTGTCCACCACCTCCTCCTTACTCACCTGCACCAGTTGCCTTGGAATTGTCCCTATCGACTCAGGGTCCGGGGCCAACAGTGGAGCGCCTGGGGGGCTATGAAGAAGCCCCTTCGGCTTCAGCACCTTCCGGCCCGCATCCTGAGGCGTCGGGCGCACTTGTGCTTCAAAGGGCCAAGGGCGCCGCTCCTTGTACTTGAAGGGGGTGACGTTCAACTGCAAGAGGAAAGCATAGAGGAAGGTCAATGGCGACACTAGGTGCGTACCTCAGTGAAATAGCACGCGTGGGCAGCGCACGCAACACGTACGCGTTGGTACGTTAGCGCGTACGATCTACTTGGGCAACACGTACCTGCTGGTACGCCAACGCGTACGAACCGCCCGGGCAACGCGTACGTGTTGCTCCCCCAACACGTACGATCTGTCTGGCCGACGCGTACATGTTGGCAAGTCAACACGTTCACACGAAGAACGTAACGCGTACGAGGCACGTGCACAAAACGTACACGGTGCGTACGTGTCACATGCGCAAGAAGTACATACCTCCCCATAATTATCACAATGGTCCATGCACCCACATGAGTACTCCATTCCGCCGCCCGCCGTCGGCCGCTGCACCACCCAATTCCGCTCCACCGCCTCCGCAACACTAGCGGGCGCCACATGCAAGGCATGCCCCATGGCTGCCCACTCCATCCATTCCGGCCCATCCTCATCACGCCTCAGCGTCCACCACACGTGGCAAACGTGAACACCAATGAACCTTTCTCAATGGTAAACCGTGTCCCGCCGGCAAAACCCGGCTTGGGGAGGTACCAACGGTGAAACCGAGCCAAGGAACATGGCGGCTCCTCGGGGCCTGGGGGGCAATTGAAAAAGAAAGTTGCACCTTGCACACCATGGCCCAAAATCACAACGTCACCACAATAGGGGACAGCTTGCCGTCGCCAAACAAGCAACGGAGCCGAAAAATGGGTAAAAGATTCCCAAGGGATAGGAACGCCTTTGGCATCCTTCAAAAATTGAACCATAGGAGGAAGAGCATACAATTGGCGAGCTAGATGCACCTTTGACATGGTGGCAGCATGCTCCAAAGGGACAAACGGGATGAACAAAGTGTAACGCCCCTTTTCCCCACCACCCGCCCCGCGATTAAAGGTGCAACCTTTTAAAAGAAGGATGTCACCCAATTCCATGGAACACACATCCCAACGATTGGACTCATGTTGCCCAACCTGATGTGAACCCACACCGACTTGCAAAGCACACTTGGGAGGAACATTGTTCAAGGGAATAAAGACTTGGATGCAATCCTTCATCCAAGGTCGACCCATAAGGTTCTGATCTGAATGGACCAATTGATACCCATCCCACGGGTCGCATGGGGTACAATGCAGCGATTTCAAATCCACGGATTTCAACGCACTCCACTCAACACCCTCAATGCGCGTCACCACACCCAACACTTGCGTGCGCAACTCCTCGGACAACCATTTTGACGACCGTTTTGTTTGCTTCCGAATCACGTTGGCACTTGCGTAAGTGTCATCTTCCAACATAATAACCTCCCAATCCCGGGGGGCAATGTCAACGTTTAAAATTGCTTCGCCAATAATGGCATCAAAGGAATGCCGTTCAATGAAGTAACCGGCATGTGCACCCCATGCACATTTTCAACGGGTGGGTCGGGAAGCAACTGGTTTGAGGGCAACGGCATATCACAAAAAAATGGTTCGGGTGCACCGTAACCCATTGCAAAAACTTCTGCTGCGGTTGCATACACATATGGCGTGGAGCAATCGGGGTGGTATTTTACCGAAAGGGGTGGGGGCACGCATTGAATGGGGCCATGCTCATTCCATTCCTCCGATGCACAACCCATGTAGCGAACAAAGGAGTCCGTGCGACAAATGCTGTCCACGGTATTGGCAACGGGGTTGGGGAAAAGGGTACCATCGTTGAGCACGGCATATTTGTGGGTAAGGGTCTTGGCAACTCTCTTACGCAAGCACCCATTCATAGTTGTAAAAAGTGCGTCACGCTCACCAACACTCAAACTAATGGAAACCATGAGCAAACGCTCACCCACAAACTCAAACAAAGCAGCAGGGAGAAAGGTGTGGGGTAGTGCATCGGCATTGGGCCATGCAAGAACGGAACGACTATCAACAACAACAATAACACCTAGTGCTTGCGCATTCACATCCAAAAGCAAAAGATCTTGCCATGAACTTGGCAATTCCGGAAGACCCTTAATGTCTTCCTCAACCAACGTTAAACGAACAACAACAACACCATGAACACCGTGTGCAAGATCTTTTGCCACACGAGTGTCCGTGAACCAACACCCCACCGTTTCATCCTCCTCCAACTCCCGACCTCCAAGGCCCGCTTCACAATCTCGGCGGGCCTATTACCTTCGGCCACCACCTCATCCTCCTCCTCCTCCTCCCCCTCATCAAAATCCTCCTCTCCCACCACCACGTCTTGACTCACACTTGTCCTCGGCGCCCTCTTTGCCACGGCCCCGGCTTCGGCGGCAGGCCCGGAGCCTTTCCTCGCCACCTTCTTCTTTGCCGGTTTTTTCCTTCCGGGCATGTCGTGAAGAAAATCACTAAGGAGAGGAAGACAGACATGAAGCAAAGAAAAACATTTTCTTTGTCACGTCAAAAGGAACACAATTCAACCACGAGTACTGCAGACAGCGTACGGGCACCATAGGCAGCACGCACGCGTTGCAATCTGAGTGCGTACGCGCTAAAATACCAACGCGTACTCGCCAAAATACCAGCGCGTACGCACTGAGATCACAACGCGTACGCACTCAGATCGCAACGCGTACGCGCTGGTTCGCTGGGTCTTGCGCGTTACAAAATCAGTGCGTACGATAACGCGTACGCATACATGTGAACGAAATGGGGCAGATCTCAGCAGTTACAATTGGTGCACTATGATGCAACCATGCGCCTTACATGTCTCGTTTGCTCCATGTTGCCCGTTATGCACTTCTTGCGATTTGGTCTTTTTGTGCTCTAACTTGATAGAACGGGGTTAATGCACTAGTTATCGGGGGGGTTATCGCGCGATAACCTAGTTATCGTGCCGGTTATCGCGGAGGTTATCGCGCTTCATTTGCGGTTGTTTTAATACTTCCCCCTCATCTTGTTAGGCCTCAAACTGTTTATCATGGCCCTTGCCGTTGCCCATACTTGGTGCGAGCACCATCAAAAGTTCCTTGGGATTCGACGCCTTGGCGGGCTTGGGGGGTTTACGATGGGTGACACCCTCGTGAGGCGCCTTGTGGCGAGTCACTTTGACAAGGGGGTGGATTGTAGACTCATCATCCGCCGTTCCCCCTTCATGGTCGAAAAGAAGGACCCCTTGTTTCTCTGCATCTACATCTTTGAGTTGCTTGAGGTACATTGAGACCTTGCTAGATTTTTGATCGAGCTCCTTCCGGAGGATGTGGAGGTGGTGGTGGACTCCATCACGTCCCACAACGAGAAGGGTGCAAGGACGAAGACCAGCTTCTATGTGGGTCAGGAGGAAGAGGAGCAGGTGGAGGAGGAAGGGGAGTCTGAGACTAAGGGCTAGGAGGAGGAGGCAATGAGGGGTGGGACGGGGACGGGGAAGTCCCACCACCCCTCATGATTAGTGTGCACAAGGTAAGAAACAGACCTGGCATTGTGGCCCATAGTGTCACACGGAGTGCACCCCCAGCCCAAGGGTCTGGGAGTCAGGGCAGTGGGAGTCGGGGCAGTCAGTCCGCCTCCCCAGCACGTGGCCTGCCTCCAAAGCCGCAATGACTACCCCCATCCAACCCCGCCCTTGCAGCTTTATGCCGAGAGTTGGTGTACCGCAAGGTGGACATCTTGGGTGTACAAGTGCACAATGTGCAGTTTGGGGCTACAGGGACACGCAGGCAGGGGAAGGATTGGCGCCGTGCACGCTTGTGCAGCGGCAATGAAAGGCAAAGGGAGCTAATTTGCCTTTCAAATGCACATGCGCATGCGAATTTTCCAAGGTGGTTCCATTGGACCACCATTCAACTGGTACAATGCGATACTTCACAAAGAATGCCGGGCCATCGCCATATGAGGGATCCTTCTCCCTTTCCGCCATCTGCGTTGTCGGGGCGCATAGTGGTGGGGAGGTCTGTGTTGAAACAGGTGGAGTGCTCCATAGTCCCATGCAAGGGACTCCGATGCGGTGGGATGTACATGGAGGTGGTGTTGTGGATGCGAAGCCCTACAAGGGCTGGCCGGGTGTGTTTTTCAACTCCGAAGCCCACCACGGGCCTGCCCGATGGAGGGGGGAGCGCTATGCCATTGTTTTCTACAAGGGGTGCAACACATATTACCTCCCCGATGAGTCTGTTGATGAGTTATTGGCCCATGGCTTTCGTCCTTGGGGCCACTAGTGAGCACCGTATACTACCAGTATACGGCCGTATACCTCTGAGTATACGGCCGTATACCTGGAAGTATACGGCTGTATACTCGAAGTATACGGCGAAAGATTTGTGCTGAATCGTACATGCTGTGCGCCTGTTGCATGTGCCTGTGCGCACGGTTCCATTGGGCAACTGGCCCACATATGCCTGGCACATCTCTCCACAGCAATTATTGTAAGCAATATGTTTGCAAATGCCCATCCGAAGGAGAAGGGGCTTTGTTTGGAGAGCATTCAAGAGTTTTGTGAGGGAATCAAACCCCGGCATTTGACCCCCTATGCAGTATGTGCTCTGCATCCAGGAACGTCAACGCCGGCTCCCTATTTTGTTTCACATGTTATGGCCCACCCTGTTTTTTTTACAATAGGATTGCGGGGAAAGAGGGCAACGGCAAAGACGTTTGTGGATGCAATCGTTAGCATCAGCAGTGCTTGGTGACGATGTACTTTTGCGACCCCATGCCCAAGGCCTCATGATTGTTTTAAAAGATGGTGAGGTGGATGTGGCCGACAAGGAGGCAATTAACCTACTCCGATGGATGCGGCGGCACCACCTTTCCATCCGGGCATTGAAGGGTTGCATGAGGACCACATGCACTTGGGACCATGTGATGGCAATGCGTAAGACCCTCACACCTTACCTGTCCAAGGGGAGGGTTTTGGAGGTGGCCACTAAAGGGGGTCCCCGGACATGTGGGGTGGTGGAATTGCATGATGTTGTCACCACCATGGTTGCATGTGCCCGTGCCGAAGACAGCATTCGGAAGTATGAGGAGAATACATATTTGGCTGTTGTAATCTGTTCCGATGGCACTGTTTTTCATAATGCCAGTGCCACACGTTGTGAAGTGTTTGTGGACCTATGGGAGGATAGGGGGGCACACCATGATGGTCATGCATGGGCCTCAAGGTGGGTTTTTGATGGGGGGGACGATATGGCCCATCTGCAAAGGATGGATGCCGTGGGGAAATTGAATGACCAAGTCAAAAAACTTGAAGCCGAGGGCGGCATAGAAATTGGGGGTACTCCTAAAAAAATATTGTGTTTTAAAAGTGGGGATGGGAAAGTCATGATGTCGGGTTCGTGTGGGAAATGTTGGAATTGCAATCTCAAGTATGACCGATTTCAAGCCCATCTGTTTGCAATTGCAGATTTTCCAGTGCTTCCTCGCATTGGGTCCCTTATGTCTTGCATCCCTCCTGTCCGCAATGTTGGACATGTGGCACATTGTTGTGCAAGGGTGGGGACAGGCATTGGGAAACGTCTCAAGGACAGCGCCCGCACATGGGGTTCACCAGGAGCTCTAAGGGCCGTGTCCCATTTCATTTGTAACCTCCGGCAAGAAGCAAAGCACATCCCTGTGGCTGAGAGAGTGATGCGTGCTCCCTCGAAAGAGAAGGAACACACTCTCGACATTAACGCCTCCCGTCTTTTTTTCGAAACACCTGAGTTGCACGCGGAGTTGGTGCGCATTGTTGCAACGCATTGTACCCATGTTGTGAAGTGGGAGGGCAACATGTGGCTCAAAACCAGTGCCGTCCTGCACCTCATGTTCCAGGCCTGTTACTATATGCAAAAGATTTGGCGCCATGTGGGTCCTGTTCCCATGGATCAACGCCAACGTTATGCATCCATGGTTACACAATTCACCAAGGCATGGGGGGCATTGGGGTGGAGTGTTCCGGTTTGGGTGCATTGGGTGGTGTGCCACAGTGGGGCACACCTCCAAAGGTGGGGGAATGGTATTAAGTTTTCCTCCATTCCCACGGAATGGAGCAACAAAAGTTTTAAAATGGACATCCGCCATTGTTTTCAACCGTGGAAGCTGAGCAAGCCTTATGTCACCCGATGGGGACTAAGGCATGCTCTGCACCTGGATGCCCTTGATTGGGGCATCCGGTTGTGGTTTGGGGAAAAGGGTTTGGGTAGAGAGGGGATGAAGTTTGGCATGCAACTCATGCGGAAGAAGCATCGTGCATCAAAGCACATGTAGGTATATATCATGTGATGTGCAATATGCGTAAGTGTGTATATTAGGTATATAGAACTTGGGGAAGTGGATCACATTTGACATTTCGGATGGGACATCAAACAAGGTTGCTTCTTGTGGTCTTCTGCTTTGCTCATATGGTGCTCTTTTGCTTGTACAATGTGTTTGGGGGTTGAAAGGTCACGAGTAAATGCAAGGGGGGGGGGGGGTAGGTGATGAGAATGGTGGCATGGGTGGGAGGCAGAAAGTCCCCGTATACTCCAAGTATACGGCCGTATACTTCTGAGTATACGGCCGTATACTCCGAAGTATACGGCAAGAATACTTCTCCAATACTTCGAGTATACTGACAAATACCCCAAAAAGTGTAGATTGCCACACACAGGTGTGGGTGTATGGAATTTGCTTTCTGGTTTTTGACCCCCCCCCCTATTTTTAGGGTGCTAAACTCATTTTTTTATATCCCATGGGCACACGGAACGCCTAGGTACATGTGCCAAAATGGCTGTTTTCGGGGGGTATTCTTGGTATGCCAGGTTATGCTCACCATATAAGGGGAAGGGGAAGACAAATGGTTGGTTTCCCCAACCCCTCACCCACCACACCCGCCGGATCTGCACCGAGCACCCATAAACCATGCAAGCATGCAAGCTCCCTATCCACTCCCTTTGCCGCACAAGGGAGTGGAAGCGTGAGTGGTACGGTGTCACCGCTCCCAACATTATTTCGGGGCAAGCGGTGATTTTCCATTTGGGGTCACGGCTCCCCTTATTGCGGAGGGCGAGGAAGTGGTTGTGGCGGAGCCCATGGGGGCCTTTAACAGGAAGCAACGGATCTTGTGGTCACAGTTTGGGAGAAGTTGGTGGCAATCACCATCTTCCACCTACACCATCACCATCCGATCACCATTTCCGACTAACACCATCACAATCCGATCGGCATGTCCCACCAACACCATCACCATACAATCACCATCTCCCACCAACAATATCACCATCCGATCACCATCACTCACCAGCACCATCACCATCCGATCTCCGCCGGCCACCTCAACGGGCCCCAGATCCTTGAGACCGCGGCGACCCCGCCGTTGGGGTAGCGGGCTCAGGATGTCGCCGACAGGGTAGTCCTGCAGCAGCTTGTCCAACGCCCGTGCAAAGGACGGAGGGGGCGCAACCTCCTTGTCGACTCGCTTGAGGCTGTCCTCCAACAGAGCCGTGGCCGTTGCTGCTTGCCGCAGTCCCGTTATACATATATATATATATATATATATATATATACACACACACACGCATATGTGTGTATATATATATATATATATATCCTCCAATCTACACGCCTCTCCCAACTCTAGGTAGCTCCACCATACGGCTCTAAGGTAGGTGCGAAGGGCACAAAGTGGTGCATACATGTGCTGGAAGGGGCTAAACTCGGTCAAAAAGGGCTGAAAACGGGCTAAAAACACTTGTTTGAGCATTCCAAATGGTCCGGGATCACTTTGGGAAAAACGCGTTTTTGACCCATTTTTGACCCATTTTTGGTCCCAAAACGGCCCATTTTCAAGGCATTTTGGGATTTTCCATGAGCCTAAATCCATCGCCACGGGCTCAAAATGGGCTAAAGCTACTTGTTTGAGCATCATAAATGGTCCAGGATCATTTTTGGAAAAACACTTTTTTGACCCATTTTTGACCCATTGTTGGTCCCAAAATGGCCCATTTTCAAGGCATTTTGGGATTTTCCATGGCCCAAAACGCGCCACCACGGGCTGAAAACGGCCTGAAAACACTTGTTTGAGCATTCCAAGTGGTCTAGGAACAACTTTGAAAAAAATCCTTTTTTTCGCCCTGGGGGCCCTGGTGGACCCACCGTTGGCCCCCACTGTGTGTGGGCTGGCCGGCCCTCCGGCTGCACCAAGTGACCACTGGTACGGGGTTCTACGTGTCTCGTTGGGCAGGTCTGAGGCTTGGAAACCCTAAAAAGTGGGGGGTTGCGGGTGGACTAGGTGCCCTCGGAATTTGTTTTTGAGCCACGTAGCCCAAGATACGGCCCGTTCTTGGTTTCGGGGTGCTGGTGCACATGGCGCAGTTTTGGGGGCTTTTTGGCGCCTTTTTGCGCCGTTTCTCGGACATATCGTGGAGTTAGAGGGCACCAAAGGTCCCTTGGTTACGAGAAAGTCAAGCCGCACGTGGAGTGTAGCAGCCGTTTACCTTCGCCTGGCTGTTTTGAACCCTTACTAGGGCTTTTTTGGGCGAAAAATGGCTGTTTTTGGCCCAAAAATGCGCAGGTTTGGGAGGGCACCTCCCGACTTGGCGCCCACGCCCCGGGCCGCTACTGGTGAGTTTTTGGCTCAAAACTTGGACGGCAAGGCCACCACCTAGGCTCCAAGATGGCTACATGGGCAAAAGATGAGAAGCGTTGGGACGGAGCAATGGCCAAAACGGCACGGAGGCGTGTTGTTGTTGTTGTTGCTTGTTAGCTAAATTTAAGGGGAGAGGGGTGTAGTAATATATACACATATGTATACACACACACACACACACACACACACACACACACACACACACACACACACACACACACACACACATATATATATATATATAACATATATATATATATATATATAATATATATATATATATATATATATATATATATATATATATCTATTTTTTTTCGTGTCTTGCAGATATTTGTGATGGATCCCCCCCGGCGACCAGGCGCCGCGGGGGGTACAGCGAAACCTTGGCCGGGGGGCAGCCGGGGCCTACCAGGGCCGCGCCCCCCGCGGCATATGGAGTGGCTGCCCGCGGCGGCGGCTCCTGCGGGGGCTGCAGCAGCGGCGGGCGGTCACAGCGTGGAGCCAGCCGGCCCGCCGACGCCGCCGAAAGGGGCCAGGTGCGTGCCTGCGACATGCGTGCGACATGCGTACACAGTGTCCTGCGAAGTATTCTGCGTAGTGAAGAGAGGGGAAAGGGCAGGGCAGGGAGGGAGGGGCCGGGTGCGTGCCTGCGACATGCGTGCGACTTGCCTACAATGTGTCCTGCGTAGTGTCCTGCGAAGTGTAGAGAGGGAAACGGGCAGGGGAGAGAGGGGGAGGTAGGGCGGAAGTAGAGGGCCGCAGGCTGCGAGCCGGTGCGGACGGAACCAGGGCGCCTGCGAGCGGCAAGGTGGAGGGGGAGTGGGAGGGGTGCCTCGCGTATTGCTCCGCGAAGTGTATGCCGGGAGGGTAAAGGGAGGACGGGGACAGAGACACCGAGGGCCAGGGACCAAGGGACCTGGGAAGGGGGGCACGAGAGGACAAGGGAGGGCGAGCAGACAGGGGGCAGGACAGGGCCAAGGAGCCAGGGCAGAGAGAGGGAGCAAAGAGGGAACACTGCCACGCGAATTGCTCCGCATTGTGCTCGCGCTGGCCGGAGGGCAGAGGGGCAGGGAAGGCAGGGCAGGGAGGAGGGCGTGCCACGGCGGCATGAAGGAGCGAGCGTGGGGCAGAAGCACAAAGGTGCCCCACAACCGAGCGAGCCGCCTGCATTGCGCGGGGGCACTGGACAAGGCGGAGCGCCGCGGCACGCTGCCGCAAAGCGGTCCACCCCCATGGGTGCAGTGTCCTGCGTAGAGTCATACAACGAGGGCCAGGTGCGTGCCTGCGACATGCGTGCGACATGCCTACACAGTGTCCTGCGAAGTGTTCTGCGTAGTGAAGAGAGGGGAAAGGGCAGGGCAGGGAGGGAAGGGCCGGGTGCGTGCCAGCGACATGCGTGCAACTTGCCTACAAAGTGTCCTGCGTAGTGTATAAATGTAAGAGTAGAGAGGGAAAAGGGCAGGGGAGGGAGGGGGAGGTAGGGCGGGGGTAGAGGGCCGCAGACTGCGGGCCGGTGCGGACGGAACCAGGGCGCCTGGGAGCGGCAAGGTGAAGGGGGAGTGGGAGGGGTGCCTCGCGTGTTGCTCCGCGAAGTGTATGCCTGGAGGGTAAAGGGAGGACGGAGGCAGAGACACCGAGGGCCAGAGACCGAGGGACCTGGGAAGGGGGGCAAGTGAGGACGAGGGAGGGCGAGCAGACAGGGGGCAGGACAGGGCCAAGGGGCCACGGCAGAGAGAGGGGGCAAAAGCGCTGCCACGCGAATTGCTCCGCATTGTGCTTGCGCTGGCCGGAGGGCAGAGGGGCAGAGAAGGCAGGGCTAGGAAGAGGGCATGCCACGGCGGCATGACGAGCGTGGGGCAGAAGCACAAAGGCGCCCCACAACCGAGCGAGCCGCCCGCGGTGCGCGGGGGCACTGGACAAGGCGGAGCGCCGCGGCGCGCTGCCGCAAAGCGGTCCACCCCCATAGGTGCAGTGTCCTGTGTAGAGACATACAACGAGGATCAGGTGCGTGCCTGCGACATGCGTGCGACTTGTCTAAACAGTGACTTGCAGGAGGTAGAGGGTTAACAGGGCAGGGGAGAGAGGGGGAGGCAGGGCGGGCATAGAGAGACGAAGGCCGCAGAAGGGTGCGGTGCGACATGCGTGCCACAAGCCTAGAGACTAGGGCGCCAGGGGGAGGCAAGGTGAAGAGGGAATGGGAGAGATACCACGTATTGCACCGCGGTGTGTATGCAGGGAGGGTACAGCGAGGACGGGGACAAGAAGACAGAGGGCCAAGGACCCAGGGGCCTGGGAAAGGGGGCGAGGGAGGACGATGGAGAACGAACACACGAGGGGCCGGGCTAAGCCAGGGAACGGGAGTAGAGGGGGGCAGCAAGGAGGGAGGGTTGCCTCGCGAATTGCTTCGCACCGTGCTCGCCAGAGCGGAAAGAGGGAGCGACGAGGGGGACAAGGGCATGCTCAGCGTTAGGCGAGCACAGGGGGCGAGGGAGGGAGCAGCGGGGGCAGGGTAGGGGATAGTTGCCATACGTCGTGCCGTGCGCCATGCGCGTCCAGAAACCGACTCTGACCTCAATCATGCGTCACGTCACGTCAGTCAAGCCTAGAGCAGGAGGCAGGAAGCGGCACGGGGGGACGGGCACCTGCGGCGCCATCCGTAGGGCCTCCCGTGCAATGACCCAACCTGTGGCGCAGAGGGGACACGCGCCAGTGGCGCCATCCACTGGACCCCCTAGGCCTGTTGCAGTACGTGTGACGCAGAGGGGACGGGCACCAGCGGCGCCAACCGGTGGGCCCCCTGCGGCGTAGATTGTGCTGAACCGATTAACTAGGTGGCCAGGGGATGCCACAAATGAATCCCCCGTCGGTCTCCCCGCGTCTCTGCCATAGGACCTCAGGGGCCTCCATCGCGCTCGGGGGTGGCAGAGGCCCGGGGGACGAGAGCGCCCGGCCGCTTTGTAGCCGCCACTTCCAGCGGACTGATACCACGGCACCGGTATCAGGCCGCTCGGAAGTGGATACACAGGCACCAGGGAGAGGATGGGCAGTCGGCCCCCCCCGGGCTGTTGGGTGCCAAAACAGGGGCCCTCTCCTCGACCAGGGCGGCGGATGGCGCAAGAAGCCTTCGAGGCGTACGGTAAGTCCTCCCCGCTGCCCGCACTTCCTCATCTTCCGTTTCCACCCGGGTACGTACCTCCTCCAGTAAGTATGGGCACAGGAGGGAGCAGGCACGGGACACTGAGCACCATGCGGAGACGTGGCGACTACCGCCGAGGGGCAACGGCGGCTGGTGATCCCGGGGTGCGGAGCCTATACCGTGGAGAAGGGCGGGAAGGCCCAAAGGGAAACCCCCCCCCCCCGCGGCAGCCAAGTGCCTCACCCCGTGATTGTGTCGTGCCTACGTCATGCCTGCGACGTGCGTGCCAAGAGGGGGATACGACAAGGGCGCCCCTACCCCCCCCCACCCAACCCCGCCCCCCAGAGGGCGGGGAATGCGGGTAGGGGGGGAGCGAAAAGCGACCCCCCCCCCCGAGGGCAACGCGGCAGGGTGGGGAGGCAGCGGTAGGAGGGTGCGGGACGAGCCACACGAGCGTGCCCGAGGAGGGCACGCGCCGTGCAAGCCCCGGCGGGGGGACCACCGGGGGTGCGAGCGTAGGGTAGAAAGGGCGACGACGGGAGCCGCGAGGCATGCCCCCACCCCCTGCAGAGGGACGGATGCCGCGCCTCGTGCCTGCGGCATGAGAGCAACGAAGGGAAAACGACAAGCCCCCCCCCACACACACACACCACCGCCCCCCCAAGGGTGGGGGATGCAGGAAGGGAGGGGCGGACAGCGGCCTCCCCTCCCGAGGACAAAGCGGCAAGATGGGGGGGCAGCGGGGAGAGGGTGCGAGACGGACTACACGACCGTGCCCAAGGGAAGCAAGCGCCGTGCAGGCCCCAGCGGGGGGGGCACCGGGGGAGCGGACGCAGAGTGGGAAGGGCGATGACGGGGGCCACGAGGCGTGCCCCACTCCCCTGCAGAAGGACAAGTGCCGCGCCATGTGCCAGCGCCGTGCCTGCGACGTGCTTACGCCGGAGGAAGGGCAGCGAGGGCGCCCCCCCCTCCCCACCCCCAACTCCCACACCCACCAAGGAAAGGGGCGAGGGCAGCGAGGGGATGGCGAGGGGACAAGGGGGGTGACGGTAGCGGGAAGCGGACCCCCCCCCGAGGACGCCGCGGCAGAGTGGGGAGGCAGTGGAACGAGAGTGCGGGACGAACCACATGACCGTGCCCAAAGGGAGCCCAAAGGGAACGGGGGGACCGCCGGGGGTGCAACCGCAGGAAGGGTAGGGTGACGACGGGAGCCACACGGCAAGCCCCCCCCCCCAGCGGAGGGACAAGAGCCACGCCTCGTGCCTGCGCCGTGCTTACGACGTGCTTGCGCAATAGGGCGGACAGCGAGGACGCCCCCCCCCCCCCCGCCCCCTTCTCCTCCACCCACCCACAAAAAGGGCGAGGACAGCGAGGAGACAGCGAGGGGACATGGGGGGGGGGCAAAAAAAAAAGGAAAAAACAAAAAAAAAACAAAACCACAAACAAACAACAAAGGACACCAACACGCCAGAGCAGGGGCAGACAGCACGGGCAGACGGGACATGGCGGGAGCCAGGGACCACGGCAAGGGGCGCGGGACAGGGGGACGCCCCTGGGGACGAAAGCAAGGAGGCAGGGACCAACACCACAACGTACGGGGGGGAGCCGGGGTGACAAAAGCCCGCGAAAGACGCTGGTGAGGTACCCGACCTCTGGGGTTTGGGGGCCCCCCCGGTGTCCGTATCGGCCCCATCTGAGCGCAAGCAATAAGGTGGGTTACGCCCGGGACCGTTGGCCAGCGGCCCGAGGTGGCACCGGCTTGGGGGGGTGGCCAATGGGCCTGACCACGAGCACTCCCCAGGGCACGTACTGCGGTTCGTGTCCTGTGAGGGGCTGCGGGTAGGGCACACCGTCCATCGGGGTAGGCAAGAGACGCGCCTATCCCGCAAGGACTCCCCAGAGACCCACAGTGTACCCGACCCCGGTGTGGGGAAGGGCCGACGTACCTGGTTACGACGCAGGTCCATTTGTACGGAGCGGGTACAAATGGACGGCCCGTACAACAGAGTTACAGCCTGACGGGGAGTGCATGCATCGGCCCCCCCGTGGGGAAACTCCCGGAGAGAGGGACCAGAGCCAGCGTCGGGCGCCCCCCCCCCCCCCCCAACCCTGCCTGGCAACAAGCCCGCCAACAACCGGGCTGGGCCAAGGGGGACACCTAACAGGCACAACCGGGGGCAAAGGAACACGGAAGGGAAGAGGGGCGCGCAAGAGGGGTGCGCAACTGTGTCGTGCGAAGTGTCGTGCAACAATAAGCCAGCAGCAAGCGGGACGGGCCACAGAGTCCACCCGTTCTCCCGTGTCCTTAGCTCACACAGCCTTCGTTAGCTAAATGTCGCTATCTGTCCCCGCCAATCCCGCGGAGTTGCCGGCCTTCCGGCGACGTGCACGGCGCCTGGTAGACACAGTGTCTGATCTCGTAAGACACGGGCCGCACACGTATGCGGCGTTCCAGGCGCGCGTGGACGCGGACCGTCCGGCCAGGGACAACGGATGGGACCACTTCGTCGACGTCTGCTTGCGGCAGATGTTGGCCCGCGATCCCCACCCGTACAACGCGCCCGACGTTCAGGCGCGGTTCGCAGCGGGCACGGTGCCGTTCGGGGTGCACCTGCTCAACCGACTACTCCGATGTCTACAAGATCTCGGGCAGCTCGAGGACGCGCAGCGCGGGCGGCCCCCAGTGGGGTCGGCGGGGTAGCCGGGGTATGCGGCGCCGGGTGCGTTTCCGATGCCGCCGCCCCCAGGCCTCGGGCCCATGCCCATCCCGCCCTTTGGGGCTCACCACCACCACCAACTCCATCTCCATCACCTACTTCATCACCCCGTCGGGTTCCCCATGATGCAGCATCACTTCCCACACCAACACGTACACCCGACAGCTGTGCCACAGCCCCCCGTCCATCTTCACCATCACCACCAACTGGCGGCTGTGCCACAGCACCCCGTCCACCTACACCATCACCATCACCATCACCGTCCGCACCAGCATGTGGAGTACCCGCATCCCCTGCCCCAGCAGCACCCACGACCGCCCCAGCACACAGTGCCGGTGCCGGAACCGGTACCGGTGCCTGAGCCGGGGCGGAGCGCCCAGCAGCAGGGGGTGTCGCAAGGGGCTGTGCCACAGCACCCCGTCCACTTTCACCATCACCGTCACCATCACCTTCCGCACCAGCAAGTGGAGTACCCGCATCCCCTGCCCCAGCAGCACTCACGGCCGCCTCAGCACACAATGCCGGTGCCGGAACCGGTACCGGTGCCTGAGCCGGGGCGGAGCGCCCAGCAGCAGGGGGTGTCGCAAGGGGCTGGGCCACAGCACCCAGTCCACCTTCACCATCACCATCACCATCATCGTCCGCACCAGCATGTGGAGTACCCACATCCCCTACCCCGGCAGCACCCACGACCGCCTCAGCACACAATGCCGGTGCCGGAACAGGTACCGGTGCCTGGGCCGGGGCGGAGCGCCCAACAGCAGGGGGTGTCGCAAGGGGCTGTGCCATAGCACCCCGTCCACCCTCACCATCACCATCACCATCACCGTCCGCACCTGCATGTGGAGTACCCTCACCCCCTGCCCCAGCAGCACTCACGGCCGTTGCCTCAGCACACAATGCCGGTGCCGGTACCGGTACCGGCACTTGGGCCGGGGCGGGGCGCCCAGCAGCAGGGGGTGTCGCAAGGGGAGGCACGTGGCGTGCTCCCGTGCGAGGCGAGGAGAATGGGGGCACCTGCGGCTGCGCCACCCCTGGCGGTGCCCCAGCCGGAGCTTCCCGCGGCGGGGTCACCACCGCGGACGGTCCAGATGCCGGACCCAGCCGTGCCGCGCGAAGCCCCGCCCGTGGTGCCGACGGACCGTGAGCCAGTGGTGCCGGGTGGGGGTCTGCCCCCGACGCGTGGGATGCAGGGCGCGGCCCCCAAGGGGAGGACTACGGCGGGGGCACGAGCGGGGGGGTGCAGCGCAGGAGGCGGCAGTGGCTGGCCCGCGAGACATCAGCGAGCTGCTCGCGCAGGCCCTGGAGGAGTACCGGCGGACAGCCGTGGGGAGTGGGGGAGCCGCGCCGGAAGGGGCTGACGCCGGCGAGCTGATAGCGCAGGCGCTCGCGGCTGTCGCCCCGAGGACGGAAGGGGCCAAGGAGACGCCGACGGAGGCGGTTTCTTCGGGGGGACAGGACGCGGGGCGGGGTGTGCCGAAGGCGCAAACGCCGGCGGAGGGCGGCGGGGTTGTGGAGCCCAGTGGGGGACGTGCCAAGGGGGAAGAAGTGGAGGACTGGATGTGGGAGTGGCGGGAGTGGCGCCAGGTGGCACCCGGTGAGCCGTGTCCGGCGGGGCTGGCGTACCGCATGGATCTCCATGCGGGCGCCAGCTGGGCCCGGATGCCCGCCAACGTGCGGGCACGGCTGGACGCGGCGGAGGCGGCAAGGGGCGGAGGCGCTGACGAGCGGCCTCTGGCGCCCTTCCTGCCGCGGCCGGACACGCCGCCGGCGGTGGTCGCGGCTGGAGAAGGGACGGAGGGGGAGCAGGAGGAGGAGTGCGAGGGGGACGAGGAGGCATACGGGCCCGGCGAGTCGGCGCTGGCCCTCATGTTTGAGGACGACGCCGGGCCCGACGTCTACGCCGGCATGGACGAGGACCCGGCCAACGAGCCGCTGCGGCCCATGCCCACTGCGGTGCCGCCCCCTCCCCTGGGGAGCTGTGAGCGGCGGCACTGCAGGTACCATGCGGCCGAGGGCGCCCACAGGCACCGCCTCAGGGGCACGGGGCAGCGGGAGGCAGGGATGCTGGCGAGCGCCCTGGAGCGCTATGAGCTCCAGCGCCCAAGGCAGGTCGCCCGGGAGATGGCCCTGGCGGCAGCGTCCCCGGACAACGGCCAGGTCCGCTGTGTCCAACTGGGGGATGCGGCGGTCCTGGGTCACCACCCCGGTGATGTCCGGGCAGCCGAGCCCCAGGAAGGCCTCCCCCTGTCGGTGCGCCTGTCCGTGGGGCGCCTGCTTGGCGAGGCAGGGCTGGAGGACGTGCGGCGGGACGAAGGCCTGTACGTGGCCTTGTGGCGAGGTGGGGCTGACGCTTGGCGTCGCGAACAGGCCGTGCGGCCCCTCACACCCCAGGCGCTGGGGTCCCATGCGCTCCTAGTGGCGTTGCACCCTGAGGGTGCAGAGGTCGTGTTCGACGCGGACCGCCTGCTGCTGACCGGGGATGGGGCGGTCCTCGTCCCCACCACCAGCAGCTACCGCCTTGAGAGCCGCGGCGGTGACCTCAAGCTGCTGGTGGTGCTGGGCACGCGCCTCGACGGGAGCGCCGCCCCCCAGGGGTCCGAACACGCGATCCCGGTGGGGGGTGACGAGGATGCAGGCCGTGGCGGTGACGGGGTGGGGCAAGAGCAATGCACGGGGGAGGAGCAGCAGCAGGATCAGCCGGAGGTGGCCGGGGAGGAGGTGGACATGCAGGGCATTGTGGCGGCGGCCCTGGCGAAGTTCACGGATGCTGCGGGCCCGCCGCCGACGACGGAGGCACTGGAGGAGGAGGACCAACGCAGGAGGGGTGAGGATGCACAAGTCGCCATGGAGCAGGACGAGGAGCCGGAGTTCAAGGGTGAAGAGGCACAGGGCGTCGGGGAGCAGGACGAGGAGCTGGTGATCGTGGGGGCGAAGGAGGCGCGTGAGGTGGGTCCACGGGAGCTGGGGGTGGCGGATAAGGCTGGGCCGAAGACGGGGGAGGTGGAAACCTGTAGGCACTGGGCCAAGGGGTGGTGCATGCGGGCAGATGCCTGCCGGTTCGCCCACCCCCAGCCGCCGGTGCCGCGGGGAGTACCCCAGGAATTACTCCTGATCCTCCAGGCCATGGCCCGTGTGGGGGCCCTCAGCCTGGACCGCAGCCAGGGCCACGGCCGGGGCCACGGAACGTTGCTGCAGGAAGCGGTGGTAAAGGCGCAAGGGGGAGGGCTCCCGGCGGTGGGGTATGCGGTGGAGAGTGGGGGCCTGACCGAGTGGGCGGTGGCGTTGCCATGTGGCATGGCAGCCCTGCTCACTCCGTTCCCGGTGGTCCCGTGGAGGGACATGGTCACCGTCCAGGAGGCCAACCGTGGATGGGTGTGCACGTGGCACACACACCCCGCCGGCATGGACCCTCGCGAGTGGCAGGCTAAGGCGGTCGTGACGTACCTGTCCTGGTCGTTGCCGGCAGCGCCGGGTGCGTGGGCGCAGTGGTGGGACAGGGCGCTCAGCTGGGCGAGGGATGGCAGTGCTGTGGCGGCCTGCCCTGACCTCCCGCGCGAGCCCGTCTCAGTCCAGCCGTGGACTGTCTCCCTGCATCTCCCCACGGTGGCGGCTCGTCTTGCGGCCACAGACCCCGAGGTCTCGCTGCTGGGAGACCGAGAGGGGCGAGGGCTTCGCCTGGGTCAGGGGCTGGAAGTTCGCACCGCCCGCCTCCCCAACCCTGTAGACGGGGACATCCTGGGGGGACTCCAGTTCACGCGGGCTGGCGGGGCTGATGTGTGGACCGCTCTCCATCGCCAGCTCCCAGACGCGTGGCCCCAGGTGTACCGGCCCCCTGGTCACGAGCGTCTGGTGGGAGTGGAATGGCGCGTGTGGGCCGCCAACGGCCCGTGCCCACCGGTGGTGGTCCTGCCCAGGAGAACCAACCACCCCAGCTGGGAGACCGTGGCGGTCTTGTGGAGATGGGTGGCGGTCCGTGGGGCCGATGGCCACGTCTTCACTGCCCCAAGGGGCACGGTGATCGAGACCGACGGGGGGACATCGTTGCAGCTCACGGCAGAGCCCCTGACCACGCATGCTGTGGTGGCCGTCCTCCAGCGGGGTGCCAACAAGCCACAGCCCTGGCGCGATCAGGTCGCTAGGGCTGTCTGGCGGGACCTGCCGGTCCTTAAGGCCGCCGTCTGGTCAGGAGGAGCAGGGCGGCATCTCCCGGGCGCACTCCCATGGCTGCGGGGCTGCGGAGACGCCTCTCCCCCGCCAGCTGAGTTGCGGGGCGCCCTGGAGCACGTGTACTCCAAGCCCGGGCACCACTTCCTGGTGGCCGCGGACCATGGGGTGGAGCTCAGCGACGACGTGGTCGCGCTGGCAGCCGACGTGGTGCAGTGCCTGGCCCCCCATGCCATGATGCTCCCGATGGAGGGGTGGGAAGGCCAGCGGCACGACCAAACCCCGGCTGCCCTCCTCATTGCGAGGTACGTCGAGCTGGGGGGCTCAGAGGCGGTGTACCTCGACCGGTTGGAGATGCCGGGCATGCGGCACTAGACGGCCCACCACCTCGTGGCCCGTGACATGCGGTTGGCCGTGGACCCGCTGGGCCGGCCTGTGGTGTCGGGGGCCCCGCCCCAATGGCCGCACACGTGGGACATGGCGGTCCGGACGATGCGCATGGCACCTAGGGGCCAGAGGGCGGGATGGCCGGGTGCAGAGCATCTGCTGGCGGAGGCCCGGCACAGGTGCAGCAGCCGGCCGGCAACACCAAGGACTGTGGCGTGTGCGCCCTCATGTCCGCCGTCGGTACCCTCCTCAGGGTGCCGAGGCCGGGCAGCCTCCTGTCCGCGCTGGACAGGCGGTGGGTGGCGGGCGTGGTCCTCAACAGGGACATGGGGCCCATCGCGCGTGTGCCGTCCCTGGGGGAGCTGCCTGCAGCGGTGTTGGAGGCCCTGCCGGCGCCCCGCACGCCCTTGGACCTGGCGAACGTCCCGCACAACGTGGGGGTGCCCGGGGCGCGCATGCAACATGCCCTGCTGTGTATGGCGGCGGCGGCGGACGGGGGGATGTCCATGCTGGCGACGGTGTCCCTGCAGCACGTGCAGGACGCGATGCAGCAGCAGCGGATGCATGCCCCCTAGCCGTGGGAAGAAAGCGCCAAGCGGTGGCTGAGGGTGGAGAGCGTGCCTTCCACCCATGCGGTGGGCATGGCGGATATGGGGCGGCTGTTGGTGTTGGAGGGGGCGGAGTATTGGGCCTGTGTTCGGGTGGAAACAGGGGGACTGGAGTGGGTCGTAGTCACCGCGTGCCGGCTCAGGAGGCAGCAGTCCAGGGGCCCGGCCTGCTACCGGGTGTTCCGGGAGTGCCTCAGTGGGCTGGGGCCGGTGCGCAGGGCGCACAGGTGCACGGCCGAGGACATCCCGCCGGCGCCGGCGGTCTTCGTGGAGGTCACGCGGCCGCCGGTGATCCAGGGGCAGGACGTCTGGCCCGTAGCCCCGAGCAACATGTGGCAGGCTGAGCATGCAGCTGGCATGTGCAGGGCGCTGCAGGGTCACGCGGCGGCCCTCCCCAGGGCCCCGGCGGCGCAGTCCTCCAGCAACAGGCCGGCAGCCTCGCTCGCACTGCTGCCTAGCGCGTCGCGGGCGTGGTACTGGGTTGTGGCGGCGTTGGAGCCCCACTCCTCGGCGCTGCGCCCGTACGATCGCGGAGAGGGCACGGTGCTCACGGTCCGCCCCGCCGACCTGGAGGCCCTGCACCTTAGCGCACTGAGTGGCGACGTGGGCGACGCGCTGTACCTCCAAGGGACCGTGGCAGGCGCGGCCGCGACACGCTTCCGCCGGCAGAGCGGAGGAGATGCCCTCCGCCTGGTCATGGCGGAGAACATGGGGCCGTGGCTCCGGGCGTTCTCCAAGTCCAGGTGGAAGGTCGAGGGCGACCGGGAGAAGTTCGCCGACGCGTGGCGCCGCTGGGTGGAGGAGCAGTTTCCCGTGGGGGGAATGCTGCACCTGCCGCAACCACCAAGTGTGCCACCAGTACGGCCTGCGGCACCCCCGGCCGCGGCGGCGAGGCAGGCCCCGAAAGCGGCGCCCAAGCCGCCGCCCAAGAGGGGCCAGCCGCCTCAGGATGGCGGCTATGCCATCATTCGGTACGTGCTGCAGCACTTCGGTGGTGACTTGGCCACGGATCAGCGTGGGACAAAGACGATCAATGTCTGCCCCTGGTCTCGGCTAGATGGGGCTGGTCACTGCACTTGGAAAGCTGGCACGCACTGCCGGCCTACCCACCTCCACCCCAAGGACCTGCTGGACCACATCCAGCGGGACCATGCGACTGATCCGGCGCAACGGGACCAGGTGCTGGCCATGCTGGCTGGCGTTATGCCGGGGGGCCAGGCGGGGCCTTTCGCGTCGGCCCAGGCGGGGTCCAGAGCGCTCACGCTGCCCACGGGTGCCCGCCCTGCGGCGGAGCGCGGGGCGTCGCCGTCGGCGGCACGATCTGGAGCGATTGGGTCTGCAGCACGGCGTGGGGCAGTGACTTCTACGGGGAGTACGTCGGCAAGTACATCCAGCGGACAGGCAGAGGGGGAGCCCGCCGCATCTGCCGGCTCTCAGCAGGCGACGACCGCCTCGGGCGGAGGCCCACGGGGTCAGGGGCCACCTCGCCGGCCGCCCGCGCCGGGTGCGGGTGGTCCCCCTGAGCCTGCTGGTGGCCCCTCTCCGTCCAGTGATCCGGATCCGGCGGGGGGCCCCGATCCACACGTGCAGCCATGAAGGGGCCCAGCCTCCGACTCCCGAGCGGCGGTGTCCTGGAACGTCCAGGGCTCGATGCGGGGGGACGGCGTACCAGTGGCCCCAGGTATGCTCGACGGTGAAGCGGTGGCGGCGGGCATCATGAAGGCCGAGGGTGCCATCCTGGGCCTATTCCAGGAGACCGGCCTGCAGGACCCACAAGGTGTGGTGCACTCCGAGAACCAGTGGCGTCACCACGGGTATCATGCGTACCCAGGGGTGGATGCCCAGGCGGCGTCGGCGGCGGCGGTGCGCGGCGGGCTCTTGATTGCCCTTCGGGCGGCCGTGTTCGCCGCGGAGGAAGTTCGAGACATCGTGGACATCGTGCCGGGCAAGGCCATGGCCCTCGATGTGGTGACCGCAGGTGGCACCCTCACGGTCATCAACGTCCACGGCCCGGGTAGCGGCGGCGACTCCTGGGCGTCTAAGGCGTCCTTCTGGGCTGACGTGGCCATGTACGCGGCGGCCAAGAGCGCGGGTGGCACCAGGGCCGTGCTCCTCGGAGGGGACTTCAACGTGTGGCTGGAGTCCCCGTGGCACCGTACCACGAGGAGGTTCCAAGCCCTGTGGGAACAGTGTGGTTTCCACAGGGCAGGCCCGGAACGGGAGGAGGACAGGAGGCCCACGAGGGCAGGGCACCGACTGGACTCCTTCCTTCTAAACTCGCCTCTGGTCCCATGGGCGGCGCGTGAGCGCCCTCACTTGGCGCCGGGGCGGTCTCCTGCGTCACTGGGGTCGGATCATGGCCCTGTGGTCCTGGACATCCCGCTGGCGGTGGCCGGCAAGGAGAGGGTCACCAGGATGGCCTACTCGCACGCCCAGGGCAGGCTGCATGCCATACGCCCGGACTCCCCGGGGGTTCGTGAGGCGGCAGCGGCAGTACTGCAGAAGGCCTGCGGGGATCGGCGGCTACAGGCGTGGCTCTCGTCGGACCAGGACACTGCCACCATGGGCACGTCGGAGGTGCTAGCGGTCTTTGACCTGCTCTACGCCTTCCGTGATGACGTGTCCAGGGTCACGGGAGTGCGCATGCCTTCAGGCGTGGACCCGCAATACCCGTACGGGCAGGCGGAAACGGAGGCGTCGCTGGACCAGGTCCTCTCGGATCAGCAGGCCCTGGCCTGGCGTGCCCATCAGTTGTGGCAACGGGACGCGGCGGCGGCCGGACTCCACTCCCAGGAAGCGACTGCCCTGCCACAGCACCTCCGGCAAGTGGACCCCGACCTGTCCCCCGCCTCGGTAGAGGACCTGCGTGCCGCATTGGACCAACAGCTCCACCAGTTGGAGACACGCGTGGAGGAGCTGCGGGATGTCCTCAGGAGCAAAAGGCGCCGGTCCATCAAGGACTACTGGCGGGGCAGGGTACCGGATCTGCAGCTCCGATGGACGGCGATTCGGGGGGCCATCAACGTGGTGAACTATGCCCCGTCAGGCCTATGGTCCGCACGCGTCCGCGAGTCGGAGAAGGTGCTCTTGGAGGCCTCGGACGTCATTGGCGAGGTCCAGAGGTATTGGGAGGCGCTGTACGCCAAGCGGCCAGTGAACCTGCCGGCCTTCGAGCGGCTGGTCCGGGCCCACATTCCCAAAGGGGTGCCGGAGGAATGGAGGTCGGTACAGGACTACACCATGCAGGACCTTAAAGACGCCGTGAGGCGGGCCGTGGCGGACGACAAAGCTCCGGGGTCCAACCGGGTCACGGCTGCCCTCATAGCAGAGCTGCCTGAACCGGTGCAGGGGCTCCTGGTGCATGCGTAAAGGGCAATCCTGCGGGGTGCGGACGTCCCGGAGTCCTGGCACGAGGCCATTATCTGGCTGATGCCCAAGGGCACAGCCACGGGCAACCTGGACAAGTACAGGCCGATAGCGCTGGGGCAGCAAGACATGCGCATGCTCATGACTCCCCTCATGCGGAGGTTCACAGCTGTTCTGGCACGCAAGGGACTGGCCGCGGACTGGCAGTTCGGAGCCATGCCGGGCTCCACGGCGGCTGCCCCGGTGTTCCCGGCCCAGCGCAGGCTGCAGCGTGGGCTGGAGGAAAACCACGTCCTGGCCTTCGATGTGCCGAAAGCTTTTGACACAGCGCCGCACGGAGCGCTGGCGCTCCTCCTGCGCCACATGGGTGTCCCGGAGGAGCTCATCAGGCTCTTCCACACCCTCAGCTGCGGGTCTCTGGTGCGCATCGTCACCGCGCACGGCCCGACGCCGAGCATACGGCTCCACAGGGGCCTGCGGCAGGGCAGTGCGGAGAGCGCTCTGCTCTACCTCCTCCTTTTGGAGCCTCTCCTGCGGAGCCTCGCCTGTAAGGCGCGGGGAGATGCTCGCCATGCGGTGCCACCCCTGGTATAGGCGTACTGTGATGACCTCCTGTTGATAGCGCACTCCCTGCCGCAATTCCTGGAGTATGCGGCGGCGATAGCGCGGTATCTCACTGACTTGGGCATGTCCCTCAACGTGGGCAAGTGCGCCTATGCCAGTACTGCTCGCATCCATTCGATTATGGTATACCTGAACCCAGGGGACACGGCGGCCCCATGGGTATGCTTACGTGCCAAGGGCACGGTACCATACTTGGGCCTGCGCCTCGATCCCAGGGGGATGGCGACCATGAAGGAGAAACATGTACTCCGGTGTGAAGCTCTGCTGGGCTGGTGCAAGAACACGTTAGGGCCGGCGTCGGTGCCTCATGAGGTGATGGCGGCTGTGGCTGGAGGCATCGTGCGGTACGCGGCGCCCTACCTGTCCGACACGGCGGAGGCGGTGGTCAAGCTGAATACTGCCATTAAGGCTGCAGCCCTGCAGTTCGAGAAGCTGCCCAAGGACCTGTCCAACGTGGCGGTACGGTCAGGTCATGGGCTACGGCTGGCGGATGTCCAGGTTATCTGCCGCGACTCCGTCGTGGCGACCGTGGCTCAGCTCACCCACCACAGGTCGACGACAGTCCGGGATGAGCTGCGGGCCATGCTCCGAGACATGCACGTGCAGTACGGAGTGTGCGGGCAGTTCATGGTGCCCTCTGCGTCATTCGCCACACACGCTGGCAATACGTGGGTGGACGGGGTACTCAGAGCGATGGGGACGTTGCGCGTAGGACTTCTCATGCCATCGTCGGTGTACTCGTGTGTACACGCCCATCTGCCGCAGGTGCAGTGGGCGGGGCGGAAGTGGGTGTCCCAATCCTATACCTTCAAGGGTAGGGACATCTGCATTCTCTCGGGGCCCCGCACAGATGCGACAGTACAGTCCCTGACTGATCCCGCAAATGACCTCCTGCATGCGCGGCTCCCCTGCCCTGCGCCTGGGCACTGGGCTGTCCAGCTTCAGGAGTGCCATGAGGACCACCTGCACCTTCCGCACGCGGGAGTAGGGCCCCACCAACTGGACCACGTGTGGCTCACGGGGCTCCGCGACGTCTTCCGGCCGCAGCTGCCCGGTCCGTTGACTCACCGGCTAATACACCCGGTGCGCCGAAAGAAGGCCAGCAAACGCAATAGACAGTCCGGTGCGGGGGACGTGTATGTGGTGGGCGGATACAGGGAGGAAGGATGGGACCCGGCCAACCCGGGGCTGTCCATGCCGTTCGTCCCGCTAGCCGCCCTCCTGTTTCTATTGGGGGACGTCTTTGAGGGCTACCAACAGCAAGACGATCCGGCGTCCATCCCCTTGCTCACTCCTCACGCCGGGGGCGGCATAAGCCCGCCACCACTGTGGGTTGTGCACGGGCGGCCAGCGTTTTCCAGGGCGTGCGCGGCGGTGCACAAGTGCAGCGAGTGGGCAATTGTTCCTCTGCTGCCAGCAGGCCCAATCCCGGATCCGGATGAGTACTCGGTCCCGGAAGTGGTCCGGATGTCCAACGTGCCGCACGATCCGCACGTCGCCGTCACGTCGTTGCGTGATGGCGGCGCAGTGGAGCAGGGGTCTGTGGTGGTATACCAGCCTTCCTGCTCCGCAACAGTTTGGGGAGCGGCTTATACCACCGCCCTGGATGCCATACAGTCAGTGTGCGGATGTGACCTGGCCTGGAGACCACATGCGGTGTATCGACCGAGGGTGGTCCTGTCCCCGGAGCTCACGGCCTCCAGTGCGGCGTCCCTGGGAAAGGTGGTGCAGAGCTTCCACTCCGACGTGGTGTGGCTGGAGCCCCACCGGTACTGCTGGGTGCCGGTGACGACTAAAGTCACATCGTCTGACGCGTCGCCCCAGGGAGACGACGCCACAAACGTGGCGGTGGCCAGCCACGGAATCCCCACGTGGACGGGTGCCATCTACGGCACGGTCCCGGAGGCAGAGATCATTGGCGCGGCGGCGTACTTGTTGCACACGCCCCCGTCAGCGTGCACGGTACACGTGGTGGATGCGTCCGTCATAGGAGCGCATCTCCGCAGGGCGCAGGAGGCCCTGTACCGTGGCATCAAGGGGCCGACATCACATCTGGTCAATCAGCACGCACTGAGCTGGATAGTGGAGGGGCTGCGGCGGCTGCCGCGCCGAGTTGGGGGGCCGCACCACTGGGTGGTGAGGCAGAGCTCGCACTTGGCGGCGGTCCCGCTCGAGGCACCGGACTCTGCCGCGGCCCGCGCAATGGCCCCGCCTGTCCATCTTGTCCTGCCAAAGGAGCACGCCATCCTCTTGGTGCCGGGGGATAATGGTGAGCTCGAGCCGCGTGTGCCATCCATGCAAGCCCTTCAGCAAGTCCGGGAGATGGAGTGGCGATCGCTAGCGGCTCGCACCAGGGCGCACACGCCACTGGCTGGCGCCTGCGAGGCGATGCCCCTGGGAGCTGTGCATCACGGCCCAACGCACAGGAATATGCTGCGGGCACGTGACGGTCGCTTGTCCACCATGCAGGTCATGCGACGGTGGAGACAGAAGCTCACGCGTATGGCAATACCAGCCCACCCCTGTATCTTCTGTGGGGGGCCGGAGGAGGACATTGGCCACATGCGCCTACTGTGTGCGCGGGACGAGGAGGTGGCTGGGCTCCTGTGCAGGCGTGTGGAGGAGTTCACGGCGGAGCTACCCCTGACAGACAGGGCGGTGGAGTTCGTGGCTTGGCGAGAGCACGGCTGCAGGTGGACTGAATCTCTGATGGCGGGTGTCGTCCCCGGGGACCTGAAGCGGCTGTTCGCTGCGGTGCGAGCGGCGTCGTCCCGGGGCCCTGCCAAGGCCAGGCTCTTTGTGGAGGACATGGTCCAAATTGGGGAAGATGTGTATGCCAGCAGGAACCATCGGCTCACCCAGATCATGCAGCTGCCGATGCAAGATCGAAGGAGAGCGGTATACGCGTTCCTGCGCGGTGACACACCCTTCTGCCCGCCGGCAGGGAGGATCCTGCAGCGTCCGCCGTGGAACCCGTTTGCCGGCCTCCCCGGCGACCTGCGGGCAACCTTTCAGAGGGCACCGCTGCACGCACTGCTGGTGTCGCGGTCGTGCATCGAGCATGAAGAGGCCCTGTCCTTGTTCCCTCACTGGATGGCGGCGGTGGCGCAGGCCTTCGACCCGTGGATCGGTCCCTGGATGGCGCGGGACATCACGACATTCAGGGAGTGGTCCCGCGTGGTGTCGGCGCAGTCGTGGGCCCAGGTGCGTGGTACCAAGGTGAGAAGCCCTGACGGCCAGAGTGATCCCTGGCTTCAGGTGTACGCCAACCATCCAGCTGTGGGGAACGTCATGGGCTGGCCTCGCGAGGTGCTGCCGGTCCTTCAGCAACCTCTGTGCAGTCTCCCAATCCTGGCGGTGGCTGTCGTACTTGACGTGGGTACGTTGTGGCTGTATGACCGGCAGCTGCGACGAGTCGTACCAGCGGTCACGGAGCAGCGGTCCATGGCGGTGTTAATGGGCTCCAAGCAGCTGGCACGGGTACAGGGCGACGACGCGCAGGGCCACGTCACGGAGGCCATGTTCTCTCTGCCAGAGGGGGACGACCACGTGGCTGCCGATGCCCGTCACACCCTTGACACCCTAGGCCTCGAGGCGGTCATTGAGGCTCGGGCGGGAGGACAACGCTTGGTTCTGGCATCCGCCAAGGGCCCGGAGCACGACGGGGTTGATGTCATCGGGGAGGTCTTACAGGACTACGGTTGGGAGCTCCTGGCGCATGGCACACACAGTCCCAAAGTGGCGCGGTGGCCCCGGCTGCTTGAGAGCCTGCCGGTGATGCCCGACGGCCGACCGATACTCCGCCCGGTGTCCACGTGGGACGAAGCGAGGCGCAGCCTCCTCAGTAGTGCCACAGCACGCACGCTGGCGGGTGCCTTGCTCGGACTCCAGGACGCGTGCTGCGACGTATGGCAGGACCTGTGGTCGCAGTGTTGTGATGGTAGCTGCGTTCCGTCGCGGTCTGTGCTTCCGCAGCGATGCCACGGGTGCGGGGAAACGGTGTCAGTTTGGGTTCATCAGTGTGCCTCCATCCCGCTGTGCGGGACCTGTAAGGAGCGTGCCGATAGGGGATGGCCTAAGGCGAGGTGGGCACTGCGGCACTCTGGACAGATGTCCTCTAGCGCCTAGAAGACTATCCAGGGTGGCCTGAAGAGCGTCCGAGTGGAAGGGGTACGGTGCCCTGGAGCGCCGTCTGCGGCCCTGCCCCTGATGCTGTGGTGGGCGGCTCTGGAGGGCGAACTCTGGTTGTGGCATCGCGGAGGAAATGGTGACGGCGTGGTGGGGGCCGGGGGTGCAGAATGATGGGGTTGGGAATTGTGGGTGCACCAGCTACCGTCCCTACGCTGGACGCAGCGGAGGGGGTAGCGCCTGAGAAGCAGTGCCTTCACGGCCTGATTGTGCGGTACTGGCAGGCGGCGTATGACGGCCAACGCGACGTGACAGGTCGTGCCGGCCTGATGGTGAGCCGTACTGCCCCCGTGCATGAGGGTCGGACAGGGATGCTTCACCCGCCTGCCCCGGGTCGCCGCATACCACAGTGAGGTGTCACGGGTCGTCCCGACCAGGGTAATAAGGCCCAAACCCCTGTAGGGTATTCCCATGGCACCGGGGTCTCTACTGGCGGCCCGGCTACGGCAGTATTGGGAGTGGTTGCTCGGGATACACCGGGGGTGCACGGAGTTGTCTGGGGGTTACGGCGTCGCGGCGCCCCCTGGGAGTGTTACACGGGGTTACGGGGACGGCCTGCAGGCCCCGGGAGCGGCGACGAGGCGAAGATGTGTGCGTAGAAGGGTATGGCAGTGGGGTCGTCGGGGGGACAGTAAGGCGGGCATCGTGGAGACGGCGTGGCAGCCTGGGAGAAGCGCTCACGGGGGGCACGTGGAGTTCGAGGTGACGGAGTACTGGAGTCTTGGGGGTAAACGCGGCGGTACAGGGATCCGTACGGTGGGGGTACGCGGCGGTACTGGGGAACCGTAAAGTGGGGGAGCAGCGGGGAAGTTCCAGATGACGGTGTACTTGCATCTTGGGGGTATACGCGGCGGTACTGGGGACCGTATGGTGGGGGTACGCGGCGGGACTGGAGGGCCGTACAGTGGGGGCGCTACGGGGTTGCATGGCGGTACTGGGGTGTCCCCCTGACCCCTCTAACAACTCAGGGGGAGCGCGGGGGCATCCCCTGGCCCCGTTAACAAACTAGAGGGACCGTGCCTGCGGGCATGTACATAGTCTAACCTCTGACCATGGCCTTGTGGTTGCGGTGGTGCGTGTCGTGGCGGCTCGCAGGTGGCGTCGGCGTGGCAACAGCGGTACTGCGTGGCGTCGTAGCGAAGAGTATGCGGTCGCCACACCACTGTAACGGCTTACCCCTGGGGGGCGCCAGTCCGGTCGGCTAGAGGCGAGGGGGGAAGAGGAGCGGCATGCTGAGTGGTCCGGGGGGTGGCGCGCGGGCCAATGCTATAAGTAGGCTCGCCACGTCGTCGGTGGGGGCCGAACCTGCGGCCTGGCCGCTGCTGTGGCGGAAGAGGCGCAACCACGGGAGCTGGCCAATCAGTGCAGGTAAGGGTCAAGGGTAGGCGCCAGGGCAAAGTATGTGGGCCAGATGAGGTGCACCTGGTTACCACAGCCCGGAGCGAGCTTCTGGTGGGTACCCCTACAGGGGGTCGATAACCAAGCTACGGCACCCACCAGCCCGAATCCCAGCCAGCGATATTCACGGGTTGCGCCACTCCCGTCACGTAGCGGCCGGCGTCCCCCCCTGTAGACCCTCAAGTTATATTATACGTGGGCAAGTGGATGCCTCGAAGCTGATTGGGTGCTGGCCCCTGACATGGAGTGCCGGCATGGTATATATCAGGGGTGTGGGAGCAGCTCAGGGTCACGGGGACGTGGAATTGGTACCGTGTTTCTGTACTATACTAGGGGGATGGTGCGGTGGGTCGGTGGCGTACATTGTGGAGACATGGGGGCGTTGAAAGCTGAGGGCCAGGCTAGGCTGGAGCCTCCCAGAAATCCTGGCTATGCACATACGGGCTATTGCGTGCTGGCAGAGGGGTACGTGGAGTCAGGGGTGGTGGGCAATTGCGAGAACGCAGACGGCAATGGGTTCCAGGGGGTCATGGGTGATGGATGTCTCCACGGTGGCGGGGGTACGCGAACGACGGAGGGTCAGCTCTCGCTTCGCCGCATGCGTGCTGCTTTGTTCCTTGGTTGCCGCTTTGCGACGGACAGAGAAGCCCTTGCTTTCTACTTGTTGCGATGCTGCTGCGTTGCTTTGCCTAGCCCCCATACCCCCGGCGAACAAACGGGCCAGCGCCCGTCGCCGTTGCTAATGCTAACGCCATGCAGTTGCCACTGCCCCCAAAGCCTGGTTGACCGGTATCCCTGGTCCTCTGGGTCCTCCGTCATGCTGTGGGCCACCTCAGGCAGCCCTGGGACCCACGGGATCGAGCGAGGCAGGAACCACCTGTCGGCGCGAGATGCCCGGTAACTCCAGTAGACGGCATGATAAGTGGTTATGACTATGACTATGACTATATATATATATATAATATATATATATATATATATATATATAATATATATATATATATATATATAATATATATATATATATATATGTATGTATATATGTATATATATATGTATATATATATATATATATATATATATATGTATATATATATATATATATATATATATATATATATATATATACATATACGCATTCCCCTGCTCACCACCAAAATGGAGACGAGATCTGGGCCATATCCAACAATGTGCAAATCCAACCCGTTGTCTCCAAAACACGATGTGCAATCCTTTTCAGGACAGGCAGATTGTGCAACTTGTGGGGGTTCTCTTGTGGTGGTTGCGACACCCATAGTCGCCATAAAGAATGCGGCGGGCCCCTGAATCCTTGGGCCTGCCCACAAGAAGGGGGTTCTCATTGAAAATGGGCACCTTATCTGTGAGAGGCACCGTCTCAGGGCCTTCCAACAAATTCTCGAGCTCCAGCTGACTCGAAAAATCATGCTCGAGCAAGTGGGTCACGTTGAATTTTTGAATGGATCATCAACCTCTTCAACCTCTTCCGTTCTTCAACGGCCTACACACATGTTTCAATTTTCGAGTGCGTGGGGTTTGAACCAGGGGCATTACGTGTGCGAGTGTAGCATGCATACCTTTGACCCACCCGGTGCCATGGCATTGCAAATGCCTCTTTTACCCCATTCTTGCGTATGCAAAAGGTGCCTTTTGCGTGCCTGCACAACTTACACCTGGGACGCAAATACACCCTTTTGCGTGCGCAAGTTGCACGTTTTGCGCGTCGACTATTTTTCGAGCGAGTACGCAAAAACACCCTTTTGCGTCCGCAAAAGGCCCTTTTTGCGCCGGTAACGAAAGTAGGGTAGGTACGCAAATAGGCGCATTTACGCACGCAAAAACGAGGTAATTGCGTCTCCTACCTGCAGTGCAACGCGCTTGTGCCACATGCGTCCCAGGTGTTCTTTCTTTATTATGCCGCTGCATCCGTGGCAGTTCCACCACATGGCCTTGGGCAATCGCAAAGGCCGTGGTGAGCGGATCAGCAGCTTGCGGCGTGCGGTGCGTGACATTATCGGAGAGGATTGGAATGTGCGCATGCGGAGTGGGGTTACAAATGTGGTGGGTGTGTACACGGATGTCTCCACGGATCATCAACTCGATTTGGAGTTGAATGCCATGGAGCGTTGTGGGAATCCAGGAAGGAGGGTCAAAGTGTGCGGCGACTGCAGTACAGCCGGTCCACATCCACGTGGTATTGCCCATGGGCGAAATTTGTCTCCGTGCGAAAGACCTTGGGTGCCCCCCACCCCATTGATTTCTTGTTGCACACTCCCGGCGGCAATGGTTTGATTGGGTCCAGGGTGAATCTGAAGGAGAAGCTGCAGCTTATGTGGCAGGATAAGCCCCCGGTAACACAAGGGAACCAAGTTTTGGTGGGGATTTCCACTGACGGCACCAAACTTTGGCAACGCTCTTTTGAGCACTTAGCGGTCGGCGAGTTGCGTAGCCATCTGCCATTGGGTTCACGGGTGCTACTCCAGGGCTCGGAGACCACCCAAATTCTTCGCGACCTGGCGCACCAGGAAAATTTGAACCTCGATGTGTTGGCTATGAATGCGATGCAAGTTTTGAATGAGGGAGGGTATCCAACACCCGTTGCGTTTGTGATTATCGCTGACACCAAGGCGCAAGTTGCCCTCTCCGGGTGTCGCAATTTCAAGTGTAATGATCCTTTGGCACCTGAGTGCTGGCTTTGCGGGGGGAACCGTCTTAATTAATTCATTGTTTGGGTGCGTTTCGGCAGGGAAATTCAATTTTGCTCAGGGTTTGGCAATTGGGGGGGATGGCATTGCCAGCAGCCTTCCCTTTCCAAAGACCCCCCGACTTTGGACTCCATGGGGTGCACCGTTTGGTGCATTGTGCGGGCAGTGGGTTGTTTAAGGCTTTGATGCATCACCATGGGTGGACAAAGGGGAGGGCATTGGTTTGGGTGCAGTGGTTTTGGGATGACATCAGGGTTGAGAGCCGTACGGCCATGGCGGCCGATTGTGAGCCAGAGAAGGTGGGAAAGAAGCCCCTGCGTTTGGAGCAAACTGCCGCGGCGGCATGGGTGAAAGGGCAAGGGTGCGATTGCATTGCCGACTACTTGGAGGGGGACAATCTTTTACAACTCCCGGTGCAAGTGGGGGCGGGGGGGTTACAATGACATGGACTGCTTGTTGGCGTTTGTGGGGAGACAAATTTGCAGTGACTTGTGACCTTGTGTGGAAAGAGGGGAGGTTGGACCTTCGCGATATGAATGTGTTGAGAAGTGCTTTGTCCGAGATGGGGAGTGCCCACAAAGCTTGTGGGTTTGTGGTGACTCTGTGGGCCCACCTTAG
Source organism: Eutreptiella sp. 'Long Island Sound 2002' (assembly GCA_964036045.1). Taxonomy (NCBI): domain Eukaryota; phylum Euglenozoa; class Euglenophyceae; order Eutreptiales; family Eutreptiaceae; genus Eutreptiella; species Eutreptiella sp. 'Long Island Sound 2002'. The sequence continues at coordinate 54,792,868 of OZ038378.1, read as the reverse complement.
GGTGGACCACATGTGGGGGATTGCGAGGGAATGGGGTACCCTGTCCACACTCAGTGCTTTCAAGGGTGAGGGGAGGCATCAGTCGTTGAACAGTGAGATTAGGAAGAGGAGCTTCAAGGGGGGAAGTAAGAAACGGGGGTCTCGCCTACGGGGGGCACGCTGAGCACTGAGGAAGGGGTGGCCCGAAGTGCTCCGGAACGACAACCTGGACTGGGGGCTGTATGCCAAGGGATTCAATGTCTGGCAGCCTTCTTGGACCCGCGAAGAGGCATATGGGAATGCCAAGCAGTATTGGGAAAGGGTGATGCGTAAGGGGAAGTAGTAGGGTTTCTCGAATGTTTGTCGTACAATGTTACAATTCTATTGTGCATACTCTGGGGGTTTGGTGGTGGAATACCACTTGGACATGTGTGACGGAATGATTGGAACAATGCAAAGGAAGATCCCAGAAATTGTCTCCATGTTTGCTTGCACGCATGGCATGCATTGGACCCGGGATGTGGGTTTGTGTTTGCGTCTAAGGGGTGGGGGGTGGGGGGGTCAAAAGCAGGCATTTACCCTGAATTTACGTAGGTAAAAGGTGTGTTTTGCGTCCCGAGTGGAAAAAAACTTGGTAAGTAAAAAGGGCAATTTACGCACGCAAAAGGGCCTTTTTACGCACGCAAAAGCCAAGTAAAATCCCTGAAGCATACTACTGGGCCTCAAAGGTACAAGAGAACACTGCGGGTAGGGGTAGGGGACCACTATGCGTGTTTCCAACATAGAACATGGAGCATGGGGGTATTCTTAGCATGCCGGATTTGAATTTCATACTCATTTTTGACCAAAATGATGTTTTTGACCACTTCCTCATTTTTACCCCATTTTTGCGTCTTATTTTTGCTATTTACTGAGAAACATTACTTCGTAGTTACATATATGTATGTATGTATGTATGGGCCATATATGGGCCGGGGAGCGGCCAGGGTCCCCCTTGAGCTCGAGGGGCTGTCAAAGGTGGTGGACTGGATGCAGGTGCAGGAGTATGCGGCCGTCACAGACTTCGTGTGGCTGCAGAGGATGAACCTTGCGCCGGACGACCCAAAGAAGGAAGCGGGCAAGGGCATGTGCCCATGTCACAAGTTGTAGATTGTGCACACAAACCCTTGCTTTGACTAGTTTTCGCAGTAGCTGTCATGGGATGCGCTGCTTCAAGGCGTGGTGCGGAACCCCCCCAAATTTTGGGGGTTGTTAATATTCCTTTGTGTATGACGCCTTGGACGGATAGGGCGCTTCTTGGGGACGGGAGAAATATCTCTGCTTTTAGGACACTTGCGACGGTTTTTGAGTTAGCTAGTCGCGAGCATGCATGAATCACCTCTCAAAGGTTGTTAGATCAAAGCCAGGCAGGCGTATATTCCTTTGTCTACGACGTAGATGACGAATTGGGCGCTTCCAAGGGACGCCAGAAACACCCTTGCTTTTGCGACGCTTCCGGGGGTTTCTGAGGTGGCCCGATGCACTCGCGCATTGGTTTTCATGCGGTTCATCCATTTTCAAGGAGAGAAGCACTTTGCATGTTGCCTCTGCCCCTGCTTCCATCGTTCTCAGCGTTGTACAGGTGCCGCTTGTCGGCTTCGTTTTCCGCGTTCCGCTCTGGTGCTTCCGCACGTGCTTCTAGAGGTACGTTTGCTACGTCTGCTGTGTTCTATTTGTCTTCCCCGTTGCCCCTGAGGCCCTCTTCTCACAAAGTGACCACCCACCTGTACCCCAACAACTGCAAGCAGTGGCTGAAGGCTGATGGGTCGTTGGAGAAGTGGAAGCCGAAGGACGCCGGCCAGATGAGCTTCGTTTTTTTTTAGCTGAAAGTGCAAACATGTATGTGCCCGCAACATGCAACGTTCGTTGTCCTCGTTCGTTTTGTCCGTCACCTGCTTACTCGACATTGCCTCTTGCTTCCGTTGCCCATGCTTCCCTTCTCTTCATTGCATTCTTTCCTGCACAGCGGGCTATTGGTGCGGGTGGGTCGAGCAGAGGGCCAAGAAGCAGAAGAAGCTGCCGGATGGTTGGGACGCAGGCAAGAGCTTCTACTTGACCACGGTGCAGCTGTACCACGTCAAGGTGCCGAAGGCCGCGAAGAAGGGGGCCCTGCCCCAGGTTTGCAACTGCCGCAGCAAGGCAGATCAGTGGTTCAAGTAGAAGAGGGTATGCCAATGCGTTGCAAGTGTGCCTCTAGTGTCATGGGGGCCTATGCTGTGTTTTCCTCGTTCCTGGCGTGCTGCATCGTTGCCTCCCAACGCGCTTATGGGATCGTTTCGCGCGTTATCCACGGTCTGCGCGTTCCGCTCGTCTGCCTCCACCGCTGCTTCTGGATGCACGTCTTGCGTTATCCGTGTTCTGTATGTTCTTTTCAGCTGCAGGAGGACCGGTTTTGGGCCTGGGCGGAGGACACGCCGCTAGAAGAAGAGGAGGAGGAGGAGGAAGACGAGTTCTCTAGCAGCAGCAGCAGCAGCAGCAGCAGTGCCAGTGCCAGCGCCAGCGCCAGTGGCAGTGTGCGGGCACCCACTCCGGAGAAGAAGGCCGCAAGGAGTACCGTTTTGGAGAAAGAGAAGGAGAAGCACAAGGAGAAGGAGAAGGACAAGGACAAGGAGAAGGAGAAGGAGCCAGAGGCAGAAGGGGAGGCGGTCGGGCAGCAAAAGCAGGAGCTTGCAGCGGCGGCACAGGACGCTGTGGTGGTGGAGGGTGCGAAGGGGAAGGAACGGAAAGCCAAGGAGGGGAAGCCGAAGGGCAAAGAGAACGGCAGAGAGAAGGGGAAAGAGAAGGCGGGTGGTGTGGGCAACGTGGGCTTGAAGATTGAAGGGGCGGTGGGTCCCCAGAAGTCCATGCCGGCGAAGACGACTCGCTTCGAGCACTATAAAGAGAGCACGCAATTCATGAACGACATGCAGGTGTTATTCACGTCCCATGCGTTGTGTTTTGCGTGCCTGCGACAATGCTTCCAGAGGCGTTCGCCGCGTTATGCGTGTGATCCGCGTGCCGGTTCCCTGCTTCGGGACATGCTTCTCGACGACATGTGTATGTGGGGTGGCGGAGGCGGCCGTGGTGGGCTCGAGAAGGTCATGGCCGCCAAGCCTCTGCCATCCCCACCTTTGGGGACCATTGCGAAACCTGGGGGGGACCAACCGCGTAGGCTGGATACCCAACTGTGAGGACGCGGCCCCCCCAACATAGGTGTGCGGCGTTTTACGCGTTTGTCGCGTTCTGCGCGTTCCGGTTTAGTGCTTCCGCTTGTGCTTTTGGAAGCGTTCTCCGCGTTGTCCGCGTTCTCCGCGTTCCGGAGCGTTTTGGAGCGTTATCCTCGTTCTGCGCGTTCTCCTAGCTTACCGGGATAACGTACTAGCAGGTATGGTGAGTGGAAGCCCAAAAATGGCGCCTCTGTAGACAAAGGAATATAGGGGAAAACGCCACATACCCCCCCCATTTCGGCCTTTTTGGGGCTATTCGCGTACCCCACCCCAAGGGGTTGAATTGTTAGTTTCACCCCTTGTAAAATCATTATTTTGCGCAATAAACGCATCCCCCAATGAGTTTTTGGTCCAGATCCCCCCCAGACCCCCCCACTTGAAACCCACTTTTTGGAGCCTTTGAGGGAGGGGGGGGGGCTGGGGGGGGTCAAAAATGTCAAAAAAATGACCCCCCCCTTTTTTGCGTCGAAAATCATGAACCTTTTGGTTTTTTTCGATTTTGAGCCGGAAAAGTGTTTCGGGGTCCCGACTCTATGGGGCTTGTATGGGGCGGAGTGGGACGGGCGCTGATGCAGTTTATGCACTTTTCAGCCATTTTTGCTATGTTGGCGGTTTTGGCGGCCTCGGTGACCCCGTGGTACCCACTCTGAGGGGTGTGAGTGGCGATGTTGTGACAGTATATGCCTACTAGGATACAAAAGGAGGTGTTTTGCAGTCTGTAGCCTTGCCGAGGGCCGGTCAAATGCCCGTGCCAACGACGCGAAACGGCCATTTCCACCAATAATGGCCTAGTGAATGGGCCGGTACACAACCTGCTTATGCAGTTTTTCACCGTGGGTAGCTCAAAAATCGAAGTTTTCGAAACTTACTTGTTTGACATTGTGACCACACATTATGACCATCCAAGGTATGTAAAGCCTGTGTTAGGCCGTATTTACATGTTTTTCATCATATTTGGGTATTGGCCGCACAGGGGGGTGGTGGGGGCTCGCATGGGATTGGTACACAACTTGCACTTTTTCACCGTGGAGAGCTCAAAAATGGAAGTTTTTGAAACTTTTTTTTTTGTTTTGTCATCACCCAAAATGACCACCCAAGCTATGTAAAGCATGTTTTAGGCTGTATTTATGTGTTTTTCACCCTATTTGGGTATTGGGCGGGGGGGGGGGGTGTTCTCCCAAGGGATTGGTACACAACCTGCTGATGCAATTTTTCACCCTGCGCAGCTCGAAAATCGAAGTTTTTGAAACTTGTTTTTTTGATGTTGTCATCACCAAAAATGACCATCCAAGGTATGTAAAGCATGTTTTAGGCCGTATTTACATGTTTTCCACCCTATTTTGGTATTGGCCGCACGGGGGGGGGGGGGGGGGGCTCCCAAGGGATTGGTACACAACCTGCTTATGCAGTTTTTCACCTTGGGCAGCTCAAAAGTTGAAGTTTTCGAAATTTGTTTTTTTGATATTGTGATCACTTAAAATGACCATCCAAGGTATGTAAAGCATGTTTTAGGCTGTATTTACATGTTTATCCCCCTATTTGGGTATTAGGTCCGGGGGGGGGGGGGGTCCTTCCAAGGGATTGGTACACAACCTGCTTATGCAGTTCATCACCCTGTGCAGCTCGAAATGGACGTTTTTGAAACATGTTTTTTTGATATCGGGATCACTGAAAATCATCATTTAAGCTATGTAAAGCATGTTTTAGGGCGTATTTGCACGTTTTTCACCCTATTTGGGTATTAGGTCGGGGGGGGGGGGGTCTTGCAACGGATTGGTACACAAACTGCTGATGCAATTTTTCACCTTGGACTGCTCAAAAGTGGAAGTTTTTGAAACTTGTTTTTTTGATGTTGTGATCACCTAGAATGACCATCCAAGGTATGTAAAGCATGTTTTGGGCCGTATTTACGTGTTTTTTACCCTATTTAGGTATTGGGGGGGGGGGGGGGGGCTCCCAAGGGATTGGTACACAACTTGTGTATGCCTTTCCAACCTATGGAGCTCAAAAATCGAAGTTTCCGAAACTTATGTTTTTGATATTTTGATCACCTAAAATGACCATCCAAGCTATGTAAAGCATATTTTAGCTTGTATTTATATAGTCTGCACCCTATTTAGGGTGTGTGTTGCCTGGGGTAGTTTCTTTGCGAGGAGGACTTGCCGAAGGCAATAGAATTTGCAAAAGTAATCGGTTTTTTGCTGTGTTGCAACGTGCCACGTGGTGCACATTGTGCCTGCTAACTTGCCTGACGAATTGGTGCACGTACCGCATGTATATGAATGCATAGGGTTGAGCAACGGCTCTAAGCCAAAACGAGCCAAGCCAACGCCTCCCAACGAGATTTGGCGCGCGCTAAGTGCCCATTTGGCCTGCGCCAAATGAACACTGGGCGCGCGCCAAATAGAAAAAAACGTAATAGAGCGTCCGCACTTGGGGTTGTACCGTGTTCTAATTTCTGTATTTCCTGTCTGCAGTCACATACGCACCATTACACACCACACCACACAATTTCTTGCACTTCTTCATCCCTTGCCTTCTCGTGTTAATCATCTTCTCATGATGAAACTTCATCAAAGGGGGGTGGCCATGCCAAGGAGTGAAAGCGACCATGGGGGGGGGCAAGGGGGGGGTTTCCTCCTATTCTCGGACGTCCGGCCGGCGGGCCGGCCGGCCCGCTGGTGTAGACCCTGTCTTGCTTTGTGTTTGCATGCCACAGAGCCCCACATAGCACATGATATGCTAATAGAACAATTCTTTTTGAACAACATATGTTGGAAATTGTTTGTCTCATTGACAGTTACTTGCAATGCTCCTTCTGCAAAAGTTTTAGACAATACATTGCCCACTTCTACTTTATAGTGCTGTCTGTTGTGCTTACTACCAAGTGGGAAGCAAACTTGCATGGTGCTAATTTTTGGATACACGGTTGTGGTGGCCATTAAAAGGTGCTCCAATACTTGCGCATTTGGATGTTGGAACTTTTGTATGACAAGTATTGTGTGCCTTTTGACATCTTGAGGGTCACGTTGTTCTACACCTATGTGTGGTTGAAACATTACCCACATGATGCTTTACTACCACGTTATCAACCGTTGCATTTGCCAAAGATTGGGGTTTTTGCAGCGAAGCGTCATGTGAAGCGTTGCGTTGTGTTCCATCCGATTAAGTTGCTTGACATCCCTAGGAGCGCCCTACGGTAAGCGTTTGTTCAATATTTTTGTCCACACGGGGCCTCGGCGCAATTCACCCCCCAGCCGTGGCTAGCCGTGTCTAGGGGGGGGGGGGTCTCCCCCTATTCTCGACCCACCAGCCACCAGCCACCATGGCTAGTTTCACCCCCAAGAAGAATGGCAGCAAGGCTAAGCCCAAGCTGGGGGCCATGGGCAAGGCCGTGACGCTTGCCGAGCCCCCCAAGGATTCGGGCCTAGAGGTGCACAAGAAGAAGAGTGGGTGTGCCCTTCGTCAACAAGGGATAAGCGGCCGTGTGAATGGAGGATTCCAATTCACGCGAATTTACCCGAATTTTGAGTGTTTTTGAGGAAAACGCCACATTTTTGGTTGCTGTTAAGGGAGTTGAGGGGGTAAAATTCATGCCCCAGCTTCATTACCCATCATCTAGTGAACGCCCCGCACCAAAAGCATCCACCACGCCCGAATGGCGCCCAAAACGAAAAGTGGCAAAACCCGGCAAGCCTTTGGCCCATCCATAGGCATGAATTCATACGAATTGGCATCAATTTTGGGCAAATTTCGTGCAAATTCATACGAATTCATCCCCATTTCACCCTTGGCCTCCCCCTCATTTGCCATAACACCCGGAGTACACCCCCCCCCCCCATGAGCCCCTGCATGCACCCTGGCACAGGCAACCATGGTTTGGGGTCGTGTTGTATTCTCACATCCGTCTCTTGCGACATCGGCGCCGCCGCTCTAGGGTCTGAAGGTGCTGCACGGTTAGAAGCCATCTTCTTGTACGGCTCGCGCACCTTTGTACACTGATGGGCCTTGCCCATGTTGTGCCCTTTTGGTCGCATCCCACCCATGTGCCGCCGGGCTATCATCAATGGTGTGGTTGTCCACAACCACTTGCACCCCTAGTCTTCCCCGGAGGAAACTTAGGCCTCCGGTGATGCGCAGCATGCGCTTCAACCTCTAGTGACTCACCTCCATGGCAAAGCAGGAGAACTTTCACAAGATTCTCCACTTCTTTGCAAAAACATACATGTGGTCGATCCAAAGATGTGTCCACAGAAGTTTGCCCCACTAAAGCTCATTGTGGGCAATGCCCATGGCTATGCTATGTCTCCGGAGCCCTGCCAAATCCGATCCAGAGAACAATGCGGAACGCCAAGCGAACACACACATGCTTGCAAAATCTCCCACCATGCCTTGCACACCGACTCCCAACTTCCCCCTGCTAGTTGATGCTGCCTAACATTGGGGTGTTGTGGGCAAGCATCCATTACCTTCTCCCATCCCCTGCTCTGAATGAAATGGATGGCAGCAGCACACTCCATCCTTACCTTCCCCTTGCTGTTTCCCTTCTTATTTTTTAATTAGGCACGGGTGCAAGTTTTTGCACCAAGCCGTGCCTTACCCGTCAATTGTACAACTAAGTCTCGTGTCACGTTTATGCCGCATAACAGGACACGGAGGACCCCATGGGGGCCATAATCAGGCACTTGCCTATCACTTGTAATGGTCTTATATATAGAACCTATGGCAACAGCCCCTATCCATGCAGTCCGCGTCTATTGCACTTGTTGTCAATGTGCCAAAGGCAGCAAGGCAAAGAGCACGGTTCCGCATGCAGATTCAGCACACCGTGGCTCCGGGGGATTCTGCCTTCCAGTTTTTGCCGCCTGCCATGAGCACCTGCGCTTTCCCATGTGCACACAATAAAAAAAGGGACTGCCTATCATTCCCTCCCGCATCCTTAAAATTTCCGGTGGCGTCCTTGCGCAACTCATCATCAAAATCTGTTTCTTTTGAGCCTGCGTAGAGGGTCTCCCATTTTTCACTGCCCCCGAATAGCCACCAACTAGATAGTTGGTTGGCGCCGGCGGCTCCATCGGCATGCAATGGACATACCAGGCCTCGTGCTTGGATGTACCATCCAGTGCAATAGGCAACCAATGCCGCCGTCGGTCGCCAGGCATGATGTCCGAAGGTGGGGGTGGTCGACACTCGTACAAGTGGCCGATGCAGTCAGGGAGGTAGCAGGCCCCACCATGGATGGCCATGTCGTCTCGCATACAGGTAGTGAACGCCCGGAACTCCGGTGAAGCTAGCTTCCGAAACATGCCATACATCTGTTCCCATACCACACCGTATGTCATGCTCCCCAGCAGATACCGCGCCTCTGTCCTAGAGAGGCTAACGACTGGATCCGCCAAACGGCCATAATCAACCTCTTCTGCATGCTGGGCTCAGGCTGCACGGTCCGTGTAACTCTTGTCTCCGGCGTAAGGACCTTTTGCCCGATCTGGCAAGTTCTTCACGGTCTAGGGTGCTGGGAGCTCCTTGCTAACAATTTGTTAGAGGTCTTGTAGGCGCCTCCGTCGCGAGCGATCCGTTCCCAAATGGAACGGCTGCTTGGGTGGGGCCCCGCCACCACGCCCCATTGTGTGTGGAGGAGTGGAAATGGGGAGGGTTTTACACAATACCCTACGGTCCCAATGCACAAGGTGACTAAATTCGATGACATTCGTACCAAATTGGTACGAAATTCGTACGACTTTCGTACGAATTCACACGATTTTCCCTAGGTCTGAATGAACACTTCACAGTTAGTTGCCACGAAATTCGTACGAATTTCACGCGAATTTATCCTTTTTTGACATGAAACATACTACGGCTTCTTTCCCTATGAAATGCTAATTGATTTCACGCTCAAGAAAATCCAACCTGCTTGTACACCAGGCCTCAATCAGATTTCTTGGCACACCCACAACACGGCGGTAGCACGAGAACAAGAGGGGATGTGTAAATAGCAGGAACAGAAAATTATGACGTGATTTGATGCGGTACGTATCCGTCGCAAACTTTGCGAAGTGGCGGGGGGGTATTTGACATGTAGTTGAATCCACCCATGCGGGGGTCGCCAAGGGGGGGGGGGGTCACTTGTATGTACATAACATTCGTGCAGATTATTTGGGACAGGAGGTTACCATGTCAAGGGCAAGACTACCCCCCGCCCTCCGGCAGAACTGCGCCCGGCGGACCCCTGGGAGCTATGCTCCTCCCCACCCGGAGTCTACGTCCATCGCCGCCGCCGTCAGGCGGCGGGCGGGTTACCGCTCCACGAGCTAGACATGGGCGTGTCTGACCCCGCCCAGATCGGGAGCGACACTCCCAACCTCCACCTCCATCTTCGCCTTCATGAGTGCCATTCGCAGGCCCGTGGCGACGGCGGACATCTGTCCGTTCGCCAGCCTGGGCCTACGCATGCCAAGCGTGCGCCCCGGCCAAGAGGAACCGGCGGCCGGCGTGGTTGGGCACCCCCCCCCCCCCCATACCGTGGACCCAACCATCCTCTGGGCCCTCGAGCTCTCGGCCTCCCTCTCTACCGTCGGCCGGGGAGCCCTGCCCCCCTTAGCCCACCTCCCCTCCCGCCCCAAGGTATTCGCCTTGGTGGTCCCCCGTTCCTTGTCGCGGCGCAGGGAGTCACACTCCACCTCAGCGGCCCGCTTGTCCTCGTGGGCTCGAGCAAGGCACCGCTACATGTCCCTGAGGGTTGCCTGTGCGATGAGTGGCCGGACCTTCCCAGGCTCCGACTGCTGCTGCTATTGCTGCTGCTGCTGCTGCTGCTGCCACTGGGCCACATCCCCGCCGGCTCGCTCGCGTGCCGTGTGCTTTGCGGGGGCTCCCGTATGGGGGGCCTTGGGAGGGGGGGCACCTGTGTCCTTGGGGGAGGGGGGCTTTCCGCTTTTGGGCCGCGGGGGGCGTCGTCATCCTTTCGCTAGATGTCAATGACGTCGCCCCCCCCTCCACCTACCAAACCTCCCTCCCCACCTTCCCCACATGGACGCGCATGGCGAGCCATACCACGTCCGCCCACTCCACCCTTCGCTGGTCCCACCCCACAACCGTGGCAAGCGGAATGACAATGGCCGCGGTCAAAGTCCCCTCCCCCTTCCCCAGCCGCGCCACCCCCGTGTGCACCCGCCAGGGCCCACTCACCAGCTAGTAGGCAAACGTGCCTACCTCCGTTTGCCCCTTTGACACCTCCTTCACCAAAGGGGGGCTAGGGGGTGATGCGGAGGTCGCCTTGCACCCCCCAGGCCTTGTTGGCCAGCTTCCACATTCTTTTGCCCCCGTCGGGGCCGGGCATGACCCTCTGCTGCAGGCAAGCTCCGGCTGCCTGGCGGCCAGCGTGATGCGGGCTAGAGGTGGGCGCTGCCCAAGTCCTCAAGCGACGGCATGGGGATTACCACCCCGCGCCCGGCCCCCTGCCTACGCCCCCCACCCGCGCTTGCCTCGCTCTGATCCCCGGCACTTTGGTCCGATCGCTCGGAGCGGTCGCTATGGTCACTTCATTCCTCGCTTGGCGACTGCCCAACCCCGGATCCTTTGGCCCGCTCGCCGCCCTCACCGGTATGGTGCACCCGATGATGAGGGGTGACCCGCTTGTGCCTATGGCGGCGCACATAAAGGTTTATGATGTGCCCAGGGGGGGGGGGGGGGGGGCGACCCCTGGGTTCTGGACGCTACCTACCCCCGCCCCAACTAGTTGTTGGCCGCAGGCCCCTTGGGGGGGGGGTTTAAGGAGGGCGAATAAGGGGGGGAGGGTATATGAGGAGGGGCTCGGGGGGGGGGGTTCCGGGAGGGTCCGGTGGGGGTGGGGTCCAAGTGGGGCAATTCGGGTTGGTGGTGGCGGGGGGGTATCCAGGTGGGGCGATTTGGGGTGTTGGGGGGGGGGGGGGGGCACGGGCTCCCCTTACCTCCCCTTGCCCTCCCTGTAAACATACCACCACCATGAACCTAACCTTAACCTTTGCAGCCAGTTGGTTTGGCCATGCCAGCCATGTTGATTGGGCTGAACAAGATCCCCCCAATTTCGTTCATGGCTGCTTTTGCCACATCATTGCTCTCCATTTTGCACCCCAACACTCACTCCAACCTTAGCTTAGGGTGAGAGCCAGGGCTAGGGTTAGGGCTAGGGCTAGGGCTGGGGTTAGGTGTAGGGATAGCAGTAGGCTGAGTGTTGGGGGTGGTTGTTGGAGTCAAGGTTAGGTTTAACGATAGTGTTGGGGTGCAAATTGGACAAAACTTTCCTTACACACCGACATCGCCACACATCCTTACGGGAGAGACATCTCGGGATGCCACGTTGCGTAGTTTCCTCTGTGTTTCAGAGGAATAGCAGGTGCGGGTACAACCGAGGACGGCCCTCATGCAGGCGGCGGAGGTGCTTTGGTACACCATTGAGCTGGATAGGGGCGACATGCTGCTCATGGTGGCCACCAGCCACCACCATGGGATGCTTGCACTCGCATGCGGGTGCTTGGGATGGGGTGCAAGGGGCCCTTTTTCATTTGTGGACCCCCGACACCAAGGACCGCCGCCACCAACCCAACACCACCCACCTCAATCCCGGTCCCACGCTTGAATCCTTGGTTGTTGCTGGTGACCTGTCGTTGACCAGGTGGTGTGGTTTGGGAAGGGGGCCAATGGGAGGGTGGGGTTGTGGGAAGAGGATGCTCCCCAGGCACTGTTTGCGGATGCCGCCAAGGTGCCATCGTCGGGCCCCCCCACGTGCCCCTATCACCCCACGTTCCTCTCGCTCTCTGCCCCGGCCGACGCCCTGGCCGTGCTGGAGGTGGCCGAGCATTCGGTGTTGTTCTTCGCCGGCATGGTCCACCAGTTGGAGGTGACGAAGGACGGGACAGTCGACGAGGGGGAGGAGATCAACTTCGCCGTCTCCGGCGTTGCCCCGCCCCCCCGTCCGGCCCACGATGCTATGGCACTTGGGGAACACCGCCCAAGCCTGGCAAAGGCCCAAGTGCACGCGTGCCAAGGCCTGGTCCATCCGCTGCACGTGCGATTTTGAGGTATGCCCCTTGTGCAATTCTACATCTTTGCCTACCTTTACAACAAATGCGCAAAAATTCATACGAAATTCGTGCCCAGATTGTGTGGGGCAAGTGTCCGAATTCCGCACTTACTGTGGAATTCCTGCGAAATTCCTAGGAATTTCGTACGAATTTCTACGAATTTGTCGTAAATGTGTACCGGTTGCGTTACGTTGCACCAATGGCCGTTGCCTCGGCGCCCCCTGTTGTTTGAGCCTTACCCCCAATATTTTTGCCTTTGTCTCTAGGTGCCATTCCACACGTGGTCCCCGGAGGTCGTTTTAGCGGAAAAAGGGGTGATACGTGGTGTTTAGCATGTGCTAAAATACGGGTGCAAACTTGCATTTTTGCATCAAGCTAAGCTCCGCAGAGCCCAGACCAGTTGTGTAAGTCATTATAGGCCCCAATATTACACATTTTAGATCTCTGGGCTCTGCAGAGCTCAGGCTACAAGATATTCCCTTTGTGCCTACGCCCGTTACAACAATTGGCTCATGTATTGGGTGCGTCGCTAGAAGGTGTGCGCAAGAACCCCCCCCTTCTAGCGCCCTTTTTGCATGTTTACCCAAGCCACACCACCCCGTGTGGTTGGAAAGTGGTTTGGCGCCAATTACCACAAGTTTGCACCCCATTTGGTGGCTCATTTTCACTTTTGTCCGAAACGGTCCGTTTTGCCCGATTTTCTAAACCCCCCCCTTTTGCTGGAAGGGGGGTTGTAGCACCCTTTCTGCACCCTTTCTGCACCCTTTGTGCGCCCTTTGTGCGCTACAACCCCCTTTCTGCAACCTTTGTGCCTACCCTTTGTGTGCCGGAACCCCGTTTCTGCATTCTTTTTGCGGGGGGGTTTCTGCGCCAAGGATTGTTGCAAGAAGGGAACCAAATGCATCCACCGGGTTCAAATTTGGTGTTGGGGTGGGCGGCGAGGTCCGTGCAGCCCAACCCGTCGGGGCCAGCATAGCCCCGAGTGCCCACGGTAGCCCGGGCAGCCTTGGCCCAGTCGACCCAGGGGGCCAACAATGGCATCCGGGCTGAAAAGCAAGGGAACAAAGGTGGAACAAAGGTGCTGGAATCCCTGGTGGAACCCCTTGCTGGAAACCCTTTGTGCGCTAGAACCCTCTGCTGGAACCTTGCCGGAACCCCCTTTCTGCGCTGGAACCCCTGCTGGAACCCACTTTTGTGCGCTTTTGGTGATTTTTGGAAATTCAAGATAGCGTGTGGCCCTTCACAACCTAGGCTTGCTTTGGACTTAGGACACTTATAGGAACTCCTACAGTGACTCTTAGGCATTGTAAACGCGTGCACATCGTGGTTCTAGTGGTACCCAAATTGGGCGGGGGGTTCCGCGCACACCTTCTAGCGACACACCCCATATACAGGGGTCAAGTGGCCACGCGACATGGCGTCGGGTGAAGTGGTATACTTTTCACGACGCTGTAACATAGTAAGCCTAAACATTGTCCCCGATTTGGTCAGTATGCAGTATATATAGGATGGGGAATCAAGGATACAACTCCTACATACATGACCGGTGGGGTATGATCAAAGACGCGTGCCACACCAGGCACCACATCACCTAGATGGAAGTGCCAAAACGGCGCCTATATTCGGATTTTCTAACAACCTAGGCTCTGCAGAGCCGAGCATACATAAACTTGGCACTTAAGGGGTGCATATTAGGGTTTTCCTGTTGGCTCGGCTTTGCAGACCCCAGACCTTCACAATGTCCCATTTTGCCCCTGTTTGTGTGATATAATAGCGCTATGACACTTTGAAACTTATTCCACATGTGGTCCGCTAATATTTTTTTCTATGCCTTTCTGCTGCGTTGCTCGTGTATCGTGTTTTACAACGGTGCCACCGTGGTATTGTGTAAGTATGACAACCAGTAGCCATTAAGGAGTACTATACAACAAGCCTTAGGCTGTTTGCACGCAGGTGTAGTCCGAGCTTGGTGAACCGCTGTTTCTCTTGTTGTGGTGCGTCTGGTTCTATGGGAGTTTCAGGACACATTATTTGCAACATACCCTACTCTGTTGCATTTGACTTTTATGCATACCGTGCAGTGCTCTTACATTTACTATCTGGTCATATGTCCCGTATATTAAGTACATGTAACATGCTATCTTCTTTTTACATGAGCCATGGCTCATTTTCCACATGCTAGACGTACAGCGGTGGATGTACCGGGTCCCGGCCAGGATACCGAAGGAGATGAGGTTGTAGGACCTGTACCCTTAACGGTCCCATCGACCGGTGAAACAGCAGCGCGTGCTGCAGCTACGCTCGCCTTGCAAGAGGCGATTATGTTTACGGGGTCAGCACCCCCATCCCCACCGCGGCCACCAAAGCTTGTGCCCAAGGACCAGCCAACCCCACCAAAGGCCCCCCTCAATGACCCATTGACTCCAAAGACAATAGAGTTGCCGAGGGACAACAGTGGTGACCAAGCACGATGGTTCGTGCAATACATTTGGTGGCTTCATGCACGGTTCCGTTTTGCATTGCGGAACCCAATGCGCAACTCCCTCGTCACATGGCAACCAGGGGATGGGATATGCCCATCCCTTTTTCTGTCATGCAGCGAGGAGCGGGCTGCATTGATCCTAGATACCCTTCATCCAGAATCATGTGCCCCTGTTGAGTCGTCTTCCCATCCCCGTATCGCACCTCCTCGGCCTATTCCTCCCTCGGACGCCGACCAACCCACACTTGCACAGATTGATCGGCACAACTCCGATCGCGAGCAGATACTGTCCCTTCCACCCCATGTGGAGACACACCGCACCGCTGGGCAGTCAAAATACAGCCTGTTGCCACCAGTGCCTGTACCACATAGAAGCACCCCCCCTGCCTTGAGTCGCACTTCAATCACCTCCAGTGGTAGGCATTCCGTTAGCGCCCTGGTGCCCCTGTTGGATAATGTGCTACCCCAAAGGACTTCCATCCTGCACCCCCCCCCCCCCCCTCCCCCGGCGCACTTCTCCGTTGCCCACTGCCGCTGTTGCGGACAACCGACATACCCCAAGGTACTCACTGTTGCCACATGTGCATGTAGGATTGTCGCCGAGTGTGGCTCCATCTGCGTTCCCACTACCATGCACTGTCTCAGTAAAGAGAGATGGTCAGTATCCGTCACCGTGGTCTTTACTACGTGATGTGCCACCGGCCAAATACCGGCAAACTATGTGATCCATTAAGTCTTTGGCCTAGTTCCCACATGTGTGTTATGCACCCCATAATTATCGCTTTTTGGGACCCTAGCTGTGCAGAGCCCGGCCAACGCCAAATACTGCTTTTACCCCTTCTTGGTTACTTGCTCTTGGCTCGTGGCTCCCTATGTCCCCGCTGTCCCTTACATGGTCAGCCATTACTAATTTCCGGAAGCTGGGCTCTGCAAAGGCCAGCTTTTTTCAACAACTTAATTTCATGTCTTTTGTGCATGCTACCCGCAATGCAAGCCTGTACTTCTTTTACCTCACGTGTGAATTCAGCTCCCACTATGCGCGGTATGTGCTAGTCTACGCCTATTGCTAGTGTCCTGTTCTGGTTACCACCTTTTCCTGTTGTGCCACCTAGACTGTCTTCTCACTATGGCACCAGTTTCTATAGCGTTGCACGTTAGCTACAGGCGGTCTCTTTGTAAGAAAGAATGGCGTACTGGTTCCCAAATGATATTGTTGGCTGTGCGCCAGGGTGTGGCGAAGGAATTCATACAATTGTGTGCGGGTCTACGTGTCGATAAGCGGTCCCGCATTACGCTTGACCGCATTCGCAACGCGCCCGCACGAAAACAATGGCCGCGATGGCTAACTAATTTTTCCAAGGAGGCCTATTATGTATGGCTGGGTGTGTGTCGCATGGCCTTGCCACAAGCGGCCGTCCCAGGTGGTCAGAGCACCGTTGCTGTCATGCGGGCAGATACCCGCAAGCTGGTGCACGAAGGTCCCAGCAAGCCATCGCGGTTGTCTGTTGCAGACGAGGGGGCATTGCAGTTCCGCAAACTGTGGTGTAGCATTGTTCGCCGTGATATTGTGGTGTGGGTGGACAGCTAGTTGCATGCCCAGTTTCGGGCCAATCTGCTGAAACCTAATGTCTATCTAGATGTCACCGGAATAGCAGTGTTGCACACAACCCCCCTCCCGCTTTTTCTTCGTCACCCGAGTCTGCATGACCTAGTGGACCGGGTTGACATAGTGGCCATGGAAGTTGTTCAGCGGCACAGAGAAATGTTGAAGGTATGCAGTGATATGTGCAATGCACCCATTTCTCGGAGAACCATCCGTGCCCCCCTCACTATTGCCCGGGAGGCTAGTAGACAACAACTCTTTTGCAAGCCATTTGGCATATATAAGTCCCGTACACGTCACAACCATGTACCCACTGCGACGGAAGTTTTGAATGAGTACGCTCACTGTGTCGATTTTTTGCCCGTTGTGCCCGTGGTGCCCTGTCTTTGTGCCCGTTGGCGGTGCTTACTTCACCCAAAAATCATAAAAATTCAAACAACGTGAATTGTAGCTTGAATCGGTCATAATGTAGCTTAAATTCAGAAATAAAAACCGAGTTCGCGTTCAAATTGGCAACCTCGTGCGCAATCGTATTCGTTTCCGTATCCGCATTCACATTCGTGCGAGCTTCGCGCGAATATCCTTTGACGTATGCAGGAGCATGCTGCTCTTGTCGTATGTCTTTTGTTCAGACCTCACCTTCGCTTTCTTTGTGAAAATGTCCACTCAACAGTCGCATCCCCTTTCCCAGATAGGGTCACTCTCACTCCTCGACCCTTCCGCTGGCACTCTGGGCCACTACCAGGGTATCCCGGTTCGCCCCGGCACATTGGAGGAGGCCACGTACACGGGGGGCCTGGCAGTGGCGGCGGTGGTGGGGTGGGCAAAGGGGTTGGCCACTCCCCCCCCAACGGATTCATGTTGACATGCGAACACCGGAAAGGGCGGGATGGTTTTGCGAAAAAGGTTGGGCCACTCACCTTTTTCGGGAGTCGCCCGTGGCCCTCCCGGGGTTGCGGGCCGTCCGAATCATTCCCACCGGTTCAACCGTGGACAGCCTTTTGGCAATCCTGAAGCAGCAAGCGCGCGGTGTTGGCCACTGATGAGAGCTCCCCCTTCACCTTCTCTGCCTAGGCCCTCCAGGTCTGGCTCCCCGCCATAAGGTACTTCGTACCGACCCCCATCCCCGCCCCTTCCCCCCCCCCCTTGGGTTTCCTCTTCCTCCTGCCGCCCCTGCGCGCCTGCCTTCGGCTTGGGTTTGCCGGCGTGCGCCCGGAGATGGTCCCGCTCCCGCTTCGCCGCCGTTGCCTGCCGCTCCGCCGCTTGCGCCCGCTGCTTTGCCTCCTGGAGCTTGCCTCGCAGGAGGAGACCCTCCCCCTCCGCCGCCAACGCCCGCTTCTGCCACTCGGGCATGGCCCCCGCCCGCGCCGGCAACCGAGCGTCCACATGCGCGGCGGCCTGCTTTGCCGGCAGGGGCTTTGCAGCCGAGGGCTGGCCACCCAACTTGGCCGTAAGATTGGGGGCCTTGCAGGTCCGACCCTTGCCCTTGGACCCACCGCTCTTGGAGCTGCGCATGGAGGAGGCATCGTCCCCTTCCTCCTCCCCCCCCCACCTCCGCATCCACGTTCACCACTCCCCCCAACTCCCCCAAATGCCGGCGCTGCTCCTTTTTTGCCCGCGTGTGCATTTGGAGCCAGCCATAGCTCATGTGCTCCTCCGCCCGGTCCCCCCATCCCCTCACCACGCACACCATGGGCAAACCCAAGCCCGGCCTCTGTGCCATCTACCCCACCACTAATCTCGTTCAGTGCCCCAAGCGGATGGACATGATTGCCATCAATAACTACTTTCCTGCTGGTGAGCCGCAGGCTGACCACTCTAACCTTCCTTTTGAATGGCAGGCAGTGCAGGCCCAGTGGTGGGATGATCTGGGCATCTTGCTCGGCCACCCGACCGTGCCCCCTCTCCGCCACATCCCCGATATCACTGTGCCCACTCTCCATAGGATGAAGGGGCTCAGTTGGTATCGGGGAATCGCGGACCCTCCCCCCCCTTCATTACGGCTGAGCCCCCCTTGCGCAGGGCACCCCTTCAGGAACCCCCCTTGTATGCCACCGCCAACCCCTCCGTGATGGCTGACGCCCAGCCCCCCCGATGGCTTGTAACTTCGCGGAGGGCCTCGGCTATACAGTCCACCGTGATATTCTTCTCGTCGAGGACTGCAAGACCACCTGGGGGAAGGTGGAAAAGTTTTGTGGGCGGGGAACCAAGTTTTTCAACATTTTGATGTGGTGTTCAATGTGAAACCGGTGGAGGAGCAGAGGAAGGACTCCACCCTCCCCCAGCGGTACCAGTCCAAGCCCTCCAAAATTGAGGGATTGGGAGGTGCCCTTATTGAAAAATTTATTAGCAGCATCAACGACCGTGTCCCCGATCCGTTTGAAGGCTTGTTTGACATGCCTTGTTCCGTTATCGTGTCGGGTGCTGAGTCGGGGGACCAGCTCCCCCACACGGATGTTTTGACTGCCCCAAACCTGCTGCTTGCCCGTGACCGCAACCCCTCGAGCTACCATATCTCGACCTTCGTGGCCCTCTCCCCCCCGGACCGCATCTATGTCCATGCAGGTACGGCGCTGGGGGAGGCCACGAAGGAGACGTGGGACGAGTATCCTCCTGCAATAGGGGGAGGTCCTCGTCCTCGTCAGCACCGCCCGGCACCACGGGCTCCACTGCCCCCCACGGGCAAGAGATGCAGGTGGCACTGTTCACGCAGTGGACCCCCGATCAGCGTCCTTCGGGGACGTAGCCGAATACGACACATCTCAACCCCCCCCTCCCCCTGGAGCTCAAGGACAGCCTCGGCCTGCTCGACGGGGAGGGCAGGGAGGACGTGCCCATGTTTGGGCAACTGTTGCTGTTGGGGGTTGGATTGGAGGCTCGGGTGGGGCTGGCCACCCCGGACATGGTGGACGACGTCTTCAGCCCCCCGAGGTGGAGTCAGGCCCCCCCGTGTGCACACACCACCCCCTCTTCCTGAACCGCTCCGCCCACGACATCTCCCCCTTAATCGTGCACGCGGGGGAAATTTCGATGTGGAACGGGGCGTACGAGATGGAGGTCGTGAAGGGGGACTCGACAAACGGGGACGTGGAGGTGATGTGGGCACTTGGGGCTACACCAGCTAGGTGTACAGTAACCGAGTGAGCTATGAGACTTCAGACTTCAGACCTTTATGGACCATCACCGCCACTCTCCAACCCCCCAAGCCCCCCATGATAGGCCTTTGCCCCCCCCCCCCCCAGTATCAGACTTGTGCTTTGCCCCCCATATCAGACTTGCCCCCCCCCTTTTCTCTTGGCCAATTCTGCACCTTGCTTCCTTTGCAGACCATGACCGTAGGCATGAACTAGGTATGTGAATAACAACAGGGTCAGTTTTGCCGGTGGGCTACCCCAACGCTCAACCCGAAACCCCCCATCACGCTCCCCCCCCCCCCCCCACCCACCCACCAAGTGCTGTTGGGGGGCGAGGCCGGACAAGAAGCTGCCATGCTAGTGGGAACAAGTGGAAAATGGGAAAATATGGAACCTAGGAAAACGTTCAACATGGGGGAAAGTGAGGGACCCTGGGTACAGTAACCCCCCCCCCCCCGTTTCGAACTGCTTGGTATGTGTATGTCATCAACTTCCACATGTGATATGATGTGATGTATTGTGATGTGATGTGATGTGATGTGATGTGATGTGATGTGATGTGATGTGATGTGATGTGATGTGATGTGATGTGATGTGATGTGATGTGATGTGATGTGATGTGATGTGTTGTGTTGTGATGTGATGTGATGTGATGTGATGTGATGTGATGTGATGTGATGTGATGTGATGTGATGTGATTTGATGTGATGTGATGTCATGTGATGTGATGTGATGTGATGTGATGTGATGTGATGTGATGTGATGTGATGTGATGTGCCGAAGGCGCTGTTACCAAAGGGCAAAAGGCCGGGATGTCTACCCACGGGTAAAGGTAAACGGGCTGGGCTGTGTGTGTTGTGTGCGCGCCGTGCGTAAGTGTGTAGGCCTCGGCAGGGGAAGGGGGAGTCGGGGAGACCTGGTGAGTTCGCCTCTGGCGACCGCGCTTATTCCAGGAGCTCCCGCTGCACCCCTTCTCTTTCTGCTTGCTGGTGCAGGCGCAGCTCCTGCAACGCCCACGCCATCGTGCTGCCCGGGCCCAGGCGGGCCTTCAGCAGTGTGGCACGCGCCTTGGCGTGGGCGTACCAGATCCGTATGGACTCCTCCACGACGTGGCGGAGGAACTCCGTGCCCAGCGAGTGGGGTCCCGTACACTCCAGGTGGGCCAGGTGCATGGAGGGGGTCCGCAGGGCTGCCGCCCACTGCTCCAGCACAGTCGGTTCCCACAGCTGGTGACGCACCGGGGCCGCCCGTGGCCCCACCTTCTGGTCAAGCCACACTGCGAGGCGTCGGCGGGCTGGCCTCCACTCGTGCGATTGAGCCGAGCAGGCCCACAGGTGGGGCGCCGTCTCGGGCTGTGTCCCGCACAGGAGGCACGTTGTATCCAGCACCGTGCCCCGGTGGGAGGAACGGTGGGCCAGGACGGTCATGGTCGGGACGTTGTCCATGCGATGCGCGGTGATGTGGCGCTGCTGGTCGTGGTCGAACCAGTCCAGGGGGAGGCCCCCCCCTGGGATGAAATTTACCCCCTAGCGGGCCTCGTAGATGGCTTGCGCCGGTATGGAGGCCCAGTCCTGCAACCAGTCACTCAGCGCCGTCGGGGAGAGCTGGCACTGGTCGCGGAAGGGCACTGGGGGGATAAATGAGTAGGGGCGCCTGAGGAGCCACGTGAGGTCTACCTCCGGCGGCTCCCGCGTCGCCGCGTCCACACGGACATTGAGGTCCGTGATCCAGTGCGACGGTGTGGTCACCACATTGATGGCAGACCTCGGGGAGAGGCGCTGCCCCCCCAGGACAGTGGCGTAGAGGTGGTGGATGCCATCTCCGCAGTGCCCTCCTTCCTGGTACGTGCGGAGGGCCCCCACTGCTGCCTCCGAGTCCGGCACCAGCCAGTAAACCCCCTGCTGTGTCGCCAGCCGGCGGGCATACGAGAGGAGGGCCATCGCTTCCCCCTCCTGGGAGGTGCCCACTCCTGAGGCCACCTGGGCCTGATACTCCCCAGGCCCGCTCTGGACGACCCCGGCCATGGCCATACCCGCCTGCGTGGCCCCTGCATCCACCGCCACGACACTGCCTCGGAGGGTCGCCAGCGCAGGCAGGTCATGGAACCAGACGCCTGGGCGAGTCTCAGGGGCCAACACTTGCGGAGGGTCGGTCGCCCGGCCGTGGGGCGCCAGAAGGGCCATGTCCCCATGGTGCTCCCTGAGGTGGGTGCGCAAGGCCTGGTGTAGCTCCGCTGGCACTGTCCCCACCGTATCGAGGGAGTAATAGAGGGGTCCCTTGTGCGGGTGCCCCGGGCATTTGTGCGCCATGCACTCCGCTCGATATTGGAAGCGTGCCACCGCCGCCGGGGCTATGGCGATCCACGGAAACGGCGGCAGCGTCGAGGTGATCGTCACGAGAGGGGCCTGCGATGTGCTGGCCCAGTTCCAGTAGGCGGCAGTCGGGGGGGCTGTCGTCCACACGACGGTGGGCGCCCTGACCCCAGTGCGCTGGAGCTGGGCCAGGGACTCCTGCCGGTGGTCGCCCCACAGCTGGGCGTGCAGTGGCGCATCCACCTGCACTTGGATATCCAGGAGGGCCACCAGGAGGCGGTGGAGCCTTGTGTCGCTGGGCAGGGTGCCCGGGGGCAGCTGGCACACCCGGGGTTCTGACGCCCAGCCCGTGGTCTCCATGGTGTCCTGCAGGGCCGCGGTCATCCGGAGGGGCTGTCCCCTATGGTATATCGTCTCCATTCGGGTGGTTTTGGCCGCCCGGCCCCCCAAGATGACTTCCGCCTGATAGGTGGGCACGGCCCTCGGGATCCAGTCCTTGGGCGCCGCCTGCCATCGTGGCGTGGGTTCCCTCAGGAGCGGGACCAGTACCGCAGCGTGGCGGGCCAGCCACGCCCGTAGCCCCGGGATCCCCTTGCGGGCTGGCGCTCGTCTCTTCAGGGCTCGCTCCGGCGGCACCTGGTGATTCTCTGTGTAGAGGTCGCCGAGGTGATGGTAGCCCAGGGCCTGTACTGTTTCGTACACCGTCGGGGGGACGACCACCTGCGCGACGGCGCCATACAGAGTTGTGTACACCTCCACCCGGGGGGCAGGGGCCGCCGCCGCCGCCGATCGCGGCCCACCGGGACCTCGGACCAGGATGGGGGTGGTCCCTGAGCACTGGCCTGGCATCCACATGGGCATGGCCACCTCATCCACGACCCGCTGCAGCGTGGCTATGAGGTGGTGGCACTTGGGGTGATGCGTGTGCTGCCCCGGGGTAAGCACCGCCGGGCAGCCCCCTCTGAGCGCCTGGTGCGTTTGCAGGTAGTAGGCCTGGGAGTCCCGGAACTCCTGCTTGGCCCACGCCCCCTGCCGAACCCACTCTCGAACTACCGCCGCCTGCCACGAGTGCTCTGACCGAGTGAGACCCTGGCACCCATGCTCCCAGGGTCCCCAGAGCGCGTCGGTATGAGCGTGGCGGGAGATGCCCGTCACGTGCTTGTATGCTCGCACCATGAGAGCATTGTTTGCCGCGTGTACCTTGGCCGTGGGGCGGTACACGCTGGCCAAGGGGAGCAGCTTGCTCGGGAGCTTGGCCATGAGCACCATCATGGCCGCGTCCGGGGAGAGCCGCTGGGGGCGGAGCTGTGTACAGAGCTCCGCCCTGACCTCCGGCAGGTTGCGGGGGGCCGTAGGCGCCCCCTGGAGGTAAATGTCAGTTCCCATATATCGGAGGACCCTGGAGGGCTGTATCTCCGGGGCCCCTGCCAGTGCCTCCCGCCGCTGGTCCGGGGTACTCGTCACCCACGCGCGGCCTAGGTGGCGGGCCACGGCTGCTGGCGTAGGCGACCGTAGGGGCCGTGGGTCTGACGTGGAGCCGTGCTGGATCTTGCGGTCAGGGACGTCCACCCGCAGGATTCCCTGGTAGTATACCCGCTGATCCAATAGGACCCCCTGTATGGGGTGGGAATCGCCCCGCTCCAAGAGGACGATCGTGTCGTCCACCCACATGAGTCCCGGGAAGCGGAAGGGCTCTACCGCCGAGGACCGGTATGCGATGTCCATGTATCGCAAGAAGGGGAGCGCCGCCGTCGCCCCCGCATGGACCCCCTGGACGGTACCCTGGGGCGTACCCAGGAGTTGCGTCAGGGTGTGGGACTGCCAGGGGCCCAAGGGCAGGGTGTAGGAGAAACCCTCGGTATGGGTGGCGAGGTGGTCGGCCTCTCCCAGGCCCACCCGGGCTCCCACTATAGGGTGAATGTCCTGCGCAATCACGTCGAAGAATTTTGCGAGATCCGTGATCAGGACGTCCACTATCCGGTTTTGAAGCCTGGCCAGGTCCAGCTTCATGTGCACCGTGCGGACGACCTCCTGGAGGGATATCCCCAGCATGCCCCCCACTAGGCAGGGGCCCCCCAGGGCCCGCTCGTAGACGGCTGTCGCCACGGCATAGAAGGCCGTGGGCTCGAGTTTGGAGACGTGGGAGGAGATGGTTATCCCCCGGAGGTTCGCCTCCTGGACCGGCTGGTCCGGGTTTTTTAGGAGCAGGGTAACCCGCCCCCGCCTGCCCACCGTGCGGCTGACCGGGGGGCTGCGCACCACGGTGCACAGGGTCTTCTGGTCCGCCTCCGTCAGGTGTCGGTACCAGGAGATATCGATGCAGATGTCCGCTTCGGGTAGGCGGAGGTCGGGGCCGCGGGCCTTCCCCGACTGCACCTCCCAGAGGTGGCGGGGCTGGACATAGTCGCCGCGGGCTGGCGGGGCATGCTGTGGCAGCAGCCCCAGGTACCTCTGGAAGTGGGCCCATCGATCGGGGTCATCTCGGATCCGGTAGCTATGGCCCTGGAGCCGTAGGCGGCTCAAGTACAGGGCAGACAACGTCTCCCTGGGGTTGAGGAGCGCCTTGCTGTCCAGGGGGATTTCCGAGACATCGCGCGGGGGGCCCCTGCTACGACGCTGCACCTCCCTCCACTGCTCTGGGGTGCGTTTCAAGTTGAGGGTTTCCTGCTTGCGTCGGAGGGCCCTGCGCTTCACCCCCCGGAGGCTCTGCTGGCGCTGGGCTTCTCCCAAGGCCACGAGGCTCCGCTTGAGGGCGTGCCCCGCCGTCACTGAGGTGCCCAATATGCTCTGGGCCATCACTGTAAAACGCCCCACCGTGGGGAGCATGCTGCGCGCCGGGAAGGGCTGCCGGGGAGCCCGCGAGGGGGGAGCTCGCTCCGCCGGGCGCGTCTTGAGGCGGTACTGCCGGAAGCGGAGGGCTCGGACCCTGCCCGTGGCGTGGGCCCAATCGTAGATGGCCCTTTGCAGGCCTTTCAGCCACCGAATCGGGGCGAGCTGGGGGTCCAAGGCTCTCCTGCGGAGTATTGAGTTGTGGAAATCGGCCGCGTCGGCCGGGGACACGGCCACTGGGCCCAGGTGGTACTCCGGGGTGCGGGAGACCGTATGGGGGCTGGGCTTGTCCAGCCGGTTCACCGGGAAGGCGATGGTGAGAAGGAGGGGGACGTGGTGGTCCGAGAGGAGGGTGCTCGCCCAGTACTGGTATGAGGCGATGGTGAACTGCGCTTCGCTGTGGCTGGCGGCTGTGTCGATGCGGGAGCGCGCGGCTCCCTGGAAGCAGGAGTATGTGTCCTGCGGGACCGGGTGAAGGTCCACCAAGTCCCTGAGGTTGAAGGCCCTCAGGAACGTGCGGTAGCCCGTGTCCTCGGGGCGCGGGGTCCCTCTATCCGCCGGTCGGGCCGCCGAGTTGGTGTCCGCGACAACCAGGACGGTCGTCGGGTCGACCAGGCAGGTGACCTCCCTCCAGACGGCGGCCCACCATCGCACGTAAGGCTCCACGCCTATGCTGATCTGGGGGGCATGGGCTGCCAGCACATGATGCCGACCCCACGGGGTGAGGACCTCCATGAGGAGGGCGTTGGCATCCTCCGCGCCCCAGAGGAGGGAAGCCCGGGTGGTTGTCCCGGTGCGGACGTATACTTCCAGGCCCGCCCCTGTCTTGCCGTGGGCGGGGAGCACGACGTGACGGGCGTAGTCCTGAAAGGGGGGGTCCTCGGGGCCTGCCCGGGACTGGGCCTCAGCCAGGACGAGGAGGGTAGGGCGGCGCGCTGCCATGTGTAGGGCTTGCGCCAGGAGGCGTTGCCGGAGGTACCGGCCCCGGACGTTGAGCCACAGGTACCCCACAGCGTGCACGTCCTCCGGGGTGCCCTCAATTATGGGACTGCGGGGGAGTGGGGTGCTCCGGCACCGGGTCCGGCTCTGAGGGAGTGGGTCCGCCCTGGGGGTCGACGTGTGTGGCCGAGCCGCCAGCTGCCCCCTGGGCCGCCCGCAGGTCACGCCCGATGAGGCCAAACACCGTGGTCAGGGAGGGAGTCCCCGCTGGCCGTTCGCCCGTGAGCCTGGGGAGCACCCAGTCTCGCAGGGCCGGGGCCTGCGCCCCCAGGACCTTGAAGCCGACCGGCTTGGCCGGCTGGAGGGCCCGGGCGTAGCTGACCCACGAGGCGCTCCATCCCTTCCAATCGGCGTCGCGGAGCTGCTGGGCCCCCAGGGCCGAGGGGACGACGACGAGTCCCCCCCGAGCCCTGTCGTAGGTGGCCCTGGCCACCATGGGCGTAGCGATGGCCAGGGGGTTGCCTCCGGGTGGGGTGAGGGTGGCCTTGTGGTCCCCGAGGTCCATGCTCGCCGTGTCGACTGGGGTGTACCGGTCCCCGCGCTTGACGCAGATTTCGACCGGGGGGGGAGCGGTGGCCGGCGTGCCCCGGGGGACATGTACCGGGCACTGGCACACCAGCACCAGGGCTCTGGTATCCGGGGGAACCGCCGGGGGCGGGGGTGGGGCAGACTAGGCATACGCATATGCCATGGCCTGGAGCCACCACCCTGGGCGCGTGCCGCCCTCGGGGGCTGGGAGGCGGAGCTGCACCCTCCCCTCGATCACGTAATAAACCGTGATCCCAAGTCCCGGCGGGTGAGGGGCCGGGATGGCATCTCCCTCCCAGCTGGAGAGGGAGAAGGAGGGGACCCCCAGGGTATAGCCCACGAGCTGGAGCAGCTCGCGGGTCCTCTTTGCATACTGGGCCAGGAGGGGAGGGAGGCCGTCTCCCTCCGGGGAATGGGGGCCGGGGACGGGGGTGGTGTCCTGGCCCGCCGCCCGCATGCGGCGTCCCACCGCCGACAGGCGTTCGCTGTCCAGGAAGACAGCGACGTCCAGGGCCTTGCAGGGGTTCGCCTCGTGCGGGCCCAGCTCGCTCGGCGGGCTGTCGGCGCGGCCGGCTGCCGGCGGTGCAGGGTCGTCATCCAACTCTACCGCCGGCGGTAGGGGCTCCAGCGGGCTGAGGGCGCCCGCTTCATCATCCAGGAGGCCAGCCGGCTGGGTGGCCGTGCCCTGGGACGCATCGACATCGATGGGGGGGGGCGGAGGGTCATCTGCCGCGTGCGAAGTGGGAGTTCCGAGAGCGGGCGAGGTCTCACGGGGCCTTAGCTCCCGTTCTCCTTCCGGGGCCTGCTCCGCAGCCTCGTCTTCCTCCTGGGGGGCTTCCTGCGGGGGGCACTGGTCGCATGGGCTGGGGCGCCAGAAGCGACAGACTGTACACCAATCCAGGGCGGGTCCCTCCGGGGGGTGGCCCCCCGTCGGGGGGGCTGAGGCCTCAGCACCGTCGTGGGTCTGGGCGGTCACGGGGTTGCCAGCGGGCGCCTGGGGGCGGGCCGCAGGAGCCCCTGGGGCGCTGGCCAGGGCTTGCTGATGGCCCTCCTCCCGGCAATCCGCGCCCAAGAGGTCCTGGGACACGCTTTCAGCTGCCACATCCGAGGGGCCGGGCCGGGGGGGCCCTGCGCCGGCATGCCCGGCAGCCGGTTGGCCGGGGTCACCAGGCGTCCCGGTAGCCGCCAGGACACGCCGGGTATCCGGGCTGGGGGAGCGGTACCGGCGCCGGTCGTCGGGGCCTCGTCGCTCCCGGCCCGGCCCGGGGGCCGATCCGGGCGGGCTACGACGGGAGCGGTAATCCCGGCGGTCGGGGGTACGGTCTCCACCTCTAGCGGCGGGGGCTCGGCGCTCAGAAGGGCGCTCCTCGGACCGGCGCCGGTAGTACCGCTCTGGGGAGCGGTAGGGCCGGCGGTGGGCCGTGCGGCCTCCTCTACCGGGGCTTGTACGGCCGTGGTCTCGGCGATCGTCGCGTAGGTCCCGTCTGGGGGAGCGGGACCTCCGGTAGGTTGCGCCCTGGGGCCGGCGTGGCGGCTCCGTAGGTGCCGGGGGCCGGCGGTCCTGCCTTGGCTCCGTAGGTGCCGGGGGCCGGCGGTCCTGCCTTGGCTCCGCCTCCCTCGCCGGTGCCAGCAGCAGCGCCGGCGTTGCCTCGCCGACCGCGTCGGGGGCAGGGCCTTGCGGCGCCGGGGGCGCCCTCTGCGCCGCCTCCTTAGGGGGCGGAGGCCCCTCGGTGCGGCGGTCCAGGCCTGCCACGTGGCCCCGTAGGTAGGCCAACTCCAGGTCACGGTGCCCGGGGGCGGTACTGTCGGGAGCGGTGAGGGCGGCGGGGGAAGCCCATACCGCGGCTCCCGCATGTAATAGGCGGGGTACGCTGGCTGGGAATGAACCTCCATGAGCGGTTGGTGTGGCGCGTATGGGGTGTGGGTATAGCGGGGGAGGGGGGGGGCGGCAAAAGCCGGGGACCCCGCGGGGTGTGTTGCAGGCGGGCCTCCGGGGATAGGAGGGCGCTGCATGTAAGGAGTTGCGGGCGACGATGGGAACATGCTGTGTCACTGGGCTGCAGAGCAAGAGCAGGGAGTCGCAGGCCGGAAGCCCATGCATGGGCACTGCGCACCCCTTCCTCCGGGCCGCCCAGTGCTCAGGCGCCGGAACCTGCTCTGGCTCGCGCGTTGGTGGCCTACGGCGGCCGGCCTTACGGGCCCGTACATTAGAATCTATCCGGAAACGCGGCCCTGCGCGCTACTCGTTGGCTGCTGCCTCGCACACTGGGGCACCTGGGTCTGGGGGGGGGAGATCTGTTGCCGGGGGGTTGCGCCTCCACGTCCACCGGGCACTCCCGGCCGGGGGGAGCAGGGGGGTGCTCAGCCCAGTGGGGTGGTCGGGGCATCCTGCCAGGCCAATGGGGGGCCATCTTCTTCAGAGAACCGGGCGCACCGGCCTGGGGGGGACGGGGAGCCCTGCCCAGGGGGTGTTCGGAGGCTCCTGCCAGGCCAAGGGGGGGCCATCTTCTTCCGAGAGCCGGGCGCACCGGCCCGGGGGGAGTGGGGAGTCCTGCCCAGGGGGTGTTTGGAGTCTCCTGCCAGGCCAAGGCGGGGCCACCTTCTTCAGAGAACCGGGCGCACCGGCCCGGGGGGGACGGGGAGTACTGCCCAGGGGGTGTTCGGAGTCTCCTGCCAGGTCAACGGGGGGCCATCTTCTTCAGAGAACCGGGCGCACCAGCCCGGGGGGGACGGGGAGTTCTGCCCAGGGGGTGTTCGGAGTCTCCTGCCAGGCCAAGGGGGGGCCATCTACTTCAGAGAACCGGGCGCACCGGCCCGGGGGGGACGGGGAGTACTGCCCAGGGGGTGTTCGGAGTCTCCTGCCAGGTCAACGGGGGGCCATCTTCTTCAGAGAACCGGGCGCACCGGCCCGGGGGGGACGGGGAGTTCTGCCCAGGGGGTGTTCGGAGTCTCCTGCCAGGCCAAGGGGGGGCCACCTTCTTCAGAGAACCGGGCGCACCGGCCCGGGGGGGACGGGGAGTACTGCCCAGGGGGTGTTCGGAGTCTCCTGCCAGGCCAAGGGGGGGTCATCTTCTCCAGAGAACCGGGCGCACCGGCCCGGGGGGACGGGGAGTCCTGCCCAGGGGGTGTTCGGAGTCTCCTGTCAGGCCAAGGGGGGGCCGTCTTCCTCAGAGAGCCGGGCGCACCGGCCCGGGGGGGGCGGTGAGCCCTGCCCAGGGGGCGCTCGGAGTCTCCTGCCAGGCCAATGGGGGGCCATCTTCTTCAGAGAACCGGGCGCACCGGCCCGGGGGGGGACGGGGAGTCCTGCCCAGGGGGTGTTCGGAGTCTCCTGCCAGGCCAAGGGGGGGCCGTCTTCTTCAGAGAACCGGGCGCACCGGCCCGGGGGGGACGGGGAGTCCTGCCCAGGGGGTGTTCGGAGTCTCCTGCCAGGCCAATGGGGGGCCATCTTCTTGAGAGAACCGGGCGCACCGGCCCGGGGGGGACGGGGAGTCCTGCCCAGGGGCTGTTCGGAGTCTCCTGCCAGGCCAAGGGGGGGCCATCTTCTTCAGAGAACCGGGCGCACCGGCCCGGGGGGGACGGGGAGTCCTGCCCAGGGGGTGTTCGGAGTCTCCTGCCAGGCCAATGGGGGGCCATCTTCTTCAGAGAACCGGGCGCACCGGCCCGGGGGGGACGGGGAGTCCTGCCCAGGGGGTGTTCGGAGTCTCCTGCCAGGCCAAGGGGGGGCCATCTTCTTCAGAGAACCGGGCGCACCGGCCCGGGGGGAACGGGAAGTCCTGCCCAGGGGGTGTTCGGAGTCTCCTGCGAGGCCAAGGGGGGGCCATCTTCGTCAGAGAACCGGGCGCACCGGCCCGGGGGGGACGGGGAGTCCTGCCCAGGGGGTGTTCGGAGTCTCCTGCCAGGCCAATGGGGGGCCATCTTCTTCAGAGAACCGGGCGCACCGGCCCGGGGGGGACGGGGAGTCCTGCCCAGGGGGTGTTCGGAGTCTCCTGCCAGGCCAATGGGGGGCCATCTTCTTCAGAGAACCGGGCGCACCGGCCCGGGGGGGACGGGGAGTCCTGCCCAGGGGGTGTTCGGAGTCTCCTGCCAGGCCAATGGGGGGCCGTCTTCTTCAGAGAACCGGGCGCACCGGCCCGGGGGGGACGGGGATTCCTGCCCAGGGGGTTTTCGGAGTCTCCTGCCAGGCCAAGGGGGGGCCGTCTTCTTCAGAGAACCGGGCGCACCGGCCAGGGGGGGACGGGGAGCCCTGCCCAGGGGGTGTTCGGAGTCTCCTGCCAGGCCAAGGGGGGGCCATCTACTTCAGAGAACCGGGCGCACCGGCCTGGGGGGGACGGGGAGCCCAGCCCAGGGGGTGTTCGGAGTCTCCTGCCAGGCTTGTGGGTACTCCCTCCTACCTCTTAGCAGCAGCAGGCAAGTAAGCAGCCAGTACCGGGGGTCATAACCCCGGGGTAACAGTATCTGGGACTCAACGTGAGTCCTCTTAACCAGGAACAACCCCAAACACCGCCGGGGCTTAACTCCCGAACGTAACGGTGTTTGGGGCCCCCGTGGGCCTTATGAGCCCACGGAGTGTACTAAGGCGTGGCTACCAGCTGGACTGTGGCCTGCCATACCCATTTCTGGGCTCGCCTCAGTACGGCCGGTCGAGTCCGGCTCTGGGGGTTGCGCACTAAACTGGCCCCGGGGGGGGGCCCTTTACCCTGTTAAGCATTAGTTACGGCAGTAGGCACTATTCATTACGTTAGGAAATTACTCAGCGCATTTGTTTACCCCGCAGACATGCCCCTTCCAGTGGTGCGCTCACCTTTGGGGCTGCCTTAGGGGGATCGGGGGCTGTTACCCCTCCCGGACGCCCTCCCTGGTGTTGGCGCCGGGGTGGTGCCTGGGGGGCCTTATACCGTACCTAAAGGATGTTGGATACCGATACCGGGGTGTCCATCCGGACGGGGACAGGGACTGTGTCTCCGGGAATTGCCATCTGGCTTACAATCGACTGACCCATATTCAACGGCTGTTGGTATGGAGGCCTGCTCCACTCCAGTCCTCAACCACTCAGGCCAGCTTCATATCCCTCCTCATACCCTCGCACATGTTGCAGGGCGGGGGGTCGTTGTTGGGGCCCCCCGCGCATGTCCGCGCCACTGGCCATCCTCCCCTCCCAGGCACCGCGCCTCTGCTAGGGCGGGGCCCCTCACATGCACCCTCCAGGGCCCTTTCCACCTGCACACCTGGACGCTTGCCATGAAGACCCCGCATTGGAGCCTCCTCGTCGGCACGCCCGGGCCCAGTTGTTCACGCGGCCGGCCGCCGATGCGGGGCCCTGGAGGCGCGCCGCACGGGCGCTGCCAGCCTGTGAGAGGGGCAAGGGCAGGAGTAGGGGGTGGGGGGGGGGGGGGGCAGTGGGCAGGGGAGGCGGCACGGAGTGGCTGCGGGAGGTAGTGCATGGGGGGCACCGAGAGCTGCATGGGGGTGTGTGGGATGGAGTTGGGGCAGAGGGCCCTGTGGGTGGGGCAAAGGCGCGGGGGGGGCGCATGTCCGGGCTCCTGCGTGGGCTGGCGCGTGGGCGGGCGCGTAGGGGAAGAGAGGAGGGGGAGGCTTGGTCAGCCGTCCTCTACTGAGGGTCGCTGACCGTTCCCAGGGCCAAGGCGGCCGGTACTAGGGGCCGCGGGGTCCCTGGGGATGGTGCTTGGCACTGGGACGTGCGCGCACCCGACACTGTTAGTACACCGCCTATTGGCAGTGCCCGGGCCCTGTCGTCGGGGGCTTCGCACCCGGCACCCAGCCCGTGAGTAGAGCTGGGGAGCACTCAGGATGTGATGTGATGTGATGTGATGTGATGTGATGTGATGTGATGTGATGTGATGTGATGTGATGTGATGTGATGTGATGTGATGTGATGTATGTGATGTGAAGTGAAGTGAAGTGATGTGATGTGATGTGATGTGATGTGATGTGATGTGATGTGATGTGATGTGATGTGATGTGATGTGATGTGATGTGATGTGATGTGATGTGATGTGATGTGATGTGATGTGATGTGTTGTGATGTGATGTGATGTGATGTGATGTGATGTGATGTGATGTGATGTGATGTGATGTGATGTGATGTGATGTGATGTGATGTGATGTGATGTGATGTGATGTGATGTGATGAGATGTGATGTGATGTGATGTGATGTGATGTGATGTGATGTGATGTGATGTGATGTGATGTGATGTGATGTGATGTGATGTGATGTGATGTGATGTGATGTGATGTGATGTGATGTGATGTGATGTGATGTGATGTGATGTATGTGATGTGATGTGATGTGATTTGATGTGATGTGATGTGATGTGATGTGATGTGATGTGATGTGATGTGATGTGATGTGATGTGATGTGATGTGATGTGATGTGCTGTGCTGTGCTGTGCTGTGCTGTGCTGTGCTGGGCTGTGCTGTGATGTGATGTGATGTGATGTGATGTGATGTGATGTGATGTGATGTGATGTGATGTGATGTGATGTGATGTGATGTGATGTGATGTGATGTATGTGATGTGATGTGATTTGATGTGATGTGATGTGATG
The DNA here is from genome assembly GCA_964036045.1 of Eutreptiella sp. 'Long Island Sound 2002'. Taxonomy (NCBI): domain Eukaryota; phylum Euglenozoa; class Euglenophyceae; order Eutreptiales; family Eutreptiaceae; genus Eutreptiella; species Eutreptiella sp. 'Long Island Sound 2002'. The sequence continues at coordinate 54,760,130 of OZ038378.1, read as the reverse complement.
TGATGTGATGTGATGTGATGTGATGTGATGTGATGTGATGTGATGTGATGTGATGTGATGTGCTGTGCTGTGCTGTGCTGTGCTGTGCTGTGCTGGGCTGTGCTGTGATGTGATGTGATGTGATGTGATGTGATGTGCTATGATGTCCAATGTGTGCATTTGGTTTTCGGAGGGCATGCCCCCTTTTTTTTCATAGGTTTGTTGATTTGGTGATGAGCCTGAGTGGCTGAGGACTGGAGTAAAGCAGGCTTCCATACCACCAGGTATCCAGCCGCGGTGCCCACCGCGATAGCCGGGGGTTTTGCGCCCGGCCTTGGGCAAGGTGGGGACGGCGCGCAGCATTACGAGTTTCCCACATCAAGTTTGAACGTGCAGACCACTCTGCCAAAGTGCACCTGTGTAAGGGTGCCTCAGCAGTAACGAAGAACTCTGCGTGTGCTGTTGCTGAGGTGCGTGTGATAAGCCACGCCTAGAATACATTTTGAACCCTCTTTCAAGCAAACTTTGCCCTTTGCAGAACCGGTTTCTTTTTGTGTTCTACGGGCCCCCGACGGAAGAACCGGGTACAGTCTTCAGTGTTTCATAGCAGATCACGTATGCGTTAAAGGGATAGGCCACACATAGGGCGACGCGGTAAACTTTGTAGAAGGGGCTCCCTCCTACGTTCTATAACAGAACGGGGGGTTACCCAGCATAGTTAAGCTTCCTTGCTTGAAGCCGTTGGGTAGCTGAATTATTTTCACGTCAAAGACCCGTATTATACGGCGAGGCGTGTTAGGTTCTTGGACCCAACGGCTCGCCTGCTTCACATTTGTTTCTTCGCAAGGTGGGACAAGGTCGAGTGAATGGTGCAAGTCCCTCGAAAAAATGAGCGCGCTGATCACACAAAAAAGTGCAAACCTGCAAGCTACGCGCTTGGGACCGGGTGCGTCAAATTTTTTTTTTTACGTGGTGCTCGCGGTCCTCCCTTCCAAGCGCTAGCTGGTGGTTCCTGGTATGTCCACCAGTTAGCCCAGTGTCTACGAGCCTTCGGCTCGTAGCCTGCTCCACGCTTCGCAAGTTAGCCCCCAACCCCCTGGCAGGGTGTAGGCGTTAGATTGACTGTAGGCTTCTCCCACAACGACATTAGTGTGTGTAGGTGTGGGGGGTGTAGGGAGTGCAGGAGAGCGTGTTGCTCTGTGGTGCACTCACCTAGTGTGTGGGGGGTGCACACGTCTGCGGCCTGGTTTTGGTGGCGGCGTGTGTCATGCGTGTAAGCATTTTGGCCATTGTAGCTGAAACGGGCGTTTTCACAAGCCCATAGTTTAGGATGGCCACGCCACCCCTGTAGTAGGTAGTGGCTTTTGCCAATGGACTCCCCAAGGGCGCTAGCACAGGAATTGGGCGCTTAGGCCAGGTAGAGTAGTTGGTTAGGACATCCGGTCTGAAGCCAGCGAAGCGCCCACAGCGCGGGCAGCCTGGAGGTTGAGAGTGAGTGAGACACACACAATGTCCATAGCACACCTGTACTGTACTGTATGAGGTATCAAATAATGCACGGAGGGGGTTAACTAACTCATGGAGGTATGAAATAATTGAAGGAGGGGGTTAAATCATTGACAAAGGTATCAAATGATTCGCAGAGGGGGTTAAATAATTCACGGAGGAGTAAAATAATTCATGGAGGGGGTTAACAATTCACGGAGGTATCAAACAATTCACGGAGGGGGTTCAATCATTCACGGAGGTATGAAATAACTCACGGAGGGGGTTAAATAATTCACGGAGGTATCAAATAGTTCACGGAGGGGGTTAAACAATTCGAGGAGGTATCAAATAATTCACGGAGAGGTTTAAATAATTCGCGGAGGTATGAAATAATTCACGGAGGGGGTTAAATAATTCACGGAGGTATCAAATAATTCACGGAGGGGGTTAAATAGTTCACGGAGGGGATTAAATATTTCACGGAGGTATCAAATAATTCACGGAGGGGGTTAAATGATTCACGGAGGTATCAAATAAATCACGGAGGGGGTTAAATAATTCACCGAGGTATGAAATAATTCACGGAGGGGGTTAAATAATTCACCGAGGTATGAAATAATTCACGGAGGGGGTTAAATAATTCACGGAGGGGGTTAAATAATTCACGGAGGTATCAAATAATTCACGGAGGGGGTTGAATAATTCACCGAGGTATCAAATAATTCACGGAGGGGGTTAAATAATTCACGGAGGGGGTTAAACAATTCAGAGAGGTATCAAATCATTCACGGAGGGGGTTAATGATTCACGGAGGTATGCAATAATTCACGGAGGGGTTTAAATAATTCACGGAGGTATGAAATAAACCACGGAGGGGGTTAAATAATTCACGGAGGTATCAAATCATTCACGGAGGGGGTTAAATGATTCAAGGAGGTATGAAATAATTCACGGAGGGGGTTAAATAATTCACAGAGGTATCAAATCACTCACAGATGGGGTTCAATGATTCACGGAGGGGGTAATATAATTCACGGAGGGGGTTAAATAATACACGGAGGTATGAAATAATTCACGGATGGGGTCAAATAATCCACGGAGGTATGAAATCATTCACGGAGGGGGTTAAATAATTCACGAAGGTATCAAATGATTCACGGAGGGGGTTAAATAATTCACTGAGGTATGAAATAATTCTCGGATGGGGTCAAATAATCCACGGAGGTATGAAATCATTCACGGAGGGGGTTAAATAATTCACGAAGGTATCAAATAATTCACGGAGGGGGTTAAACAATTCACGGAGGTATGAAATAATTCTCGGAGGGGGTTAAATAATTCACAGAGGTATCAAATAATTCACAGAGGGGGTTAAATGATTCACGGAGGTATGAAGTAATTCACGGAGGGGGGTAGATAATTCACGGAGGTATCAAATAATTCACGGAGGGGGTTAAATAATTCACGAAGGTATCAAATAATTCACGGAGGGGGTTAAATAATTCACGGAGGTATGAAATAATTCACGGAGGGGGTTAGATAATTCACAGAGTTATCAAATAATTCACGGAGGGGGTTAAATAATTCACGCAGGTATGACATAATTCACGGAGGGGTTTAAATAATTCACGGAGGTATGAAATAATTCACGGAGGGGGTTTGATAATTCACGGAGGTATCAAATAATTCACGGAGGTATCAAATAATTCACCTAGGGGTTTAAATAATTAACGCACGTATGAAATAACTCACGGAGGGGGTTGAATAATTCACGGAGGTATGAAATAACTCACGCAGGGGGTTAAATAATTCATGGAGGTATGAAATAATTCGCAGAGGGGGTTACATAATTCACGGAGGTATGAAATAATTCACAGAAGGGGTTAGATAATTCACGGACGTATCAAATAATTCACGGAGGGGGTTAAATAATTCACGGAGGGGGTTAAACAATTCACGGAGGTATCAAATAATTCACGGAGGGGGTTGAATAATTCACGGACATATGAAATCATTCACAGAGGGGGTTGAATATTTCACGGAGGTATCAAATGATTCATGGAGTGGGTTAAATAATTCACGGAGGTATGAAATCATTCACGGAGGGGGTCAAATAATTCACGGAGGTATCAAATAATTCACGGAGGGGGTTCAATAATTCACGGAGGTATCAAATAATTCACGGAGGGGGTTAAATGATTCACGGAGGTATGAAACCTCACGGAGGGGGTTCAATAATTCACGGAGGGGATTCAATAATTCACGGAGGTATGAAATGATTCACGGAGGGGGTTAAATAATTCACGGAGGTATCAAATAATTCACGGAGGGGTTTAAATAATTCACTGAGGTATGAAATAGTTCACGGAGGGGGTTAAATAATTCACAGAGGGGGTGAAATAATTCACGGAGGTATGAAATAATTCACGGAGGGGGTTAAATGATTCACGGAGGTATTAAATAATTCCCGGAGGGGGTTGAATAATTCACGGAGGTATGAAATAATTCACGGAGGGGGTTAAATAATTCATGGAGGTATGAAATAGTTCACGGAGGGGGTTAAATAGTTCACGGAGGTATCAAATAATTCACGGAGGGGGTTAAATAATTCACGGAGGTATGAACTAATTCACGGAGGGGGTTAATTAATTCACTCAGGGGGTTAAATAATTCACGGAGGTATCAAATAATTCACGGAAGGGGTGAAATAATTCACAGAGGTATCAAATAATTCACAGAGGGGGTTAAATGATTCACGGAGGTATGAAATAATTCACGGAGGGGTTTAAATAATTCACGGAGGGGATTCAATAATTCACGGAGGTATGAAATGATTCACGGAGGGGGTTAAATAATTCACGGAGGTATCAAATAATTCACGGAGGTGTTTAAATAATTCACTGAGGTATGAAATAGTTCACGGAGGGGGTTAAATAATTCACGGAGGGGGTTAAATAATTCACGGAGGTATGAAATAATTCACGGAGGGGGTTAAATAATTCACGGAGGTATGAAATAATTCACGGAGGGGATTGAATAATTCACGAAGGTATCAAATAATTCACGGAGGGGGTTCTTTAATTCACGGAGGTATGAAGTAATTCACGGAGGGGGTTAAATACTTCACTGAGGTATTAGATAATTCTCGGAGGGGGTTAAATAATTCACGGAGGTATGAAATAATTAACGGAGGGGGTTAAATGATTCACAGAGGTATGAAATAATTCACGGAGGGGGTTAAATAGTTCACGGAGGTATCAAATAATTCACGGAGGGGTTTAAATGATTCACGGAGGTATGAACTAATTCACGGAGGGGGTTAATTAATTCACTCAGGGGGTTAAATAATTCACGGAGGTATCAAATAATTCACGGAAGGGGTGAAATAATTCACAGAGGTATCAAATAATTCACAGAGGGGGTTAAATGATTCACGGAGGTATGAAATAATTCACGGAGGGGTTAGATAATTCACGGAGGGGTTTAAATAATTCACGGAGGTATGAAATAATTCACGGAGGGGGATAAATAATTCACGGAGGTATCAAATAATTCACGGAGGGGGTTAAATAATTCACGGAGGTATGACATAATTCTCGGAGGGGGTTAAATAACTCACAGAGGTATCAAATAATTCACAGAGGGGGTTAAATGATTCACGGAGGTATGAAATAATTCACGGAGGGGTTTAAATAATTCACGGAGGTATGAAATAATTCACGGAGGGGGGTAGATAATTCACGGAGGTATCAAATAATTCACGGAGGGGGTTAAATAATTCACGGAGGTATGAAATAATTCACGGAGGGGGTTAGATAATTCACAGAGTTATCAAATAATTCACGGAGGGGGTTAAATGATTCACGGAGGTATGACATGATTCACGGAGGGGTTTAAATAATTCACGGAGGTATGAAATAATTCACGGAGGGGGTTAGATAATTCACGGAGGTATCAAATAATTCACCTAGGGGTTTAAATAATTAACGCACGTATGAAATAACTCACGGAGGGGGTTGACCAATTCACGGAGGTATGAAATAACTCACGCAGGGGGTTAAATAATTCACGGAGGTATGAAATAATTCGCGGAGGGGGTTAAATAATTCACGGAGGTATGAAATAATTCACAGAAGGGGTTAGATAATTCACGGACGTATCAAATAATTCACGGAGGGGGTTAAATAATTCACGGAGGGGGTTAAACAATTCACGGAGGTATCAAATAATTCACGGAGGGGGTTGAATAATTCACGGACATATGAAATCATTCACAGAGGGGGTTGAATATTTCACGGAGGTATCAAATGATTCATGGAGTGGGTTAAATAATTCACGGAGGTATGAAATCATTCACGGAGGGGGTTAAATAATTCACGGAGGTATCAAATAATTCACGGAGGGGGGTAGATAATTCACGGAGGTATCAAATAATTCACGGCGGGGGTTAAATGATTCACGGAGGTATGAAATAATTCACGGAGGGGGTTTAATAATTCACGGAGGGGATTAACTAATTCACGGAGGTATGAAGTGATTCACGGAGGGGGTTAAATAATTCACGGAGGTATCAAATAATTCACGGAAGGGTTTAAATAATTCACTGAGGTATGAAATAGTTCACGGAGGGGGTTAAATAATTCACGGAGGGGGTTAAATAATTCACGGAGGTATGAAATAATTCACGGAGGGGGATAAATAATTCATGGAGGTATCAAATAATTCACAGAGGGGTTTAAATAATTCACGGAGGTATGAAATAATTCACGGAGGGGTTTAAATAATTCACGGAGGTATGAAATAATTCACGGAGGGGATTGAATAATTCACGAAGGTATCAAATAATTCACGGAGGGGGTTCTTTAATTCACGGAGGTATGAAGTAATTCACGGAGGGGGTTAAATGCTTCACTGAGGTATTAAATAATTCTCGGAGGGGGTTAAATAATTCACGGAGGTATGAAATAATTCACGGAGGGGGTTGAATAATTCACAGAGGTATGAAATAATTCACGGAGGGGGTTAAATAGTTCACGGAGGTATCAAAAAATTCACGGAGGGGGTTAAATAATTCACGGAGGTATGAACTAACTCACGGAGGGGGTTAATTAATTCACTCAGGGGGTTAAATAATTCACGGAGGTATCAAATAATTCACGGAAGGGGTGAAATAATTCACAGAGGTATCAAATATTTCACGGAGGGGGTTAAATAATTCACGGTGGTATGAAATAATTCACGGACGTATCAAATAATTCACGGAGGGGGTTAAACAATTCACGGAGGTATGCAATAATTCATGGAGGGGTTTAAATAATTCACGGAGGGGGTTAAACGATTCACGGAGGTATGAAATAATTCACGGAGGGGGTTAAATAATCCACGGAGGTATGAAAGAACTCACGGAGGGGGTTAAATAATCCACAGAGGTATGAAAGAACTCACGGAGGGGGTTAAACAATTTACGGAGGTATGAAATCATTCACGGAGGGGGTTAGATAATTCACGGAGGTATCAAACGATTCACGGAGGGGGTTAAATAATTCACGGAGGTATCAAATAATTCACGGAGGGGTGTAAATAATTCAAGGAGGTATGAAATAATTCACGGAGGGGGTTAAATAATTCACGGAGGTATCAAATAATTCACGGAGGGGTTTAAATAATTCACGCAGGTATGAAACAATTCACGGAGGGGGTTAAATAATTCACGCAGGTATGAAATAATTCACGGAGGGGGTCAAATGATTCACGAAGGGGGTTAAATAATTCACAGAGGTATCAAATGATTCACGGAGGGGGTTATATAAGTCACGGAGGTATCAAATAATTCACGGAGGGGTTTAAATAATTCACGGAGGCTTGAAATAGGTCAGGGAGGGGGTTAAATGATTCAGGGAGGTGTCTAATATGTCTAATCTTGCACGGAGGGGGGTACACAGGTGTCTAATGTGTCCAATCTTGCACGGAGGGGGGTACATAGGTGTCTAATATGTCTAATCTTGCACGGAGCGGGGTACACAGGTGTCTAATGTGTCTAATCTTGCATGGAAGGGGGTACACATGTGTCTAATGTGTCTAATCTTGCACAGAGCGGGGTACACATGTGTCTAATGTGTCTAATCTTCTATGGAGTGGGGTACACAAGTGTGTAATGTGTCTAATTCTGCACGGAGGGGGGTCCATAGGTGTCTAATGTGTCTTATCTTGCATGGAGGGGGGTACACAACTGTCTAATATGTCTAATCTTGCACAAAGCGGGGTACACAGTTGTCCAATGTGTCTAATCTTGCACAGAAGGGGGTACACAGGTGTCTAATATGTCTAATCTTGCACGGAGGGGGGTCCATAGCTGTCTAATATGTCTAATCTTGCACGGAGGGGGGTACACGGGTGTCTAGTATGTCTAATCTTGCACGCAGGGGGGTATCGAGAGTGGGAGGGTGTACACCACATCAGTGGAATATTTATCCACAAGGGGGGGGGTACACCACCTCAGTTCAATATTTATCCTGAGGGGGGGGGTTGTACACCCCCTCAATGGAATATATATCCAGAGGGAGGGTGTACACCACCTCAGTGGAATATTCATCCAGAGGGGGGGGGTGTACCACCTCAGTGGAACATTTATCCAAAGGGGGGGTGTACACCACCTCAATGGAATATATATTCAGAGGGGGAGTGAACACAACCGCAGTGGAATATTTATCTTGAGGGGGGGGGTGTACACAACCTCAGTGAGATATTTATCCATAGGGGGGGGGGGTACACCACCTCAGTGGAATATTTATCCAGAGGGGGGGTGTATACCACCTCAATGAAATATTCATCCAGACGGGGGGTGTATACCACCTCAATGGAATATTTATCCAGAGGGGGGGTGTTTACCACCTAAATGGAATATTTATCCAGAGGGGGGGTGTATACCACCTCAATGGAATATTTGTCCAGAGGGGGGGTGTCCACTACCTCAGTGGAATATTTATCCAGAGGGGGGGTGTACACCACCTCAATGGAATATATATCCAGAGGGGGGATGTACACCACCTCAATGGAATATTTATCTAGAAGGGGGGTGTATACCACCTCAATGGAATATATATCCAGAGGGGGAGTGTACACCACCTAAATGGAATATTTATCCAGAGGGGGGGTGTATACCACCTCAATGGAATATTTATCCAGAGGGGGGGGGTGTACCACCTCAATGGAATATTTATCCAGAGCGGGGGTGTATACCACCTCAATGGAATATTTAAATCAGAGGGGGGGTGTACACCACCTCGGTGGAATATTTATCCAGAGGGGGGTTGTATACCACTTGAATGGAATATTTATCCAGAGGGGGGGTATACACCACCTCAGTGGAATATTTATCCAGAGGGGGGGTGTACACCACCTCAATGGAATATATATCTAAAGGGCGGGTGTATACCACCTCAATGGAATATTTATCCAGCGGGGGGGTGTATACCACCTCAATGGAATATTTATCCAGAGGGGGAGTGTACACCACCTCAATGGAATATTTGTCCAGAGGGGGAGTGTACACCACCTCAATGGAATATTGATCCAGAGGGTGTGTGTGTACCACTTCAATGGAATATATATCCAGAGGGGGGGTTCACACCACCTCAATGGAACATTTATCCGGAGGGGGGGTGTATACCATCTCAATGGACCATTTATGCAGCGGGGGGATGTACACCACCTCAATGGAATATTTATCAAGAGGGGGGGTGTATACCACCTCTATGGAATATTTATCCAGAGGGGGGGGTCCACCACCTCAGCGGAATATTTTCCGCTGCCTCCCATTTTCCCCAATGCCCCATTTTTCCACCCCGTTTTTTTTTGGGGGGGGGGTGTTCCCATGTGTTGCATGGTCTCCCATTCTTCCCAACTTTCCATTTTCACGCTGGCTTTCCTTCTGGTGGGTGGCTGTGTGGGGGGGGGGGACTGCCAGGCTTTTCCTTGTCCCTTTCTGACAGGAAGGAAGGAAGGGAGGGGGCGGGTACCACACTTTTATCAAACTTTTCCTGAGATGTGTTCTATTTTATGTCCTTGACACGAGATCCCAAATCGGACTTCAAACTTCAGACTTTATACACATAGCTCGACTACACTGCCCCCCAAGCGCCCGGCCCCCGCCTGGCAGCCGCTCCACGCTGTGCCGCAGTCGAAGCGGGCAAAGGAGTCCAAGAAAGGGACGTGAGCAGTGACTTGCCCGTGTGAATGTGAGGTATGCATTGTCTTCTACCCCGTATTCGCGCGAAGTTCGCATGAACTTCGCGACAGTGTGCTGCGCATTCGCAAATGCTTCAGATTCGGTCACGCTTGCAGATTCACGAATTTCGCGGGAACTTCGCATGAATAGTTGCACTATTCCATTTGTTATTCTCAGGATTAATGGCACTGCTGGCTGCCGGATCCCCGTGCGGCCATGCACGCCCACAAGCGATCCCCCCCCCGCCCTGCACACTGCTGCTCTTGCACAGTCGGGCCACCGGATGACCTTCGACGTGTCCTCCAGTTTGGCCGGCGCCACCCCCGCAGCCACCCCCGCAGACGCCCCAGCGGCCATTCCCGCAGCCCCCCTTGCACCCACTGCCCCAGACCCGGTGCTCGTCGCAAACCCCGTGGCGGGGACGGGGGCCACGGCCTACCCCGCCGACCTCCCCCCCATCACCTCCCTCTCCATGCTGCGGTCCTAGCCCCCGTTCGCATGGAAGCTCGACCCCCCGGGACGGAAGCGGGCAAAGGAGGAGTTGGTGGTGACGACCTGGGAGGTCGAGGTAGAGACCAGGATGGGCCACGGGAGCCGCCCCGCAAAATTTTCTTCCCCTGTGCCATCATGTTCCCCAACCCCGGGGGAGGTTGGAAGGAGGGGGAGACAATTATTGCCCTCTACGCAAACCGGCTTCGAGGAGGGCATTGGAGAATGGATTGTTGCTTGTAGGGTAGGGCGGGGGTGCCGGAGGGGCAGTTGAGGCGGTTGGCAGCGTTGCCGCTGACGGGGAGGGAAGGCCCGACCTTCGATTCGGTGGTGCCGGGATATCAAACTGCCTTGGACAGCCATGAGGCTGTCGAGAGGCGGTACCCGGGGGACGCACTGGTGGAGGTCGCCACTAACCCGGCCTTCGAGCCCCCCTAGCCCCCCGCAGCCCATGCGTCTGGGACCTCCACACGCACTGCGACCCCATAGTGTCGCCTGAGAACGGCCTTTTTAACCATTGTAAATTACAACGGGGCTGACCACTGTCTTGATCGTGCCGCGAATTTCGCGCGAAGTTCGCGCGGTTTCGTGCAAACGCGTGAACAACTCAACTGACCATTGTCCTGAGGTTTATGCGAACTTCGCGCGAACCTCGCGCGAACTTACGCAATATTTGTGTTTAATGCTGATTCCCAACACATGGGGTGCTTGTACAAAGTTTTTGTTGTGCGGTGTTTGCCAATGGGCTGACCTTTGACTTTGTCTGACTTTCTCGACGTTGCAAATTGACATGCATTGCGTATTGCCTATTGTCAGTGTTTTTAGTCATGGGACGTGGGAGTGGCGACAAAGGGAAGAAGGCCCTTGCTCATATCAAGTCCACGCAGCACCGCCCCGCCGCCCGAGGACGGTGCAGGACGTTGTCTCGGGGGAACTAGGAGCCGAGTATCTGGTGAAGCACCTCCCGGACACAGCCAGATCGTCCTCACGCCGGTAGACGGGGAGGGCGGGAGTGGTGCTCTGCCCACCGCACCATGCATGTGGGAGAAGACCGTCGCCGCGGTGTGGCGCATCCGGTCGTTGCACCTGTCCAGGACAAAGGCGCAGTACCTCACTCCCCATCTCGTGGTGGTGGTACCTTTTGAGGACCTGTGGGTCACCATGCAGCAGCTTGCGCAGCCCGCATCGGAGGTGTTTGTAGCCAAGGCGGGGGATGACATGGAGCTATACGGAGCCTTTTGCCCGTTACCGGCTAGGTTGCAACAACCGGTGCCGACCGGTTGAACGTGCCCACATCCAACAACTGGGCAATCCAAGGCGGCATTGGATGCCACTAGCAGTGGATGGCACGTCGCGGCACGAGGCTTCGTACGTGCATTGCACCCTCGGGGGCACCAGTAGTCCCGATCAACAAGCTGGTGGCTACTGGCCGGTAGTGAGGGGTGGGCGACGTTGTACGCGGCTGCTCAAGAGGTTGACTTCGACCAACAGTTGTGGGATGCTAGTAAGGTTGTTTTCCACGATACTTCCGGTGCTGACCGGGAAACATTTTTCTTCCTCTGTGCCGATCGCAAGGCACAAACTTAAATGGCGAGTTGTAAAAATGTTAAAGCCGAGGCTTCACAAGCCATGGTGTGTTGGGTTTGCGGCCGCATTATGGCAGACTGCCTTGCCGGCTTGGAAGCCACCATTGACGGGTGGTGGGAGGTTGTGCTCCCCATGGAAGCCATATATCGACACATCCCAGCCAAACATGGCATTCGCGACTACGGGTTGCACGGGGTGCTGCGAGTAACTCTTTGTGGTATTCGAGGCATGAGGGATGCGGTGTCGGCCGCCACGGGCAAGTCCGCGGCGGTCGTTGTCCTCAATTTTTTCCAACCGGCCCGCATGGCAGCCAAGACGGCAACAAACGGTAGGACGGCGAAGGGGAATGACAGCGCCAACGCGAAGGGCCAGATTAGGTTGGAGTCTGCCGCGGCTGTGCAATTCATGCGCACCCCGACGTTGGAGGCACTCATTGCCTTGTGCCTTGAAGAGGGTGGAATGAACAACAAGCGGGTGGGGCGGAGACCACGAGGGGATGTTTGTAGCAGGGCGGTCCTTAAGGGACGAGATTTTTTTCTTTTTGCTAAGGACAGCCCTTAAGGACCGCTCCCAGGGACCACCAACCGCCAACCGCCAACTCCCATCAACTGCCAACCGTCACCAACGGCCAACCACCAACCGCCACCCACCGCCAACCACCAACCGCCGCCAACCGCCAGCGGCGACCAACCGCCAACTGCCAAGCAGTGCCAACTGCCTCCAACCACCAACCGCCAGCCACCAACTGCCGCCAACCACCACCAACCGCCACCAACCACCAGTTGCCCAATGTTGGTCCGGCTTCTTTATCATTATTTGTGCTTTCTGTTGTTTCTATCGAAGTGGGCTCTACAGAGCCCGGGCAGTAGGAATTCCCTATTTCAGGTCTTGTTGCCACCTGTTTGCCTATACATTGTTATGTTGGTGTACATCCCTGTATTGCTACCCCCGTTTTTAATGAATTTCGTTCGTGCTCATCAACACCGTCAACAACATGCCATGCAACTTCGCCTCGTAAAGCCTCCTCATTGTTGCCACAGTGTTTAGTACCCGAATTTGCTTCACGTACCACGTGCATCCGATTATCGTCGCCTTCTTCTTCTTCTTCCCCATCAATGCACGGTCCACCCACACCTTGGGTGCCATGCCACATTTCAGGCGTGCCGGGACTCACATTGTTTGAAGTTGGATCACCATTGCTCAACTCCAAGGACAAGGTCACCATGGCTCTAACTCTATTGGGTGCCACTAATGCTCAAGATGTTCGCAAACATTACTTGAAGCTGAGTGTGCAACTGCATACTGATAAGTCTAAAGACTCTTAGGGCACGGATCGCTTTCAATCACTTTTGAAGGCATATAATCTCTTGAAGGACAAGTATGAGTTGCATTGAAAAGCTTCAGATGTGCTTCACCTCAAACGTCCATACTCAAGTAATAGTAATGGCTTGGGCTTCGCAGCCCGTTGCGCCGGCAGCAATATAGTCGTTTGCAGTTGCTTGCCAAAGGCCGAAGGCTGATTCACATTTTGGACTTTGTGGGGTCAAGAAGCATCGGTGTGTGTTTTGTACAAGGTGGCCTTTCTCAATGAAGGTATCTTCTGGATGGCCAAGTGGACTTTCCCTTGCTGCCGAACAAGGCATTCCAGTGGGGTTAAGAAGCATGGATCCGGGCATTGTACAAGGTGCACTTTGTGTAAGAAGAACACTTTCAAAGCGGGCAAGTGGGCTTTCCCTTGCTACTCAACAAAGCACTCAAGTGCGTTCAAGGAGCATGGATTTGGGGTTTGTACAAGTTGGACTTGTCGCGAGAGAGGGATGTTCAGAGTGGGCAAGTAGGCTTTCCCTTGCTACTCAACAAAGTATTGAAGTGGGGTCAACAGGCATGGATGTGGTTTCACAAGTTGGACTCTTGCGAATAAAGGCATGTTCAGAGTACGCAAGTGGGCTGTCTCGCTGCTGAACAAAGCAGTGAAGTGTGGTCAGGAAGCATGGATATGGGGTTCTTACGAGTTGCCCGCTTTTGAAGAAGGGCATGTTCAGAGGGGGCAAGTGGGCTTTCCCCTGCTGCTGAACAAAGCATTGGCTGGGGTCAAGAAGCATGGATTAGACCTTTGTACAAGGTGGACTTTGTGGGGGCATGTTCAGAGTGGGCGAGTGGGTCTTCCCTTGCTACTGAACAAAGCATTGGCCGAGGGCAAGAGGCAAGGATTAGATGTTTGTACAAGGTGGACTTTGTGGGGGCATGTTCGGAGTGGGCGAGTCGGCTTTCACTTGCTGCCGAACAAAGCATTGAAGTGTGGTCAAGAAGCATGGATATGGGGTTCTTACGAGTTGCACTCTTTTGAAGAAGGGCATGTTCAGAGTGGGCAAGTGGGCTTTCCCAAACTGCTGAAAAAAGCATTGACTGGGGTCAAGAAGCATTGATTGGACGCTCGTACAAGGTTGACTTTGTGGGGGCATGTTCAGAGTAGGCGAGTGGGCTTTCCCTGGGTCTAAACAAAGCATGGGCCGGGGTTCAGAAGCATAGATTGCTCGTTTGTACAAGGTGGACTTTGTGGGGGTATGTTCAGAGTGGGCAAGTGGGCTTTCCCTTGCTGCTGAACAAAGCACTGCCTTGGGTCAAGAACCATTCAATTGACATTTTTGCAAGATGGCCTTTGTAAAAGAAGGGCATCTTCGGAGTGGGCAAGTGGGCTTTCCCTTGCTGCTGAACAAAGCATTGAAGTGGGGTCAAGAAGCATGGATATGACGTTTTACAAGTTGCACTCTTTTGAAGAGGGACATGTTCAGATCGGGCAAGTGGGCTTTCCCTTGCTGCTAAACAAAGCATTGGCAGGGGTCAACAAGCATGGATTAGATGTTTGTACAAGGTGGAATTTGTGGGGGCATGTTTAGAGTGGGCAACTGGGCTTTCCCTTGCTGCTGAACATAAGTTGCAATTTCACAAACTCACAAGTGGGGACAAGAAGTTTGGACGTGCTGCTATCCAGTTGTATGTGGTTTGGCGCAACCATCATACGTCATGGGGCAATTTTGGAAGCACCTCATCCATGAAAAATGTGGATGTCTCAAGATATCTTGGTTTACCAAGTCTTGTGGTTTTGTGCCCACGGCACGGAGGCTGGGGGGCAACGGGTGTTCTGCTCTTGGCCGATGGGAAGCGCCCCCTCCGGTATACAAAGGACCCATCGGGGCAGCGTAGCACCTAAGACCGAGGGATTTACTCTAGTCGGGGGAGTAGAGTTAGGTCATCTTGACCTTATGGGCTGTATCCCGACATTGTAATGATTTTCCAATTTTTCATGTACGTTTGTGTGCCCGACCGTGTTATACTTTGGTGCACAATGACAAAGTTGCCACAAAGCGTGGCAAGTAGGCTTTCTCTTGCCATGTCATTGGGCACTCAATGTATATGAATGTCTTTTCAGATGGCTTACCATGTTACAAATTTGATGAGCAATCTTTTTTAATCATTTTCGACTAGGGACTCACAACCACTCGCACGGACCATAGCGTACAAGAGCTTCGTATGCGTTGTGCAAGACTAGGACCGAGCTGCGCCCTAGTTCGAGTCTTGATTACCGAGCTGGGTTTACAGTGTCGAGCTTTTACACCACCTGTTTACCGAGCTGGGTTTACCCTGTCGAGGTTTTACACCACCTTTTAGGGTCCAAGGCTGAGCTACACGTTTTAGCAAGCAAGAGCAGCAGCAAGCAAGCAAGCAAGCAGCAGGCACTTGAAAAGTCCTTGCGACCACACCGCGCCTCAAAACCGGCATCCAAGTAGCTCAAAACGACCGGGGAGCAAAGGCGCATCACCACAAACAAGTTTCGTTGCATTTAGAGCCGTCTAGCCCGTTCTATGGCCGATTTAGTGTCCAAAAATGGCCGTTTTTAGGCTGTTTTCGGCTGTTTTCAGGACGATCGTCCTGAAAGTTCACGACGATCGCCGCTACGCCAAGCAGGTGTTTCCGATGAGGGCCGTTGTTCTTTCATGGCGATTGGGCTATCAAAGGATGGCAAATGGGTGTTCAATAGGGCGTGTACCACGCCGTGGTGCCACGCGGTGGTCCATTTTGAGGTGAAAACAAGCCGTCTTTGAGCCGTGTCTCAGGACGATCGTCCCGACCGTGGAGGCACATCTCGAAAGCAAGCAGTCTTTCCTCAACGGTGATTTCCAATGCGTTACGCAAAACTAGGAGCCAGCTCGGTCCTAGTTCGAGTCTTGATAGGGTCCAAGGGTGAGCAACACATTTTAGCAAGCAGCAAGCAAGCAAGCAGCAGCAGCAGCACGCGGTTCAAAAGTCCTTGCGACAACAACGTGGCTCAAAACCGGCATCCAAGTAGCTCAAAACGACCGAGGAGCAAACACACATCACCACAAACACGTTTTTGTGCCGTTCGAGCCGTCTAGCCCGTTCTATGGCGGATTTAGTGTCCAAAAATGGCCTTTTTTGGGCTGTTTATAGGACGATCGTCCTGACAACTGAGGACGATCGTTGGTCTGCCGGTACGTGTTTCTAATGAGGGCCGTTGTTCTTGCACAGCGATTGGGCCATCAAAGGAACGCAAATGGGTGGGGAATAAGGTGTGTGCCATGCCGTGGTGCCACGGGGTGGGCGATTTTGAGGTGAAAACAAGCCGTTTTTGAGCCATGTTTTAGGACGATTGTCCTGACTGTGGAGGAACAGTTGCAAAGCAAGCGGGCTTTGCTCCACGGTGATTTCCAATGCGTTAACTAGGACCGACGACTAGGACCCAGCTCGGTCCTAGTCGTGGGTCTTGATTGCCGAGCTGGGTTTACCCTGTCGAGGGTTTACACCACCTTTCAGGGTCCAAGGATGAGCTACACATTTTAGCAGCAGCAAG
Organism: Eutreptiella sp. 'Long Island Sound 2002'; assembly: GCA_964036045.1. NCBI lineage: Eukaryota > Euglenozoa > Euglenophyceae > Eutreptiales > Eutreptiaceae > Eutreptiella > Eutreptiella sp. 'Long Island Sound 2002'. The sequence goes on along the minus strand of OZ038378.1, from coordinate 54,743,490 downwards.
CAGCAGCAGCAGCAGCAAGCAAGCAAGGAGGCAGTTAAAAAGTCCTTGCGACGACACCGTGGCTCAAAACCGTCACCCAAGTAGCTCAAAACGACCTGGGAGCCAATGTGCATCACCGCAAACAGGTTTCGTGCCGTGTCGAGCCGTCTACCTTATTCTATGGCCGATTTAGTGTCCCAAAATGGCCGCTTTGGGCTGTTTTGGGGACAATCATCCCGAAAGCCGCTGCTTCAAGTAGGTGTTTCGGATGAAGGCCGTTGTTCTTTCATAGCGATTGGGCTATCGACTGATGGCAAATGGGTGTTCAGTAAGGTATGTACCATGCCGTGGTGCCACACCGTGGTCCATTTTGAGGTGAAAATGAGCCGTTTTTGAGCTCTTTTTTTAGGACAATTGTCCTTACCGCGTAGGCACATCTCCAAGGCGGGCAGTGTTTCCTCCACGGTGATTTGCAATACGTTACACAAGACTAGGACCCAGCTCAGTCCTAGTCGTTAGTCTTGATTACCGAGCTGGCTTTACCCTTTCGAGGTTTTACACCACTTTTTCGGGTCCAAGGGTGGGCAACACGTTTTAGCAGCAGCAGCAAGCAGCAGCAAGCAGCAGCATCAAGAGCATGCAGGCGGTTAAAAATTCCTGCGACCACCGGCATCCAAGTAACTCAAAACGACCGGGGAGCAAACACCCATCACTAGAAACAGATTTCGTGCCGTTTCGAGCCGTCTAGCCCGTTCTACGGCTGATTTAGTTTCCAAAAATGGCCGTTTTTGGGCTCTTTTCAGCACGATCGTCCTGACATTCAGGACGATCGCGGGTGTGTCAAGTGGGCGTTTCCAGTGAGGGCCGGTGTTCTTCCATAGCGATTGGGGTGGCAAAGCAATGCAAATCGATGTGCAATAAGGCATGTACCATGCCGTGGTGCCACACGGTGGTCCATTTTGAGGTGAAAATGAGCCGTTTTTGAGCCGCGATTCGGCGAAATCGTCCTCACTGTTGAAGCACATCTGCGAGGCAAGCGGTCCTTCTTCCACGGTGATTTCCCATGCGGTCAGCAAAACTAGGTCCCAGCTCGGTCCTAGTTCGAGTCTTGATTACCGAGCTGGGTATAACCTCTCGAGGTTTTACAACCCTACTTAGGGTCCAAGGATGAGCAACACATTTTAGCAGCAGCACGCATCGAAAGCAAGCGGACGGTGAAAAAGTCTTTTTGTGGACTTGGTGTCTCAAAACCGGCATGCAAGTAGCTCAAAACGACTGCAGAGCAAATGAGCATCAAGAGAAGCAAACTTTGTGCTATTGCGAGCCGTCTAGCCCGTTCTAAGGCCGATTTAGTCGCCTAAAATGTCCATTTTCAGCTTGTTTTGAGGCTGTTTTCAAGACGGTCGTCCTAAATGTTCCGTACCATCACCAGTGTGTCAATCAAGTGTCTCAAATGCAGCAATAACATCCCACACCCAGCTCGCTCCTACTGAAAGTCTTTATTTCCGAGGTGGGTTATTCCTATCGAGGTTTTGCACCCCTTCTTAGGGTCGAAGGGTGAGCAACACGTTCTAGCAAGCAGCAGCAATAGCAGCAGGCGGTCCAAAAGTCCTTGTGAGTTTACCATGGCTCCAAAACCCGCATCCAAGTAGCTCCAAATGACCGGGGAGCAAACACGCATCACCACAAACAAGTTTCGTTGCATTTTCAGCCGAAGAGCCCGTTATACGGCCGATTTAGTGTCCAATTGAGGGCCGTTGTTCTTCCATAGCGATTGGGCTATCAAATGATGGCAAATGGGTGTTGGATAAGGCATGTACCTTGCCGTGGTGCCACACCGTGGTCCATTTTGAGGCCAAAATGAGCCGTTTCTGAGCCTTTTTTTAGGACGATGGTGCCTACCGTAAAGGCAAATCTCCAAAGCAAGCAATGTTTCCTCCACGCTGATTTCCGATGAGTTGAACAAGACTAGGACGCAGCTCAATCCGAGCTGTGAGTCTTGATTACCGAGCCGGGTTTACCCTGTCGAGGCTTTACACCCCTTTTTAGGGTCCAAGGATGAGCAACACATTTTAGCCAGTAGCAGGCAACATCAAGAAGCATCGGCAGCAAGCAACAGGCGGTCCAAAAGTCCTTGTGAGGGTACTGTGGCTCAAAACCTGCATCCAAGTAGCTCCAAATGTTGCCTGCTACTGGCTAAAATGTGTTGCTCATCCTTGGACCCTAAAAAGGGGTGTAAAGCCTCGACAGGGTAAACCCGGCTCGGTAATCAAGACTCACACCAAGGACCGAGCTGGGTCCTAGTCTTGTGTAACTCATCGGAAATCAGCGTGGAGGAAACATTGCTTGCTTTGGGGATTTGCCGATCGTCCTAAAAAACGGCTCAAACACGGCTAATTCTCACCTCAAAATGGACCACGGTGTGGCACCACGGCAAGGTACATGCCTTATCAGACACCCATTTGCCATCATGTGATAGCCCAATCGCTATGGAAGAACAACGGCCCTCACTTGGACACTAAATCAGCTGTAGAACGGGCTCTTCGCCTCAAAATGCAACGAAACTTGTTTGTGGTGATGCGTGTTTGCTCCCCGGTCATCAAGAAGCATCGGCAGCAAGCAACATGCGGTGCAAAAGTCCTTGGGACCACACCGTGGCTCACAACCGGCATATGACTAGCTCAAAACGACCGGGGAGCAAATGCGCATCACCACAAACAAGTTTTGTGCTGTTTCAAGCCCTTTAGCTTGTTCTATGGGTGATTTAGTGTCCAGAAATGGCCGCTTTTGGGCTATTTTCAGGACGATCGTCGTGAAAAGTCAGGACGATCGCCGTTGTGCCGAGTAGGTGTTTTCAATGAGGGCCGTTGTTCTTTCATAGCGATTGGGCTATCCAATGATGGTAAACGGGTGTTCAATAAGGCACGTACCATGCCGTGGTGCCACGCGGTGGTCCATTTTGAGGTAAAAATGAGCCATTTTTCAGCTATTTTTAAGGACAATCGTCCTCAGTGTGGAGGCACATCTCCAAAGCAAGCAATCTTTACTGCCCGGTGATTTCCAATGCGTTACACAAGACTAGGATGCAGCTCCGTTCTAGTTTGCGTCTTGATTACACAGCTCCCTTTACCCCGTCGGGGTTTTACAACCCTACTCAGGGTATTAGGATGACCATCACATTTTAGCGGCAGCAAGCACGCGCGAAACAAGTCCTGCTGTGGACACCGTTTGTCGAAACCTGCATGTAAGTAGCTCAAAACGACCGCAGAGCAAATGCGCATAAAGAGAAGCAACTATTGTGCCTTTTCGAGCCGTTTGGCCCATTCTATGGCCTATTGTATTGTCGAAAATGGCCATTTTGAGCGTGTTTTTAGGCAGTCTTCTAGACAATCTTCGTGAAAATTCAGGCTGATCGTCACTGTCACTCAAAGGTGGCATCCTAGCATCTTGAAGCGAATAGGCAGCAAATGAGGATCACCACAAACAAATAGTGTGCTTTCTGGAGCCGTCTAGCCCGTTCTTTGGCAGATTTAGTGTCCAAAAATGGCTTTTTTTAGCCTGTTTTGATGAATTTTTTAGGGCGATCGTCCTAATATTTCACGACAATCGCGAGTGTCTCGATCCAGAATCTCAAATGGAGCAGTGCTATCTACTTTTGAGCTCGGTGCTAGAAAAAGTCTTGTTTACCGAGCTAGGTTTACCCTTTTGACCCCTTCTTAGGGCCCAAGGTGAGCAACACGTTTTAGCACAGGCCAGCAGCAGGCGGCAGTAGCAAGCAGCAACTAGGCGCAAGAAAACTCTTTTTGAGGGCATTGTGCCTCCAAAGCGGTATCCAAGAGGCTCAAAACCACCGCAGAGCAAATGCGCATCACGGGCAACAAGTGTTGTGGCACGTTGATCCGTCTCGCCCGTTCTATGGCCGATTTAATGTCTAAAATCGCCATTTTTGGGCAGCTTCTAGGACGATTGCGCTCCGTCAAGTGCACAATTATCATGAGGACTATTCTTCTTCCACGGCGACCAGATCATCAAAGTGATGCAAATCGGTGTTCAATAAGGCGTGTTGCACACTTTGGTGCACTGCAGTGGTCCCTTTGAGGTGAAAATGAGCGATTTTTGAACCAATTTTGAGGTGAAATTCATCAATTTTTTTTGAGATTTTTTGGAAGATTTTCATTCAGATAGCAAGAGACACCCATTGTTTTCGAGAGCATGGAGGCTCCAACCCGGTATCCAAGTAGATTGCAGAGCAAATAATGCACATCACCCGCAACAAATTCCGTGGCATTCTGAGCCGTCTAGCGTGTTCTATGGCTGATTTACTGTCCAAAATTGGCCTTTTCTCAGCTTTTTTTCGGGGTGATGGTCATGAAAATTCACGACGATCGGTAGTGTGTCGAGTGGGCATTTTTCATGAGGACCATTCTGCCAGCACAGCGATCGGGACATCAAACCTATGCAAATGGGTGATCAATAAGCCATGTTGCGCACTGTGGTGCCATTCGGTGGTGCATTTTGAGGTGAAAATGAGCGGTTTTTGAACTGATTTTTAGGTGAAAATCAACAATTTGTGAACCGTGTTGGAAGATTTCCATGCAACAAGCCGGATACACCAAGTGGCACTTCGTGGTTTTAAAATGTTTACAATTGGGTGCATGTGTGGCCTCTTGCTTTGCATGTGGCAATTGTGCTTTACTTTAGCCGTTTTGAGATGTCGTGTCCAAGATTCATTGGCAGCACAGGTCATCACATTGTGTGTGGCAAGTGTACTTTGCCTTGGGCACGTCCTAATGCGATGTTAATGAAGGGTTGCACGTGTGACCTTTGGCCTTGCATCTGGCAATTGTGCTTTACCTTTGCCACTTTGACATGTCATGTGAAGAATCCATTGCAAGCATGGCTTATGGTATTGTGTGTGGAAAGTGTGCTTTATCTTAGCCACGTCCTAGTGGGATGTTCATTGATGGTTGCATGTGTGGTCTCTCCATTTGCATGTGGCAACTGTGCTTTACCTTCCGGACTTCGCTCACCGGTCATTGATGTGTTGCCTCTCCCTTTGCATGTGGCAAGTCAGTGTGCTTTACATTGGCCCCTTTCGGATGGGATCTTAAGAATTCATTGCAAGCATGGCCCATCACATGGGGTGTGGCAATTGTGCTTTACCTTAGCCTTGTCACAGGGCAATTTTCAAACCTGGTTACCGTAACCATATTTTGTACGCCATATTTTGTCGGGTTTAGCCATTTCAAATACTGGGGATGTTGTAGCTTGTTGTTGTGTGCCATCTTCCACATACTTGCCTTTTTTATTTTGTTGTCCATAGTCGTGGTATTGTATGTCTTGAACGACAACTCTAAAGTCATGTCTACGCCCTCACTTTCTTGACAAGGTTGCCATGATGCAGCTCATCGTTGGGGGTGGAAGTTGGTAGATCAAGACGATAAAGAAATGCGGGCTAAGGCCCATCATGTGTTGGACGACTTGTGAAGCTTGCGGTGCCAGTAAAGATGTACCATTTCATAATATTAAAAATTTTGGTGCAAGGAAGCATAGCTGTTCACCATTTTTGCAACCAAAACCCTTAGGGGAAAAGGCAAAAGCCAAGGATCCAGCAAGAGCCAAGGATGGTCGCCCTACAATCAATGGTTTGGAGTGCAACCAACTTGTGGCAAAACACAGATGTCCTTTGATGGGTGTGGTTCTTGACAATGCTGCGCACACCGATCAGTCTTTTATCACCGGCTGCCGTGTAATCCGGTGGCAACGAAGTGGCTGCACCACCGACTTTGATCATTCCTATAGCATGTTGAAGAGTCCAGGATTTGTTTGCCCTGTTTGACAAGCATGAAAAGGCACACAAAAGAAGCAGCGAGCAAGTGAAGCCGGTGGTGTTGTCGCATTGAACGAGAACAAGCAGCGGGCGGGGCAAGCAAGTTCCAAGGAGGACAAGCAAAATGCAGGGCAAGTGGGTGGTGTTTTGGCATCAAAGGCGAATAAGTAGCTATAGGCCAAGCAGGCTCCAAGGAAGACAAACGCAGGGCTGAAGCGGGTCGTGTTGTGGCGTCGAAGGAGGACTAGCAGCTGGCGGAGCAAGCAGGCTACAAGGAAGACAAGCAAAGGGCGGGGCAAGCGGATGGTGTTGTGGCGTCAAAGGAGGACGAGTAGGGGGCAGAGTAAGCAGGCTTCAAGGAAGACAAGCAAAGGTCGGGGTAAGCGGGGGGTGGTCTGCCGTCGACGGAGGACAAGCAGCCGGAAGGGTACCTTAGCCCTAAGGGGGGCAAGCAACGAGCAGAACAAGCAGGCTGTAATGAGGAAAAGCAACGGGCGGGGCAAGCTAGACCTGTCTGTCGCGCTTTGAATTATGGAAGCGAGGTGCTGGCAAGCCCATCAACGCAAGCCATCCAGCACATGTGGGAGGGGATGCATGAGATTGAACCCGCTGGCTCCGTTATTGATGAAGAACAGGAAGCTGTGTTGCAATTCATTGCCGGCCCATCACCCCATTGAGTGTACGGGATCAAGGGATTGTACATTCTTAGCATCCACCGTGACAGGGTTTTGGGAGCAAACAAGGATGGATAGATTTGCATTTCACCGGGGGCCCATTTGCAGAGCTGTGAGTCTCTAGAAACTTTGGTGCGAGCTATCCTTGACCAGAAGGTTGATCATGTGCCATGCTGGGGCCGTGATCACCAAATTCCACAAGGTGGTATGGCAAACGCGGGGGGGGGGGGGGGGCGACGCTGGAGATGGCAAAGTTGATGGTTGTCACGTTGTCCACCGTACCACGCTTGGCTGCTTGACCACTTCCAGCTGGTGCACGACGCTGAAGAAGAACACGATGGAGTGCTCCCCCCCGCTCTATGCATGACCAGGGTTTCGGCAGGGGCGGACCGGGAGTGGAAGGTGGGGTGGTAGGGGCATGCGTGGGGGGGGAGGGGGCACCGAGGGCACCCCCGGCGCGTCCGTAACCCTTCTAGTCGCCCTCATCCGAGTTGGGCCACGTTGGAGCAGTGCTAGCTCGCTCGTTGCCCACCGACGTCCAATGCACAAAGGGGAGGAGTTGAGGTGGGTGGTGTTTGGTTGATGGTGGCAATGCTTGGGGTGAGGCTGGAGAGTTCAAAAAGAGCCCCCTAGAGCCCATCCCTCGCCCCCTCGCGCCCAGATAGCCCATGGTGCTTGCCTATGGCCACCATTTAGTAGGATGACCCCCCTGTGTAGCTCACTAGCGTCCCATTGCAGCTCCCCCGCCTCCCCCAGGGCCGTCCCTGCCTGCACCCGCACGTGGTAGACCTCTGCAAGACACACGGAACCGCTGAAGTGGCATCTCGGCATCTCTCCTACCGAAAGGGGGGGGCACCTCGAGATGCGTGGCAAAGTCAGTGTAGGGGGGCTGGGGCCCAGTGCCGACACTGGCCACGATGCCACTCCCCGGCGTAATCAAGGAAGGTGTTTGACCGCGGGGCCACTCTGCACCGGCGGGGGGGGTTACACTTCTTCAAAAGCCCGCTCTGCCCCCCCTCCCCCCCCGCAGCACCCCCGTGGTCTACCAATGTAGGCGGAGCGAGGTTTCCTTCGCATATTCCTCCGACGCGCCGATGTTGAATAGACCCTCAATTTCTTTCGCCACCACCCTCTCATCCCCGTTCCCCCAGGCCTTGCCGACCTTGCCCCGCCCGATCTCACAATCTTTCGCCTCCACCTCCCATCCCGAAGCACCGTGTAAGCCATTCCCATCAAGAAATTTGATTGGGGGCAACCATGGGCTAATATTGTTTGGCTCAGCTGTGATTGTTTCTCGCTTTTTTTCTCGACAGTGTCTCCAACTGGCTAGCCCCCAATTCCGCGTACACCCCTCCATTGACACACTCGTGGTGTACCAAAGCTTGCCCATGCCCCACCACCATATGAAGGAGGCCACCTATGACTCAAACGTCGTGCTTGTGGAGCTAGTCGCAGGCTGAGCAGCATCCTTGGACCCTACCTCCCATGTCATTCATATTTTTGTGCGAATTTGCGAAGTCACCCGCAAGTTATGCTGTGGTGGGAAGGAGTGGTCCATGGAATTGTGGAGGGAACTCCAATACCGCGTTTCCACCTTCTATCCTCCCCCTGCATCGTGGACCAGCCGTTGAGGGGGCTAGGTACCGGTTCCCTGGGGAAGACCAACAACGCACAGGTCCACGTCTACCTCACCACTAACCTAGTGCATACCCCCCCCCCCCCAATTGCGACGTGGTGCCTCTTTAGAATCTGAGTAGCAGCCGCTCGCGACCTAATCGTTCCTTTTTCCTCCTTTTGCGGGCCACTTTCCGACCCCTTGTGGTGGAAGGAATTGGGCATTGCCCCTTTTTATTCCACGATCAACCCCAAGACTCATATCCCTCACAAGACCCACCCCGCATACTGCACCAATGCACTACAACGGAGCTGTAGAGCATCGGGTGCCCCCCCCCTTTAATTTTCAGTGAGCGCCGCCTTTCGCACTCGACTCCTTCCCCGCCCCCCCCCCCCCCACCATTGGGGTGACGTGCGACTACCCCGTAGACAACAAGAGGGAAACAATACAAAGTAGTACAAATTTGTACGCAATTTGTACCAAATTCGTCCTAAGTTCATACGAATGTCGTACGAACTTCGTACAAATTTCATAGGCGTGACTTAGGAGCGAATTCTACGTGAATTTCATAGCATTCACAGCGACTTCGACCTTGTGTGTTGTTCTTTACTTTACACATTCTTCCTAATATGTAATTTTGTTCTCAACGTACTCTCCTTCAAGTGGCCTTACACCATCGCTCTACAAGGGAAGGCCACAAAGCATTCAACATTTTACTACCCAACATAAGCTAACGTCACCTAGTGGGATATCGAACAGTCGGACCATGATGGTATGGAAGAGCTGGACTCTTCAAACAATCGAGCCGTGGCCTTATACCCCCTGCACAATGAGTTGGACCCCACACGTTTGGTATGGAGGCTATAGACCCTTCAAATAAACCGCGCATGGCCTTGTACCCGTTGTACAATGGAGTAGTCACCATGCGTTGATTGTTTGGGTTGTTTGGACCCTTCAAATGATAAGTGCATGACCTTATACCGAATGTAGAGGGGAGTAGGCGCCATGCATTGATTCCTTGGAGAGTTCACAGCCTTCAACCAATGAACACTTGGCCTTATGCCGCTTGCAGAGGGGAGTAGACCCCTTGCGCCAACCGTTGAATCGTCTAGGCCCTTCAAACAATCGACACATGCCCTTATACCCCTCGTAGAGGGCAATAGACCCCATGCATTGATAGTTTGGAGGTTCCATACCGTGGAAACAATCAGTGCATGGCCTTGTACCGATTATACAGGCGAGTAGACCCCATGCGTTGATTGTTGGGAATGTCCATACGATTGAAATACTACATGCACGGCCTTATACTCCTTGCACAGAGGAGTAGGCCGCATGTGTTGATTCCTTCGAGGGTGTAGACCCTTCAAATAATCGCCGCATGGCCTTACACCCCTTGTACACGAGAGTAGACCGCATGTTGTTTCCCTGAAGGGTCCACACTCTTCAAATACCCAATGCATGCCCTTACACCCCTTGTAGGGAGGGGAACAACCCATGCATTCATCGCTTGGAGGGTCCAGACACTTCAAATCATCAATGTCTGGCGTCATACCCCTGCTATAGGGGAGTAGACGCCATGCGTTCCTTTTTTGGACGGTCTAGACCGTTCTAGTAATCATTTCTTTGAATCAAATGGGCCAAACAAGACTATGCCAAGGCCCATCCGGCCCGTTCATCGAAGTATAAATTTCGGGAGTGCCCGTGTCTACTACATATTGCATTCACCTCGTGAACGGTTCCACATTGGTCCCCCGTGGTCTTTGTTGTCGCTTGATCCTTGCTATTGTGAGCGTTAGTGCGCTTGTGGTATCGCTACGTGTATGTAGTCGTGTGGTCATGGGGTACGTTGTCCACCAGACGGTTGTGTCGGCGTGGGTTGGCTTCCCATGCCCTTTGGATGGGTGATGAGGGCAAGCTGTGTACGGCCATTTGGTAACCTCTGTTTGCGTGTGATTTCAGCCGGATGTATGTTGATGTGATGCGCGTTTATGCGCAGGGGTTTACCACTCATTGGGGTCTAGTGTGCTTTGTGTCGCTTGTGTAGGGGTGTGAGCGGAATCTCCCTCATGAGAGGGTCCCATTTCATGAAGCGAACATTTGAATAGGCAATTCATGGAGACACCACTTTTCATCTTTTTGCTGTGTTTTGCGCGTAAGTTGGTGCCATCATGCTCGCATTCGATGTTTTAACTCGCCGTTTTGTGATGTTTTAAGGAATCAAGACGTGGGGTCTGCCCCACACTACAACGGGTATAAGGCAAAGGATTGATTAATTTAAGTGTGTACAGCCTCCGCACAATCAACTCGTGGGGTCGACTCCACTGTACAAGGGGTATAAGGCTATGTGTTGATTCTTTCCGGGTCAAACGACCCAAGCAATCAACGCACGGGTGTACTCCCCTCTACAAGAGGCGGAAGACGACAAGTTGATGGTTTGAAGTGCTTAGACCCTCCACACTTTGAGTGCATGGGGTGTGGTTCCCATGCCTTGATTATTTGGTGGGTGTAGACGCTCCGAAGATTCAATGCATGGGGGCCACTCCCCGTACAAGGGGTCTAAGGCCATGCATAAATTATTCCAAGGATCTAGTCCTTCCAAACAAGCCACACATCGGGTCTACACACCCTCTACATGGGGTATAAGGCCATGCGTTGATTGATCGAAGAGTCCAGACCCCCCAAGGAATGGACGAATGTAGTCTCTCGCGTGTACCAGCGGTATATGGGCATGCGTGATTATTTGAAGTGTCCAGCGTCTAGGTGTAAAGCAGTGCGTTGATTCCTTGAGGGGTTTAGACCCCCCAAACAATCGACGCGTGGGGTCAACCCCATTATGTCAGGGAAACAAGGTACCCTTCGTGAACCGGTTGTTTCAATGGGCGAGTCGCGGAGGCGTGAGTTTGTTAAGTTTTGGTGTGTTTTGCGCGTACCTCGGTGCCATAGTGTGTGTTTGTGGTGGTACTGTCCCCGAAACGGTGCTACCGTAGATATATTCCAATTTGGATGTTTTCACTAGCCAGTAGGTGACGCAATTTCCGTGCCGTTAGGTCGAACTCACTGCGAGTCCTCTTAAATTCACTCAGAAGTCCCACCTCATTTCCACATGTGAACTTTGTACGAAGTTGGCATGAACTTTGACGAACATTGCACGAATTTCGTACCAATTTCGTACAAATGTGAACAAACTAGCCCCCATTTTGTCTTGTCCCTACTATTTGTGGCACACGTTGAATATTGAACAACTTGTTTTGCAGATCCCTAGATCGAAGCCAGAAGATACCATTTCGTTCTCGCCCAACACAACATCGCGAGGGCTTTGTAGCGTGGAATGTCTACGTAGAACATAGACTAGAACAGAAATCATTGTAGCCTAGATTTCCTCTACACTAGAATACAATCAGCAAATCAAAACATTACACATTACATTTCTTATGCTCCGTTCCATGGCTCACAAAGTTGTTCGGAAGGGCATAGGTGCATTCTCTGGGGTCCCAAAGAAAGGGGGACAAAATCAGAATTAAATGCCTAACCCCTGCCTTGTGGGAGGCCCACAAGTGGGCGGAAATGCTATATCACCCCAGCGTTTTCGGGGATCCCCAACAAAGGGGACAAAATCAAAGCAAAAAAAAAGCAAAAGAACGAAAACACAAAACTTCCCATGGTTCCCCTGATCCTGCCTACAGTGCTGCAGACTAACTACACTGGGGTTTCAAGCCAGGACCAACCAGTTGCACAGGCAGTGCCGTGGGCACTAGGGTATGGCCCATTTTGACATACCTCTGCACCCGGGTGGTATTCATATTTGGTCCAATTTGGTTTTCATCCACTATTGTGTTCTCCTAAAAAAAACTGAGTATTTTCTGTATGGACAGATGGGATGAAAACCCATTTTTTCACCCTCTACTAAGTCAAGCAAAAATTCTTTACGGCGCCTTCGGCACCCATGGTCCGGCACTTCCGGGCCAAAACCCTCCAGGGAGGGGGGCGGGGACGGGGGAGTCGGCGTAAAGGGTCCGGTCCCGGCGCCCCCCCGCTCCTGACATAAAAGATGCGGTGTGGGTCATGATGGTGTGGCTTTCCTCACGAATGTACACAAAAACGAAACAAAGTCGTGCAAGCTGTTCGATCTGCATTAAATATTTGTGCGAAATCCGTACGAACTTCGTAGGCATTTTAATCCAAGTTCATACGAAGTTGTTAACAACCACATTCAAATTGTCTATAATTGAGGCACCTTGGGAACCAAATTCGTACGAAAGTTGTACCATTTTTGCAGTACACTGCCACAAAAGCCGCACCAACACCACCTATACATGCAGCGACGTCCGCATAGCCACACACAGTTCGCTATACCCCCCCCTCCCCGTAGACACACACACACACACACACTGAGACACACCCATACACAAACACACACATACCCTCAATGAAATCAAATAGCCCCCCCCCCCCCAACTCCACCCACAGCCACAATATGTTGCACCGGGGAAAAACTCCATGCAACATACCATGGTATGGATGCACCGAGTCATGCGATCGGATGCTGCTGCCCTATGGGGTGTGCACACACCGGGTGCCGTGTTGAAACATAGATGATATTAGCCAATGTTTGCCATGTGTAGACTAGAGAGTGCCATCCCCTCAGCCAACACGTAAACAACACGCATATCACAATGGGTACTTTGGAAGTACCACGTGCGGCCATTATCAAACCACGTCATCACAAGAGTGGGGCAATTACGAAAGAGTGCCATAGATAAGCAGAATAGCGATAAAAACAACAGGTCTCACAAGGCTCTAAACCCGGCCCATGTTCCGTGTCGATTGGTTGAAACCCCAAATAGTCTATGGGGTGGCAAGTGAGAGGAAGGGCCGATATCAAAGGACCAAAAAGGAGTAAAGGGCTAGGAAGAGAAAAGGCATACCCTCCCTCACCTTAACTGCTATGCAATAAGAAAGACAGCCTCATCACCACACACCTAGACACTGGGGGGGTGTGAGTGGGGATCACCGTCACCCCCCCCTCCTAACCGCAGACGTGGTTGATCATGCACCTATGGTTCGACCCCCATGCAATCCCCCACCCCACCATCCTGCATCTACCATAACCTGTATAACCTGTGCTGTAGCATTTCCGGCCACTTGTGGGCCCCGCCAATTCTGAATACTGGCCGGGAATTGACTTCCTATAGACACATAGGCCAAAACTGAAATATACGCTAACCCTGAATTATGTGTTTGTGTGTGTGTGTGTGTGTGCGTGCGTGGTCTGAGACTTTGTTGTTTGTGTGGGTGTGGGTGCATGTTGTGTGCGTGTGTGGCTGAGTAGGTGCATGCATTGGTATGTCTTTGGTGATTGGTGTGTATGTGTGTGTGTTTGGGTGTCGATGGGTGGGTGGGTGAATGGGTGTGGGTGTGGGTGTGCTTGTGTGCCTGCGTGTGCATGTTTTGGTGGTGTGTGTTTTGATTGATGTAGGTATAGCTTGGTGGGTGGGCGGTTGGCTGTCATGATGAGGACACGTGTGTTGCTCTTCTATGTTGTTGTTGGGTTGCTGTGTTATATGCTATGAGTTGTGACCAGATCTACTCCCCTCTACAAGGCGTACAAGGCGACGGGTTGGTGCTTCGAAGGGTCTAGGCCCTTCAAACAATCAGCGCATCGGGTCTAGTTCCCATTTGTTGCTTATTTGAAGGGTCTGCACCCTCCAAACAATCAACGCATAGAGTCTATGCCCGTGTACAAGGGGTCTAAGCCCATGCATCAATTTTTTGAAGGGTGTAGTTCTTCCAAACAATCAAAACATGGGGTCTACGCTCCTCTACAAGGGGCATAAGGCCGTTCGTTGATTGTTTCAAGAGTCCAGACTCCCCAAAAGACAGAACGCATGTTGTTTACTCCCCTCTTCAAGGGGTATGATGCCTGATGTTTGTTACTTGAAGGGTCTACACCCTCCAAACCATCAACACATGGAGTCGACCCGCTTATATAAGGGGTAAAAGGGTATGCGTTCGTTTTTCGATGGTTCTACGCCCCTGAAAGAGCTGTTATTTTTTTTTGATGCTTTGATGCTGAGTTGTCGAGGGTTGTTGTTCCTTCTTGGTGGTTTGCTACAAATGAAGTTATGGAGGGCTCTTGTTGATTCTTGTTGGCTTGTGGTTGATTGATGGCCATTGTTGTTACGTCCGGGTGGTTGCCGTGATTTTCTGATGCGCTGCTGTTACCTGGTGGCGACTTTCTCGTACAGCTCACATGCAAGGGCACAACATACTTATGCTACTTGAAGATGAAGCCGGTTGTGGCGCTTCATATCAGCTTCCTTGTCGTACATCATCACGTGGCCCACAAATTTCCAGTGTACGCCATGTTTCAATGCTCAAGCAACTATTGTTCCAGAAATTGTGCAAAATTTTGGCGGGTTTATTTCTCGTAGCAGTCTCAAAATTGTCAGGGCTAATTTCGGAAGAATTTGAAAGGCAAACCATCCCACGGTGCTAAATTCGTGTTGCGAAGTCCCCCCCACCTTGTATTTGCAGGGTCTAGGCCTTCTAAACAATCAACACATGCATGGGGTCTACTTCGCTGTGCCAGGATTATAAGGCCATGGTTCGGGGAATTGAATGGTGTAGACCCTACGAACAACCAAGGCATGGGGTGTACTCCCCTGTACCACGGGTATAAGGCCATGTGTCGATTGTTTGAAGGGTCTAGAATTTTCAAGGAATCCTGGCATAGTTTATGCTCCCCTCTACAAGAGGTATAAGGCCATACGTCGATTTTTTTTGAAAGTGTAGACACTTTAAACATTCAACAAACTGTATCTACACCACCCTACAGGGGCTACAAGGCCATGCGTTGATTATTTGATGGGCCATATTCGATTGTATCGTATCGTATCCGTATCCTTCCGCATTGTATGTGATACGACAGCAACCATCCTTGCACTAGAAGCAACCAGGAGAGTAATCGGACGCCACCATGTTGGAGATCATTCTCGCACCCTTGCCCAAGCAACAAAAAGCACACTCGCACCCAATGAGTGGGAAATCCAGCTGCATTCACATGCCCTAGAACAACACCCATATGTCTTTAGTCACACGCAAACAAAGAACACACATAGCCTACCCTCGGCACACATCCGAAGGTCACGGCGAGCCAACCCACGCTGTCACACCTGGCTTGCGGACGACAAAGCTCATTGCCACATAGCCATATCCACGCAAGGACACCACCGGCCCACTAATGTTGAGAACAATAGGGAGCTAGCAACATCACAAACCATGGGGGATTCATGTTGGACGAGTCATGAGTTGCATCGTGTATGCAAATTTGGGCACTACCGAAATCCACACTTCATGAACCTATTCGATTAGGACTCTCTTGCTTGGTGAACCGGCTATTTGAATAAGGGATTAACATTTTGGAGGGTGTCACACCACACTGTAGAGCAGCACATCCCACTGGGTGTGCACGGTCACCCACCGCACCAAAATATCCACGTCCTCGGGCCCGAGCCGGATGAAAAATGCAGCAACCGGTCAATTTACTTCAAGCAACTCAAAGATGTAGTCGCTCAAAAACGTGGGGTCCTTGTCATCAACCTTGAAGGGGCACCCATGGATGTTGAGTCCAAGGTCCACACCCTCAGCAAAGTGCCTTGCAACAGGGCGCCGCACTTGAGACTCCCCCATTGTAGCACCATGGGTATGCCCAAGCAACGAATCCCAAGGACCTTTAGGTGCTGCTTACACCAAGCATGGGCAGACGCAAGGGCCATGATAGTGAGAAAGAGACGTGAGGTGAAGAGAGGAAACATGAAACAAAAACACCTAGCATGCGATGCCGTGCACATTAACAACTAGTTTTCGCGCGGTACATACCGCGGTAGCCCCCTCCACACTTACGTTATCGTTTACTAACCCCCACGATAGATAGTACACTAACTGTGCACTAACTAATTAGTGCGCAAAACGGCCCAATGACAAATAGTGGCATTCGGGCCGAAGTGAGCAAATGGGACATGTAAGGCACATTGTTCGATTATACTACACCCATGTAACACATGAAAGTACGGGATTCAATGCCGTCCACAACCCTCAAATTTTGGGGTGGTTCTGAACCAGCCCTCAAAGCAGCGCATCCCGTAGGAGGCACAAATTGCACATCATGGCACCATGCGACGCATCAAAAAACAAAGGAAAGGCTCATTTGCATTATTTTGGTAGGGTTTTGGCCGGCATTTGGCGGAACTACTAAAGTTTCTTGTCCAGGCTTTGTACTCATAGATCCATTTGGTTTTGGTCACTCATTTTTGCCTCAAGAAAGAGTTGAAAAAATACGACTCTTTTTGTTTTTGACACGGGATATAATGTTGGTTACCTGGGTATCAAATATTTACCGGGGTGTTACCCACGTGTTACCCCACATAGTTCCGGCGGTGTACCTAGGAGCTTGTGTCGTGCTTTGTTTTCACAACACATGTCAACGCTGATATGTTGCCTGGGTAGCCACCCCTTTTTCCATTCGACTTTGCTTCCGGTTACCCCTTTGTGTCTTTCCACGCTGATTTTGTGGTTACCTAATCCTTGTCATGCACACTCTTTGACTCCCTCTATGCCCCGTAGCAATCATCCCAACACCGTATCGCTGCCGTCTTTTCGACGTCCAGGCTTTCACCTCTTGATGTCACTTTTGGAAACAACCCCTGTAGGAGTGCAAGTGGACATCACAAAGTGCACACTTGAATGTAGTGTGCCCCTTGCATTCTTTACAAGTACGTCGGGTATCCACAAGCGCCAGTGTGTGCACAACGTGCTCCAAGGAGACAAGAATTCCCAAAATGTCCAACTAGAAAGCCCGAAGGGATTTCTTTTTGGGCATCGAACCATAGAATTTGCAAACTGTAAATTTTTTTACGATTGCATGCCTATACAAAAAGGCCTTCAAGGCATGGGTCCAACTCTTGAGCCGGCCTGCTTCACGTAGCTCTAGTGCCAATGGATTGGCATTGTCAACACCATTGGGCAGCGGCCCGCAGGCAAGATTGGCTGGTGTGAGCGTATAAGTAGCTTTGCGGCCGAGTCAATCATTGTCAAACCCACATTTTAGCATAAACGGGACGACATGGGATGGTTTGCTGCCCTGTTTCGTATTTTGATAAACATGGAGGCTATACTTGCCCCCTTTAACAAAGGTGTTGCTGTGTACGAGGGACACAACACATCACCAATCTTGGGAAATCCCTTCTTGATCCCTGTCGCACGGGAAAAGCATGGGATGCCGGCGTCCCGCCACCTGGTGTGCTGCCATGTGGCCACCAAAGTATGAGGCACATACAATGAGAGTATGATTAGGGAGAAGGTCCACCCATCCGTGTACCATCTCTCGGGCGGTCCGAGGTCTAGCCACTTGGTGGTCATCCTGCAAATCCCTCACCCTTTTGCCCGTAGACAAAAAAATATCCCTTAGAAATGGATGTACCCACTCACCCAACACGTACAATTTAATGCCTAGGGTGTGGAGTTTCCTAGCAATGAACTTGCGCATGAGTCTAGCCATTTCCCTCATGTTATCGGGCATGGATTTGTGCCTTGTGACAACCACCCCCCTACCCACAGATCGAACCCATGGGCAGTAGTAGCCTTCCCGAGGTCTGTAGCCCCACAATTCTTTGGGCCATGAATTTTATAACACTACTATGTGGCGCCCCTTCCGACTCCGTTGCCATCCGTCTGTCTACGCGTGTGCACCAACCACATCTTATTCCGTACAATGCTTTTCATGTGGCGTCAAAGGCGGGTTTAAGACGTATGGCGTCAAACCGCCTTGTGTGCTCACAAAGCCCTTGCCTGCCTATTTGCCGTTTTTTTTTGTGTTCTTCGCGCATTTGATGCACCACGCAACCTTTTTGTTTGTAGACTTTGTCCACCGTCAGTCAAATGTTACCACCATCCCAGTTTCCATGTTTTCCCATTACAACAGCCATGCTTGTCCCACCCAGCTGCCGTCCTAGGTGGAGAGCAATGGTGTTTGAAAGAACAGGACCAGCCCTTAAGCATGTTAATGGATCCTTATTCGCAACTATCGTTGGCAAACAACCTAGCATAACATATGCCATCGTGGTGGCATCCATGGACGACATTTTTCACCCTATGGTAGGCTGCGCCACGAAGGCCTTGGCGCAACATCGAGCGGGTGACTTGATGGCTGGGTCATGGCTACGGGGCAATTCATGGTGTTCCCACATGGATAACCGTTGAGGTGGTACCCAGGCCTTGTGTCACCTGTCCGTTTCGACGTATCTAACCGTTGGCCTGTTCCCCGGGTAAGGTGTCACCACACCCCCACAACACACGCACAAGAGACATGGATTGCAAAGGAAACAAACACAAACACGCCCCGTGGTGTTCATCACATCGGTGTCTCGTGGTGCACCCCATTTCTGGTTGTAGAGGGGTTTCATCTCAAGCTCTCTCGTCTGACTCTTTCGACTCCTACGTCCACAAGGAGCGGCCACTAGCTTGCATTGAGGGGGCCACTTGCGTGGCGTCCCCTAGTTGCGAAGGCACAAGGACAACTCTAGGGTGCACTAGGATGGCCTAGCCTGCCGGTTGATGTGGCGTCACACCTTGGGGCAGCAGGGCTCCGGTAACCGCTTGTTGGCTTTGCCTTGACCACTCAGAGGCGCAGGGGCCAACCGGGACTTCCTGGATGCGGACTGGGAGTACAGGGACTATTGGGATTGTGTTGGGGCTTGGACTATGGGGACCTTGGCGGGGGCAGCGGTGACTTTTGGGTATGGGCCGTGCGACCAGAGACTTCTCGACCTTGGCGGGGGAAGCGGGCGGTTACGCACGGCTCACTTCTCGGCTCGGGCAGAAACAGCCCAACATCACGGCAGATAAACAGAGATATGGACCATTTTTGTTGTTAGCACATGTGTCACCGTTGGCTTGTTACCCAGACCTAGTGTTACCCTGGTTTACACGTATATTACCACATATGTAATCGTCGGTGTGCAACTCAGAATTTGTGCTACCCCCGTTTCCTGATGTCTTACCACACATGTACCCGTTGCTATGTTACCGCGGTAACGTGTTGCCCCCAGCGATGGGAGGCAGAAAACAAGCGGAAACAAGCGCAAACAACACGAGAGTTAACATAGCAAAGGTTGGTGTGCTCCTGCCGTACCTTTCTTGTACGTGCACCTTCACAGGGCGGCACGTTTCTCTTCTCCTCGGGCCCCGTCTAGATGCCCTCTTACCAGACCGGCCTTCGCAACCTCTTGTGCTTGCGCCGCTGCTCCCTCCGTTCTTTGGCCTTTGCACTTTCGTGGCTATTCCTTCTGCCCCTGGCGCCACCAAGCTTATCCCGGGCATGTTTAGAGTGCGCAAGGAGGCTTTCCCTTGCCACTCAACAAAGCATTGAAGTACCGTCAAGTAGTGCGAATCCCGGGTTTCTACAATTTGGAGTTTGTGGAATGCGTTTAAGGAGCATGGATGTGGGTTTGTCAAGTTGGACGCTGTGCAAGAGGGGCATGTTCAAAGTGGGCAGGTAGGCTTTCTCTTGCTGCTGAACAAAGCATTGAAGTGGGGTCAAGAAGCATGGAATTGGGGTTTGTACCTATTCGACTTTCTCGAAGAAGAACAATTTCAGAGTGGGCAATTGGGCTTTCCCTTGCCGGTGAAAAGCAGTGAAGTATGGTCAAGGAGCATGTAATTTGGTGCTTATACAAGTTGGACTTTCTGCAAGAAGTGTATCTTCAAAATAGCAAGTGGGCTTTCCTTTGCTGCCGAACAACGCATTGAAGTGGGGGCAAGAAGCATGGATCCGGGGCTTGTACAAGTTGGACTTTGTGGAAGAAGGGCGTCTTCAGAGTGGGTATGTGGGCTTTCGGTTGCCACTGAGCAAAGCATTGAAGTGGGGTCAAGAAGCATGGATTTTGGGTTTGTCCTAGTTGGACTTCCTAGAAGGAGGGCATGTTGAGAGTGGGCAAGTGGGCTTTCTGTTGCTCTCACGTTGGGGTCATGTTGAATTTGTGGGCAGCCCACAAGCTTCCTCTTGACGGAAACCCTCAGGCCAGTGGTGACCATGCATTTTACGGACCCTCCAAAAGCAACAAGAGTGGCTTCACAAGTGCAAGCAGGAATACTACAAAGCAAGGAATATGCACGCCGGTGCCAAATCTTTAGACCGCGGCTACATGCTGGGGGACTGTTGTGGGCCTTTCCCGGCTGCAAGTTCGAAAGCAACCTTTCTAGCTTACAGATTCTTGCAGACAAAGAGGAGGACATACAGCAAGGCCAACACAAATGAAAGCCATGAAACACCGGAGCGGCACAACACGATACCTAAGTACATGCTCTCCGTTTTGTCGGCTTCCCCTGCAGATTTCCAGCTATGAGGCCGTGCATCGTTGGCTACTTCTTGGAGGCGTCACATCCCTCCTCTTTAGCTTCCTCTAAAAGTGCGTACTTGTCGCGACTCGGCTCTAGCAAAGTCAAATTGCCCGTCACAAGGAATGGTATGCATATTACCAAGGGTTTAAAATTGAATTGCCGTGTTACCACCGATGTAACTACCAACGTGATACCGTGGTACCTTGGTACCCGGGTAGTCAAAATACAAGATGTGTCGTTACGGCGTGTGTGACTGTTGACCTATTATACTGCCTTTTTCTTACCCTGTGAAAAAAACAAGAGCATGCAATTTTGATACATATGCAACCGTTGACCTGTTACCCGAATTTTTTGTGACCCATGGAAGAGAAACGAAAATGCTTGGATACCACCTATGTAATTGTTGGTATGTTTACTGGATTTTTTGTCACTCAACGTCAAAGAATGCAAAAACCATGGTTACTGCCAATCAAAACCCACATACATGCTTCAATTCGGCTTGCAGCATCATAGATGAAGACTCTATCCCCAACTCTTTTGCTGCCATCTTCTTCAACATCTCTAGGCACGTTGGAGAAACTCCTATGTGTGCCTCGCGAGCACCTGTTCTTTTTACCATCGAAAGCAATGCCCGATTTGCAGAAGAACATAGTAAGTAACAGGTAACAACAAAAAAAAAAGAAAATGTAGTGGTACCATGTAAGCTAGACACCGTTGGTAATTTGTTGCAATGTGTTTGAGTCCAATTCCCAACTCCTCCATTATGTTCCCGTTCCACAGTTTGTGCATATGTGGAGGAGCGATGGGTTTTTCCAGTCTTCATGGGGCGGGAAGAAATCAACTTGGCCCCAACAGAGGCTCGACCACCAATGTGGATGATGGGGTGCAAGGTGTGCCCTTTCCCCTTCTTAAGGTTGCCTTTCCGTCGTGACTCATCACTTTCCATGTGAACTTCTGCCTCACCCCCATCCGCCTCAATGGGGTCACTTGTTGTGTGTGGTCCTAGCTCACTTGTGTCACCACCATCATCGTCCCCTTCTTCTTTCTCTTCTACGGCCACCCCGGCTGTCTCTCTCTCTCTCTCTCTCTCTCTCTCTCTCTCTCTCCCTCTTTGTCTCTCTTTATCTCTCTCTCTCTCTCTCTCTCTCGCTGCTTTTGCTGGTACCGCTGCTAGGTGAGGGATTAGGAGTGCTTTGGGTGGGGGGGTGTCCGGGCTGCCGTGGGTGGGGCTTTGTTGGCGACGGAGGCACTGGTATACACGCCGGTACCACTCCATGCTGCGTGCACCCAAATCCCTCCTTGGCCTTGTCCTTCTTGTTGCTAGAACAAATACCCTAGGTGTCCCCAACTTCCTTCCCCTGAACGGCAGGACTGCGCAAGGTCTGGATGTTGATGTATTCCACCTCATTGATCTGTACCCCAACGCTGCTTTCAT
Source organism: Eutreptiella sp. 'Long Island Sound 2002' (assembly GCA_964036045.1). Classification (NCBI taxonomy): domain Eukaryota; phylum Euglenozoa; class Euglenophyceae; order Eutreptiales; family Eutreptiaceae; genus Eutreptiella; species Eutreptiella sp. 'Long Island Sound 2002'. Next base: position 54,721,561 of record OZ038378.1, on the reverse strand, counting down.
CGTCAGCGCTGAGGACACCCCTTTGAGACCTTAGCGTGGGGGGGGGGTTGACTCCGTGGATCATAGGACACCTACCCCGCCTCCCCCGCCGTAGGGGTAATCTGGCCAACAGCTGATTGGGGGCTGGTTGGCGTACAGAACCGAGGACTCCACCCCCCCCCCCCCGTGTCAAGACCCTATCGCATACGTGGCCTGGCTGGCCTTGCTTCTTTGTCTTCAACTGCAAGCAAGGTAAGGGGTAAGAGGTAGAGGTACACATGCAAAGTGATGGATGGTCAATAGTACAATGCCGGTGGTGTATGTTTTCACTTGTGGTACCGGTAACATTATTGTGTTACCTAGGTGGTCAAAACAAAGCACGGCAGACCATGGTACAAGTGGGATACCTAGCTGAACGATGGCAGGAGTGCCACCACGGGCAACATCACCCCAACGTTGCTATGCAACGTCAATCCGACCTCAATCTCCTAGAAAAACTTCTTGAGAACCTGGGGCAAGGGCATTGTGGGAGAACCAAAGACCCGAAAGGTATATGAGTGAAATGCAGAAGATTGCTACGGTTGTAACCGATGACCTGTCACCGCAACAATGTGTACCGTAGCTAGTGAGGGGAAAGCCTTTAGGATTTTCATGAAACATGCTTGGACATGTAGAAGGCACAAAAGCGGTAAATGAAGACCGAAAAAATGCGCAGAGGACTGGTCCGCAGTAAGGAAGCAACAGATACAAACCGAAGCTACGTGCTTTCTTGGGGAAATGTAGCTCCAACCAATTGGTGTGCCAAGGCCACCAATTGCAAGATTTGGGGGTGTTCCCCAACGGGTATCTGTTGACTTATTACCCAGCAAACATGGTACCCAGTGGGAGAGGAACCTGTGAACCTGTGTGTTTGACAAGTTTAGAGGGGTACAAGAAGTAGAAACGACAAATCAAGATGAAAAAATAACCGAGTCTTGCGAGGCAGTCAACAACAAAGTGACGTCCTTGTAAACATGGCGGTGTCTTGTGTAACCGTTGCAGTGTTACCCGAAGGACGTGTTATCACAAAATCAAGGTGTGGAGCAACACACCAGGAATGTGGGGGACACATATGCAGTAACAACATACACCGAAAGGCAAACTAATGCCATCTTGCCTTACCTTAGGTTCAATAAGAGGATGACACTATGTTACGAAGCTCCGGCACCTCAAAAAACCCCCATATACCCCAACATGCAAAAGGTGACATGATGTCACCCCAAAAGTAATTGACCCTGTTACAGCCCCAGAGAACGGTTTATTGGTGTTGGGTGCGTAGATAAATTCAATTACATGGGGGGTGGCGGGTACGGTGTAGTAGGTGGCTTGGGTGTTGGCTCCAGCATCGGGATGGGGCTACAAGGCCGCGAGCTTGGGCAGCGAACGTGTTGTGGTAACTATGCATAGGAGTACAGGAGTGCAGATGTGAAGGTGAACTTGAACGTGAACGTGGGCGTGCATTTGCCAAAACTGGAACATTCACGGGCGTGAATCATGGAAGTACAGTACTGTATGTTTCTGCGAAGCTGATTTCATTTTGCCAAATTGATGCCTGATGGTGTCGCATTCGTGCGGATGGTGTTTAGTTCACTACATTGCAAATTTGAGCATTTTTGGTTTTTTTTGTTCAAACACAACCCATATCCCTCAAAAACCCACGGTTTGATGCCACCCGTATACCTACAATGATTTTTTACGGTACACATGTGAAAAGGTGGGCTTCCTAGTTCCTAGGCCGCCGTATGGTGCCAAAACCGTACTTCGTGCACGCCAAGGCCTGCCTCCAACAAGTCTATCATTGCTGCACCACCCTTGTAGACCACATGTGCTGCCTTGGTACCATTCATTTCTTGGCACACTTCGCACAAAGAAACACTACAATCCTGGTTCTTTCTTCATTCAGTCTTTTTCATTGTTCATCGTAGAAGCTCCTTTCAAAATCTAAACACAATTGCCGTTAACGAACATCGTGGTTTTCTTCAACTCTATGCACACGGTGAAAGTCTCGACTTGCGCGGCTGCCTTGTTCCAAGAGTGCTCCGCTCCATCTGCTTGTCGCGACCCCGACTTTGCATCCAAACCTCAGACCATAGAGACCCTACTGCTACCATCTTCTTGCCCTCAAACATTTTGCCGCCGCACAACAAAAAAGCATCTACCCCCCTTCCCCCAGTTCCGGAGCATCCTGGAGTGCACGGACATCCTTGCACTCCGTCTACTTCAAGCAGTGCATCTGACCGACTTGGTCAATGTGGCGCATGATCAGGCGGTTGTGAGTGGATGGCCACATCAGTTGGATGATGGCCACACCTGCCACCTCAAATGGTGTCCGTTCCCGACCCGGCACGACCGCCCAGAAGAAATAGACCATCACCTTGGGTTCCCCGACCCCCCGCCGGACCACCTGCGAACGGTAGAGCTTATGTATTGCCTAAAGATGATGATATGATGGTATACAATACACACCATACACGGGTAAACAGATTTAGCGGATCATTTTAGGGGAAGGGAGTCTAGGTGGTAGACATCACCAACATTCAACCCCCCCCCCCTCTACCTCCCTCCCTCCCTCCCTGTCTCTCTCTCTTTCCTCCCTCCCTCCCTTCCTCCCTCCCTCCCTCTTTTACTTGCTCGGGCATGTAGCTCAACGCTCTGCACAGCCCGATGTGCATGAAGAAGTATGCTAATATTCACCGGGACAACAATGAACCCCATGTATTGATCCGAAAGGTTGTAAGCTCTCCTTTGCTTCCCAAGTACACCATGTTTCGAATGTTTGTACACAACCGCGTTTTCATTGGAAATCTTATATTGCACCTTTGCGATACAAAACGTTCTAATTAGTTGACACGTGATTTGGCACAACACCTTGTTTTGCAATCCATGGATGCAACCCCACTCTTGCAACGCCCCCCACGTCTCACACGTTTTGTGGCGTGCACCGTTGTTTTGAAAGCCTTGTCCCACACCCAATACGTTTCGTCATGTGCACAACTTTCCAACGCTCTTAGGACACTTCACATTGTGCATATTTTGCATATCCTGGTTCACGCTTTTTTGTTCATCCAGCAAGCTTGCTGCGGATGCCGGGCTAAAACAAGCCGTAGGGAGGCGAAGTTGCGGGTGTGGAACTAGTGCAAAAGCCCACATAGGAGCAAATTCGGGCGTCGGTGTGGGAGGTGATGTTGAGAACGTTGCCGGTGGCGGCGGCCATGGCAATGGGGTAGGGGTAGTGTGGGGATCAGGCAGGGCATTGTGCCTGACAAGACACCACACTATTTTGTACATACAATTCCAGATCGAGAGCCGTAAACAACCATTATTACATGTGCGACATATAATCGCTGTTTTGCGCGAAGACAAACCAGTCCCCAACACTCTGCCCCCCCTAACCCTTTTGTCTCCTCAAATTGCCTTCAAGTATGTTTTGACCATTTTTCAAGACAAAACCCCAATTTGCAATCCTCTCATGCAATAATGCACCCAAGACATTCCGTATGTTTTGTACATTACATAGCACAAAATCCCATTTTGCAACCCTCTGATACAGCCACGTGCCAAATAAGCGTTGTATGGTTTGTGTGTTCCGCAGCTTACAAACCCATTTTGCCCCCCTCCTCGGCAACCCTTTAGATTTCTGTCTTGTATAGAATGCCTAGCCATGGCTCCTTCTGCATATTAGAAAATGGATGTCTTCCTCCACACGCAGTACCCCCCCCCCCCGCCCCAAAAGCACCTACAACACGTAGTGCCTCACCATTGTGGCCTTTTTCACGGATGATCCAATTTTGGGGGAGGGGTGGGTTGAAGCCACCTTGCCCCAGTGGCACCCCTAGCTCATGTTGGGTAACCTTGAGGTTGCAGCCACCCACATCAGTAACACACAACGAAGAATCAAAAAGCATGATGCAATGCTAGATGCAAAAACTTTGGCTTAGGCTTAGGCACAACTAAGCCTCCACTGGCCAGGTGGGTGAGCTCACCCCCATTTTGTGCTTTGCCCTCTTGTTCTCTTCCTTCCTTCTTCTTCTTCTTCCCGCGGCTACGCTGCTGGGTAGTGTGAGAGTAATCGGGCCCAGCACTCTACAAGACCGAGGAAGTGTGCACTAAACTAACGTACTCCGCAGTCTTGGGCATCACCGAGCGTCAATAATGTCTATAAAAAGTGTCGAGACTGTTCCACTTACCTAACTTAGCAACCATCTTTATCTCAAGGCCAAACGGTGCAAGCGACTTCACACCTATCCCACAGGTTGCGCATGGTGACCAACAACAGGTTTCTCATACCCAACATTTCCAAAGCATTCAATGCCAACGATGGAAACAAAGCGAAAAGCACGCTCCCAATCTAGGGACCTAACAACCGCGGAAACCTCTGCACGAGGATCAATCGCATACAAAGCGAGGTTTTGTCTTTATTTTTTAATCTCGAAATTGCACATACGCTGAAGAAACAAGAGCAACACATCGAAAAAACGAGCATGTTCTTGTGGCTTGGGTGTTACGATTATTTGTACCCCCCCAAAGTGTGTCTTGTTGTAAATCCAACGTAAAAAAGAGTCAACGGGCAAAATTGTTCAACACATGTCACGAAACCCTACAACCACATCATGCAACCTCAACACCCCAACCACCACAAGACAAGCCGAATCTACACATAGAAGACGTGGGGGTTTAGGGTTGTCCTTGAGGGTGGCAAATAGGGTGTATAGGTGGGCACCCATGTGTCCAAAAGAAGGTATCCGAGCCTAAGCCTCTTATTTTGGAAGTGGCATAGTATGCATGCCACAAACTCTGCGACGAAGCACAAGTGAACATGTAGTTTGTTGGGGAAGTGCTCCGGGTAAGGTGTCGTTGAAAAAGGCAAGGCATTACGGCCCAGTGAAGGTGTGTGGTACAATCCCTCAAAGACTTGCTTCCTCCATGTATGTAAAACCCCCAAAAGTGAGGGCAAAACCTGGCAGAGTTGTCCTTTTGCACCAATTGCAAGACCTCACAATACCTCATCCGCGTGCCTATGAGCTCTGTACAGTTGTAGGAGCATCCTGCCACATGGCCCATGGAGTTGACCATTGCAACGTGTTGGCCCTAGGCTCGTGTGAGACACACCGGCACACCAACTAGACCCAACATTTGCGGTGGTTTGTTCTGAACTACCCATTGCTCAATGCATCGGCCTCCGGCAAGTCATTAGGTCTCACAAAGGTATGTGTATCCGCGTGGGATTTTCATAAACTATTGCGGTATGACTTGGTTGGTCCTATAGAAAGGGGTTATGAGGTGACAATCCATGTGCCCATTCACCACGGCAAGCAAATTATGTGTCACAATTCTAAAATAGGCTGTGCCACCTTCCTTGTGCTGAGGATGCAAGGTGACCCCGCATGTACATTGCTCTGCTCTGCGCCATAGAGTTGAGATCCAATTTCACGAGGAAAGGGCAACTGGGCTTGCAATTGAGGGGGGGGGGTCAATAGAGCCACGTGGCTAGACCCCCCTCCAAAAAAAAAGAGGTCAATGGACAGGACCCCCCAAAACGAACCTCAGGACCTTCGTGATTCAAATGGCGTTGGTCGTTGTTCCATCTTTTCGCTTCATGGGGAATATCTCGTCCCCCATAAATGTGGTCCCTAGTGTCGAGGGTTTCCACCATTGGTGACTTGCCATCTCGTAGCAAGTTGCACATGTCCACTATCATGAGGTGGTTGATGGCGTAGTGCGTCCGCCAACTAATAAGTCGTCTCAAGTAGGGCATGTTGACAATGCCTTCATGGTACCAAACGTCATCCGCACGCCACGCCTTGGCTATGCTGAGCCCCGATTTTGAAAAAGGTTGCTAGGGACCAAGTTGTCCACTACGTCATCACACTCGGCTGTTCGGAGTGCTTACTCTACAATTCCAAAAAGGGGGGGGGGGGTTGCAGACCTTCCAGACCGAAAGGCGCCTATGGTACCATTGAGGAGGATCTTTTTGTGCTGACGTGTGCTTGCTCTTGTGACTAGCACACTACACGACTCCAAACGGGGGGTTGCAAAGGCAGCCAGCCATGCTAACCGCGGCTAGACACAACTCCTTATATCTGGGTGGCGCAAGAGTGCCAGGCTCAAGCGTCTACATGCGCAAGGCTTTTCTTCAGGTGTCAAGCAATGCTAAGTGGCCAAATAGAGATCATGGGTTGCCTATATGTGGTGACTCATGCTGGGCTTCTGGCTCCACGTTTTAATGTTACTTCCCAAGCTCTTCACGGCCTCTTCGCAGGTCGGGGGCTTCATGCCAACCGCCAACAACAGTAGAGCTTAGGAAGTTTTTTATTTGAACATCCACCGGCATCAACATACTTCCCCTCACCCCTGTTTTGTGCTTTGCCATCTTACTCTCTTTCTCCTCTGTCACTAGGCCCCTGGGGAGTGCTATACCTTGAGCCCCCCTACTGTGTGCAACTTCGACAAGGCTTCCAATGGATGGCAATATTTTTATTGCTCGCAATTGGATTAATTAATTAATTAATTAATTGCAATTGGATTAATTAATAAGACTCAAGTGCAGCCAAGACTCCTGGCTTGAGAGAACAGTGTGGAACCATTCGGAGGCTTTCATGCTAAAAACTATGGACATCATTGCTTGGATATGTTGCTTTTGACTCATTAAGGGGTAGGGGATGGAGTGCTGGGGCTATTTTGGTTCGAAAGGTCCTTGCACCTCTGGCCTAAAGATGGGCACTCGAGTGGTGACCAATGACTGCTAGTGGTGCATCTTCTACCAAGTGTAGGTTTGAATTCGTGCAATATACCATATTTCCAACCTCAATTTCTTGTTGTTAGTGTTACATCGCTCTTAAGGCGTGGAAAAGAGGCTACAACAAAAAGGGCATGGTGACACAACACCCTTTTATGCAAACACAACCGCATCTTGGAAACGAGCATTCGAGAACGAAAATCAATGAATCGCCGTTAACATTGTGCCGGCAACCAAAAGTGGTATATCCTCACTAGGGTTTAGCGAATTGAGCGAGCCTTCTTGACACAATCTCTGCTAGACATCCAAGGTGTGACTAGGTGCCGCTCTTGGACCATATTATTGCAACTCTCTCAAAAACTCTCTGTGGTCCAGAACCACATGCCTTCCCATTGGACAAAGGAGCAATTTAGGGCAATTTTGCAAACTTTGTTGTTGTGTTGATTGGTGAAGTGGGTGCATCATCTTTCCAGCCTTGCATCTATGTCCACACAATACCTTTGAGCGCAGAAGGAAGTGGACGGTAGCTGGACTCTTGACCATGAGCCTTCACAACCCCTTGGAACTGACCACAACGGCAACCCAACTGCCAAGAACCATTCACGGCAAACACAAAGCTAACAAGAACAACGACCACAACAATAACAACAACACAATCAGAAAAACCACCAACAACGGATCCTTTCGTTTTCTCGGCGTGCGTCAACGAGCAATTGGAGACCGATGTAAGGGGTACACAAGCAAAGAGGTCAAAGACCAAAGAATGGTTGATGGTTGTATTACGCATAAGAGCCTTGTACATTTAGTGATTGTCAAACAAAACTTAAGGGACCACACATGCTGTCCGCCTATGGCCTCCAAGCGAAAACCTCCACACATTGTGAATTGGCAATGGCACCGATCAGGTTGCCTAGGATGCAGTGAGCAGTGCTTGATCACCCTGAGAAGTGTAGACACATGGTTGGTAGATTGTCATGCACACCCAAGTGCTCAAAAAGCACGCTAGGGGCAAGGGAGATTTTGAAAACAGCGTTGAACCGTTTTGCAGAAAGTTTGTTTCGTGCACGTGTCTTGTTAACACATGTGGAATGTGCCTGCATTTTGCGAGGAACATCTGTGAAGGGGCCTTGTTTTTCAGTACCAATCCGTACCGCTGTAGGGTTTTGATTCCATGACCGATAACAGCGGAAAAGCGCCGAAATTGTTGGAAAATTATCAGGCTGCACCAACTGCAAAGCCAAGTGTGTGATCAGTTTGCAAATGCTGTTGCAGAGATTCAATCTGCTCTTTCACAAGGCGGGTAGCATTCACCTTGAGATATCTTGGTCAGGTCTAGTTGTGGCTGCGTGAAACACATGTCACCATCAACTGCCATAAAGGGCCTACAGTGGCCGAGATGTGGTCCCTGTAATAAGCATCTTCTGGGGGGCTTTTCGCATGTTGGCGCATCTGGGGGCCTCTATGCGGAATATGGAATAAAGCTCTTGTTCTCCATAAACTGCACACACACGGCTATCCTTGCCTCCTCATTCCCCTGGAGACGACCGATCCCCCCCCCCGTTTCTCCCCATCTTTTTGGTTCTCATTTGTGGGGGAAAATTTAGCCTTTGGTGTATGCAGATGTCGGCTAATACGCTCCACTCCGAGAGTCTGTGATTCCCTCTGACATCATGACCAGCAACACAAAGATGGGCACCCTACACATCCAATGATCCACTCTGCACTGTCATACGTGCGATCTTACAGTTTCCAAAGAGCTGGGGTTGACTTGCACCGCGCCCTTTCCAAACAATGGCGTATGGAGTGGAGGAACAACCAATGCAAACGACTGCGGGGCATTGCGGTGCAGTACCCTTTTACCTCAACATTAATGCCTTTGTTCAGGTGCAGCTGCCACGTCCATGAGTGCCCCAACTCTGGCTAAGATCGCAAAATTGGATGAGTTACTGCAGGCCGGCATTCTGACCAAAGAGGAACATGAAAGTCGACGCCAAAAGCTGGTGTGGCCGTGATACTGATACCTCATGCAGCAAGAGTAAGTTTCGGCTTTGTTGCGTGCAAGGAGAGGAAATAGCAGCAGTTGGCAATGTGTTTCTATTCTGCAGTGTGATTGCCGCAGCACCAGCAAGCTGGCGGAGCGCCTGAACTGCTACTGCTTGGTGCTGCTCCTGAACTGCTACTGCTTGGTGCTGCTGCTGCGGGCCCCCTAGCTACATACATGCATGCCAGGCTGCCGACTCCGGAATTGTATGTGTGGGTCACCTGGGGGAGTGGGTCACCTGACCAGTCAAATGCGCAAATGGAGCTGCATCTTATAAACATGAGTTCTTTCTTCAGGCATCACAATGATGATTTCTGACACACGCAACGCTAGCACTGCAGTAGCATAGACTCGGCTGCCACGGTGCTCCTTGGACTTTTGGCACCAGGGGTACAAAGAGTGGCAACAGAACACTGGTAGCATCCACAAGCATCAACAGCACGGGTGCCGGCGAGCAGCAGCGAGTGTCAGCACAGTGGATGCAGCCTGATTGCTGACCAACAGCTGTCCAGGGGCGTCCTTAAGGGACGAGATTTTTTTTTTTTTTGCTAAGGACAGCCCTTAAGGACAGCCCCAAGGGACCACCAACCGCCAACCGCCAACTCCCATCAACTGCCAACCGCCACCAACCGCCAACCACCAACCGCCACCAACCGCCAGCCACCAACCGCCGCCAACCGCCAGCGGCGACCAACCGCCAACTGCCAACCACTGCCAACTGCCTCCAACCACCAACCGCCAGCCACCAACCGCCGCCAACCACCACCAACCGCCACCAACCGCCAGTTGCCAACTGCCAACCGCCAACTGCCGCCAACCGCCAACCGCCAACTGCCACCAACCATGGTTGAGCACATGGAGTGCCCGCGGGCCTTTTTGGGAAACCGGAACACTTTTTTTTTCTTTTTTTTCCGTTAAGGACACCCCTGCAGCTGTCAGTCACCCACGAACTGCGGTTCATAAGCCATCATCCCCCATTGGAAATGTCAACCACTGATTATGAACCATCATCTCCGGTTGGTTATCAGCTGAGCGCCATTGGTTGATTATCGATCGGATTCAGGTAATCACAGTACTCAAAGCAGTGCACAGCAAACCAACAATCCCTTTCTTTCTGGACGCCCTTCACCGTGCAGTTTTTGATTTGAGTTGGGGGATAGCAACATGCCATCCTCTTCATGCACCCCACAGCTGGCGACTTCCAGTCCTGCTCCAGCCAAGCCTACCCCAGCTCAGGCCCCAGCTACAACTACGACGCCTGCACCCATCGTTGCACTGCTAGCGCCGCCTCTAGTCCCAACCGTGCTGCTTGAGGAGGAAAGTGCTGCTGCCCTTGACATCCAGGCGCCGTCGTTGTTGCATGAGTATTTCCAGCACATCAAACAGCCAATTCCAGAAACTAAGATCCAGGCCCGACTTGGCAAGGGTCACTTTGTCACAATTACTTGTCAGGTTGGAGCTGGGGTTGGATTGTGCTTCTAGTTTGTGTTTGAGATTTTTTCTTATGTCCACCCACACATCCCAAAAATACGTCGCAGAGGGTTGGGCAGATGTGAGCATCTTGCAAGCTACTTTTTTGGGGTTGTTCACAAAGTTTATCCCATGTGGGATTTTAGGCATAAATGGGCGGTTGGTTTGGGGTTCTAGAGGTCCATTCCTTGTTCAAGTTGCGCCTCCCCCCCACAAGTACCAGACCATGTGCAACTTATGGGTGTTTTATGGGTTATGGGGTCTCTAATCCATCCAGGGTTTCAACTTTTTGCCCGAATTGCTCAAAATTATTGTCACCTAGGGGGGGGGGGATCGTTGTCACCCAGGGGGGAGGGGTCATGTACATTTTTGAAGTCTCCAAGAAAAGGGCTATTCGGAGAAGTATGGGTCGTGGGGGGCCTGGGGCATTCTTTGAGTACCGAGGGGGAACTTTTGATGTTTTCAAGGTTCAGGCCTGTTGCCAGCCAGGCTGCAGAGAGGGCGTCTCAACCTTGCCACTCCTCCAACATATTGTCTATGGGGGGTCAAGTCCTTCAGTGTGCATTTGTTGCTTTTGATGTGTAGAAGCCATGTCCAATGTGGCTCTCCTCAACTCAACACTATGTTGGCTAATTTGACCAATGACCACCATGCACACACCCCAATGCAGCCTGATTCGAACTGGCAGCACCATGCTGCACAGAGGTCCGGGGTGGTTACCGATCAAGTCAGCCAACGTATTGTTGAGTTGAGGGCTGCCACTTTGCACATGGCTTCTACAAGTTAAAGGCAACAAATCCATCCCAAAGGACTTGACCTTCATTGACAATATGTTGGAGGAATAAGGCCAGCAAGTTTGAGACTCACCAGCAGCCTTGCTAGACATGAGAACATGGCAAAAATGACACAAAATCGACATTTCTGAGAAGAGGACTTCGGACAGGCTCAAGAACCTCCCAAAAAAGGATTCTCCACCCGGAAAAGGGGGATCCCCTCACCCTGCGGCTCCTCAAACTCCATCCGGTGGACTGCCCATGGACGGATTTGGGCAGGTTAGCCTTCCCCCCTATTCTCCCAAAAACTCCCCTATATGCATCACACTCGATCAAATGAGAGCCACCATTTGCCTCAGTGCACCCAACGATTACTTTCATTTTGGACGGCAACAGTGGTTTCCAAATGTTAGGAGCTCCCCGAGTTGAGCTTTTTGAAACCACAATTCAGCAATTGCAGATCAGCTGTGGATTCATTCCGAACGTGCACTAGCAAAGTTCATGCACCCAATGGGCACATATATGAGCCCAAAGTGTGAAATCATCCAAGAGTTGTAAGGCTTTGTAGCACAAGCGGCAACAATCTGGCCGGCAGTGGTGCGATCTCCCACACTGCGAGCGTCCTGTGATTGCTTCCAAGCATATATGTGAACTGGTTTAGAACACCCGAAATCCAGTTTGTAGGTACAATTGTTCTGGGTTCTTTCGTTTATACCCAGTAGAATGTGCTATTGTCCTTGGTTACATTTCATTGCACCAAGTTGGTGTGAAGGTGACCATTTCAAAGGTCATTTCAATTCCCGACCAAGAGAGCTCAATGCATGTAGTCGCTCTACCAAGGGTGATCGGACATATGGTCTCATTTTGGAAAGGAGTTCAGGCTTGTGGGTCGGTGTCAAATGTCACGCATAGAATATGGATGCTCCCCTTCGTCTTTCCGGATGTGTGTGCAAAAGTGTTCGTTGCTTGCATTGACATCGGTGTTGTCAATTGGCATAGTAGATGAATGTGTTGTTCCCCGTTAGCAAAGGGGTATTGGGAAGAGTGTATGTTGTAATTCGTTTAATTTTTTTTGCGGTAAGCGTGTGTAACAAAAAAGTCGTTATGTCGTGCATTTTTTTTGCAAAAAAATTACACGATGTGACGATTTTTTTACACGCCTTTACCGCAAAAAAACAAAAAAAAATTACTCGTCCTTACAGCAAAAAGAAATTAACAATTTTATTGAAAATGCATACATGTAGCTGATGTCCCCACCTGTGGGCTACTTCTGATTCTGTCCCCCACTCTGAAGCGTCGGGGACCCCCCCGGCGGCAAGGGCTATGTAGCTTATTATTCTATCCCCCGCTCTAAACCGTTGGGGACTCCCGGGCTGAAGGGGTTATGTAGCCGCCCGGCCCACTTGTGGGCCATGGCTGATTCTATCCGCCACTCGGAAGCGCTGCAGACCCGCCAGGCAGCGGGGGTTATCTAGCCACCCGGCCCAGTTCTGGGCCATTTCTGATTCTGTCCCCCGCTCTAAAGTGTTTGGGACCCCCATCTAGCACCGGTTATGAAGCCACCTACCCCACTTGCGGGCCACTGCTGATTCCGTCCCCCTCTCTGAAGCTTTGGGGACCCCCAGGCAGCAGTGGTTATATAGACTTCAGGCCCATTTGTGGGCCACTTCTGATTCAGTCCCCCGCTTTGAAGCGTTGGGGACTCCCTAGGCGGCAAGGTTTATATAGCCACCCGGCCCATTTGTGGGCCACTTCTGATTCTATCCCCACCTCTACCGCATTGCGGACTCCCTAGGCGGCAAGGGTTATATAGCCGCCCCACCTCTACGGCATTGGGGACCCATCAGGCAGCAGGGTGTATGTAGGCACTCGGCCCACTTGTGGGCCACTTCTGATATTGTCCCCCGCTATGAAGCGTTTGGGACCGCCCAAGCAGCACCAGTTATGAAGCCACCTAGCCCACTTGTGGGCCACTGCTGATTCCGTCTGCCTCTGAAGCTTTGGGGACCCCCAGGCAGCAATGGTTATATAGACTTCAGGCCCATTTGTGGGCCACTTCTAATTCTATCCCCCGCTATGAAGCGTTGGGGACTCCCTAGGCGGCAAGGTTTATATAGCCACCCGGCCCATTTGTGGGCCACTTCTGATTCTATCCCCACCTCTACCGCATTGTGGACCCATCAGGCGGCAGGGTTTATGTAGGCACTCCGCGCACTTGTGGGCCACTTTCGATTCCGTCCCCCACTTTGAAGCGTTGGGGACCCCCAAGCAGGAGGGGTTATGTAGCCACCCGGCCCACTTGTGGGCTCCTTGTGATTCTGTCCCCCGCTGTGAAGTGTTAGGGACCCCCCCTGCGGCACTGGTTATGTAGCCAAGGGGTGCATTTCTGAGCCATTTGTGATCCTATCCCCCGCTCTCAAGCGTTGGGGACCCCCTATGCAGCAAGGATATCTAGCCACGGAGCCCATTTGTGGGCCACTTCTCATTGTGTCCCCCGCTCTGAAGCGGAGGGCACCCCTAAGGTGGCAGGGGTTATATAGCCACCCAGCCCACTTGTGGGCCTCTTGTGATTTTGTCCCACGGTCCGAAGCGTTGAGGACCCCTCGCGCAGCAAGGGATACATACCACTTGCTGGGCCACTTCTGAGTCTATCCCTCGCTTTGAAGTATTGGGGACCCCCTAGATGGCGGTGGTTATATAGCCACCAAGCCCATTTGTGGGCCACCTTTGGTTTTGTCCCCCGCTCTAAAGTGTTTGGGACGCCTCATGCGGCAGGGGTTATGTAGCCACCCAGCCCACTTGTGGGCCGTTGATGATTTAGTCCTGTGCTCTGAAGCGTAGGGGACCCCCTAGGCGGCAGGGGTCTGTAGCCACCGAGCACATTTTTGGACCATTTCTGATTTTGTCCCCCATCTGAAGCGTTGGGGACCCCACGGGTAGCAGGGGTTATGTAGCCACCCGGCCCATTTGTTGGAGACTGCCGATTTTGTTCCCCACTGTGAAGCACTGGGGACCCCCGTGGGGCAGGGGTTATGTAACCACCCGGCTCACTTGTGGGCCATTGATGATTTTGTCATGTGCTCTGAAGCGTTGGGGACCCCTAGGTGGCTTCTAAAGTGTAGGGGTTATATAGCCACCTCGTCCATTTGTGGGCCACTTTTGATTCCATCCCCCGCTTTGAAGTGTTGGGGACCCGTCAGGGGGCACGGGTTATGTAGCCGCCCGGCCCCCTTATAGGCTACTTTTCATTCTGTCCCCCGATTTGAAGCGATTGGGACCCCTAATGGGGCAGGGGTTATGTCAGGGGGGGGGAGGTTCTCAGAAATATGATGCCACGAGGGGTTTCGGAACGCCCCCCCTGTTTTAAAGGGTCCATGGGGGTTTTGTAAGGGTGTTTTTCGATGCATGCACGCCATTTGTGCGAAATTTTTGGTGATATTCTTTTGGGCTGCATACCCATAGTTTTGTCCTTGGCCCCGATGCAGGCACTTCTGATTTTGTCCCCTTGTTTGGGGACTTCCAAGAATGCAGGGGTGACGTTGCAGTTCCGCCCTCTTTTGGGGCCCCGAGAAGGCACGGGTGAGGTAGCCACTTCTGATTTTGCCCCCCTTTGTCTTGGGATCCCTGAGAATGAAGGGGTGACATAGCAGTTCCGCCCTCTTTTGGGCCCCCAAGAAGGCACGCGTGAGGTAGGCACTTTTGATCCCCCCCCCCTTTATTTGGGGATCCCCGAGAATGCTAGTGTGACGTACCATTTCCGCCCTTCTTTGGGCCCCCGAGAAGGCAGGGCTGAGGTAGCCACTTGATTTCATCCACGGACGTAAAGCATTTGGTGCTTGACCTTCAGGCAGATTGGTAGCCATGTGGTGTTTTTGGATGCCCAAATGCATGGCGATGGTCGTTGGATCATTCCAGGCGGCATGTTATCTCCCTTTGTGAAAACGGCACAAGTACCAAAGTGTGCCAAAAAAAATCCCTGCGTTGATGAAACCGAAGATCACTTTGAAGGTCGCACAGGCGATCGATAGCTAGGCTAAGTCTTACTATGAATCCTCGCTTGGCTGCTCGGCTTCGGAATGGAACCCAGAGGAGGATGCAAGCTCCGTGGAATCAAGGTCCGCAACCGATTTTGATTCGTCTTGCGGTAGCCAGAGCTGAGCATCCCCTAAAGATGCTAATACCTCTTTCCGTTCCTCGCCAGTGTCCTCTTCCTCCTCTTCTTCAGGGTTGGAAGTTCTCCCCAAAAAGAAGGCGGTGAAGGCCAAGGGCCCAAAGCGGCCCACTACCACTGCCATGCCTAGTGCCAAAAAACGATGCACGCCTGGGCGCAACAAGTAGGATGTCCTCTCCCTCTCCTTCCCTTGCAGCAGCATGCGCGTTGGGGCTAGAAGGCCCACACAATGGCGCACGGAGGGAGGCTCGGCCCCCCATCGCCTTAAGGGCCTCCCGAAATTGCGTCGGCCTGCCAGTATAGTATCACACGCACACCCCTTCTTTTACCCCCCCCCCCCTCCAGATTGCATTTCTCACCCCATGGTGTATTTCTAACCCCATTGTTTATTTTGAACCCCATGACAACCTCAGTGACCCACTCACCCTTTGTGCATTTCTAACCCCATGGTGTATTTCGAACTCCATGACCGCCTCGGTGACCTACAATCCCCAGGTTTATCGCACCCATTGCCGGAAGTACCCAAGCCGATGAAACCGTACCCAATAAATTGGTAGGGGCGGTGCGAATTTTCCGATCACACCTAGGCCGCACACCCAACCGTTTAGAGGTGCCCGACACAGTGTGAGAATTGAAATATATTCCATTTCGTGTGCATATATGCTAATATCTTAGGCCACCCGGGCCATTTTGGGTTGCAGACAATACCCCCGCGCAGCGAAAAACCCCCTTAAACCCCCCCCCCCGCCTTTTTACTCTTGGCTTTGGGGGGGGGGGGGGGTTAAATCACGATACCCGATTTCTTCAGAGTGGGGGACTGAATCAGAAGTGGCCCACAAATGGGCCGGGCCGCTATGTCACCTGTGCTGCCTAGGAGGTTCCCAACACTTCAGAGAGGGGGGCATAATGCAAAGTGGCCCACAAATCGGCCGGGATGGCTACATAACCCCTGCCGCCTAGAGGTGCGGAACATTTCATAGTGGGGGACATATTCAAAAGTAGCCTGTATAACCCGTGCCGCCTAGGGGTGCACAACGTTCCAGAGTAGAGGACGGGAATCAGAAGTGGCCCACAAGTGAGCTGGGTGGGTACGGAACCCGTGCCTCATGGGGGGTCCCAAAAGCTTCACTTCGGGGGACACCATCAGAAGTTGCCCAAAAAAGGGCTGGGTGGCTACATGACCCTTGCGGCCTAGGGGGTCTCCAACGCTTCAGCGCGAGGGACAAAATCACAAGTCGCCGACAAATGGCCTTGGTGGCTACATGATACTTGCCGCTTAGGGGGTCCCCAACACTTCACAGTGGGGGACAAAATCAAAATTGGCCAACATCTGGGCCGGCTGGCTACATAACTCCGTCCGCTTGGGGGGTCCTCAACGCTTCAGAGCAGGGGACTGGATAATAAGTGGCCCACAAATGGACCGGGTGGCTACATAAATCGTACCGCCTAGGCGGTACCATACGCTTAAGAGCACAGGACAAAATCAGAAGTGGCAATGTTGTGGGCTATGTTTTGAGCGTTCTTACTGCCGATCCTGCTGTGCGGGTCGTGGAATCGCTTGGTGAAGATTTGGAGGGTGGGAGTGAGCTTTATTGCCCTCCCGAGCCTCCCCCCCCCCGCCCCCCAGCACCCCATTCGATAGTGCACTTTCGGGCATGGAGGAGACTGTTCAAGCTAGCCCCACCCCACCCAAAGGCAAGGAGGCCCCTGCCGAGCAAAGAGTGGAAGGCCCGGAGGCTAAAGCCCAACCTTCCATGGACTCCCACATGGGAGGACCCTCCCAAGATCCTCATCCGTGGAGAGTGGTGCAAGGTGCCCAACGGCTATCCGACAGATGTATTTGGCCAACTAGAGCCTGACCACCTTTTCATTAATGACTTGGCCAAGCAACTAGTCGTGGAGTTGCCTCCTGCTTGTCAGCTGAGCACCAATCTTGGTGTGAAGCCCAAGTCGAGTGACACAAAAGTTGTCGTGATCTACAAGCGTGCATTCGGCAACTACTTGTAGCGGGTACATTTTTTGTGTGGTATAGATACCTCCGCCCGTTTGGTGTACCAATTCCGGGGCACACAAGGATGCCGCCACATTGGCGTGTAATGGTGGTACGAGCGTTGGCCATGGTCCTTTTTGGACTCTTTCTTTGAGCTCGATTTTGTTTCGAGTGCAGGCACACTAGATTTTGGCCATGGCCTCGCGAGGACTCTTTTGTTTGGCCTAATTTTGTGTGTAGTACCCATGAGGCAATCTGAAACAATGTTATATCGCATGATTTTGTATTGGCCCCATCCCAGTGGCTTGGTGGCCAATAATGGTGGCACTAACGTTGTACCTGGACTTGTCATGATTCTTTTCTTGAGCCTGATTTTGTTCGCAATGCCAGCACACTTCATGTTGGCCATTGCCCTGCCACGACTCTTTGGTTGGGCTTGATTGTGTTTGTAGTAACATTATGTGAAACAATGTTTTATTGCATGCTGTTATATTGGCCCCATCCCAGTGCCTTGGTGGCCAATAATGGTGGCACTAACATTGGCCATGGCCCTACGATCAGTCTTTTCTTGAGCCTCATTTTGTTCCGAGTGCCAGCACACTGGATGTTGGCACATCACTTACCGCAAACAACAAAATTCATGGGTTTACCGCCTAGAAAATCAAATTCTTTCATAATTTACACGTCTTACCGCAATAAAGAAAGAAGTATGCATTTACCGCAAACACAGTTTAAACGACTTGACGATTTTCTTGTAGACGGGTCACATTTTTCACTTGGGAAGAGCACTACTAATTGCGTTTTGTGGAAGGGTTGATTAAAGGTAAGTTTGGAAGTCCGTTATAGTGGATTTGGCCTCCAATTTACTTTGCGCGATCTTAAGCCCATTTGGTGATGAAAAGGTTTTTCCCAAGGCTGAATCCATTTGCATTGCTATTGTTGCAAAGCAGGTGTTTTGTTGGATGATGCATTTCTTATGTCGCTATTTTGCATGAAACACAACAATCCGCGGCGCACTGGTAATAGCTTGCATGTCGCCTTGTGCATATCTTGGTGTTAAGCAGCAACACATTATGCTTTGTTGTCGTCGCTTACATTCTTGCAAATATTTTAGATAAATCTTCGCCACCCTTTCTTCACCCAGCTCGACCTTGTTGGTCCACTGTGGTGTCCACAATAGTTTTCCGAGGCCTTCCTCTTAAGATGCCTACTACTTGTTTTTTTATTTATGAACGATTGACGTGCATGTGTTACTGTTCCATCTCCCTATCTTGCTGTATTTCCTTTTTTTTAAGGTTGCAATGGTGAAGCACCTTGGGCAAAAGCCCAAGGAGAAATGCAATGCTAAGGAAGAGGCGATGAAGTCACCTCCAAAAAATTATCACATCAAGTAGAGATGGGATGGTCATGCAACCCCAGTTCTAGGGGCCGTTTGCACAGCATATCCGAGACCATGCAATCAGATCTGTAGGTTGTTGTAAAATCAGGCATTGAGAGATAGTGTTATGGCGACAATCAATTGTCTCAGTTTGATCCCTTAGCCCTCCTCCTTCCCCCCCTTTGTTGCTGGGTACTCCTTTGTCTAGTGAACCAATTACCCCCACCCGTCTCCATGACCATCTATGGTGTCCTAAGTTGAAAGATTTAATGACCCCCATTTTTTGACCCCAAGGCTGTGACTGCTTTTACATTTTTTCCCATTTTCCACTTTTCACTTTTGAACTGGAAATGTTTTCGGAATTCCCAGTCTGCAGACTTTGGCTTGTGGGGTGGGGCTTTTAGCGCCGGGGAAGGTTTCGTGCTATATGGCAGCATTTTGAAATCACCGTGTCGAGGTTGGTATATCAGATCGACTTAGGCCTACATGTATGGCGCCACATCCCCCCCCCCCCCCCTCTTCTTGGACACATTCATGTACGCTACCCCAAGTTGTTGCACTGCTGGTTGAACTAACCCTTTGTGACATACCTCTTGTCTCCAATAAACATATGATGACATTGCATTTTGGTTGGAACGTCCCTTGATACGAGCCCCCTCGCTCCCCACATACAGACATGTACACCCAACTCAAACGCACTTGTCAACGGAGAGGAAGATTAGGCACGGGTTCAAAAACTGTCCTTGCAGTCGAAAAATTTTTGTGGGTCCCTAAACCCCATCCCCTTCTAATATCAAGCGCCTAATATTATTTTGTCGCTTGATGCTAATTTGTGCTTGATGATTTTTTGACCGCAGCTTTGTTCCCTTGTTAATGGCCAGGAATGACACACACTCCTTTGTTGCCGACGTATGTGAGGCCCGGTAACATGATGAACTTGTTAATCGGCTTTTTTTTGGAGCCAGCACAGACGATGAGGACTCTGGTGTTTCGGATCACTCAACGACCGATGAAGTTGACAAGGGTGACTCTATGACTGATGGTTCTGCAGTTTATGAATCTGTGGCAGTTCCTAATGGTGTTTAACTTCATCACTCTGTGGTAGTTTGTGATTGAGCCTGAAGTTTGTGACGCCATGACACTTCTCAATGATGCTAAGGTTGATGATTGTGTGGCGGTTCGTGATGGTGCCGAATTTGATGAGTCTTTTGTAGTCCCTGATGGTGGTGTCAAAAAAAATAAAACACTATGTTCAAATGAAGAAACAAGTGCATCGTCGGATAGTGGGGAAGGCCTCTTTGGGGAAAGCGGTGCGGTACGTTCCCCGTGTTCGCATTATGTGTCACGCAGTGTAGCTACTTCCAAACGGTGATGATTTTCAAACCATCGGTCGAACTATTGGAGATGTGACCAACAAGAGTTCATGCTTGCAAGTAAGAAGCAACTACATAGCTCTGGCGGAACTAGTTGACAAGTTTGAAGGCTGTATGAAGGCTTGTGGTCGCAAGGTTCAAGGCCATCAATATGACATAGGGGTGTACGCGTGGTTTTGTGCTAGCGGGGCGCAAAATCAGCCTGTTTCAGCCCGCATTATGAATGATGAGGCGTAGCGGTTAGCGCAGTCTCATGGGCAAGTGTTTGTCACGGTGTTCGCTTGAAAATGTCCTGGGCGCTACCACAGTGCCGTTAGAAAGGCCCAACGACACACACACAATTGTCCACGGCCGAGAGGGATGCAAGGTTGCTGCTATCCTATGCTTTTTGTATAGCTACGGCCCTCTTACATTCGTTTGTGGCCGAATCTAGATGAAATTCTTGCGTCTTTCGTTGGAGTTATTGGTTGGGTGCACAACTTGGAACACATTGGGACAAAAAATGTGATGTTTTGCGACGATGGCATTTCAAATGAATGGGTACTCGGATTGCCATGTTAGGAGTGCAGCAAGCCGCAAATCAATTACAGGCGATGGCACTAAAAGTCACGGTGTTGTTCAAAGCAAAAAGACCAAACGTCATCCACATCCCCTACGATTTGTTGTGTACAACGAAGCCCATGGGTGTCATAAACACCCTATAGGAGGGACCATATTCTACCCTTTTGCAGCTGTAGTTGCAACAAAGGAATGCCAATCACATTGTCATTCTCGATTCAGTTCCTACACATTTATCTCCCTTAGAGCTGTCAACCTTGAGGCTTGCAAGCTTCGTATATGTTGTGATACTAGCGGGCTTGACCATGTGTCTGCACAGCATTGATGCATCCTTGGTTGTGTTGTACCGAGCTGCACACCACGGGTTGTACATGTCCCATATGGAGAATAAAGATATTTATATGTGGCTGCAGCACGCACGTTGTGTGTCAATTTGTGCCACAGACGGGTTGTTGAGGCTACACCATGCCTGAGTGTGCCCAACATTTTCCACGACCTAGGTTATATTAATCACAAGGAGGCCAAGTTGCGTGTCCTTTTTTAGTTTGTGCTGCCTCAGGCTGAAGTTCAAGGTGCAAATGGTCCACCTTTGGCTGCCCAGCCAAAACCTAAGGTTGCCGCAAGGCAAATGCTCATGGCTGCATTCTGCGCAAACACATGATTGTAGTCCATGATGCTGAAAATCTGAGTCACTGTGCAACCGTGCAATGCATTGTGTCTTGGGAGCTACAAGAATTCATGGTGGACAACATTTTCACGTGGCAAAATATTATTATGCGTGCTTGATATTACTTTGAAACTCCATGGTCAAACAGGGAGGGGTACAAGAGATTGGTACTTTTTGGCCATTTTTATTTTGTCCTTAGTTTTTGCAGCATTTGCGACCCCGTGGTGCAGCTCTAGAGGGATGTACTTCAAGCTCAGAAGACAACATATCCATGCTAGGATACTAGAGGTTAATTTGTTTTGCAACTTGTAGTGTTGCCTTCGGCCGGTCATGACCCGTGCCCAAAACTTCAAATCACGGTTTCCATCAAAAATGAGCGGCATGTGTTGGCTGATGCAGTCTTTCCCAGAAGTCATGACAACGATTTTGGGATAGCCGGGCCAAGCTTGGGTGGCTGTTTGGTGACAATGGAAGAAGGTACATTGAGCCATTGGCGCCAACTCAATGCCCCCAAGAGATGGTTACTAGCCCGGAACAACACTGTTTTGGGCCGATCTCTAATGGCTTCAATTGGCCTTTGCCCCAAGCACATAAAGGGGCTACGTGGTGGCTCATGGCGTGGGATGGTTGTCCACGCCATCAAGGGATAACCAAGCACCTAAACTTTGCGCTGCGCAATGCGTGGTTGTGCCCTTACGGGATACCCTAGCCCCTAAGGCCTGCCGTATGCGGTCTTTGCTTTTGCCCTGACTGGCCAAGCCCCTAATATTTGCCCATGCCGGTCTTTGTTCGTGCACTAAATGGATGGCCAAGCCCGCATGGTTTTCTTTTGCCCTGCTGCTGGGTTATCAATTCTCGTCCCCCCCCCCCCGCCACCGGTCCATTGTGCGCCGTATGCACTTTCTGCGCGCGAGAACTACCCTTTCAATGGTGTTGTTGTAGCGAGGTTTGGAGAAGTTGTTCTAACGACGCTGTGGCGGGATTCCATGGGCCGCTTGAACGCCGCCATAACGGCGCCTCAACAAATGATGAAAATGAGCCGGAACCACTTTTTTCAACAACACCAACACCACCCTCTTTCTTGAATGTTCAAGATGTCAAAGGACTGCCCCCTCCTCGACCTAGCCCTGCAGCCAGGGTGTCACGGCCCCCCACCAGCTCTGTGTGGGCTTCGACACCTCCACCTCCAGCCCCCAGATCAACATGCTCGGCATGCACCGGTCGCCGCAGTCCAACGGGCACCGTTGGCCGGCCCGTTGCCGGTCGCACACAACAACAACAAATTAAAGGCCAATCTTGCTATGGGGGACCCCTCCCCTTGCCCATGCCTTGGATCAGGGGGAAGGGGAGCGAGGGGGGAAGCGTGATCACGCTGCAATTTAGGCGAAGGTACAAGAGGCGAGGGGGAAGGTGCAGAGCCTACGAGGGAAGGTTCACAGGTTGTTCGCCTATTCGGCTTGTGGTTGGAACCTTGTGGACGTATCGGGGGGGGGGGGGTGCAAGCGAAACGCATTTGGAGGTGAGATCGCGGTTAAGGCTTGGCCAAAGGGTTTTTCTTGTTTGTACTGAACGTTCGTGTGTTTCGGCAGTGTGAGTGGGCTATGTGGTCGCACACATGCTTTGCGGGAGCTCCATGACAGTGTCATTATTCTTGTTAAATCCCTCTTCCCCGTTGTCGTTTCGGAAATTGCAAATGTTCCATGGTTTCACAAATGACTGACTTGCGCGCATCTCCACCCTACCTGGTTTTCATCAACCTCTCAGCCGCATGGCGCAGCTGCCACATCGCGAGTAAGTGGTGGCAGTGCCCTTGTGGCAAGGTCGTGCGTATCGTGCATGGCCCAAACAACAAGGTGTTTGGCATCCGCTGCTTGGGTGCCTAGCATACAGAATGGGTTCCGTACGGTGAAGTTGTGCCATCATTCTTTTCCGGCAGTGTCGGCCCAGATACTTCCCTTCTAACTATGGTCATCCGCGTAGACAAGCATGCGGAGCTCCTCGGGGCCGTCTGGCTTGCATCTACATTGCTGCAGTCTCGGGTGTCCCCATACAAGGGAACAAAATCAGAATTGGCAACCTCACCCCTACCCTCTCGGGGGGGCCATAAGTGGGCGGAAGGGCTAAGTAACCCATGCATTTTTTGGGGCCCCAAAACAAGAGGAGAAAATCCCCACCGGGTACCTCACCCCTATCTTCCCGGAGGCCCACAAATGGGGGGATTGGCTATGTAACCCTTGAATTCTCAGTGGTCCCCAAAGAAGGGAAGAAAATTCAAATTGGCTACCCTACCTTCTCGGGGGCCCACAAGGTGGCAAAATTGCAACGTAACCCCTGCATTATTGGGCGTCCCCATACAAGGGAACAAAATCGAAATTGGCTACCTCACCCTTGCCTTATCTTGGGCCCACCAATGGGTTGATTGGCTACGTAAACCGTGAATTCTCGGGGGTGCCCAAAGAAGGGAACAAAATCAGAATTGGCTACCTCATCCGTGCCTTCTCGGGAGCCCACAAGTGGGCGAAATTGCTACATAACCCGTGCATTCTCGGGCGCCTCCGTACACGGGAAAAAAATCAGAATTGGCTAAGTCACCCTTGCCTCCTCGTGGGCCCACACGTTGGCAGAATCGCTAGGTAAATGGTGCTTTCTCGAGGGTAACCAAACAAGGGAACAAAATTAAAAGTGGCTACATTGGGTACACGCACAAAGCTGTGGATATGCAGCCCAAAAAAATATCATGTATCACGTATTTGTGATCCCCAAGGGGGTACCAACGCAAGTGCAAAAGCACTCAGGGCCAGGGCTACTACGGGGTCGGAGGGGTATCTTGGCCGATTTATGGGTTCTCGACCCTATTACACCGATTGGGGTTTTTTTTGCGGCTTTCTCGGGGGGTATTTATCTTGTTGTTCGGACTCCAACTTTTAAATTCATGAACTGCGCTTCGGGGCGGGTTGTCAGTCCTCTTGGGCTCTTTGTGAGCTCCAGGGGGCGCCACCACAAAGGCAAAAGGTCAGGTGGTGAGCGCTGCCACGAGCATGAAGAGGTATTGAGCGCAAGTTGGTGGATTGTGGGCCGTACTAGCCCGATTCAGGGTCATTTTGTGGGTTTGTGGGGTTATTTATCCAGCTTTTGTGCCCATTCTCTGGCATGCGGGCCGAGTTCTGCATTGTCCAAGTCTCTTTGTGAACCCCAAGGGGCGCCTTCACAAAGGCAAAAGGTCCTATGGTAGGGCTGCTACGAGCAGGGGGGAGCATTGAGGGCAAGTTGGGGCTTTCCGGGCGGTACTAGGGCCATTTGCGATTGTTCTAAGGGGTTCGTAGCAGCGTACCAAGGACAACCTGGGAGCCCACAACACCGATTGAAACGTTGGCATCAAGGGAACAAGAAAATACCCCGAAGTACCGCAGATAAATGCAGCATGATGCTACGTACTTCTTTGTTCGGGGTAGCAGGGGTCCGGCTGTGTACTTCCGTCCTGCCCACCCACGACTACAATAGGGGTGTCCTTTGGGCACAGCCCTGGGACACATTATGCTCTGTCCTCCGGCTGCCACCTTCCGCCGCTTTAGAGGAAGCATGGCCCAAGGATACCGTCTCCTCGGTACCCCTGCTACTTGCTTCAACGGGTGCAGAGGACGAGGCCTCGCAAGATGAGCATCCCGAGTGGGACGAGGAGTCAGCAAGCACAAAGTTTGGCCTTTGTGCCTCTGCCCACCTAAGAGACCTCCTCCCGTTGAATCCCTCTGAAGCGCCAATGTGGTCTCAAAAATGTCCTCCTCCTGAACCCGGCGCCTAGGCGACGCGGGAACTACCCACCGCTGCACCGTCCTGGCTCTCACTTTGCTGCACATTGCACCACGCATTTTCTTGCTCTTGTGTTCCCCTTTCGTGCTCACCGGGCTTCCCTCTTGTACTGCCAAAACACGCCCTCCCTCTCCCCGAGCACAATCATCTCCTCCGTGACCTAGTCGCATTCCGCAGCGGGCTCGTCAGTCACTTGGAGGTTTGTGTGGTGCTACTCACAGTGGCGGGACATGTTGCACTGCCACTGCCATCCGCTTCCCTAGACTGGGCATTCTCACGTGCTACCCGCACGCTGAATTTACAAAAAAACACCATTTGTCTTAGGAATGGGCTGCGCCCAGCGCTCCAGCCCCTTTACGCAGCGCATTCGGAGCACACAACCAGAATCCCCACAAAACCCACAAGATGGTGTGATAGATGTTTCTGAGTGCAAGTGGAAGGAAATATAAATCCGCATCCTCCCTACCAGTATTGTCCTCCCATACCTTAGGACGTGGCAAACAACATCCCCATCCCGCCTACGGACCATTCCGGGCAGCAATGTTACCCCTTCGTAGGCAATAGCCTCTTAGGCAGCACCGGTGATGCCTGCTTTTTGGGGATTAGATGCTTGCCACAACTATCTCAGAATCCCGTGTGCACGATGCAAAAACCCCCTCAAGGTAAACGTTCACCAATTCACAGGCACGGCATCCCTATCACATATACCGCCCCTTTGGTCAGCTCTTGATGCGACTGGTTAGCGACACGGCTCCCCCCAATGAGGGCAGATGAGAAGGTCATTAAAAAGCGCGCACTCTGCGGTGGTTGCCCTGGCAAGTGCAAAATTGCCAAAGAGGAGCAGCCCTTCCGCAACTGAGACAGCCCCATAAGGGGCTCCGGACCCCCCCTAGTAGC
Organism: Eutreptiella sp. 'Long Island Sound 2002'; assembly: GCA_964036045.1. Taxonomy (NCBI): domain Eukaryota; phylum Euglenozoa; class Euglenophyceae; order Eutreptiales; family Eutreptiaceae; genus Eutreptiella; species Eutreptiella sp. 'Long Island Sound 2002'. The sequence goes on along the minus strand of OZ038378.1, from coordinate 54,695,682 downwards.
CGGCATGCTGGCACTTCGGGCAAGGAGGTTAGATGACCGTTGGACATGCTTCCCGTTGATGCGCAGGTTGAGTGCACTCATAATATGCATATCCCGCCCCTTATACACAATGCACCCCCCCTGTGAGCTTTTCAAAATAGCGCAACGAGGGTATCCACATCATACCCCGTTCCCCCGCCCCTGCTATCCGCCGGAGTCACCCACGCGTGGTCCTCCGGGTCAACATGCCAAAGGCCCTCCACCAATGGTTCGGAAAAATTGTGTTTCATGGAGCCAGGGTACGCAGCACTGGGCCACCAGAGATGGACCACGGCCAAAGCCTTGTTGCTAGTGCGCTAGCAAAACGAGGGCAGGTGGACGTGCCTGATATCCATGCCCGCCGTGTAGTGCAGTAGCCGCACACGGTCAATGGAAGAATAGTGAGCCCGCTTATGGTGCCATGTGGGGTGGCGGTTGGAGATTGCTGCTACAATTGTTGCAGCCGACAACCGTAGCGCAAGCTCAACCGTCGAGTCGTTGTAGCTGATCACTAATGTCCGCACCAGGCAAAGGGCGTGCTCATCCCTCTCGTTGCCATGCAGACAAGTCACAAATTTCTTTGGCCCACGCCCGTTGCTCGCCAACCATTGGAGAAAGGCGGCTATCACGAGGAAATTGTGGACTGTGCGAACAAAATGCAATTACCAGCAATCCAGGAACGGTTGACACCGAAGCTGGATGAGGTAAATGATGAATCCAACTTCGGTAATGTCTGCTGGTGCTGCTGTTGGTGGTAGCTCTATGTTTCAAACCCCCCTCATGAATATCTGAAGCGCCATACCCAAAGCAACGCCATCGTGAGCTGCATGGGATAGATGTGGCCGCATGGTAAGGCTACTACCGGCTATCACACATGGTCCTCTGGGTCAACATGCACAAGGCCCTCCACCAATGGTTGTAAAAAATTGTGTTTTGTTGGGTCACGGTACGCCGCACCGGGCCACCACAAAGGGACCACGGCCAAAGCCTTGTCGGCAGTACGTTAGCACACCAAGGGCTGGTCGACGTGCGTGATGTCCATGTCAGCCGTGTAGCGGCGAAGCCGCACACAGTCAATGAAAGAATAGCGAGACCGTTTCTAGTGCCAAGTGGGGTTGCGGCTCTAGATTGCTGCTACAACCGTTGCAGCCGAAAACCGTACAGCCCGCTCGGCCACGGAACAGTTGCAGTGGATCACTATTGTCTGCACCAGGCAAGAGCCGCCCTCATCCTTGTGGTTGCCACACACACAGGTGGGAATTTTTTTTGTCGATGCCTGATGCTGGCCAACCATCGGAGAAAGGCGGCTATCACGAGGAAAGCGTGAACTATGCGAAAAAAATGCAAGTAACGGCAATCTTGGAAAGGTTGGCACCGAAGCTAGATGAGGTAAATGATATATCCAGCTTGGTGTTGTCCTCTAGTGGTACCATTGGGCAGCTCTGTGTTGTAATCCACCATAATGAATATGTGACGTGGCGTACCTAAAGCAACGCCATTGTGAGCAACATGGGCTAGATGTGGCGTCATGTTAAGGCCTCCAAGGGCTATCGTACTAGAGCCATCGAGTTCAAGAGGTCAAATGCGGGCTTAACTGGTTGTTTGTGGTATGGCGCCGCTGGCTAAAACAGCCTTCGGGTCGTCACAATGGTTGTGTAGCTCGTGCAGCACACCAAAAGATAGCCCCCCCACTATGTGGGACATCCGTTTCATCAGATCACAAGGACGGCATAGGAGCCCTGCTCTGCATGGGTAGGGAGAAAGACCATCGTTGCCTAGTCAACGGCATGGTGCAACCCTAGGTCCTGCTCCAGCCGCTGTGCGAAAGCCTCCACATTGTCGCTATTAGCCAATGGCATGGGGTGCCAGTAACCCGTGGCCCACAATCCCACCGCGTGTGCCTCGCGGGAGACGTTGATAATGTCCTCCACTTTGACTTCGTCGATGCACATGTGCCAGACATGGACACCTGCGGCATGGCTTCGGGCATCCAAAACCCAAGAGAGACCAGCCGGCTGGTCGCTGCGTATATGGGGGGGGGGGGGGGTAGAGGTGCGCTGGGCCCATGTCGTAGCTGAAGGGGTACCCGGCGTTGTTTAGTGCTTGCAACAGCTTGGGCTCCGTAACGCCCCGTGCTACTAGCGCAGCGGTATCTATGTCCTAAGCATCAGAGGACTGCACGCTCCATGCACCGGAGAGGTGGCCAAACACTTCACGAGGTGCCCACCCGGCCTTCAAAAGCCGTGCCGCCCAACGCCCAACAAGGGGCCGGTCGTCATCCGTAATGGCAACAACGAGCGTTTTGCACGTCTCACAGCGTTGCCGGAACTTGCGCACATCCTCCGGCATTTGGCCAAGCATCTCTTAGAACACGTACCCCTTGCAGGGGCAGATAAAATGAGCGGGGTGGGTCCGGCCCGGACCCCCCCTCCTGGTCACAGAAAAGGTAACGATATTTGGTCACGAAAAATGTGACCCACAACCGCCCATTTTGGGCAGCCCTCTGCCCGTAGATGTGCATGATGCTCACGGTGACAAAACTGTCTTGCTCGCCACAGCTATGAGTACTTGACATCTCATTATACTTGTATAAGGTACTCCATTTTCTCTCACCCAGTGCAAGGCGTCCCTTAGGTGCTAACTTCATGCCCCATTTTTGGGTTGCTGCGGGCTGCGCCACAATGCTGTGTTGAGCCCCAAACATGGTTGTCGGAGGGCATCATGATCATGACCCCTTGATGGGCACTTGTGACCCATTTCTCGGTCGCTGGCGTGACGGCAGCACAGAGGCACGCACGTGGCAGCGGTCCTAGTGGGCGTGCCGGGTGTGACAAACGCCCCTATCCTTTTCGTACGCGTTGTGGTGGAGCGGGCGGGACCCTTCTGGACTGTAACCCGGGATGTAGCGCTGGGATGGGGACTGTTCCACGCTTTGGGAAGGGTTGTGGCGTTGCGCGTGCTCGGCTTCCAGCTCGTCTTCCGACTCTTAAAGGCCGGTCAAGTCGATGGTTGCGTTAGTATCCGGCACCTTCCGGCGGCTGTTTTGCTACCGCCCAGTGCGGGGGGTCTTAGGCTAGTGTGCTCCTTCTCCGAGTCTGGGGTCCACGGCGTGTTCGGCTACACTTTGGAATCCGCACACGAGATGTTCCACCCCCTTGGTGTGTGTGGTCACCTTTCGCGGGCTTGACCCTTGCAATCGTGAAACTAGCGGTACCGTTCAACCGGGCATCTCACATGGACGAGAGCCCTTCCCGGAACTTGTTCCGCAAGATACCGCCCGGCAGCGTGGTTTCCATGTGCCTTGCCGGCAGGCTGTCCACCTCTTGCCACCCTCACTGGATTGCCTTCAAAAATACCTTGAGGTCCATGTTTTGCGCGGTGTACGGCATCGTTTGTGTGTCCTCCGACGCCTCGTGGGGAGTTGCCGCCTCGTCCGGGTCAGTGGCAGTGACTTGCTGGATATGAGGGGGGCTAGCCATGAAGTCCTCTGGTACTTCAGTGATACCCCGCGCGGTGGACACGCGGGCATGGAGCCACTCCCATTAGCTGCGGATGAGTGACTGGGGGAAAGAGCAGGCAAGTGTGCCACATTGCTTGAAGATCTTTAGATGCTCCGCATTCATCTCTCCAATGCCCAGGGCTCGGACTACGTGGTTTTGAAGTACGCCCTCAAGCTGGTGTTCGGGGACAGTGTGGATGTCCGTCTTGAAGTTTTTAGTAAAGGGATCTGGTACCTGAACGTGTGCGAGCCGGCATGGCACCATTTTGCCCAAGGCCAGGCAAAAGCGACCCTCAAAAACCCCCTGAGGCGGGAGGCTCATAGTGCGGTCCCGCAAGGGCGATGGCACCCTCTAAAGCGAGCCCTCCAAACAGAGCAGGAAAGCGGAGCCTCAGAACCCGCCGCCGGCCCGCGCCGTCGCGGTCGGCGCACCGGCGCCCGTCCTCTTCCCCCCCTCCCCCCCAACCGCTGCACCCCTGCCCTACGCGTTGCCAGCGGCCCTTTGCCCCCGGGCTCCGTCTCCGTGAATGTGTAACCCCCCCCCCTGCGGCGCGGCGGGGACCGCCCTCCCCCCCCCCCCCCTCTGTGCAACCGCTACTTCCCCCTCTTGGGATGGCTGCGGCACCTGAGCAACGTCCTGCTGCACCAATTAGTGAGGATTTCACTGCTCTGACCTCTTGGGGGCCCGGCTTTGGTGCACCCCTCCCAACTACCCCCGGTTCCAGTAGGGCGTCCATGTGAAGCCCCTGGGTGCTCCCCCACTCCTCCTACTCGCCCTCCATTCAGCTCTTTGTCTTCCACAGTGTGCTTTCTACGGGGCCCGACGTTCAGTGTGTCTGCCGGACACTGCACTCCAAGTTGCAGAACTAGTACGATTGGGTCAATGTAGAATTGGAGCAGAGACCTGTAGAGCAGATGGATCCTCCAGCTAGGGACTGGGCTGTCTACAGTGTTTCGTGAAGCGTCCGGGCCTCAATGCATCTGTGGATCGGGGAGCTTGTGGCTCCGGCCGGTTAGAGGAGGCGACATAGCATGCGAGGGCAGGGCTAGTGCCATGCTTCTCAGCCGCTTAAGCGAGCTAGCTGAGTGACCGTTAGTGCAGTGGACCTTCCTCGCGCACTGCATAGCTGTTGTCTGGCGTTGGCTGTCCCAAGTGGATATAGAGAGCGGGCGGTTGCACGCAATGTGCCCGTCAGTGCCCATTATTGCTGGGGGTGAGGGGCTAGTTCTTTGGGCGCCGGGGCCGTGGGGTCCGCTTTCGCCGTTCCCGCCCCGGCAGAAGGGGCTCTACTAATTGTATTGCTCGGGGTGGGAGGTGCAACCCCGTGCCTTGTCTCAGCCGTCTAAATGGACCTATGGCCCGACCTGTCGCCGTTGCTGTGGTCTGCGCGGCTACTCGGCGGCCCCTACGACTCTGTCGCTATGCTGGTATTTCCCCCTGTACCTACCCATCAGCACAGCCATGGGGGCGCACAGCTGTGAGCAGGTCGGACCCTTCTTTCTTCTTGGCATTTTCCCTCTCTGTGCGGCCCGTAGGGCGGCTCGTGTGCCGTCGGACATCTCTTGCCCCTCCCTCGGGGCGGCGCTGGCCGTAGACGAGCTGCGGAGGGCCTACAATGCGGCGCGTCCTGCCCCCCCTCTGGTCTCAGCCGATGCCTTCTCACATTTTGTAACCATGGGTATAAATTACTGCAGCTTAGAGCACAAGGTAGATAAGGTGATATCCTACATCCTGCACTACCCCCCTGATGTGGCATGCCTTTAGGAGGTGTGGGTCAACCTCCCCCTCGAGTGCCTCGTTCGCCTACCGTACAGGGCGGTAATTTTCACCGCGTTCCGTGGCGGAGGGCCGGTCGTCCTCTTCTACTTGTCACGCTATGGGGGGGGGGGGAGATCCACACCTGGTCATCCAAGCATGCGTTGGGTGCGTGTCGGCACCTTGACGAGCATTGCTGTGGCGTCCAATTATCTGCCCCCAAGCCTTACCCCCCCTGCTGGCCGGGGGGGGTTTGCGCTGCGGCGGCAAGCTTTCTCCGCGGCTCTCGAGCCGTAATTCAAGTGCTGCAAGGGGACCTCAATGCCTCCGTACGTCACCATGGCGGGGGGTGGCTATCCAAGGTGCTGCAATCGGGCGCATGGTTGTTGTTCCTCTTGTGCCCCTGCGATGACCGATCCCCTTTCAACTTTGTGCCCATGCGCAGGGTGGGCGCGGGTTGGCATATTTCTGAGACCTTGTCTGACTGGTTCTCTCTGGCGGCGGGGTTCACCCCGCTATCTTGCCCGCAGCAGCAGCTACCTAGGCTCAGCACGCACGTTGCCCAGCTTGTCTCCATGGTGTTCAGCCCTGAGCATGTGCGCCCCCGCCACCCCGTTCGGCGCATGTTTGACTTGCGTCGCCTCTTTGACAGCTAGCGCGACAGGATTGGGGCGGGCCTGAGTTTGCTCCTCTCCCGGGTCCCGTCTTGGGAGCTAGTCGCCGGAGGAATGCATGAGTGTGTACCGCCAATTTATGATGTTTGGGGCATCACCGCGTGCCGCAGCCATGATTGTGGCCCCGGTTGACACCGCCCAACTACATGATGCCATGCGGGCGCTCCGGCAAGGTAAGGAGACGACTGCCTAGTTGACCTCCCACAGAGATGCGGCCTTGAGTCAGAAAGTCTCTGTGTGGCCCGCCGTCCTAGAGGGCGAGAACATCACGTCCGCTACGTCGCGTGCCCTAGCGTTTAGTGTCCGCATCGTTGCCCCTGTCACCCGGGTCAGCCCTGATGGGGTGGTGTTCACTGAGGACACGGAGGGTTTTCAGTCGGAGCTGGTGACCCAGGTAACCGAGCTGCATAACAACAGGGCCGGCGCTACCCTTGATGTGGACCTTCTCCGCACAGGGGCGAATTTTTACGTTTTGTCGGCGTGAGACCCCCTCGATTTTCGCTCGGCCATGGAGTGCATCGACGGTGCTAGGGCCCATGACCGTCATGGCCTAGCCGGGCGCCCTTCCCCTGCTACATGACTTTATGACTACAGCCCTGCGGCCTTCATCCGAGGCCACCTCCTTGGATGAGCTGCCGGCATGTGTGGTGCGCAACGTCGATGGGGTGGGGCGTGCGTGTCCGTGTGGAGTGCTAGGAGCGTTGTTTGCGTGTGAAATGTGCTACTGGCCATCCACCGTCCTGCACCTCTGCATGCGCAAGAAGCTCAAGGACTACGTGGTGGCGAATAGTAGGACGATTCTGTTGGATGCCTATCTGCGTCGCCTGGACTCCCGGTGCGTCTTCCGCAGGTTTCAGGCCCGTGCGGAGTGGGCTTGCTTTCGACGGTGTTCCTTAGCCCATGGCGCGTTGGAAGAATATCGGAAGAGGTTGTGATCCATTGCAAACCATTCTCTTAGATACTTGGTTATAGCAGCTTTTTTCTTGGGCTTGGCTTCTTCCTTCTTGGCATCTTGTTACCTTCGTGGAACATCCACTTGTTGACCCTTTTGAGCCACAGTCTAGTCACTTTTCCATAACCAAAGTGGCTATGAACACCAACGGGTCGGGTACACCAAGCTTGATTGTGGGGGTCACAATCATGAACACACTAGAGGCGGAAGCGTAGCACAAGGCTATCAAGCAAGCACAAGACATGAAGAAGACCGGCGAGCTGCTCAAATGAGAGGGTCAAGTGCCGCAAAGTCTTCCACAAGAATACCCTGCACAACAACCAGAAGCCTCCAATTTCCGGACAGCGAGTTGCGGCCGGGGCTGGATCACCTATGATAGCCCATTATGCAAACCCTACCTTGGCCTTTGGGTTAAAAAGGCCTAAGGAGAAGCTAAAACCATAGGTTCAGTAATTTCAGGGTCTTGATCGTCACCGGCAACACCTATTTCACCGGTTGTTGTTGACCGTGCCTATCAATGTCCCCCTCTAGACCCAAAAGTGGAGACAATGCTTGGCAACAGCCTCTCACATGGGGGTTGCAAGCAGATTTTTTGCACCATATTCGGGACATTGGATTTCAGATTATGTATTGCGGTGCTTGCAATTTTGCTACGCATTGTAGTAAATCAACACCGGTGCATGCTTTTTGACCACAAATTATTCCATGGCATTCACCACTCTTTGTTGGGTCATTGGCTTGTTGTGTCCGGAGATTTCTCCTTTTGTAAACCAAAGGCTCCTTTTCCTTGCAGTGTTACGTTAGAGCGTTCTCATTACAACAGATTGAAGTAATACGCTTGGCACAACCCCAAAATAATGCAAGTCGGCATATAGCAATGTGTACACTAAATTGTTTTGGGCGAAATGATCCATCAAATAAATGTCCTTTCTTTATACCTAGGTACGATATGCCGTGATTACCACAGGTAGCCACGAACCAAAGAACTGCAGTGCCATGTAATTTTCAGAATGAGAAATTGCTCCAAAATGGCCAAATAAATTTTAATGCAAGGGTATGACACACCACCCTGAGAAATTCATTCAAAAACGGGGGTCATTTTGTGCTTTTCATTTGTCAAAAGTTTGTAGGAACACTCAAAACAGGGCTTTCTTGTGATGTTGGATGGATGGACCCCTGAGCAACATTAGCGGCAATGGAAAATGAAAACGCCACTTATGCGCACTTTCTCCCATTGCATTGCTGCTCAGACCCACTTGCACTCAATGAGTGCAAGCCCCAGAGGCCATGTGCACAGCCCAAGATGGGGCATGGGGGTAGGATCTCGCTTCAACCCATGTGCAATGTCCAATCACCACTACGCATCACCATCAATCGTCATGGATTAAAACAAATATCAATCATCATCAAAAATTGGCACCTGATTTGTCTTTTGTTTTAAGGCTTTTCTCAGACCTGTAACTAGCATTTTGAATCAGCCTGCAGATGAGATTTTGCTTTGGTGGCGAATGTTATGCCCACAAGCCGCCAAGACGGCGTTCCCAATGGTTGTGCACACCAGCCGGCATGCAATGCACACCTGTGCACCCATGGCAATGTGAGGTAAGCGATCTCAATCTGCTGTGAACGCCCAACCTCAACTAGGCTGCACCAGTGCCACTCCCGATCCTTGCACCTCAAAAGAACCAGTTGGGCCTTTTGCAACGCTCCAAGGTGGCAAGGGATGCTGGCCCCTGGATGGGACCAGGTGGCTGCTGGGGGACTGAGTGTTTCCGGGTTGGTTTGCATCCCAGCCCCTATCTGCCTGTAAAGTCTTTTTGATGATACCCTGAAAAAACTTGCAGCAACAGGGCAGCTGTAAGGGTGTGTATTCAAATGTGACCGAATGTGATTTTGGGAGTGCATCATCTCATTGCTGTGCCCGGCCTGTTGGATTGCCTACCCCATCTTGACTCCCAAGAAGGTGGACACGCTTTGGTGCTAATATTCATCCTTGAGTGCCTGTCCTTGAGCTTTTCTCTTTCACCATTGCCAATACCTGTTCTTGTTGATGCACAGGTGAATGGGCAGACATTTACTGAGGCATGTATGCGAGCAGATAAAAAGATGGCTCGTGCTGATGCGGCATATGGCCTCCTCAAGCAGCTGTTGCCAGAATGCAAGACCCCAGCAGTATGTTGGCATGGATTTTTGCTTTGTTGCCAGAGAGTGATACTCGTACTGTTGGTTATTATTCGCCGCCATACGTGTCAGGTGCTTGGCACCATTCTGGTTGATGATCACTGTGGTGGTTGTCAGTCCCATCATCCTTCACCGCCATATCTCCTCTGGAGAAAATCACACCGAAGTGGTTGCAAAAGGCAGATGTGAGCAACAAATGCCCCCTTTTGGGAGGGAAGGATGTTCCAAAAGACATGCTTCAAGATTTTAAATCCAAAATTAGATTTTGAATGATCCATGCTGGAAAGGCTTCCCAATACGGTATTTGTGCAGGGCATACATGTCAAAAGATGCACCCTAAGCGGTCAAAATATCTTCAAAACCACGGCTAGAACCACCTACTAGAGCGTTGCAAAAGATCCAGGACCACTCCTTTTTTGAAAAAATGGTATTTCGCACGGGGGGGGGGGGGCATCAATTTGGCACAATCCGATGTACCAGTCGCCTGCTTCGTGTATGACAAGATGAGTGATGTCCAATTAAGCTATCCAACGCGGGGCAAATAGTTGGAGGCAACGAACCGCGAAACGTATCGATACGCCAGGCTCTCAGGATAGGGCACCCTGTGGGCTTGGGAACGCTTCTGACAGCCGCCAATATGTTTGTATGGGCGGTTAAGATATCCATTCAAGGGCGAATAGTCGGTTTGCTTCAAAGGGGTATGCGGCGGAGGCAGTATTGGGGCTGTGCTGCTTCTTGCCGAGGGAGTAACGCCCCTCCTCTTGAACCACAGTAGAACGGTGAGACTTCCCTACCACGCTTTGCATGTTGAGCCGGGGCCGTAGTCTTCACATTGATGGAGCGATGGTGTCAACAGGTCAACATGCGTCTTGATAAACGGGTCTGTAGTAAAACATAGTAAAAAATTTTTGAATTTTTTTTTGCGAGGTAACCGTTTACTAGGCTCACTAGTTTTTACTAGGTATCGGGAACCTAATTAAAAAAAGTCTTTTTTACTAGGTTTCAGACCCTAGTAAAAACCAAAAAAAATTGCTAGGTTGTGAAACCTAGTAACAAGAAGTGTTTGTTTTTGCTAGGTTTCAGAATCCAATAAATTTTTTCAGTCTTTACTAGGTTTCAGAACCTCCAAACAAATAACTAGGCTTTAGAACTTTCAGGTTACTTGTTGGCCACTTCTGATCTTGTCCCCCGCTCTGAAGCAATCGGAGACCCCCCTAGACGGCAGGGGTTATGGAGCCACTGGGCCCACTTGTGGGCCACTTTTGATTTTGTCCCCCCACTGTGGAGCTTTAGGGGCCCCTCCAAGACGTTGCCTAAGACCCTCTTTTTTTTCCCTCTCTTAAGGAAAGGTGGTTGTAGGGTTGCCCTAAACTATCTAGGACCTGTGTGATGGGCTTTGTTTCCATTGGCCTGGTGAGGGCCCTTTTTGAACCCCTGTTCGGGGACCCCCGAGAACGCAGGGTTACGTAGCATTTCCGTCCTCTTTTGGGCCCCCGAGAAGGCAAGGGTAAGGCAGCCACTTTTAATTTTTTCCCCCTTGCTTGGGGCACTTCTTATTTTGCTCAACGCGCTTGGCGTTGGGGATGCCCGGCAATGTAGGGGTTACGTAGCATATCCGCCCATTTTTGGGCCCCCGAGAAGGCAAGGGTGAGGCATCCACTTCTCATTTTGTTCCCCCTTTTAGGGGGCCACTTCCGATTTTGCTCCCCGCGCTTGGCATTGGGGATACGTGGGAATGCAGGCGTTATGTAGCATTTCCGCCCATTTTTTGGGCCCCGAGAAGGCACGGGTGAGGCAGCCACTTCTCATTTTGTTCCCCTTTTTGGGGGGGCACTTCCGATTTTGCTCCCCCCGCTTGGCGTTGGGGTTCCCCGAAAATGCAAGGGTGACATAGCATTTCTGCCCTCTCTTGGGCCCGCGAGAAGGCAGGGGTGAGGCAGCCACTTCTAGTTTTGTTCCCGTTTGTTGGGGACACCCAAGAATGCAGGGGTGGCGTAGCATTTCCGCCCTCTTTTGGGCCCCCGAGAAGGTATGGATGAGGCGGCCATTTCTGATTTTTCTCCTTGCGTGTAGCGTTGGTGATCCCCGAGAACGCATAGCATTCCCACCCACTTTTGGGCCCCCGAGATGGCAGGGGTGAGGGAGCCACCTGTGATTTTGTTCCCCTTTTTTGGGGACCACTTCTTTCTTTGTTCCCCTTTGTTAGGGATCCCCGAGAATGCAAGGGTGACATAGCATCTCCGCCCTCTTTTGAGCCCCCAAGAAGGCAAGGGAAAGGCAGCCACTTCTGCTTTTGCTCCCCGCACTTAGCGTTGGTGATCCTCGAGAAGGCAGGGTTGAGGCAGCTTTCGCTTTGCTCGTTGAGACGGAGCCGTGGTCTCTCACTTTGTAGAGAGCAAAGATGTCAATAGATGAACGCTGAAAAATAACGGTGAAACCGGACCAAGAGCTGAGGTATTGCAGTTATGTGCTTCGCCTGGTTACTATGTGCGCGCCCTCCGCCCCCAACAAGCCATGGTCAGCGAAAAGACGCATGAAGTGCGTGTCTCATACAACAAGGTATCAGGGGGAATCAAAAGTATGGCACTGGAAAGGGTGAAAAGGTATAATTTTGTGCTTCGCAGTGCTAGTCTGTGCATGTCCCACACTCCCGACACACCTTGGTCCAAAAAAAAATGCAAGGAGTGCATGTCACATGGTAAACTCAGTCTCAAAAAGTCAGGTATGCCACAGTGCAGGTCTGTGGCGTTCTATGCCCGTCCAAAGCAACAGAGAAAGAGACACAAAAGGCAGAGGCTAAAAGCACCCCCCCACAACCCCCAAAGGGTCACGGGGAGGGGGGCGCAATACACGCACCTAAAGTACCACCTGCCAACCCCTGCCACGGGGGGGGGCGACTCCGCGGGTCCTGGGACGCCAACTACCCCTGCCCCCCCCCCCCCTCCCCTCCAGGGGCCTTCGGCCAACAGTTAGTTGCCAAAGGTGTCGCCCTCAAGCCTCCATGGGCGCCTAAGGCGCCCGATGCTATATGAACACCAAAGGTTCCCTAAGGAAATTTTTGTCCAATTTGCACCACAACACTATCCTTAAACCCAACCTTGACTCTAACACCCACCCCCAACCCTCAGCCTACTCCTATCCCTACACCTAACCCTAATCAAGACTCAATATTGGGGCCGAGCTGGTGGGGGAGGGAACATCAGCTATGAATGGTGAGGGACACGAATGAGTCACACATTCAAGGCCGCTGATAGACAGCTCGGTGACCCTATCAAGACTGAATATTGGGACCGAGCTGGTGGGGGAGGGAACATCAGCTATGACTGGTGAGGGACATCAAGACTGATTCACACATTGATGGCTCTTGACAAAGTGAAATCAGCTTGCAAGTGAGCCCCATCACCACGCCACGAGGCCCACTTTCAACGCTCTTTGGACTTCTGAGGGGCCAAAATGCCGCAAAATGGGCTCAAAATGGGCTCATTTCACCCGTTTGTGCACCCCAAACGGTCTAGGATGAGGTTCGGAAAAATGCATTTTTGACCCATTTTGGGTCCCAAAACAGCCCATTTTCAAGGCATTTTGGGATTTTCGGAGGACCAAAATGGGCCACCACAAGCTCAAAACGGTCCAAAAACACTTGTTTTAGCGTCGCATATGGTCTACGATCATTTTTGGGAACAGTCATCTTTTTGCCCCTACTGGACCCTGTTGGCCCATTTCGGCACCAACCTGGTTGGGCTTGAGCTTGCAGCTTGCCGCAGCCTAGTGGGCCTAGGTATTGGGGTCTAGGTGTCCGTTTGGGCAATTCTGAGGGGTGGAAACCACAAAAAGTGGGGGGTTGCGGGTGGACTAGGTGCCCTCGGACTCACATTTTGAGCCATGTAGCCAAAGATATGGCCTATTGTTGGTTTGTGGCTGTCGGCATTTGGAGCTTCTTGGGGCCTTTTTGGGCCATTTCCGGGACATATCATGGAGTTAGAGGGCCGCAAAGGGCTCGTTGGCACGGGAAAGTCAAGGCGCACGTGCAGTGTACCCACCCTTTCCCTTTGTTTGGCCGTTTTGAATGTGATGCAGGGCTTTTTTGGCCCAAAAATGGCCGTTTTTGGCCCTAAACTGCAGCTTTTGAAACTGGGGTCCGCCACTTGCGAATCCCGTTCCCGGCCGCCACCGTTGAGTTTCTTGCTCAAACTTTGTGTGATTGTACTTCACACCCATAGGTATCATGCACCAAAATTTCACCCGAATCTGAAGCACCACGACGGAATTCTAATTTTTTCCTCATTTCGCGCGTGCTGCTTGCTTGCTGCTTGCTTGCTTGCTTGCTGTTGCTGCTAAACCTGGTAGGTCCACCCTAGACCCTAAAAAGGGTTATAAAACCAAGACTGGTTCCACCAGCTCGGTGACCCTAGCCCTAACCCTAGCCTTGGCTCGCACCCTAGGCTAGGGTCAGAGTGAGTGTTGGGGTCCAAAATGGAGAGCAATGATGTGGCAAAAGCAGCCATGGACGAAATTTGGGGGATCTTGTTCAGCCCAATCAACATGGCTAGCATGGCCAAGCCCACTCGCTGCAAAGGTTAGGGTTAGGTTTTTGGTGATGGTATGGTT